>CM060075.1:13102763-13702763 GCA_030533445.1 Cyprinodon diabolis | reverse complement strand
TGCCAGGTGCGCATACTCTGCAATAACAACAGAAGTACTGAACGTTGTGTCCACTGCGGCAAATTTACCTGTGGCAAATGTAGGAAAGGCTCACCATGGGAATGTGGAAACTGCTAGATGGGACAATTGCATTTTACATTTTTCCACTTTATATTTAGTGCTTTATCCATATGTAGACTGCTTTTCTTTATCTGAAATAAAAAAAAACTTTCTGAGGCTATACCTTCTGTCTGTTTTTTTCCAAAATTGAGCTGTTTGGGGTGGTATTTGGCTCCAGTCCCCCCAACTGATCTGTACAATGAAAATATCTCCATCAGCTGACAAGAATATTTATACAACAATGACCATCTGCCCTATTTACTAGAGGGCAAACAAGCAAACATCAACCGCTCACGATTTCCAGCAGAAAGCCGGTTTTGCGCTGGAAACCGGTTTCCAGCTCAAATTCCAATCTGGCGGCAGGGGGAAATGTAAAGGTTGTGGGTGGGAAGTCTAGCTCCCAGAATAAATAGGCCCAGCAGATCGACTCAGAGTTATTGAGATTTCAAGCTTGGTTTGGCTTGGCGTACAAGCTTGGCTGCAACAGACGAGCATGTGTTGTACAAGCCATGCACAGGGACCAAAGATAGTCCACCAAAGTTAATTCTGCTACTTGCAAATGAACTTCGTAACATTTGTATGCAAGAAAAGGCAATAAAGGAAGAACACATGAGACAGCATTGTGAGATGAAGAGACTAGGGCTGTTCCTTTTGTGACATAAATGTTACTCCAATACTAAAGGCATACTGTTTGTCATTAAATTTTGAATGACATAAAAAGGCGAGACAAGACAAAATACAATTATTCTTTCTTTCATATAGTGAGCTTTGCAATATGAGTTAGTCTGTTGGTGAATGGACAATAGAAATAGGCTCTGCCTTGCCTTGTTGGAAAAGCATGGTTATGACTTGTTCTCAGCTCAGGAACTAGGACCTCTATGATATCTGGTTGTTCAATAGGTTTGCCTAAATAAAAGATTTAGATATGACTTATAAATATATTCCTGCAAAAAGGTATGATGTTGCAGGGGCAGGTACTGAAAAGTGCTTGGAACATGGTCTTGATGCCAGTTTGTTTCAGCCTTTATCCAGCCTCATGTAGAAGGGCCGGTCATATCACAGGTTATTTGCATTACAATAGGGACAGTTAGCAAGGCAGAGTGAATACACAAACTTGCATGTTTTATGTTGAAAAAACAATCTGATTTGTAAAAGTGTTTCTGTGTTTATGTAAATAAATTTTACTAATCAATTATTTTAATTATTTTATTATTGTCTTTAAAATACCAGAATTTGTACATAACTTTACTTTTGTCCAATTACATAATTCTAAACAGTAAACTGGATGCTATCACGAGTTACTCAGTTCTTGAGTAACTTTTTTACTAAATACTTTTTTACTTTTGTTTGAGTATTTTCTTATATGCCTACTTTTTACTCTTACTTAAATAAAAATATGATTAAGTAATATTTCTTTTAATTTTTTGGGTTCTCTACCCACCTCTGTATATTATTTCATGGATAGTTTCTTATTAATAGAAAGCTGAATGGAAGGTGCATTGTGGTATAGGGCTGGGCGATATAGAAAAAAAGCTTATCGATAAAAAAAAAATGCATATTGATCGATATCGATAATTATTGAAAAGATTTGAAACCATATTTTATGTGCAGCTCTGCCTGGACTTTTTATGATATTGCTAAATGATTTAATTTTAATAAAGAACACAAACACAGACTTCCAATTAAATATTTATTTAACCAACTTTTTTAACCATAACAGAATTGTTTTAAAGAAAAATAACTTTAAAGACCTGAGTTATGTTATTAAATACTGACAAAGGATAAACTAAAGTGACCAAAATAAATATAACAAATAAACCTGGTTCAGCTTAGTTTCCTGCTTTAACCTGAGTTATTACTTTGAAGTTGCTGGCCCCTCAGCATTTTTCTCTCAATTGTTAGAACTACGTGGGAAACTGCCCAGAACTGAATATATATATATGTTTTCCCGAAATTCCCGAAGATTCCTCGGAGGAGAGCCGCGCCGGGGATTACACAGCTCGTACTCCTGCGGGTGTGAGCGGCTGAGATGATAAAGAAAAAAAAAGTTGGTTGTGTTATCAGACTTCGTTTTCACTGGTTCCCGACACATTTTACAGATGACTGTGGTTTATTTTTTGTTTTCGACTTGCCATGACCGAAATACTGCCAAACTGGCGAACTACAAAAACCCTTCTTTGGAACAGTTTCCTCCGCCTCTCCTGCTGCGACATCTGCATGTGCTTTGTGTTGTAGTTTGAGAGGGCGGCGCTTTGTGACGGAGTGCCTGGGTCCGCGATTGTGATTGGTTGGGAGGAAGTAGTGATTAGCATAAACCTACATGCTAGGCTACAATGAGAAGGACGGAAAAATGCGTTTCTTTATCGAACTTTTATCAAGCCTATTTTTTTCTATTGCGCCACACGTCTATCGATCGATATATATCGTTATTGAATTATCGCCCAGCCCTATTGTGGTAGATGAAGCATGACAGCGGAAATAACCCGAACCACCTTTGATCATGCATTAAATGGCCGTTATTAGCGGATATCAGTCCCATAGAATGGCTTAAGACTGCACCTCCTCTTCCTTCTAGTAGGTTTTTTATTGTTGATAATATTTAGCATATCATTGATAACAAATGCTTCTACATATTTAAAAAGAACTGAGTTTTAAAGCTTTACTTCAAATTAATTCTACATGTTTCAGTCATATGGATTTATTGTGCTGTTTAAAAACTACTTAGTTGACAGGATGTGAGAATTTTCTGTTTTTAGGTTGTTTAATATGAGCAACATGTGGATCAATTGATATAGAACCACTATATATGTTTTCAGACTGCAAATAAATAGATTACTTAATTATGTGGGCAAAAAACGAAATTACTTTAGGATTAGGATCATATTTCATTTTGTAATAACAACCTACTGAGCCTACTGGCCATTATATAGAACTGATAATTGCTAATAACGGCCATTTAATGGGATGATAACATCTGAAGCAGCGGTCAGAACTGCTGTAAAGAAAGGCTTCTTGAAAAACCTTGCAGACATTCACAAGTTAGGGACTGCAGCCAGAGTCAGTGCTTCAAGAGGCAGTACACACACACACACACACACACGCATCCAATGTTGGGCACGTTACTTTGAAAAAGTAATTAGTTATAGTTACTTCTCCCAAAAGTAACTGAGTTACTAACTGACAGTGGTGTCAAAAGTACCCACATTTGTTACTTAAGTAGTAGTATAGATACTGCAGTTTAAAAACACTCTGGTAAAAGTTGAAGTATCAACTTGACCTCTTTACTCAAGTAAAAGTTAAAAAGTATGTGCTCCAAAAACTACTTAAAGTATAAAAGTATAAAGTAACCTTTAAAAAAAAACAGCCAGATGCCGCTATATGAATATTAAATATACATTTTTCGACTATTTCTAAAAATTCTCTGAGATAGGGCCAAGGATAAGGGAGGTCTTGTTCGTCTCCATCTCTACGATACGCTCTCGCCTGTTTCCAACCTTTCAGACATTTCAACATCTTTTTCTGAATCCTACATTGTCGCATGGCATAGACAATTCACGTTTGCAGTTTGAAGAACACCTGCCTGCTTCTGATGATTTCCTTTAGCTAACCAATGAGTGTTTGCGTTATATGACTCATCCAATCACACTAGTTTTCACTAGATGTGGATGGAGCCAATGATCTGCATTGGATGGAGCACATGACAGGAAATAAATATTTACAAACATTAAACCAGGGGTAACCAATTAAAAATCAGTGGGTCTGAATAAAGAAAATACATAAAATTTTTAAATTGAAAAAAAAAAAAAAAAAAAAATTGCCAAAAATTGCATCCTGTGCTATCTCAGAGGAGTTGACACTTATATGACTGTATTCCTATACATCCATCAGTATTTAAAGGTCAAGGGTCAGCAAATGCAAATTCTACCTGTAAAACAATAACAGCGTAATTGTCGCTGTCTGATCTGACGCCTCATTTGGAGCTTCTAAACTGGCTTTTGAAAAACTTTGATAATTTGCTGCTAATATTACAGATTTTTTTAGAATAAAAAACTAGCAGATGTGCACAATCAAACAAAAATTAGAATTACAATTATAGAGCAATCAGTATTATTAAAAAAAAAGCCCACACTGTTTCTGAATAGATACATTATTGTATTAGTTAAGTTCTGTTCCGTTTATGTATCTTTCCTTGAAAAAATGAAATGTCCCGAGCACCTTTAGCGAGCATGCACGTTTCCTGTCGCTTGCGCGGTGAATCGTGCCGCCTGCGCTGTGCGGAGATGCAGGGGAAACCGTATGTGATGGGCAAACGCAGCTCGACGTAACACCGATATTTCCATGTGGAAAACGCTGTTTTGCTGCTTGAGTCCCCCTCACTCTCCATCTCTCTGTGTGTGCTGTACGTTAACACCCGCCAGCGGAAAAACCCACCTACCCAACTGACAGACGGAATCTCACTATACATCAGCCATTCTCATCCTCCCCTCTCTCATGACAAGGCGCGCACGAGTCCTATCATGAAAAAAGGTTCATTGTGCGACCTGAGTAACGTGCAGTAACGGGGTGTCTGCAATGGTAACTGCGTTACAGTCAAAGTAACGCCGTTACTTTCAACGCCGTTAGTCCCATCACTGCACACATCACAACATGAGCTGCTTGACCTTTTCGGAGACCTACCTCACCTATGAAATGGAGGACTTCAGTCAACAGGCTAAATCAGAACTTCCCATCTTTAATCATACTATCAACCACCTTCATGTAGAACAAGTCTTTACTGACTGAAAGCAAGGAGAACAACATGTGACCTGCATATCTACATGGATTTAGTTGTTACAGTCTTTCTGCTGATGCATTTCCCGGAGATTGTGCTTCTGTTTCTATATCAAGCATGCTCAGAAGAAAGTTTAATGTTGCTGTAAATAAAACTCAATTTGACACATCTTACTACTTTCAGAGAGGCCCTTGAAGCTTTATGGTGATAAAAACTTGCTTTATCTGAGCACACATAGGCTTAAATTGGAGACAATCAGATTTTAGCTCAGTTTTTCTGAAGAGCGTTTTGCATCTTGTGTGGGTAAATCCTTTTATTGTCTCACAATTGAGGAATTCACTATCTGCATTTAAACCATAACCTTAGCGTTGTGCACAAGCGCACAGCTCTAACCACTAGGCCAAACCCCCTAATCGTTATATGAGTCCATGTCCCTTCTGAATATGTTCCATTGTAGCAATGTCCAGATAGACTTTTTCATCAGTTAAACAAACAAAAAAAATAATAAATAGACAAATGCATGGGTCAGCAAACGGGTCAGGAAAGCAAATAGCCCAGGGAAGCTTTCAGCTGTCTATTTGCACCTCAAGTAGAAAAGGCACTTCTCTTCATGACCATACTGTCCACATCGTGGGCAGAGCGGATACGTGCTTTGAAAAGGAAGCCATATTTTTCACAAGAAAAATGCAACACTGAACACAGGAGGATGTGGTTTAAGCTCTCAAATATTCTCAACCCTGCTTTAAAGCTTAGGTGTAAAAAAAAAATCACAGGTATTTACTAATAGAAATGTAGGATATTCTACATAAATATGGTATTTATTATCATCTACAAACTGAAAGTTTCAATCTTTATGTTTTGGTTGCCTTAGAAATTACTAATTTGAGGCATGAGGCATGCATCTTTGCGCTATAGCAGCGCAGAACTGACAGACTAGTGACTGTAGAGCTCGCCATTACAATGTGACTGTGGCAAGTTATGCCTGTATACAATCTATATCCTACACAGACTAGTAAAATCCTATTCATAAAATTATGTTAACAAACCTTATCATCACTTGATAAGAAAGGTGCTGAAGATGCTATGAAAATCATCTTGTACCATGGTGGCCTCTTTATTGTTTGAGAGGGAGAAACAATGGGGGGAGGTTCATTTCACTACAGTCTGATCAATAGTTATAGCTGAAAATTACACATTGTAATTTTAAAGTTCATCCCAGACACATTGAATGAGCAGTCTCATCATGCATACAATGGCCAACTAAGTAAGTACAGTAACACCAAACAATAAACAATAGTGACCCAAAAGAGAGACTGGTGGGTCATTATTTTGCATTGAAGGTGAAGTCCGCTTCAGAGTATTCGCTTCCATGTGCTTAAAAACATTAGTGCTTTAACTATAGGTTACTGAAGAGTGAGTCCAGAGAATCAACAAAGACTCTCAGATAGATGTTTCTATTTGCCTTGACATGAATGGCTGACAATGTGTACAGATCATCTGAAGAAACTTTGAATTAATCAGCGACAGTGGCGTTGGAGGTAGGAGTTTGTTCGTCAGAGGGAGCAGCTTGTAAGGCAACCTGAGGATTCTTTGGCTTTCAATGTCGATGTATCCATGGGCAAGACAGTTTACCTGCATTGCCTACTGATGGGTGTCAGCAATTCCCAGGGCAGTTAGGGATACAGTGTAGCTTGCTAGCATCAGTGTGTGAATGACTGATTGTAGTGTAAAGCACTTTGGTCAAGTCTCCTGACTTAGTAAGAGTGCTATATGAGCACAGGCCATCTACTATTTACCATTTAATGTCAAAAGGGAAATGGAGATCCAAATGTGAAGACTGACTAGAGGAAGCTATTAAAGCAACTCCTCTCCACCAACAATTGTCTAAACTGCACGTTGATTTATGCAAAGAGTGCTCCAAACAAGTGCAAATACATACACTACACATCATAAAGTACTTTTAAGTAAGACCTAACAGTGTTATCTCTAGATTTTCTGTAATGCCTATCAATATGAGAATTAATTAAAACAAATGTTTGAAATACAATGTTCTTCATGCAGAACCATATAAGATATTGGGTTCCTTTTTCAATTCAATTTCTTAGATTAATCCACTTTTCAATGCACCTGTTTTTATTAGGAGCATAATTTTTTGCTGATAATGCCCTAAAGCAGGGGTCTTCAACGTTTTCCAGGCCAAGGACCCCAAACTGATTGCGAGATGGAGCGGAGACCCCCTAATGATATATTGTATGAAATAGTGTTCTATCAAACTGGTCCTATAGTCACTCTATTACAGATGGAGTAATGTAACTAAAGTAATGTCACCCTGGGATTATTAAAGTATTTCTGATTCCTGGTTGATGGGACAGGTGTTGTGACTGAAACGGTGCCCAGCTTGAAAGAGCTTCTGTGTGTCGCTGAATGTGTGCATTGATGACTGAAAGACATCTTCTGCCTCCATTTATCTGTTTACTACAGTCTGTTGAATTCATGTTAATTTGGATTTGAAGACATTTCAATTAGTGGAAAAAATTGGAGGGGGAATATAAAAAAAAAAGAAGTCTAATCAACCAAAACTTCCATGACCCCCATGCAGTACTTCTGTGGACCCCCTAAGGGGTCAGGGACCCCCTGTTGAAGACCTCTGCCCTAAAGCAACATTTCATACATCCAACTTTTTCAAGGGGCAAGCAGGTGGGGCAGTGGTTATTGCGCACGACCCATGTAAGGAGGCCTTAATCCTTGACGCGGCCAACCCGGGTTTGAATCTGACCTGTGGTCCTTTGCTCCATGTCTCTCCCCCTCTCTCATACCCCCACCCCCCCTTCAGTCAGACTACTGTTGAAAGAATGAGCCACTAGTGCCATAAAAACTCAACAAAAAAATGATCCAACTTTTTCAAATGCTAAAGCTGAGCAAGTTCACCATGTAAGGCATGTTGGGGTTTTTTTTCAGTGTGGTCGACCATCTGCTTTTAACAGATTGCCTTTCAGAAACAAAAAAGTTAGTTCACATGTCAGCATCGTTCATAAACTTCTTTAACAGTGTTTCCCCCTCAGGTTGTTATCTAGGCAGCTTCCAGGTGGTCTCTAAGAAATGACATGCATAATTTCCTCCACATACCTCCAGTGTAACAAGTTTAAAAAAAACTGACAATAGAATTGACAACCTAAGTCGAATAGTTATTAGGTAAAGATATTTATATGTAAGAATTTTTGGTCATGTTTTGTTTGTAGAAATTTCTCAGTGATTTCTCTGAATTATTTTGCTTCTCTTCTAGCTTATACCTTTGGGGTTTTGTTTTGCTGCAAGTACATCAAAATCCTCTAATCTAACCATGTGTTGTCTGTGGTATTTATTCTGCGATGCTGTGATCCTGCAGGATGAAAGTACAGAGGAGCATCAATCCGTAGTGCTGCTGTTACTCTGCGTGTGGGTGTATGTAGGAGTCATTGTAGTTCCAGGAGATTTTCAGTCACTTTTACCTCAGGTTTGATCTGGAATGTTTCACAAAAGTCAACATCTCTTTGTTTTTTTTCTTCCCTCCCTCTCGTCCTCTTCTGCAGGCGGATGGAGGGTGGTGATACCTTGCTGCTGATGTGTGGAGTGACAGATGCCACGGGGATTGATACATCACGGGAGGAAGTGAGACACGGATGTTATGTCGCAAAGACTCAATTCTGGTGGTAACAGAAATAGGCGGAAAAGGGCAAGCACATCGATCAGTGGGAGAGAAGAAGTGAGTGAGCAGATTTCAGAGCGAGGAGAGACTACTCTCTAGATATTTATCTCTATCCACCCTCGTTCTTTCTTACTGAATTTGTTTTTTGTTAATTAGCTATAGAATTGCAATCCAAACTAAGACTTGCAATTGCAAGTATTCTTTATGGTCTTAAACTTAAAGCAACTAGTAATAAGTAGAATCCCCACTATTATACTTCTGTTCCACACTTTCTTTCCCTAAAGTTGTGTATCATTTAAGATTACTGATTTGACAGAACAGGAACCAAATCTAGTATTTCAACTCCCATAATAATGATGCAATCAACTAGGGCTGCAATTAACTATTAATTCGATCGATTTATCTAGCTAATATTTCTTTTTATTAATAATGGGATAGCAAAAGGTTCCTTAAAAGAAGATTCCTCACAGAATTTAAACCAGGTGATAGTAACATTTTTACACTTGAGGAGTTCTGGATAGAGCATATTGGCAGATGAATAAGGTTTTTTTAATTTTAATTTTAAATATTTATATATTCTTTTACAATTTTGGTATAATTACTGCTCTAAGTATGTTCCTCTGTCAGCCACAGGCATTCCAGCTAACAATTAATCGATTACAAAGAGTGAAATAATTATGATTAATCCGATAATTGTCTCGGACCTAAAATCAACATTGAAAACAGTGTTTTTATAAAGGGCTACCATCAGGCCATTAGAATCCAGAAACCACTTAAAATGAAACTGTAAGTAAAGTAAGCTATTCTACAGCAACCTCACACTGTACAGTTATGTACAGTAATCAGTTGTCATAATTTTATACTGCAGAAAAAAATACCCCAAATATTTGACTGGGTTCCATATCGTCAGAGTTGAATTTCTGTTATTTAAAGCTGAGTAACATTTAAGTGAAAGCTAAAAAGGGACTTCTTTAACAATCTCACTTTTGTGCTAAACATTTTAACATATAAAAAGTCAAATGTCTGCTTTAAGAAAATACTATTTTTAATTTGTAAACATTTTTCAAAGATATATTAACAAAATAGCAAATCTCAAATGTGTTTAAACTTGTTTTCTCTCAAAAAAAAAAAAAAGCTGTCAGCCAATATCCTAGCCGCCCTCCACTTCCTTATCTCTCAGAGCAGATTAGTGCAGCGGTAATTTGTCCCTGCGGTGAAGTGCAACGAGACAGCAGTGACATCTGTGCCTTTCTGAGGCTTTGGTGCCACGATCCTTTATGATTCTCTAGCTGGATCTGTGTGGTTCCCTCCAGGAAGTCGGTTAGAATGCCTTGTGCTGTCACAACATCAATTATGATCTACAGAGGATGCAAGAGGTTAGCATAGGCATACAATTATTCTCTCCACAGGCTGCTTCTAATCCTTGGTTGTAAGCTAATGAACTCTCGGTTTTCATGCCAAGTTAAAAGCAAAAGCAAAATGATTAAATGTAAACAGAGAAAAACTGGCTGAACAACAACTTACTATCCTGTAGGTTTAAATAAATGGTCACATATGTGGTGACTCAGAATCTTTGTTATATTATTTGTATTTTTTGTTCCAAGTTATTTTCATCCCCCCCCCCCCCCCCCCCCCCCCCCCCCCCCCCCAGTAGATTCCTTTTCTCTTCCTCGTATGCTTTCCTCTTCATCCTGCTCCTTTCAACTTCTCTGTGATATATTGCTGCTTTATCAGACCAGTTAAAGGGTTTGCCTGCAGTGCTGTTTAGTTTTCCTTGAACAATGCTGATGACTTTGCTCAGAGGGGGGAGATAGCAGGAAGGCTGTCTGTTATGCACTGTTCTTAGAAAAGTGATTGTTTTACACCTATTGCAATAGCTTTGAGTCTAGTGTTGCTTCTAGATTTCTTACTAAAACCTCTTATGCTATTTAAACTATTATTCATCCAAATGGTTGATTTTTATTTGGAACACACTAGCCTCATTAAAAGCATTACCCTAATCTTATCCTTATGCTGCCCTGTGGTTTTTTGTGTGCGGAAAATCAATTCATTTGAAAGAAATGGCTTAAAGATTACATTCCAAAAATACACTAATTTAGATGTTTTTATTCCAAATTAATAAAAAAAATGTCAATGCACCAGGTCTAAGAGATTCAGCCTTGTTATATATCGTTTCATTTTAATGTGTAATCATCAGCATGTTTCTCAAAACAGCTGTGTTTAAGCTGCAAAATAAAGAAAAACTAAATTCCTGAATCCTGAATTCTAAACAAAAATATTTTATGTCATTAGACCATGTAGCCTATTCTGGTTATTACTAATCAGCTGTTTGTGTGATTTTTGTTAATAAATTAAACTTGGGAGTAATTGTAGTCCATTATCTTTGTAAGCAGACAATAATGTAAAGAAAGTTTGTAAAACTTCGTCTTTAAAAGAGTAAATTTACTTTTTTTCACATTTTATTTATTTATTGTTATTTTTGATTCCTTATTTGTCTTTCACAAATGTTATAGTTTCAAATGTTATTTTTTTTATTTTCTTTTTTAGATTCAGTTTTATGACTTTCATTCTTTTAACAAATCATTATATGGATCACATTCTTTTCGTTACAACCCATTACAAACGCTCCCTTTTATTCCTTACATTGACCAATATAAATGTTGCTTATCTTGACTATGCAGGCCAATAGATTTTCGTCTTCCCTCATCACTCCACAGGAAGGTCCTTCCCACTAAGTATTTGTAATAAAGGAATTCCAAAAAAAGTCAGTCTGAAAAAGAAAAATGTAAAAAGTAAAACTTAAAAAATGTATATTTAGAAAAATGAAATGCAAACGGAAAAAAAAATCATTAAGAAGTTTTGTAATTTTTTTTTTTTAATGTCTATTCATAAACGTGTTCTTTGCTTGCAACAATAATTAAACAAAATTTACTCCATATTCATCTTAGAAATGCTGAAACTCTTGGATTTTAGACGGCCATCTTGAAACTACAACATTTTCAGCTCCATCCATAGATTTTCTGTAAGAGTCAGAGTGGGACTCTGGATGGGCCAGTCTAAAATATTTTCATTTCTTTCATTCAGAATGAACATGCAAGAAATATTAAGAGATTTTTAAACCCAACTTTGACTGAATATTTAAGGGCTAAAAGCAAAACAGGAAAAGTTTAGTGTGATCTGAAATCAACAGTGAGAAAGATTAATAATGTGTCTTCCTATGTCTAGCTATATTAAAGACCGGTTAAAGTAGAAATAAACAGGTATTATTAGTTTGTTGCACCTCATAAATTTTGTTTTATCACTCGTCCATCTGAATTTGAGTAATTAAAAACATTTGTGAAATATATTTCACACTGTGCCAAAGGCAGCT
The DNA here is from genome assembly GCA_030533445.1 of Cyprinodon diabolis. Classification (NCBI taxonomy): domain Eukaryota; kingdom Metazoa; phylum Chordata; class Actinopteri; order Cyprinodontiformes; family Cyprinodontidae; genus Cyprinodon; species Cyprinodon diabolis. The sequence continues at coordinate 13,690,838 of CM060075.1, read as the reverse complement.
GAGTAACGACACAAGGCTGCCCCTTTAGTCACACCGAAAAATATCTTGAAACACAGAAATATTGAAACCCAAATTTATTTCCAGAAACACAATGGAAACATAAATGTTAGGAGGCTTTTTAAACATGTAGATCAATACATTTATGTGCTTTGAAAAAAAAATTGGGATACTCTATTCAAACAGTCTTCAATTAATCCTTTCAACCTTCCAGATATTCATTAAAGAAAGCAAACTGAGTTTTTTCATTAGGAAATAAAGACTTGTTATAAATAACACCCCTAGGTTTGCACAGTGTATTTGTAATCACAAGCTGTAATGGTTTGAATGTATTATTTTATTTCACACATTCTTGCTGAGATGTTCATTTGTATACGCTCTCATTTTCCCAAACAAAAAATGGAAATGACAACACTTACATTAATTGAAAAGTACAAATATCCCCATGGTGAAAAGTATGTTGTGTGAATCAATGAGTAAATACCATATGGTCACACTTGGCTTCTGATTCTTGCAGTTCCACAAACCCACTGCCCGCTGAACGGTCTCATAAGGGCCTAGGGCCATCTGCAAACATGTTGGCTCCTTAAAACACACTCTGAGCCATACAAAAACTCAAGCAATCACTGTCAACCATTCACTCTCCATGCCTACGCATCATAAAACACATCTCGGCAGTTTCCACAGTCTGTCAAGATTTTCTTCCTGTTACAAGCAAAGACATATGTGTGCACACACACACACATGTCAACACCCACGCACCTACATGCAGGCTTCTCAGCCTGTCCTGGAAGAGGTTTGTAAGGTGCTAAATAACAGTTTACTGAGGAGTAAAGGTAAATTTGGAGGACAGGTTGCTCTTTAACACAGTTGTGAACATGAGGGTGTAAACATCTAAGCTTTTTCTTCCAGCTTGTCTCCATTAGTTTCAATGCTAGTGGTTACACACACAGTTGCCCAAACCTCTTATTATGACTGTGGACAATGTGATAAATTAGTGTGGTTCAGGAGGAATTGCTACAGGGATCTTGAGAGGAAAGAGAGAAGTACTGAGTGGGAGGGTTGATGGATGCATCAAAGGTGCAGTTGGTGATTAAGGGAATGTAAATGCAGAAGTAGCGTGAAAGAAATGAAGGAATTGAACCAACAGATTGTAGAATAAACCAGCACAGGGGAGAGCGGGAAGAAGGATAAGGCAGTTAAAATAATCAGACTTTCTTTTCTTTCCATTTCTTCTCTCCACAGCTCAGGCTGATCATCAATTCTGATCTAACAGATGGTGGAAGCCCACTGAAAAAAAAGAAAAACACCTTGAGTGGAACCTAGCAGATACTCGAAGAGATCCGTACCTTTTGGCAAACAAACCGGCACTGATTGGGTGGGTGCAGAGGGCTGTGGGCAGCAAGCCATGGATATGAGTGATCCAATTTCCAGCTCTAAATTAGAAACACTTCAATTCTATGTTCTATCAGGCAGGAGATGTGGCTCGATATCAATAAACAACTTGGGACAGCTTGGGTTGCTGTCTAAGTTGAGATCTCTTTGTCAATGGTATTTTGGCAGGAAATGAGAGGTTTAAACCCCAAACTACAACTTGAGACTGTTTGCAGCTAGCAACGCTTTCTGTTCTATGTAGTATGATAGAAAACCAAATTCCTTCCATTCCTCTCCCCCTATCTGTGAAGTTGCCCTGCCCTTGAATGTTCTGCTGATCAATATTAAAACTCATTAAGGATAATCCCACTCAATGCTTTGTGCATTGATAGTTAACAGGCAGAGTTAAATCAGGAGTCCGGAAACCTCCAGTGTTTGAAGAAGTGACTATTCTTCTAAGGAATGGGTGACCCAGGGAGGACTCTACTCGGTGGTTTTGGCACAACAACCTCCTCCCTTGAGGTCGGGGGTCAAATAGGTTGGCCAAGCAACATCCCACTAGACTTTAACCAAACCCTGCCATGGGGAATAGGAGGCATTGGCGGTGCCAATGCAGCAGCCATGAGTTTGGATTTTGGTTTGGACAATACAACAACTCAGGAGTCGGTCACCACAACCATGATCAAAAAGAAAAACTGGCCAGCTCTGCTGATCCTGGTTATCATCGCACTGACGATTGGGGGAAACATTCTGGTCATTCTGGCTGTGTCTCTGGAGAAGAAGCTTCAAAATGCCACCAACTTCTTTTTGAGATCACTGGCTGTAGCAGACATGCTTGTAGGCATCCTGGTCATGCCTATATCCCTCATCAACATCCTCTATGGTAAGTACTGAATATTCTGAAACCTACCTTTAATGTGCCACCATATTGATGTGTATTTGTCAGAGTGTAATGTGATTTTAAGTGAGGTAATCTCAGGATATGAAAAAGTCCCAATGTTGGATATTGGGAAAATATTTCTCTTTAAATTATCTGAGTTTAACTATTTCTCTGTTAATTAATTTCCACTTTCAGCCAATGAAAACAAATTTTTTAACTTTGACAATATTGCATGAACCCAATTAAAAAAGTTATTTTATAGAAAATGTGGAGTTCATAATTTTTTTTTTTAATCTGAAGATTTAAAGGCTGTTTTTTTCTATCTGATAAAAATGACGTACAGGTATATTAAACCATTTTCTAATTAATTGGATATGACTGTATAATACATTTCAGCTCAGAGTTAATACTGTAGCAGTAACACTAATTTGAAATGTATAATTAGTCATTTTAAGTATAAATTTCCCACCGTAAGCACTGGCTCACTATATATTGTGATATTTTTCCCAGTTATCAAAATTAAACCTATAGATAAAAAAAAAAAAAAAGTGCTGTAACTGTTAATCAGAATCCATGTTGTTTGGAGTTTGGATCAGTCAACGTCTTCCACTTTGACTGCCACAACCACAGAAATGCTGTAGTTGCTGCACAGCATGATGTATCGGAGTGGCAGTGTGGTGGTAGCCCTCATTTCCCCTCATTGTTTTAGGTTAAAAAAAAATATATGTTTTTTTTTCAAATCAACTGGAAGGTCGATATTTTATCGGGCACCCGAAAAGCACGGTATATCACCAAATCGATATAGTAGCAGGCCACACATCAGGTTTTTCTTTGTTCCACGGCCACACAACAGGGTTTTCACAACTCCGGCCTCTTTGTGAAACTCAGAGAAATGATGCAATGTCATGGAGAAGAGGCAGGATTTCTGTGAGTTTGGTGTTTTCTCTTCGAACAACATGAGGGGGCAGCACTACACGTCCTGTTGGGGCATCTTAGAAGTTTGACGCCTGCATGGAGAAAAGAAACCATCCTCCTAACCTCATGGTTATATTAAATGTCATTACGGACATCGGTTCTCAATGTCCAAAATTTATATCATGGTTTATTGCACAAAATTTTTCTGACCAGAGTTTATATATATATATATATATTTATTTATTTATTCTGTTTTAAAAATCATACATGGGCATATTCTTTCTGAATATGCCCATGTAAACATGATCATAAGTAAAATAAAGAATAAAAGTAGCAGAATAAAAGTAGCAGCACGGAAACCCCCTTTGTAATATGCATACATTCATGAATGAATAAACCCAATCTTAATAGCTAATTTGTAATTTGCAAAATAAATGAAATGATTAATATGGAACTAACTGTTTGAGTTTCCATTAAGGCACTAGTGGCTCATTTTTTGTACAATGGGGGAATAAGGCCTCCATATATGGGTCTAACTAACTACTGCACCCACAAAGCTTTTAACTGAATGAAAGAATAAATATCCAGTAACATTGTGTGGTTATTTCAGCTAAGTGCTATCTGTTAGCTTGATCCTTTGAATGGCACCACTGCACCTTAGTGTCAACTGATGTCTGTTATTAGTAGTGTAGAATGATCAAATGAACACTGAGGAAACACATATCTGGATGCATATTGAATAGAAATGGTTGTGTTCTGCCCACTCAGGTTGTTTTAGAATCACATGATTTTGCTGTTTCAGAAACTCCTGTAAGGATGCACGCCCTTACCTAAAAGTTATGTAAACTTATGAGAAGTGTTTTTTACCAGCAGTAGAAAGTAATGCTTGATGTTTTCAGTGATTTAAAGATGTGAAATCTGTATGAAAATAAATCAAGAATTGATAGAGCAGTTTGACATGAATTTAGTCAAATATTCTGTGATCAAACATATTTTACTAGTAAAAACATTAGTTCTCTCCTGAACCAGATAGATCCTTTTCAAAAGATTGATTTTTTGCAGAAGCCTATTTTAAAAGAGATGGATTTCTGCCTATTAATCTGAGCCAATATTTAAATAATCTTCACAGCAGATTTCTACCACAACTCCCAAGCACACACCCACTCACCAGCTGCTGCCAGCACACTGCGACATGTGTGCTGTGATCATTTCAAAATATTTTTCTATGTAATTATTTCAATGACTATTGCTTCTAGGAGATTGCAGCACACTGTTATTTAGCAACTGATTTGACTTTCAGAGAATGCCAGCTTGGTAATTGCAATATCATCGCAGTCTTCCGCTTGTGGTCTTGGTGACGGTATCTGAGCCAATATTATTCATGAACCCTCCTTTTAGTGTAACAGGATTTTAGTGTTGTTATTTTCTTCATTAGGAACTGAGTAGATTTCTTTGCTTCCCAGATGTGTTCCTTCATGAATACCAGCTTTCCTCCTCTAAAACCTCAGCCAGGTCTCAAATTTAACACGTAAAAGAAAATGTACCTTTAAATGTCACCATCACTGTATTTATCTTCTGGATGAAGGAGGAGAAAACCTTTTCTCATTGCTATATACAAACACATGTCAACCTTTTGCAGCGTTTAAAGACTGGAATTGTTGTTCTTGTTGACAAAACTGCCTTTAAGTTAACCCTTTTTTGTGCAAGTCAGTCTGTTGGGTTTAGCTGATGTCATATTAGAACATATTCATGAACATATTTAAAAGGCCTCAGTTGCTTGCTATTTTGAGTGCAGTGGTGGCATTTTTAATTACATTAACAGCATCAGATTTATCTTTCTGTTGACAATTATCAATTATCTTTAGTTATGAGCTGAAGAAGTTAATGACTGAGAAAAAGTTAAACAGAGTCACCAAAATGTGAGCTATATCTGTTTTGGGATAGGACTGTTTTATCAACATTTAAAACTAGTGGTGGGACTACTGTAGGTGGGATTGAAATTTTTAATAAAATTAAAAATTAATCAATCACAATTGCATTTGATTGCAACCAATAGATTTTGTAATAAAAGCAGTATATTGTCAATTCTAAACCCCCTTTTGCTTGTTAATTATTAAATAAATGAGCGTACCTTTTTTAATTTTTTTATACAGTTAATAACTGCTCTCACCACACCCTATTTATCGTAGCATATGTGACTGGAGTCCCAAAGCAAAGATATAAATTATTTTAAAACCACAAGTAAGTATAAGTAAGTGTTATTTTTAAAAGAAAAAATTAGATTGTTCATCAAAGTTACATACATTTTTTCTGTTTTGCTTCAAGGTATTTACCATTTGAACAACACCAGTGATTTGGTCTTTTACAGTAATTCACAATATGGGTTTTCAGATAAAAGACTATAATTGCCCCTTTATTTAATTTTGTAGCTTGCTCAGCTCTGATTATACCTACTCCAACAGGGACAAAAATAAAGCAAGTGGTGGTACTAAAAAGACGGTAATAGAAATGCTTCAAAAGGGGTGGGGTGGAGTAGAGCTGGGCCAACTGGAGCCAGTGGAAAAGGAACTGGCATGGACAACAATTTAAGGTATTATGAAAGCAAAATTTCACCTTTTGGTCGTGATGGCATTTTTTTATCCAAACTAGTCAGAGAGAAGGAAAAAACTGAAACCAAAATTTCTTTTGCAAGAATTTATTAATTGAATTGAACTGATTGTACTAAACTTAATTCTGCTGAATTGAAAATATTAGCAGAAAAGGATCACAATCAAGAAAAAAGACTTACTCATTAAAAATATTATTCTTTTAAAAGCATGAATTGAAATGCCGCTGTAGTTAAATCTAGTACTTTTCTGTTCCTTCTGCTTCTAAAAACCACCTTGCAGGGTAATGGGTTTTGCCTCATCTTCTGCGATGAAGATGCTAAGCAGAAGTTTCTAGACCCGTCCCTTTAAACCTGTCCAAAAACAGGAACCTATCTCTTTGACCAATGAGATGCTGCATGTCCAGATGAAGGTGATCACCTCATTGTTTCGGCTACAAAGGCCACATTTTGTCTATCGGTCATCCTACAACCGGTCCAGTCTACACATAAGAAACTTCCTAATTCTGCTCTTCACATATGGACAATCTTCACATTTAATAATTCGACAATTCTGATAATTTATTAATTACTGTTATTGTGTGTTGATAGAACCAGCTTCTCTTGAACCTTAGTTTGACCCCAAACTTTATACGGTTGCATTTCATATCTAACCTGTCATGTATTTCTCCTTTCCACAAAATCCTTTATTAATTGTTAATTCTTAATATGGAAATATCTGCTCCATTTTACAACTTGTATAACAGAATCATTTTACAAGTTCTTAGTTTTGTCACAGGTACATATTGTCAGAAAAAGTAAAAATCTGAATCATTGTATAATATATCACTCCAGTATGAAGAGCAGCCCTTTTCTTTCTTTATATCTTCCTCTTTTTAAGCAACTTCAGAGGTCACATTTTGATTTTACCTCCACAGCCCAGCAAACCTTCTACACACCTCCTTTCTTCATAAGCCATGTCCATAGCAAGAGTTGAACCCAGTTGCTGCAGGAAGCACTGCTGAGACTAGGGTGACACATTCTTTCCTTGTTCTGCTTCAGACAGTCAGTTATGGCACTGGATGTTAATGCCTTACTTTCCAATTATAAGGATTTCTTTGTTAGTTATTCATGGGAAAACATAATTATGAAATCCATATCATGAGTTTAGCTGATGTCTCTGCTATGGAGTTTGGAGTCCAGTTATCAAATCCCAGAGAAAAGTATACTGTACATATTATAGATATAGCACAGGTCATTTCGTTCTAAATATATTTTTACATATGATAAGAACAGAATCATAAAAGCACATCAAACTGCTTCACAATTAATTTCTCATATTGGTGCATCAGGCTCAGGGCTATGGAGATTGCTTGTTATCCTCTTGGAGGATTCCAAGCAGTTGCATCTGGGGTGATGCCCTACTTTCCTCCTTTGCTGCCAATTCTTTGCTAATGACCATCAGTAATGGCTTTGGATGTTTCATGTCTTGCTTTATGAAGTCATAGGGAGATCATGTTTAAATGTCAAAGCTATATCTATTTCTATATTCAAAAATATCCTGTCTTAAAATTTGTGTGTTTTTTTCGTTATCTTTTGCAGGTCAGTTAGTTATACGTCAGCCTGTACACCTAAATATGGCCAATCACATATATTAACGGTCATCTGTCAATCAAATTGTTTGGGTCATAGCATCTCGATTCATATGTCACAGCTAATATATGCGACCGTTGAAATAAGAATCTTTGCCTGGCTGCTGTTAGCCTCGGAGCTCCGCTGGTTGCCGCTGTCCCCTCAACTTCGGAACATTTTTTTTTAAATTACGCATTAAATGTGCAATATAGTGACGCTTAAAAGTATAATGTTCTCGCCTCAAATGATCTTAAAACTTACTTTTATTGAACAACAGCAACAGAAAAAAGAACTTTTAACTTAATACTCTGAGCTCTGTGAGCCCTGAATTGAAAGTAGATGGGGGAGACTCATCCACGCCCTCCAACACAAAACTCTCCTCCTCTTGCATGTTTCCTTGACAGCGTCGTTAAGCTAAGTCACCAATTTAGTGCTACTTGGTCCCAATGTAATTTCCCAATGGGAGCGTACTAGCACTAAGTTGGTAACGGGTTAGCAATGATGCTTCCGAGAAACCGGCCACAATCAAACTTGCTGGCAAACCTTCCGCCTCAACAATCCCGCCCTCTTGATAAACAACCAATCAAATTCACTTTATTCACTTGTGTAAATGTGTCATGCACCAGTCGGGAGAATTCGGAACTGCACTGTTGGAACAGCCGTTACCCTACGACTTTAACTTGGTGGGCTTCTATGATAATTCTTTGTGGGGAAACAAGACTGACTTCACCTTTACCTGACATTATCTCCAGGTACACCTTAGACAAAAACAGGCCATATAACCTTGCCCATACGCACTCATATCTAAGGGCAATTTAGCAGTCATATTTTTGTACAATGAGAGGAAGCTGTGTACCTGTTGATAACAACACATGAACTTGGTAAAGATGCAGACTTCATGCAGAATGACCTGAGGCTGTTATTGGGACTGTGCACCAGTTTGAAAATACCAACTAGGTCAGTCATTATTTTTAAGCCCTGAAGATAAATATCTAGACCTTTGCTTTTTTATCTGCCTTCCAGCACTTTTGTATCCAAAGCACAATTTGTCCAGTCTTCAATATCCAGCCATTGCTCCTTGGCTGTCACTCATCCCTCAGGAATACTAAGCAGGTCAGGGAAGGTTGATTGCTGCTTAATGGGCCGCGTATGGTCAACAGACACCCTAGCTCCCTCACACTGGGCTTGTTTTGTTGCTTCAAACTGCAGCTCCTGATTGCTCACAGTGGTAATCAGTGTTTCCCACAAACAAACACACAGTTAAAGAAGAAAAAAAAAAATCTGGAAAATAAAAAGAGACATGTCTGTCTTTCTATTCCGCAAACAGATTCCATTACCAAGACAGATAGCCAGTCCTGCTCTCAACTCATTAATACCCACATCACAAAAAGAGCTATAGCCTTTGCAATGAGCTCACACACACTTGAATACAGCTCAGATCTATACTTGGAGCGTTATCCATCAGGCTGCTAGCTGACTGCACTGATCGGCGGGGCAGGCTGAAAGATAGAGCCGACATAAACGTAAATACAGAGAGACACACAACTGCGAATTGTCTGACATAATTTAATTGTAGTAGCAATATTGAGAATGATTAAAATGATAACTATCACAATAAAACTTTATGTGTAAGTTAATTTAACCATTTTTTATTTAATTTCTGCCATACACAGAAAGCCACAGTCTATGAAAAAATGTCCCATCCTCTCCCACCATATGCATTCTGGTAATGAATAACTTAATATCTCTGTGTCAGCACATTAATCAGTTTGTTCATAATGTAAATGAGTGGATGAGGCAAGATTTCCTCAAGCTTAATGCAGGTGAGAAAGAAATCTGTATTTTTGGTATCTGAAATGCAGGGATCAAGATTAATGCTCATTAGACTCAAAGGTGCTAAAGATCATAAAATATATATGGAAGGTGTGTGTTTTAGAATGAGATCTAAGTTTTGACACCCCATAAAGTCTGTTACTCAATCACATTTCTATCTTATAAGGGATTCGAGATTTTTGGGGGGCTCAAAACTTATTGCAGCACCAGACTATATGGTCTCTGAAATAATTTTATCCGGCAGCAGCTTATCCAAGAAATGTGTTGATAGGAGTAACTCTGTTCAGCCACATGACTTCAGATCACATCATGCAAGTCCTTTATTGTTCAACAATAAAAATCTCTGCATTTAACCAATCCTCTTGGGGAGCAGGGGGCTGCCACTCTCAGTGCCCAGGGAGCAGTGTGGGGTTAAGGGTCTTGCTCAGGGACCCAGAGTGGAAGTCCATGGGGGTGGGGCTTGAACTCAGAACCTTTGGGACCCAGGCACAATCTTGTAACCAATAGGCCACCACTCTCCCAAGCCAAAGTCAATAAATTAACCAAACCACTGCAGAAAAAAAAAACATAGGATTTTGGGATATATTTTTGGAGTCAAACTGTGAATATGACAATTTTTTTTTATATTGTGAACCTACTGGGTTATATATTTTTTTCACTGAGAAAGAGTTGGTGTACATTTCTGACTGGAATGTCAAGTAAGAACAATGTAGCCTGCATAATCATTGCTCCCAGGACCAGAACTAACCTATGTGAGATGCCATTTGTGTTTTGTGTCTCTCAGCTCTGGATAAAAATCCCTGAAAACCTGAGATGTATAGAAATTGTTGGTTCCTTTAAGTCAGGACTGGAAATACGTATGTTTGTTCACTACAGCTTTTGAGCAAAGAATCTGACTAAATAACTAAAACATCTTTTAACCTTTAATGTCTGTTTTTTTTAGATCATTATCTTATTGTAGGTTTTTTTTTTGCATAAACTTTATTGTGTTTCTGTCTTTCATTTAATGTCCAGTGATTTCTGTGTCATTGAGTGGTGCCATATATTTAATGTACCCTTGCCTTGCTCACTTCATATGCTGAGTATATCTGTTCCCACAAGTAAACTTAACTGATTTAATCAGAAAGGTTTGGATTGAAATAAAAAATCTTTATATAGGTAACTTGAAATTTCTGCCAAAATAATGAGCCATTTTTTCCAAATATAAAAATATTGTTTTCAGACAGACTTTTGGTACCCGGCACAGAGCTCAACAATTCTTTTAGTACAGCTGTAGGCTTTCAATAATAAAACTATCCCAACATGGATTTCGAGTCTTTAAAGAATCTGGACATCAACAGCATCAACACGGCATCCACACGTTGTCCTATACAGTATAGTTACAATCAGCCTGCTCAATTTGCCTTTCATATCCTGTCAATCAGGACAGGAACTTTTACTTTCGGACAAAGTGTGAAGGTTGCTGAGTCAGTGTGAGACAAGCTTTGTAGATTGATTTATAGTTGGCATCTCAATAGATTTGTCATTCCTCTCCTTATACACCAAAAACAAATTCCAGATGGCTTTAGGGACCTAAAAAAGATCAAAAGAACCCATTCTTATCTCAAAGATCTTCTCACCTAATTTACATCATATGTATTTTCTGATCTACCTCAAAGTGTCTTCTTGAAGCTCCCAGGATGAAGCTTTGCATAATGGGGGACATCATACTTTTTGCTTAAATGCTTAATTGCCTTCTAGTCAATGAGTTGATGCAATCAACTGGTTTTTCTTAGAAACTTTGAATTAATTAGATTGTATGATCTGGTGAACTGTAAAGTGCCTTGAGATGACATGTATTGTGAATTGGCGCTATATAAATAAACTGAATTGAATTGCTTCCAGTTTATAGAATACCTTACAAAGGTCACCTGAGGGCACCGCACACAATGGAAAATTTCAAACATTTAAAAAAAAGCCTTTTATTGAATTTGTCTTCACCTATTGCATTTTATGCTCAATTTACATTCTTCAAGTGTCTAGTGCTTTTTATTATTATCAGTGTTGCGCTTTGAGATGTCTTTAAATATAAGTTGCATCACAAATTACATTTATTAATATATATATTAATATAGATACATCCAACTATGTAGTGAAGGCCTCACAGATTTTTAAGAACTTCAGTGTACAAACAACATCACAAAGACCAAGGAACAAAGTGGAAAGATGAAGGTAGAGAGGTTAGATTATAAAATAATAGCCCACTCTTCAAAGATCTCACAGAGCTCTTTTCAATCCATCATCCAAAACTAGATGATTATGGCACAAATGCAAACCTTTTAAGACATGGCCTTCAACCTAAACTGACAGGCCATGCAAGGACAGCATAACACAGAGAAGCAGCCAAGAGGCCAATGGTTGCTCTAGAAGAGATGTACACTCACCGGCCACTTTATTAGGTACCCCATGCTAGTAACGGGTTGGACCCCTTTTTGCCTTCAGAACTGCCTCAATGTTTCGTGGCATAGATTCAACAAGGTGCTGGAAGCATTCCTCAGGGAGTTTGGTCCATATTGACATGATGGCATCATACAGTTGCCGCAGATTTGTCGGCTGCACATCCATGATGCAAATCTCCCGTTCCACCACATCCCAAAGATGCTCTATTGGATTGAGATCTGGTGACTGTGGAGGCCATTTGAGTACAGTGAACTCATTGTCATGTTCAAGAAACCAGTCTGAGATGATTCCAGCTTTATGACATGGCGCATTATCCTGCTGAAAGTAGCCATCAGAAGTTGGGTACATTGTGGTCATAAAGGGATGGACATGGTCAGCAACAATACTCAGGTAGGCTGTGGCGTTGCAACGATGCTCAATTGGTACCAAGGGGCCCAAAGAGTGCCAAGAAAATATTCCCCACACCATGACACCACCACCACCAGCCTGAACCGTTGATACAAGGCAGGATGGATCCATGCTTTCATGTTGTAGACTCCAAATTCTGACCCTACCATCCGAATGTCGCAGCAGAAATCGAAACTCATCAGACCAGGCAACATTTTTCCAATCTTTTATTGTCCAATTTCGATGAGCTTGTGCAAATTGTAGCCTCGGTTTCCTGTTCTTAGCTGAAAGGAGTGGCACCCGGTGTGGTCTTCTGCTGCTGTAGCCCATCTGCCTCAAAGTTCGACGTACTGTGCGTTCAGAGATGCTCTTCTGCCCACCTTGGTTGTAACGGGTGGTTATTTGAGTCACTGTTGCCCCTCTATCAGCTTGAACCAGTCTGGCCATTCTCCTCTGACCTCTGGCATCAACAAGGCATTTCCGCCCACAGAACTGCCGCTCACTGGATGTTTTTTCTTTTTCGGACCATTCTCTGTAAACCCTAGAGATGGTTGTGCGTGAAAATCCCAGTAGATCAGCAGGTTCTGAAATACTCAGACCAGCCCTTCTGGCACCAACAATCATGCCACGTTCAAAGTCACTCAAATCACCTTTCTTCCCCATACTGATGCTCGGTTTGAACTGCAGGAGATTGTCTTGACCATGTCTACATGCCTAAATGCACTGAGTTGCCGCCACGTGATTGGCTGCTTAGAAATTAAGTGTTAACGAGCAGTTGGACAGGTGTACCTAATAAAGTGGCCGGTGAGTGTATGTGACACCATTATTAAAATTATTTGGCTTGTTTTCAAAATAAAAGCCTATAAAAACTGAGCTGCTTCACTTTAGCAGGTACAGTTTGCTAGATACAGCCAAGGAAAACAATGTTGGAGGCTGAAAAGACTTCCATCTGGACTTCAGCCATATGCTACTTACAAACTAAACTTCAACTAAATGCTTCAGATTCTGTGTATCTTTAATTTACTAGCACAAATGCTCTTTATTCAGTCTGATTTATCTATTTTGCAGAAAATAAAAGATAAAAAGTCAATCTTTAGATGTGCAAAGCTGGTAAAAACATACAACAAAAGACTTGCAGCTGTAATCCCAGTTAAAGCTGGTTGAACAAAGTATAAATCATCGAAAACAGGACAAACACGAAGTCTGAAATACACTAAAGTTGATTCAACATTTCCAAGGATGTTAGCAGCCGGTGATATCTCTCTGGCATTTTCTCCCACAAACAAATCCATATTAGGAGAGCACGAGACTCCATCTTGTTTACCTTCACAGGAGACACCTTGTACTTCAGAAGCCTTTAATCAAATTGTCTTTATTAGATTTGTCTTGTGTGATGCATGTTCATTCTTACCCCAGAAAGGTTAACCATCATTGAATAAGAAGATGAATGACAAAATGGCGGCCCATTTATTTTATGCAGAGATATTCTTCCTGCTTTTGTATAATCCTTACCAGTATCGCTATATTGCCATCTCTGTTTTATTAGAAGTAAGATGTTTTAAAGGGAACTGATAAATTTTAAGTTTTGCATTTATTCATCTGATATATTTGTGATAAAATTAGCAGAATACCTAAGGAAAAACTGAGGTCTGCCTTTTTGATTGTATTCAAATAGGAAGAGGACAGACTTCAGACAGAGCTGATTTGTTGCTTTCCCATTTAAACAATGATGCCAAAAACAATAATGATATCGATCCATCTTTTTTCTAAGCTGAGTTAATATTGCAGAATTTCATGGAGGCGGGTGTCTGTTTATAGCAGTTAACAGGTAAGAGACAGAGTAAATGTCACCCTGTATCCAGCCTAACATAGGTCTAAAATAGACACGAACAACGGCTGTAATACAGAGGGAAAATATAGTCTCTAATAAACATAATATGTTTGTCCTTGGACTGCTGCCGTATGCCCAAATATCAAGAGGATATGTATGCACTAGTAGAACACACAAACTCCAGACACCTAAATCCATTGCTAGATTTTTAACCCCAGACCCTCTTAGTGTATGGGAAAAAAATGCTGCCTCATATTTAAGCTCCAGATACCATCAACCTCAAATGACATTTGGGAAGAGACGATACACTAACATGTCCACATCTGTTGTAGGAGCAAAACCCATAATTATCTAGAAACGTCTACAAACTTTAGAAACTTCAAATCAGTTGTTATGTAAAACATTTTTTTTCTTTATGGCTTCAAGCAAAGCCCAATCGGAAGGACATCACGGCAATAACTCTCAACACAAATTGCCTTATAGTTGCCATTATCTTTAGATAAAATATGAATGAGACCACACTATTACCAACAATATCTAAACAAGTCATTCCAGGAAGCAGTGCAGTGTTTGTCCATTGCGGACATATTAACTACTAATATTTGAGAAAGCAAAAGCATTCAAATACTAGCCCCTAGTGTGTATGTTTAATATGTTTTAAAGGCTTACTGATATAAAAGCTGATTCCTTTTAGGTGGAATAATTAGACATCCATGTTTCACAGTTGTATATTTGAATGTTTGGGTCTAATCTCAAAAAGTGATTTACTGTAATGATAATTTGCTCAAATGGATCAAATGCATAACATCTGTTCCAAAAGTCTAGATCCAATTAAGAGCTTACAGGGGAAAAAAAATGAAAGCCCTGGAAAATCACAAAACCAGATATGGCTCAGACTACATGACCTCACATAAACATGTGATATTAATACTTTCTGTGAAAGCCACTGAATAGTATATGATAAAAAGGATTGGTGTAAACAGGTGAGCTTAATGTATGCAGATGGTAAAATCGGAGAACTTCTCTTGACTGTGGCAAGAGTTTTTTTTTGACTGGGAGGAAGCCGGAGTACCCGGTGAGAACCCACGCATGCTCAGGGAGAACATGCAAACTCCATGAAGAAAGACCCCCTCGAACCGGGAATTGAACCCAGAATCTTCTTGCTGCGAGGCAGCAGTGCTACACACTGCTTCAATGAGCAGCCCAGCCAAGTGTTCACAGTTCTGTTATTTCTTTTTTTTGTCTTGTGTCTTACTTCTTTCCTACTTATGTTAGTGTTACTATGAACAGTGAGTCAAAGTCGTTCCTCTTCAGTCAAATATGACTTATTGGATTTGATATTTTGCACCATTCTGTAGGTTTACCACCAAAAATAAAACAAAGTTTGTGCTTGTAGCTTCAGTAATTGGGGAAAAAAACTTTCAAGGATAAAGAGTACTTTTTGGAAATACTTCTTCTCGGTGTCTCATTTTTACCAAATAAAGGTGCAAATTTAGATTGAGCCAGCTGCTCAACACCTCCTGTGCTTCGGTGTCCCTCTGTGCCTCCGATATGTCTTTGACCTCTAACAACTTACGCAAGCTGCCTCCCACTCGGAATATGAGCATCTCATGAATCACATTCGTTATCCCAGTAATCAGAATAGAAGTTGAAATAAAATACAAAATATGTGTATAAATGGTTGCAGGTTTTGCTCTCTCCCAAAAAAAGCCTTTTTTTCTTATCAAAATAGCTACAGATGTGAAAGGACACAAGGAGGCTGACTCTATAGCTTTTCTGAAAGCGAAAAGGGACAAAATTGAACAGAAAGGAGTTGTTGATCATCATCTCTTACATAATTTTACCCGTGTTGACTCTGAAAATAACAGCTTATAAGTGAAAGGCTCAATGACAACTTTATCTGCTCTGAAGGGATTGAAAAAAGGAGTCCCAGCTATGAATGTTAACGCTATATTAAAGACACATGTAATTTGGAGACACTGATATTAATTTAAGACATGATTAAGAGGCATGAGTGACGGATACTACATCAACCAGAGCACTAAAGAAGACAAATGTAAAACGCTTGGCTAAAGCTGTGACAGTGATTATAAGGGAATTAATGAAACATTCACGCTTGGAGCGGTTTAGTCAGATATGGTTAATTGTAGGTGACTTTTAACCACCATTTTCCTTCAACAGTTACAAGCTTTTAATTTTTCCTACAGGTATAAAATTAACGTGAAAGGCAGCTCACCTCTCAGCAGACCTGTTGAGCTAATTAAATGTATCCAAGTTGGCAGTGGATGATAAATTTCTCTCTTTGTTTATCTAAAATAACACTTTTTTTTGTCTCAGTTTCAATTGTTTTGTTTGTGATCTGTCAGTGAACACACAGCCTAGTGTTCTTCTACTGGAGAAGGATTTCTGTTCTCAGTGACTCAAACTACTCAACCTGCAGACCAGTGACCCGAGATGCAAACTTGCAGCCAAATTAGTTTGGGAATCTCATACTGGAACTGTGGAAGCCTCACTTTTAGTGTTACTGCACAAAGGAAAAGGAAAAGAAAAAAATGTGTCTGCAGGAGTTAGACGTTTTTTTTTACCTCTTCATAAATACAACGCCTTGAAGAAATATTCATATATTTAGATCAATGATTATCTTACAAAAAAGGCAGCCTTCTTTATACAAATGAGGGACCTAGAAATGATTACTGACTAGTGGGCTTTGCACTTTATGAAACCCTTGACCTTTTGATTAATCATCAATTCTTATCCGAAAGCCAACCCCGTCTTACTTTGTTACAACCACAAACTTCATTAACCACAACTTGTACTTAATTGTCTAATAGAAGTAAACTGATACACAATTTTGATCGTGATTAAAAACGATTAAGATTTATGAGCAGGTTTTTCTGTGTAGCTCACTAACTAGTACTTTTATCTCTCATTTTTACCAAATTTTTGTGTAGAGCTCTGAATCTAGGTGAAGCAATTAATGTATTGGTCTCAGAGGTTTTTTTTTTCTAACAGAGACCAAAGAAAGAAAGCAGACAAGTCAGGGAGAAAGCTGCATATTTTTCTAGAGGTATGGTTATAAAACCAAATCCCAAGCTGAATATGTGATGGTGAATCCATCAACCGAAAATATAAAGTAGTCTGCAACAACAGCAAATCTTTCAAGAGATTAACATCCATCAGAACTGATCAGCATGGTATTAAAAGTATTAATTTGGGTATCCAATTAAGAGTTTAGAGGAGCTGAAGAGATGCAGAAATATAACTTTCTTATGCAATCCACAAGCCAGCCTTGATGCGACAAGAAACCAGAAAATAATATTAAATACTGTACTAATACTGTGCTACTTTTGAAGGTAGTTTGAAAGTTTGTAATGGTGATAATCAAACTTGCTACCAGGCAGACTGGTAGCGTGGTTTAAAAGGCAGGTGATGATAAAACAAGCTGATGACAAACTCAACAGACAGGTCGACGACTTGAGGATACAGATGAAGGTAGAAACCTTTGATAACTACCTAAATCCGGCAGGCAAACTGCAGCAGACTGGTAACAGGCTTTAAGCGGATGAATAATGGGTGACATTTTGAAGCAGGCTTTGAGCAGACCTAAGGCTGGTTGAACAAACTGGTAACAGGCAGAAGCAGGACAAAACGTTATCAGAGTCTTGGCCTGTGATAATCCAGTGAGGGCAGCTGAGTACAGGAACACTGTAGGGCAGACAGTGTTTATTAACAATGAAGGAAAAAAACAGTGAATGCAGAGTGAGCACAGAGAAGCAGAAAGGCTGGTGCACTGCACACTTTCACTGGAGGGATCTTTAAATGGCCAAGCAGACGACGTGGGAAATGACTGCGAGAGGCAGTTAAAAATAGGCAGAGTAACAGCTAGGAGAAATGAGGATGATTTATATGAGTGTCAGGTGTATCTGCTCACTCTGATTAGCAGAGTTAAGGGCTGGTTATCCTCTCACAGCAGTGTGTCGAAATGAGCTCGTTGCAGATTTTAGGTTTATGTCCGAATTTGAAGGGTGGTCTGCACTATATTATTCCACGCCAAAACGCAAGAGGGACAATCAGGAACTAGCTGTGGGTCTAGATACGGCCGAGGCGGTGAGGAAGTGGAAAAACAAAAGGGCCAAGTTTGTGCGACTACGGAGGGACATGAGGGCGAAAAAGAGCGGGAATCAAGGTGGAAAAAGGGTCCCAGCGTTCTTGAGCACCTCGCTCTTCTAGCTGGTCCAACTTCACAAGTCGCTTTCCAGAGGTCATACAAAAAAAAAAAATAGGTACCAAACAGAAAATGCGCATAGTGTAAAGCGGATGTAGATTTGACCAATGAGAGGCCTCCTGTCTGCAGCACTGTCTGCTTTTAACTACGATTTTGGAGAGGTGCACCAGAGTGTCTGCGGAAGCGGCGCAGACATATTTGTGTTTAAAGCGACACACACACAGACGACCTGGTTTCTGAATGTAAATAAGCCTTTATGCAGGGCAGGGAGAGGCAGACAGCAATACCATAAGCTATTGAAGGGGAGACAACAAGCCTACGATTTAAAAAGCTTTGGTCACTTAAGACTAAAACTGAGTGTTTTGGCTACAAAATATTGGGGAAAACTATTACAGGACTGCTCCAGACAAACAAAATGTAAGAGACTGCAAAGACCTGAGACCGGGGCAGAGGCTTTAAATGATTTAAATAGATTTAAAAAGAGGTCTACCTTTCACTACTACAACAATCCTAACCATACAGCCAGGGTACAGTAGTGAATGCATGTTTATCACCAGTCAAAGTCTAGGCTTTTTTTTTATGACTTTAAGATCACAATTATGTTCTCGTTCTGTGTTTTTCTGTGACAAGCAATCCAAGTAAAAACATTGAATCTTATGGTTGTAATGTGGAAAACCGCTACAATTGAACCATTAAGTATCATTGTTGGTATATTTCCAATGTTAAATATCATTGCTAGTAATTTATCATTATTCAAGTCTCACCGAGGACTATCTTTCAAGATAACATGATATGACACGACATTGCAAATGCAGATGGCACAGAAACCTGTGTATATCATATTTGATGTTTTTCTATTATTTTAAAATACTTGTGATGATAATGGAAAATAATCTGAAATCTGTTTTTTTTTTTTGGTCCCCTGCAAAGTGAATGAAAAGTATAGCCTTTTAGTGCTATAATGAACTCTAAATAATGATGGAGTTTTGAACCCCTCCCTGCAGTATCTTAAGCCTGAATAGTCAGCTAACCTTGATAAGCTCCACTCAGCGGTATTTCACAATGGATTGACTGTAATGAGTCGGCTTCTTTCAAAGTCAGCACTGCCTATTGCATTGGGAGGAGAAAGACACAGCAGGGAAATCAGAATATTCTAACAGTTGGGGATAAACTGCCCAGACTACATAATGATCCCCTCATCTCTTGCTGTTCTTCCAGACTATGCCTGGCCACTACCGAGTGCCCTCTGCCCGATCTGGATCTACCTGGACGTACTGTTCTCCACGGCCTCCATCATGCACCTCTGTGCTATCTCCCTGGATCGATACGTCGCCATCCGTAACCCCATTGAGCACAGCCGCTTCAACTCGAGAACCAAAGCCATGATGAAGATCGCTGCGGTCTGGACCATATCAATAGGTCAGCATGCTCTTAAACTTGACATTTAATGTGTAAAAGTCACACACATATACATCCAAAGGGTATTAACCACCAGAATCTGCATATTGTAATGATGTAATGAAACTATTGTTCGGAGCATCATCTGGTAGATTACACAGAATCAATAAAGGACACATTTGCATGTTTGTGTCAGGAGGAAGAAATCCGTTGAATTTAGAGACCCTGATGGCCCTCCCTCCCACTGCGTCACAGTGTGAAACTATCACTAAAGGCTGCTTTCTTCTGTTTGTCAGAACAAATGAGCTCAAGCGATTAAATCTGACAAACAAGGTGCTTCTCTTTGGAGACCTAAAAGAGGCTTAAAGGGTTATTTCACTTAACAGTGAAGAGACATTATTTAGTCTAGGTTATCACAATATAATCAGATTGTTCTTAAACATAATTTTATGCCTCATTGATGATAAAATTAGGCTTCTTGTCTAATTAGCTACATTGACGACTTCTTATATGCAGTTCTGTATAAATCCAGTCAAAAAAATCGGAAACCTTGAAACTGTGATGTAGGTTTCTAAATTTATATCTAGATGTCTAGATGGAACTACAAATTACAGTAAACTTGCTAATAGTGTGGCTTTCATTTGCTGCAGCTAAAGGGTTTTAGGATATGTCTTTGCATTTTTGCAAAGCAGGTGATTGACATCTTTGTTCATTTTTTATTTCATTGCAGCTTAAGCTGAGTAAAAGCTAATGAAAAGCTAATTGTAATATCAGTTTATAAATTATATTAAAATGTATACATTTTATAAATGTTAGTAATTATTCTTTTTTTTGCTGATGAAGGTTCTCAGTCATCCAGGTCATAGTCATTCCGTAAAAATTCAAAAAATATCCACTGGACTTGGTTTTCAAGATTTTGAAGACGTTTCGCCACCTCTCCAGGAAGCTTTCTCAATTCAAATGTCTGGATCCGCAGTGAGTTTGAGTCTTATATGGACAAGGCCTTGTATTGCTTGGAAATATGCAAATGGTAACCGATGAATGGGTTGTTTGGTTCCATTGTTAGCCTGTAATATCTGAAACCTGTCTATGATTCTGAGGGTCGGTCATTAAAGGGCGGGGATTGCCGATAATGGGGGGGGATTGTCTCCTGTAATACCTGAAACCCGTCTATGATTGTTAAGGGCCGGTCGTTTAAGGAGGTATTGTTCACCGGCTGGAGCGGGTAGGTCCCTCGTTCCTCTGTGATGGGGTGGGGGGTTTTGTGATATCTGGAAGGGATCATGTCTATGATTGAATTGTATGTTTTTAGAAGCTGGAATCTGAGTCCACCACCTCTGTTTAAAGTTGGTTTTTCTCTCTTAACATAGATGGCTTCCTTCACGCCCCTCTCAAACCACCTATTTTTTTTATCCAGAATGTGGACATTCTGGTCCTCAAAAGAATGTCCTTTTGTCCACAAGGTGTAGGTGTACTGCGGAGTCTTGTCCAGAGGAGGCCGCTCTTCTGTGTTGGGCCATGCGTCTGTGGAGAGGTTTTTTTTGTTTCTCCAATATAAAGATCAGAGCATTCCTCGCTGCACTGAACAGCATATACCACTCTGCTCATATTCGGTCTGGGGGTTTTATCTTTAGGATGCACTAGCCTTTTTTATGTATATAGTTCACTGGTTCGGAATTCACTGACTTCTCATGAGCTGGTGTAGTTTTCACAGGTCTACTTGCGCATGACTTGACTCGTTAAAACAGAGGCGACAATCAGTGCATTAAATCAAAGTATCCTTCAGCACACTTGCATATGTTGGGCTTATTTGCATCATACGCTCTCATTCCTTATAGAATTAATCTATAAAAAAATGGAGGATAATTTACCTTTAAGGGTTTGTCCTTTATATTGATATTCTGCTCCATGAAAAGTGAGAGGGATTTTGTCTCCAGAGTCAAGTTTTAGAGCTTAATGTTTCATTTTCTGGAGGCCAAAGACCTCTATTGTCAGGCCTGATTTCAAATTATCACCGGAAATAGTCTCTAAAACCTTTGACAATGCTCTCACTTCTTAATCCCCCCTGTGAGTCAAGAGTACATGGAGTACTCATTTGAACTTTTCCACATTTTATCGTCTTACATTCACAAAACTAAAAGGCATTTAATTTGGATTTTACATTGTAGATCAATCAAGACAGAGTAGTGTATTATTATTAAATGGAACTAAAACTCATAGCTTGCCTTTCATACTTATTTACACACAAGAATTTACCAAGTGTAACAGGCATTGTTCCCCATCCTTTTGAATAAATAATTTTTGGAACTATATATTGGTGCAACTAGAAAGTCCTTTGCTAGTAAATAATTAAACCTCTGACTGAACAAGGAGCCTCTATGAACATTTTCTTTGTGTTTTTTTGTTTCTATTTCTCAATTAGAGCTTTGGTTGAACATTGTTTTTCCTTTTTTAAACAGATAAACATATTTTGACTAGACCCTTTCATTGTAGGAATGCTTCTTTGTTTAACGTTGGTTACCTCATGTGGGTAAGCCTCGGCCTAAATGCCGATTTATACTTCTAAACCAGGTCGTCTGCGTAGGTGTCTGTGTGAACACAGAGTCGTCCCTGCCTCCTTTGCAGACACTCTGCTGCTCCTCTCCCAAACTGTAGGTGACCGCAATCTAATAAAAAAATAGAAATAAGAAGGCAAATTATAAGAAGATCCTTTGCATCATGGTGACAGTAACTCATATGAGCTCTACAGGTTTTCGTAGGTCGAACTGCATATTTGTGCCAGATCGTAGAACCATGGGATGCTCCACTCAGGAAAAATGCAGGATGTTAGGCTGTCAGCTAACTGTAAATGCAGTTTATAAATAAATTCAGCAAACTTGCCTGAACAACATATAAAAGAATTTAAGCCATCACAGATGAGTCAGTACCCAGATCTAATTGAAATTTCATATTCATTGCATTATGAAAACCAGGCCATATCATAAATATATATATGGATTAATTGGTTGATCCATTCTGGTTGTACTTAGGGCTCTGTTGAAATGTATAAGTATGACCGGTAAACTACCGGTACAAAGCCCTTGGCAGTATTTTTCGGAAATCTAACATTCATTTTCACTGTTATGCGGATGACACCCAGCTTTATTTATCCAGTAAACCCATTTCCTCACTCCCCCCCTTTTCCCTTACTAACTGCCTACTTGAAATTAAAGACTGGTTCACCTCAAACTTCCTTAAACTAAACAGTGATAAAAGTTGCCACTAAATACACCCTATCCAAAATCAAAAGTTTCTCGCTACCCATTGACAACTCCTTGGTCTCCCCCTCCCCTCAGGTCAAGAGTCTGGGTGTCATCCTCGACTCCTCCCTCTTCTTTCAGTCTGACATAAACAAAATTACCAGGTCTGCATACTTCCACCTTTGCAACATTAACCGTCTCCGTTCCTCCCTCACCACACATACTGCCTCTGTCCTTATCCACAGCCTCATCACCTCCCGTATTGATTATTGTAGTTCTCTTATTTTCGGCCTCCCTCATAAATCTCTCCATAAACTTCAAATTCTTCAGAACTCAGCTGCTCGTGTCATCACAAGAACCCCCTCCTTCCATCATATTTCCCCTGTCCTTCACCAACTCCATTGGCTACCAGTTCAATTCAGAATTCAATTTAAAATCCTTCTCTATACTTTTAAAGCCATCCATAACCTTGCTCCTCCAAATCTGTCAGACCTCCTTCACATTGCCACCTCCTCCCGCTCCCTTAGATCCTCCTCGTCCATCCACCTCACTGTACCCCCAGCTGGACATGTTACCATGGGGAGTAGAGCCTTCAGGCACTCTTCAGCTCTGGAACTCACTTCCTCCCGACCTCCGCAGTATTGACTCTCTCTCCTTATTCAAAGCCAGACTCAAAACCCATCTGTTCCAGCTCGCTTATCTGTGAATACACTGTTCTTTTCCTTATCCATAATTGTTTTTATGTTCCTGTGTTTGTATGTTTGTATTTTCATCTTTCTTTTTATTTATTTTTTGTATTTTCTGTAAAGTGACCTTGAGTGTCCAGAAAGGCGCTGTTAAATAAAATGTATTATTATTATTAAAGCCGCACCAGTATACACTTGTACGGTAGTGACAGTGACTGGGATAATGACGAAATGGAGCCTTTGGGTATGTTAGATGCCATACTCATTAAACTGTTCAATTCAGATGCTGGAGAAGAAGAATTCAAGGGATTCGTGAACAGGGAATGAACTGAAAAGTGAGCTTTATGTGTTATATACACATATATACACAACATTGTTCAAGTAAACTTGAAAGATGTTGCAAGTTTACTAGTGGTTCCTAGAATTTCTACAAACAGGTTTCTTCCTGTTAAAAGAGAATTTTCATCTCCACTCTCACTAAAAGCATGCTTGGTGTGAGCGATTGTGTTGGAGTCAATTTTTTTTCCCCCCACACTTCAGAGCCTGTTGTTTCTAATAGTCGATGAATGTTTTCACAAAATAAAAGTTTCTACAGCATGACCTATGGTTCCATGTAGGCACCATAGGATAGCTTTTTTGTCTGTGCGAACTGATGCACAAAGGTTGCATTAAGTAGGAAACAATCGTTTGGGTGAATTGATTTACCTACTTACTACGCTATGACCACGTATTAGGTTGTCAACAAGCTGTGTATGTATATATACAGAGCCACGAGTCCTTGAGGGCTCTGCACAGTATCTTTGCTGTACTTAGAACTGCACTTTTCTGGACCAAGATGTCTGATGTATTTCCTGGGATCTGCTGTAACCACTGCCCCGAGTGCCTCAAAGACCAGATGCCTTGACCTGCCAGGTTTTCTCCAACTCTTTTCTGAGCCCCTGATATTTCTCTAGTTTTTCATGTTCCTTCTTTCTGGTGTTGCAGTCACTTAAAATTGATATGTCTATCCTCTGCTTTTTTTCCACCAACACAGTGTCCAGATGGTTTGCCATTACCAGTCAATCTGTCTGTATCTGGAAGTCCCACAGGATCTTGGCTCGGTCATTCTCTACCATCTTTGGAGGTGTTTCCCACTTGGTCCTTGGGGTTTCCTGCCCATACTCTGCACATATGTTCCTGTACACTATTCCAGCCACTTGATTATGGCATTCCATGTAAGCTTTCCCTGCCAGCATCTTACAAGCCTCACATGTGCTGGATTGTCTCAGGGGCCTCTTTGCACAGTCTGCACCTGGGGTCTTCTCGGTGGTACCCTACGTGCAAGGATAGGAGCTTTCATGTGTTATAATTTATTTTTTCTACAGGGTATGTAATTACTGGCAGAGCGTAGCTATTTATTGCTCAAGAACTATTCTTGCCACTGAGCTGGTACTTTAGGTCCTGTCCTACTCGTTGGAGGGATTTGGCCGTAGCCGCTTTACTTGTCACCTCTTGAACAAACAAATTGCCTTTTGTTTGTTGGATTCTGAGGTACTTGTAACTGTCTTCAATGTTTGCTATTGTTCCTTCTGGGAGTGAGACCCCCTCTGTGTGGATTACCTTCCCTCTCTTAGTCACAATCCGACCAAACGGATGGTGATTACCCACCGCATCGAGAAGAATGACATCTCGATGCCTGTGCTGTAGATCCGGGTGGTATAGGTCAGTGAGTCGACGTGTCACCCATTATATGAAATTATATATTTTGCAAGCACAAATAAGTCCTTGCTCTTCTTAAGTTGTTCCTCTTAGCTATTCTTGCAAAGTATTATTTAAGCCACAATAAAGGCAATGAATATGTTTCTTAATTGTGTGTGTGTGTGTGTGTGTGTGTGTGTGGATTTTTTGTTTCTCAATGTGTATGGGGAGCAGATGACTTTTAAAACTTTTCACTCAGCTATCTCTCCTTTTAGCTGACCTCAAGCTTCTATTGATGTTGCTTCATGCCCTTTAAAACCCAGGGGCTTTCACATTTTAGTGCACTTACTGACACACACATGCCTACCCAATGCATTAAAGAGTACCTTTTGCTCCCCTAACCTTACAGTTAAGGTGTTTCAGTGTGACCCTAAAGTGAGGGTTCAACTGTCATACCAGGTTATATTTTAAAAACTCATTAAACCGAAGAAAATAACATTTGTTTTTTGTTTTTTTCACAAAATTATTATTCAGCTCAGTTAGGATTAATACAGTTATTTATTTACTTAATAGTGAAATAAGGGTGACAGCATGATTTTTTTTTTTCAAATTCTCTAAGATTATTACGCCTTATAAATTTGTGAAAACCCCAGATGATGATGTTATGGCTTTATAATCTTCTGATGAAACTATTCTATATCATTGGAATTCCTCCTGTAACACCATTGAAAAAGTAGTCTTGGTATGATTAGCAGAGAAAGGACAAATGAAAAACAAATGAATGAAACTCCCCCCAAGATATCAAGGGGAGAATGATTGCGCCCCATGCAAGCATGATTCCTGCTTGTATATAGTTTCCACATGCCTGAAGGTAACACTTTCATCTGTCCAAACAATTATAGCAGAGTATAAACAGCATATGAATGTCAAGCCTGGTGACTGTTCAGAAAGAATATACATATCGACAAAAGCAAAGGACCTTGCTGACTGAAGCTGGTAAGGATTTTTTATTAATCATTACCTACAGCAAAAGATATCCTCTGACATATGCTGAAAGTTTGCTCAGCTAAGAGGCTTCCATTACTCTAAGAGCAGCATAAAAAGCCAGATGACAGCTTGCAAATGAACTCTAGGGACAGACAACACTGTTACGAGCTCAGCTACTTTACGTTACGTTATATTTAGCATGTTTTCAGAGCCCTTTTGGCATTTTTTTTTCTTTCAAAAGTGGGTAGCGAAAAATTTAGGAAATCTTTTTATGTCATTGGAGACTTTGATGACTATTATGGCAGCACGGGAAATCTGTCAGTGAGCAGCGAATGCTGTCTTGCATGTCGTCAGCCCTACAGTATTCCATGTAGCTGCACTCTCTGATATTTTTTTTTAGATTTAGATAAGACATCAACACATTTCTTTTCTCCTTTAATGAAACTGACTCACTGAAATAAATCGACCCTGTTAAATATTTTCATACTACTTCAATCCCTTTTTCATTGTTAGAAAATGTCACATTTAACCACAAAATATATTTCTTTGAAACTTAATCTAATTAAGCTTATTTTTAGAATTTCTCACTTTTTGTCTAACTAGGTTAATTTCCCCTGAATTTGAATAGGTAAATAGGATGATGTCTCGACGGAAGGAGCATTTTTACCCTTAAAAGATGGGAAATAACATAAGCAGATATTAAGCACTTGAAGTTTAGAGACAGCAGTTGTTTGTTTTTTATGTATGTATTTTAAATGTAAATTGTCTTATTCCATTGGCAACGTGTCTTATTTACCTGCGTAGTGTTTCTTTTGGTTCTAGATTTTATAATGTAAAATTAGGTGTAAATGTATTTTTTGTTTCAAATAAAATTAAAGCTTTATTTAGCACATTTTTTAAAATAAGTTGTAGCTTACAATAGGGCTGGGCGATATAGAAAAAAAGCTTATCGATAAAAAAAAATGCATATTGATCGATATCGATAATTATTGAAAAGATTTGAAACCATATTTTATGTGCAGCTCTGCTTGGACTTTTTATAATATTGCTAAATGATTTAATTTTAATAAAAAACACAAACACAGACTTCGAATTAAATCTTTATTTAACCAACTTTTTTAACCATAACAGAATTGTTTTAAAGAAAAATAACTTAAGAGACCTGGGTTATGTTATTAAATACTGACAAAGAATAAACTAAAGTGACCAGAAAAGTGACCAAAATAAATATATCAAATAAGTAAATGCCCCCCCACCGCCCACTTTTCCTGCTTTAACCTGAGTTATTACTTTGAAGTTGCTGGCCCCTCAGCATTTTTCTCTCAATTGTTAGAACTACGTGGGAAACTGCCCAGAACTGAAAATATATATATATATTTTCCCGAAATTCCTGAAGATTCCTCGGAGGATGGCCGCGCCGGGGCCTACACAGCTCGTACTCCTGCGGGTGTGAGCGGCTGATGATAAAAAAAAAAAAAGTTGGTTGTGTTATCAGACTTCGTTTTCACTGGTTCCCTAAACATTTTACAGATGACTGTGGTTTGTTTTTTTGTCCGACTTGCCATGACCGAAATACTGCCAGACTGCCGAACTACAAAAACCCTTCTTTGGAGCAATTTCCTCCGCCTCTCCTTGCTGCGACATCTGCATGTGCTCTGTGTTGTGGTTTGAGAGGGCGGCGCTTTGTGACGGCGTGCCTCGGTCCGCGATTGTGATTGGTTGGGAGGAAGCAGTGACTAGCATAAACCTACATGCTAGGCTACAATGAGAAGGAAGGAAAACTGCGTTTCTTTTTTATCGAACTTTTATCGACCCTCTTTTTTTCTATTGCGCCACACGTCTATCGATCGATATATATCGTTATTGAATTATCGCCCAGCCCTAGCTTACAATAAACACATCTAATGAACAGTTGGTTGAGTGCAACTATTTTGTGTATCAAAAAATGTTAATGAGAAAATTACTTTACTACTCTGCCCTTGTTTTTAAGTCAATCAGTTTTCTGTAAAAGTTCAAAACTCTGCGGATAAAAAAAAAAATGTTTTTATAGCTGAACAAGATATTGCTTTGTGTCAGGCTTGATAGCCTAGTAAACTAGCCCCACCCGCCAGCGGCCAAAATAATTGTTGCCTGTGAGTGGTCTAGTCTCGATCAATGCCCCAGGCCCTGGAACTGGCGGGCCAATCACAACGCAGATATGTGTTTTGAATTTCTGTATGCAAAGCTGGCAGGGTTTTGAGGGCGGGACAACAAAGCTGCACAATGTTGGAGAAAGCACAACAAGGAAGATGCCAAAAGCTATTGAACAGTTCTTGTTTGACTCAACTTTGGAATAATTTTAATAAGGATCGGATTTGGGGTTTTCGTTGAAACGTGAGCAGGAAGAGGCTCTACGCTCATTCATTTTTAAGAAAGACGTATTCGCCAGGCTGTTTGTTTACACTCCCCCACCAGCTTTCTGTTGCGCTTCCTATGGTACAGTCAGTTGCGATCATTTGTCAGAGCGTTGGCCAATAGGCACAGACATGGTTTGAAAAAAAGCGGGTTGTTCTCATCAACAATCTTCCGATGTCTCATTCATCGGGACCAGATTACACATTTAATCTCACATTTAGTCTGGTTCATCAGGCTAAGGCTTTGACTCTTTTGGAATGAAATCATTTGAAGTATACCTAATAAGCTCAATGTGATTCTAATGGTGTGGTTATGGTGTAGTTTTCATCAAAATAATTACATTGCATACATTATTGTCCAAGAAGAATCAATGATTGGGTCAAAATAAGTTCTTATATACAGTATATGGTGCTGCATGTTCCTTGACAAAGATTTTTCAAAAAAAGCTGTTCACCCACAATTGCTTTAAAGATCTGTAGGCAAATAGCTAAATTAAAAAACAAAAACTGGTAACCTAACCATGCCTATTTCTCCTGTCAGAAGGAAAAGAGAAAAGTTGAAAGAGAGTTATATATTTGGGTCTCAAGTCTCTACGTCTTCGTTGTATATCACAGTCTTACCAGCGGTTGGGGCGCTCTGAGATAGACAGGCAGCACAAAGATTCTTATTATGATGTCTTTCAAAAATCCAACTGGTGTCAAAGGGCGAGTTGGAAACTGATGAGAATTTTTCTGCCTTATGTAAGGCCAAAGTAAATACATACACTGATAAGCAACTTCAAATCAGTGATGAAAGCTCATGATTTGAAAACTGAAAAGGAATAGTAAGAGATACTATTTTGAAAGTATGTCATTATTCTCAGATTATATAAGCTTAGCAGGAAATGGAATGTGCCAATCATGATTGCTGCTGTTGAAAACAGGGACGTTTTCTGTTTATTGATCCCTGAAGGGTATATTTTAGTTGGCTTTATTCGGTATACTGGGTCAAAGTTTGATGGTTTATGACATGTTACATTTTGATTAATTCTATTGAAGAACTGACAGTTACCATTGATAACGTTCACCCTGCAGGTGTTCAAACAGATTTGACAGTGAAAGGTAGGTGAAGAGACATGCTATTGTGGCAGTATTCAATCACGGAGATATTTATCAAATATATGTCTGAATTAGCATTAGATCCTTTTTTTAGCATGACATCAACATACTTTAGTAATAAAACTGAACAATTTTTATTTTTTACAAATAAAAATAAAGGAATTCAGGAGTCTGCCTGTCGTTACTCTAATACCCCTGATTAAAACCCAAGGCAATCATTCTACTTTAGAAATCACCACATAAGGAAAAGCTTATTAAAGACTTAATGTTTAGGTCTTTTTCAGAGAAAACGGGAGCTCTGTGTTTACAACTTGAAGCTTTCTTTCTCCGGTTATTTTCCTGTGAAGAGATCATTTGGAACAAACTCTTTAAATAACAACTCTTATTGTATATGTATTAAATAAATATGAGACATGACAACAGATTTTGATAGAAATGGTAATCTTACTCAGATCAGAGAAATTGCTTTGAGTTACCATTTAAGTGTGATATTTCATTGTTTGCAGAGAGTCAGGCAGAGAAGGCAGCCTTTGGTGAATTTACTTGACAGAGTTGGCTTTTGAGAAGTTTATACTACAAACGAAAGTCTAATCACGGCTTCAGATGCAGGAAACAATGATAGACGTTGAGGTTCACCACATTGCTAAGAAGAATCATCACTGGAAATCATGTGACAAGGTAGGGAAGTTTGTATTTTTGTAATTTCCCTCACTGTTAGGAGCTGACGCGGTCTGCTCATGCGCTCTTTGTTATCTGAACTAAGCCAGAACTGAAACACGCCAAGCCCTACTGATGAACTAGTACTAGATTTAGTGCGGTTCAGCTTTGCATGTCATTTACACATTGTGCTCGGACCGATCTTGGCACGGTTCCAAAAGGTAGTGTAAATGTGGCTTATGTATTTGGACTGTGAGAATATGTTTAGTGCCTGCCCCTGTGTACGTCCCTGTTGAGTGCTTGTAGATGTGTGTATGGATGTAAAGGTGGGATTGTGTGAATGTGACTGGATAAAGTTTCATATACAAGTATTAAGCAGAACCTCATGGCAACAACCATAATGCTGTCCATGTGAAAGTAAATCTATTGGGTTGTCATGTAACTCTGAAACATTGATTTACAGAGCTATATTGGAAAAATTCCACAATAAAAACTAAGAAAAAAAAGATCTGTTAATAGGAAAACAATTTCAAAATTATAAAAATAAAAAAATTAATAAATGTATGTTTAATTCAAAATAAAATTTGAAAAAAATAACAACTTATATGTGCATACAGTGTATACAAAACAAAATGTTGTTTAAGGTGAATAAGCAGCAGCTTAGCAGTAAAATAAACATCTCCATTTCATAAAGTGCAGTAGTGATCAAATGTTAACATAAAAACAAAGGTAAAATGTTTTTTTAGTAACCAGAGGAAGAAGAAGGCTGTTTTTCAAAGAGCCTGTTTCTGGGACTAAGCAACTATTTGGAGAAAGATGTAATGGTGGCAGAGAAACTAACAATGCAAATCACGTGAAGACTCCATGCTTCCCAATGCTTGATGTCAGCTGCATAATGCTGTGGGAATCCTTTTCTTCAGCAGGGGACAGGAAATATACATGGAGTTGAGGTGTAAAGGGACCAAAATTGAATATAAGTTCATATGGCAACACAGTCATGCTCTCTTTTGTGGTCTACCAGCAATGGATAATGGAAAAATTGGAAAATTCACCATTGTGGATATTTTTGGAATACACTGCATAGATGTATCTGTCCATGAAAAATAAACTGATGGTTTGTCTTAAGTACTTAAAACATTTTTTATAAAGTGGAGCATCTGCTCATCTGATTTGAGGCCTTTTTTGCCACTTCTTTGATAATATTCATTCAGCTTTAGAATTTTGACTTCCTCTTGGCCTTTATTTAAACTACTCAAGAGACACAGGAGCACAAGATTTCAGTGATGATTGAGATCTGAGAGAGCTTACATGGATCAATACTGCCATGAAACATCCAATATTTGGTCTGTTAACTCACCACAGACAGATTGCTTCTTTTTGTCTTTCTACTCTTTCTTTTCTGCTGCTTCTGTCCCCTGTCTGTCTTTGGATCCATTTGGCCTGAGGCGCTGGCTCTCCAATAGTAATCTGAACACAAAAGTCTCCTCTTTTGTGACGAATTTTTAAAAAGCCTCAAGGCTGCGTGAGTCTGTCGGTTCACAGGCAAAATCTTTCACATGTTAAAATTCCTACATGTCTCCAATGAGCTTATTTTGAAATTTTTCAAAGCAGTTCTAAATTAAATATTTACACTCTTGACAATAAGCAATACAAACATAACAACATCTTGTTATCTGTTTTGCTGCTATTTATTCAATACTTGAGTTATGGTTTTATGTCATTAATACTAAAAGGCTAGAAAAGCTGGGGAAACTAGAAAAGATTAACATAATGTGTTTTGTTGAATTTATTTATGCAGTAAAATCATTAGAGTAAAAAAGTTTCCCTTAGAGTTTCCCTGTTTTTTTCCAAGGTATAAAAAAAATAACAAAAATTTAACTTTTAATTAGTTTTTCAATCTAAACTACAGCAAAATATAGAGCAACTTTCTAAATTTTAGATAACAAACCCCTGAAAAACAAACAAATTCTCAACATTTCCTGGTAAGTGTCGTGGGAAAAAAGTATTCAACCATTCACCCTAGTTAAATAAACGGAGATCGATGGATTTCACTCAATTGGCACATTTTTTCTTATCTTTGCAAAGAGAGAACAGTCATCATACAGCCCTTATGGCACAGAATTCTGCCCTGTTCTGCGTGAGCAGCATTCGTTCCTCCTTACTTACAACAATGGAAAAGTAGTCAGAGTCAAAAAAAATTCCAGACACTTTGGTTAAACAGTAACATGTTATGAATAACCTTGAGAAATAATCTGTTTTTTTTTATGGGAAGAAGCTATGTCTGGTCTACAAACACCATCCTACAGAGAATGGTGTGGCCTTCAAGGTGAAACAGAATGAGTGAAAACTTTTATAGTGAGTAAATGGGATAAATTGATATATAATTAAAGAGAAATCAAAATTTTCCGACAACATCTCAACAACAAACTGTTTAATTCATTAGGTTGGCGTTACCTTACTGTTAAAAAAAAGAAGCAAAACAAAATCAGAGGAGTCTGACAAAAGATAATGCTGGGTTTAATATTTGCAACATTGCAGATCCTAATGGTTCCTTGTAAATCAGCAAACCTATAAAACATTGCTGTAAAACACAATAAAGACGTTCTCACAGCCATCTTGGTTTAAACTGTAAGCAGTGGGATAATACATGCTGAAGTCCCTTATCTGTACATTTTAGTACATGCTCAAAAAAAAAATTATTTTAACAAATTTAACAGCCAACTAACCAAACTCTACTGATCTGAGATATCAGTACTAGCAGCATAAACAAATCCAGTTAAATAATATCTAGGTCTCCTTTCTTTTTTTCTGAGTTCTTCACAGCTCGATACCTTTGTAAAACACAGACCAGCCATGTTTTCCTCCCACCTTTTCTTTGACCCCGGCAAAGGCTCCTCACCTCCACCTGCTGCTATGATTGAGGTCTAAGAGGTCTTCCAGGAATCGATTCCAGAACTATTATCAATGAAACATCTAGCAAGAGATCTCTGCAGTCACTGATGTAGCAATAAATGCTGTTACACCTGGAAGTTTTTTAAGTTTGCCTTAATTTGTATCCTTTATGTACACCTCTGTTAAACTTTTACGATTTTCGCAATATTTT
Source organism: Cyprinodon diabolis (assembly GCA_030533445.1). Classification (NCBI taxonomy): domain Eukaryota; kingdom Metazoa; phylum Chordata; class Actinopteri; order Cyprinodontiformes; family Cyprinodontidae; genus Cyprinodon; species Cyprinodon diabolis. Next base: position 13,657,503 of record CM060075.1, on the reverse strand, counting down.
TTACAACTTAAAAAATAGGCATTATTTATCAAAAATAAAACAGCAGTCGACTTCATAGACATAACTTACAACTGAAAAATTCAAGAGAATATTTTGTCCCTGAGGTGAAAAAAATCATTTCTTATTTTCCATGTTCGACAGGCTAATAAAAATCCTGTGACTGTAGCATCTGAACTCAACCAGCACCTCCAACAATTTAGCTAACTACTTCACTGAAAAAACCCAAAAGATAAGAGGACCACACTACGCATTCATACGAAGTTCTCCAACAAGAACTGATTTTGAATAAATTCCTTAATTACACCAAATAAACAGCGAACAATTCAGTGCAACTGTCCTTCAGTTTTTGATCAATAAATAAATGATACATGATAAGGCCTCTGCTTAACTTACCAACATGCCAAGGATGTAATTTGGGGGCAATTTGACCTTTGTGTAAAGTGTGTTTGAGCAGGGATGCATGAAATGCAGGATGCAGGACAGTGGCATTTAGCGATCAACGTTGCCCACCTCTGCTATACACCAACTAAGCTCTCCCTACTGCTGTATTTTTTCCCTACATTCTTGATTAAGAAACCTCTGCTTTTGATGACATCTGATTGAACTTGAATAATAAACATGTCCCTTTTGTCAGGTGTCAGGCTGCTGTTGAAAATGAAGCAACTTGGACAAGCTACTACTGCAGAACTACAGACCCATCTCAAACCTGTCTTTCATCAGTGAAAGTTTTGTACAAGTTGTCTTTCAACAGTTCAAAACTTTCCTAATGATGACCAGCCGCTTTGGCATCTTTAAGTCTGGCGTCTGTGCTCACCACAGCACAGGGACTGACTGAAATTGCCAAGGTGTTTAGTGACATTATTATAAACACAATGCTTTGTAGTTGGACCTAAGTGCAGCATTCAACATTGTTTATATATCTATTTTATTAGAGCACCTTGAAAACTGGGTCAACATTTCTGGTATGGCACTGGACTGTTTTAAATCCTACTTCAAAGACAAATCGTTTTTTTTGTTGGCCGGTTCTGAACAGTTCAACAAAACAACCAATCTTCTCAGCAAAAAAAGGAGCAACCGACTGAATTCAAATAAGCACACAAAACAAAGGTTGCATTGGAAATTTGGAAAGCCAGCCTCAAACACAATAGGATCAGTAGTCAACCACTTAGAAATCATCCACATAATGAAATAAAAACATCCAATCAGGCTAGTGATTCAAAGCTATATCAAAAGTAAATATCATACCTACTTCTAACATTGGTCTGCTCAGATACAGCATTTTGACTAAAAGGGAAGTCTATACTTTTCCTTGTTCCCTCTGGTCAGGGGTTCAATTTAACCGATACTCGACAGGAAAATGGGTGACCTCTGCAGAAGTTGGGTTTCTCTCAAAGATTCTCTAAAAGCTTCAGCACCCCTTGGGAGGAACAGCACAGTTACATATATCACAAAAGTTTGAAAACAGCTGGGCAGAATAGCCAGAAAAACCCAGTTGGGTCTCATCCAGGCTTCATCTGCATAGCGGTGGTACTGTAATAACAGTCTTCGATGACGGTTTGGCAAGACAGTCCCTGCTGATTGTCGATCAACTCTTATCAGGAGAACCCTTTATTTTCTGTCATCTCATTTTTTTGGAAGTCCAGATCTCCCCTGTTAAAACAGAGAAGAGGGTAAAGGGAAAAACACCTTTGGTGAAGGCAGCAGCTCCATGCAGCGTCAGCAGCAGGCATCAATGTCTCATTGTCTTTTTTAAAAGGGTAGAAAAAGGGAAGAGGTTGTGGAATAACAAGTGTTTGTGGTTTAACCAGCCGGTGAGATTCTGATATTCAAATTTCTATGGAATTTAGCCATGGTAGGTGTTTTAACGAACAGCTACAGTTTACCCAGAATGCTCCTGCCTTTAAACTGTCTCCCCATATCTTGCAATAGATTTAAAATAATTCTGTTAATCTATAAATCATTGCATGACTTAGAACCAGAATACATCACAGACCAGTTGTCAGTGTGTCAGTCCACCAGACATATCAGGTCTTCTGCCTCAAGTTTAGTAACTTGTAGTTTTAGTAACTTTATTCATTTATTTATAAAGCGGTGTTTACTATATGTTTAGGTTTTACACTTTTGAAACTCTTCAGCTTATAAGAGATAACTGAGCATACCCAGAACCAGAACCAAGAAAATGTCACTTATGGCTGTTGCTTTATCATTTGAAAGCATCTGTATTCATGTCAGCAGTTGGGAGACTCATGGGTTAATGTGTGTGCGAGAGGGTTTATTTTTTAGGTCCCCTGCACACTGCTGATGCTGCAGATTTGTATTTGTTGCTACACTCCAGCAGCCTATGATAGCCATGTCATGAGATGCCAGAAAGCCAGCATGTCAGCTTAATATTTATTGTGTCTTTTATGGATTAACAGAGTCGCTGCAGCTTTCGCATTAACTGCTATTACCTAAAAAAAATTAAATCTGCTGGCTTTTAGGGACAAATTAGACCACTCAGCAGGAAGTGCAACTGTCAGAAGTTACATTGTAAACTGCCTTATGAAATAGCCAGAGGTAGCCCATTATGCGCTTTTCTATTATGAGTTGCATTTTCTAAATTACTATATCAATTCAGCTAGGGCCTGAGGCTAACCAGCTGCTTTAGATTTTATGTTGTAATTTTATGCACTATAATATGAGTTCTGTAGAGGCTAAGGTGAGACTACATTTGAAATTTGGCTTTAAAGCAATTCCCCTGGCCAGTGGCCTTACATGCCAATTAAAAAAGGCTGATATGAATGATTGCTTGATGCAGGTCATACCCAAGATTTTGAGTATGCATGTGTGTAAAGTAATTTTAATGACTGAGTTTAGGTTACTGCCAAATTTATATAGCATTTTCATGCTGGCTGGGGCAGCACGGTGCCAAGGCAAACAATGTACCTTGCACTCATCTGCCCTCACATCAAGCATGATTCAGATCAAGGACTGTATCTGCCTGCTGAGTAGTTCTAACCTTCTGCAGCTATAAAACAGAAGCTTTTCTTTCTCACTACTGTGTCCCTTTCTTTCTAAGGCCAGCAGACACTTTCAACAAGAACAAAAAGAAACCCTTTAAAATCAGAAGAGGCACATTAGTCAGTGTCATTATCACAGGTCAACAAACCTGCCGTACCTTCAAAGGCTTGTTCTCGCTTGTTCCCCCTGAGAGCAAAAATGCACCTTCGTAAACATCCATTAAATGCTAATAGATTTTAAAAACACTAATAGCGTGTTGATTTATCTCAGACACAGCTCTCATTACTTGCCTAATGTGTTATTCTGCTGTGCGTTATAATTATTTACTTTCATTTCCAGAAGAAATACAGAGACTTTGCAGCCTAATGGATGAAGTAATAAATGTGTCTGGGTTGGTTTCAGGGGAGATAATGTTAGCCTGGCTTTTCTACCTGTTATTTTTGTGTGTATATATGTATATATATGTATATATATATATATATATATATATATATATATATATATATATATATATATATATATATATATATACAGTATCTCTCTCTCTCTCTCTCTCTCTCTCTCTATATATATATATATATATATATATATATATATATATATATATATATATATTTAGGTAGATTATTGGCAATGCCTTTTACCAAATCGTCAGCAAACTCATCCATTTGTTTCAAAGTCAAGTGTGTCTAAAATCAATGCCTTGTTTCACAGAGTTATCCCGGATTCCCAAGGCTATAACGTGCTTTAACTTTGTGTGATTGTTGTTGAACAATACCTACATCGCCATGTTCAACTTTAGATGAAACTAGTATTTTGCAACAACTTCTTATCTTCAAATAGAATATCTGATTCCTGTTATTTTTTTTTTTTTTTAGGCGTTTCAATGCCCATTCCAGTGATTGGTCTTCATAATGAGGACAAGGTCTTTGTCAATGGCAGCTGCGTCCTCAACGAAGAGCGTTTCATGCTGATTGGTTCTTTTGTGGCCTTCTTCATCCCACTGGTCATCATGGTGGTGACTTACTGCCTCACCATACAGGTAACCTTTTAGGAACCAACACATATAAAGCCATATGTATGTGCTCCATTATCTTTTCTCCCTTCTGTTGTGGACAGGTGCTCCAGAGGCAGGCTACTGTCTTCCTGTATGAAGCAAAGTCTTCTTCTCAGCAGCCTTTGAGCACACCAGCAATCACTCTGCAGCCTCCAGCCAGCCCTTTCCACCTTCCGCAGAACAATGCTCTTGCTCCTCCAGATTCACAAGGTACCAACATTGTACAATGTTTATTGTATGTGACATAAAGTTGAAGATACTTTCAAAGTGGAAAGAAAATTACTTATGACTGTTTTTTAACTAATAATTGGGAACCACTTTTACTTGAATACCTCTAGATTCTTCAGACAAGTTCATCTTCTTGAGGGACAACAACCAAAAGCATTCAACCAGAGTCACTTATTTGTTATAGAATTGCCCAGTCCCAAATATGGGGAAATTCAGAAATTGACCTACAATCTTTATCAAACCTAGAGTGAGCCATATTTGTGGGTCAGAACACACAAAATCCAATTTTACATCCAATTCCACAGAAAATCATGTAGTACCAGCTTGTGGCGTTTAAAGCTAGTCCCCATTGATAGTCAAAGTGGATGATCACACAGACGCCATTTTACACAAGTGGGATTCTGGACGTCTGACTGAGATAGACATCATGATATATTTTAGTAGGACTATGCAGCAATTCATTGGAAATTTAATTGGTCTGACAGGAAAGGTAACGTGGTAACAAAGTAAAACGCATCCACTTAGGGGGAAAATACAAAATAAAATCTGTTAAGAGCACAGATCGGGCAAAATATTCAGTTTTGAGTATTGCAAAAAAAGCAAGACACTTTTCTAAAGTTAATTTACAAAAGCCCTTGAAAGTTTCACCAATTAAACAGCAGTAATGACAGGGAAGAAAAAATACATGTTTGAGCAGTTTGTTATTTTCTTTGTCTAGAGATAAAACTGTATGGTGTGGTGTTCTCCACCAAAAAATGGGAACTTTGTTTTTAAGCCACGCCCTCATGTGGCATTCAAAAAAACAGGAAGTGGTAATTTCACATAATAACAATGGTTGTTAAACACCCGGTCTTTTTTTTTTGGTAGCTACTTATAAGTACATCTGTTTTGGGTTTTTTTTTGGTTTATGTTTAAAATCAAAACTAATACCAGGTTTTTGCCATAAAATAATTTTTGTAACACCAAATACATGTTTTTTCTTTTTTTTTTTTTACTCCTTCACTCTTACCTCATGAATCTGTGTGTCGTATCTCTTTTCTTTTCCTTGGACAGATTTAAAGCCCCCGGCGCTCCAAAGCAGACGAAACACCCTGAGTTGTCTGAAAAGCCCAGAGCCCGGCATCCTGCTCAGCGCCTCCACCTCAGATAGCCTCAGCATCATTCCTAGCTCCGAGGCTGCATCGCAGCTCAGCTCTCCAGCAGCTGGGCCAGGCCGAAGTGATGCATCAGGTTGCCATGGGAGACGAGGGATGATGCAAGCTATAAAAAATGAGAGGCGGGCCTCAAAGGTGAGTAGGAAAACTGCATCCAGATGATTGGCTGCCCAGTAAACACTGGTGTGCTCTGCTGGTCCGTGTTGTAAACACAAACTATTAGTAGCTATTTAGAGAATCTGGACTTGTAAACATAACGTTTTAAATCCTTCAAAACAGTTGTGACATCAGTTTTGCTCAGGATTTTAGTTGTGTTGGGTCTTTATCCCTTAATATTGACTCAAAACAAGCAACTGTCTTTACAGGTGGAATTCTTAGCAGTATTTTTTCAATATAAGAGCAGAGGAAAGAAACAGGAAAGATTTGATCTTCACATGGGAGTTTTTGTGTAATCAGGTGTTAGCAATACAACAGGAAGTAAAAAAATAAGAGTAACTTTAATGTCTTTAGACTGCGGGTTTTTTGCAGTGTATTCTTATGGTTTTTTTGTTTTATCATTATTGTTTTTGCTAAGTATTATCATTATTATTATTATCTCTGTGAAAATAATTTGTAATGCTTGATTTTAAAATATTTCAAAAGGATTGCTAAAGGGAGAGTATGGATCTGTTGGTATTTTACCAACTGGAAAGTGGAGTTCTTAAATGAGTCATAATGTGATATTGTACATATATAATAATTTTATATTTATCTTTAAATTCACATATATTCAATTTAAAGAGAATAAAATATATAAAGTTTCTTCAGTCTCTTTTCCATACCCCTTTTTTTCTCGTAATTCACCATGTTTTCCTGGTCTCTTACATAATAGGTAGGAAGTTACACAAACAGCAACACTTACAGTACCTACTATACTGCAGATGGCTCCTTCATTTTGAAATCAGCCTTTTTGGTAGAATATAGATGAAAAAGCAAGACAGGCTAATGTAAGGTTTTAACTGTAGCACAACACTAACACACACATTTTAACATAAAAATTCAAATTTCCAGGTGAAGCATCTTATATAGTCTAGCATCTTGTAACTTGAAACTGACAGCTGTGTCTCTGGACTTATTATCCCAAATTGAATAGCTAATATTCTCCAGAGTCCTGATAATGACCCAATTTTACTGCAGGGCATCATCCCTTAAAGACTGGAAATTTACACCCCTAGTAAAGACCACAGTGATAAATTTACCCACATTTATCTCTTCCTTATGTTCAGCTTAATCGGCCAAAGTAGTTTTCAAGGCATCTCAAAGAACACAACCACTAGAAGGTCTTGTTTTCACAATGGGGTGTACTGAGTCACTACATGTAAAAAAAAGTAATAACAATGATAAATCTAAATATGTCCTTTTTTCTTAGAGTAAGTGTTTTCTAGAATTGAGGAGGTAAGTGAGATACTTTGCCAATGAAATAATATAATTTACATTTAAAATAGAACAAAAAATACAATTGCATTGTCTTATTTCAACTACATATTGCCCTAGTGGATGGAATCATGGGCTGCCACTCTGGGTCTCTGAGCGAGACTCTTAACCCCCGATTGTTCCCCGAGCGCTGCACAGTAGCAGCCCACTGCTCCCCAAGTGGATGGGTTAAGATTTATAGAGTGAATTTCTGCAATGTGAGATCAATAAACTACAATTTTTGATATTATATCTAATTATCTTATTTTGAGAATAATAATACTAATTCCATTGGCAAATTATCTTATTTACCTCCTCAAATTTAGGGTTAATACACTTATTTTAAGAAATTTGTACTTATTTCTTGAAAGTTTTTGAACCGTATTAACAGTTGATATGCACCAAACATATTCCTGGTGAATTTCCATTGTCTTGTACCTGCAATGTTTAGACCTGCCGGTTGCTGGTATAACCCAGCTTGTTACAACTTTTGTAATGCATCCAACGTTCTATTGTTATACACCTTAAAGATCTGTTTTGGGGGGGTTTATAACAACTTTTTATTTTACTCTAATTAAAAACTCTTAAAACTTACACCTAAGCAAACAGCAAGATCATTCTAAAGAAATGGTTATGGCGTTTTTTTTAAGTGTTGAACTTATTAACACCAAAAAGCGTCACGCCTGAATATTTTTTTTGCATTCAATGTGAAAATATCTGCTGTCGTGTGACAAGCCCCCCCAAAAAATCAATTTAAAATAAAACCCTCAGGTTCTTCAGTCACAAGTCTTTTAGTATGTTGGAGCTGTCACTGCTACTGAATATATTTGTCTCTCTGTGAAACCAGGACAGGTGGATTTTTCTGACATTGACGTTTCCTAACAGGGAATTTAAAAGTTTTCCTCCAGAATACGGAGAGCATTTCATGTCACATGCTATCAAATCCAGCCAGGCACTTTGAGTTACGTCAGAAAGCTTGGACTGCTGCCAGAATCACAGAGAGCAGCTGGACTGAATTCAAGTACCTCTTTAATGACAAAAGAAAGGTTTATACACCGACACCAAAGAGGCATAATATTATGACCACCATCAGGACGAGGGAATAAACTCAGCATCTGTTCCTCATGGCAGGTCAATATTAAATCCTCAAAATGTATTTTTTAGAAGCAGAAAAAGGGTGAGAAACTGAGTGACTTTGTCAAAGACGTTTTTATGAAGAAGAAAAGATTGGATTGGAGAATCAGAAAAGGGGCAGTGCATGTATGGTGCTCCTAGTTTGCAACAGTATCTATCAAAAGTGGAGCAAAGAATCAAGTGTGGTGAGCTAACAACAGAGTCATGGGCCAAGGTTTACCAATGCAGATAGGGAGAAAATACTGGACCATGTGGTCCTATCAAACCAAGCTGAATAGTTAATCCAAGCTCAAATAGCGAGAGGTGAAATTACCCACAACATAACAGCTTGTGTCCCATGCTGCTATTCCCTGTCTACTGCAGAAAGATCCAGCAATGGGCATATGTCCGATAAATCACTGCGTGTGAGGATCCCTTACCTTGAAGAGCATATGGCAAATTTGAACATTTACATTCTACATTTTTTTATTGCCACTTCTTTGTCTTACTGCTTTACTGAACATCTCAAAGTCACCAGGTGACTATGAACCCATCAGAGCATTGGCTAAATGCTCAGAACAGATCAATACGTGGATGGGCCATAATTATCTCCAACTGAATTAAAAACAAAGCAAGGTAATAATTTTACGACCAAAGGAGGGTTTGATTATGGCTGAAATCTTGGTGCTATGATGGGTAGTGTTGGCCTAGTGGGTTAGAGCAGTGCGATTGTGCTATGAAAAAGGTTGCAAGTATGCGGTTTGATTCCCACAGCCTGCACTCTGGGTTCCTGAGCAAAAGCCCTTAACTCCACACTGCTCCCTGGGTGCCACACAAAGGCAGCCCAGTACTCCCCAAGAGGACGGGTCAATATGCAGAGATTGAATCCTCCCATTGTGGGGCAATAAAAGGATTTACATTTACATGATGGACTCAGACCTGAACCTTCATAGGCACTTAAAGGCAGTTACTAAGTCAGACTTTTATCACTTGAAGAACATCTCCGGGATTAAAAGGCAAATGTCCAAGCAGGATCTAGAAAAACTCATTTATGCATTTATCTTTAGTAGAACTGAATACTGCTACAGTGTCTTCATATGTTTGCCTAAAAAATACACACAAATACACCCAGAATTGGGAGAAGCAGCATTTAGTTTCTATGCTCCATTGATCTGGAAAAACCGCTAGAAGACTGTAAAAGTGCTGGAAGCCTTAGTTCTTTTAAGTCAAAGTTAAAAGCCCTTTTGTTTAGAGCTGCCTTTGGATGTTGAAGTTAAACTTTTAACTGAGGTATTTTTAGTTGCGGTCCAACTGTTTTATTTGTCTTACTGCCTGCTTTTTTCCAGTTTTTATCTTTATTTGCTTTTATTCTATTTTTATTTTTCCTGTTTTGTTGTTTAATTCATATACCGTAAAGCAATTGGAATCGTCTTTGTACTTTGCTATACAAATAAACTTGCCTTGCCTTCACAATAACTTCTCTTTTTTTTTTAGGTTTTGGGAATTGTCTTCTTCCTCTTCCTTGTCATGTGGTGTCCATTCTTCATCACCAACGTCACCTTTGTCCTGTGCAGTGGCTCTTGCAATGAGTCTCTGCTTCATGATCTGCTAAATGTTTTCGTCTGGGTGGGTTACATCTCCTCCGGGGTCAACCCCCTGGTCTACACGCTCTTTAATAAGACCTACAGGAGGGCTTTCTCCAACTATATAAGATGCCAGTACAATGTCGGGGCCAATGCAGTAGGACAAGGCAGTAAAACCCTCCTCGCACCCCAGCAGTGCCCGTCGCATGCCGTTACCCCTCTGCTGCCAAGCAGCCACGATAAAGCGGGGGTGGACCGCAACAGTAACTGTCGTAACGGCAGCAGGGGAGATAATGGGAGGCTGACGGTGGACCCGGAGGACACAACAGATGATGGGACGCAAATCGGATTAGTGTCACAGAGCCTGTCTGAATGCCACAACGCCGGGATGCTTTCGGAGACAGAGCCAGAAACGGAGATGGAGCAGGAGCTGTCGCTCATCAGCTACCCTCCCCCCAGAGAACACACGAGCAGTGTGTGACTGCATGCTCACTCTTGTTCTGTCTTCAATTGAACACAGCTGAGCCTTTTCACCTGAGAACTATTGCTAAGGCAGGCACTCTGGTGCACTACTTGTATCCAGAAAGAAGAGGGTGGAAAAGTGTTGAAGAAAAACCGACATTCCAAATATGTTCGCTGTCAGCTTTGTCAAATTGTTAGGTTCATACCATAAACCCACCCTCAGGTTTCAACCTGGATGTTGATGTGCCCCTCAACCAAACCATGTGTTGCAGTTTATGCCTAAGGCAGGGAGAAACTGAAGTAGTGACTCCTGGTCACCTGGTGTGAAGTCAAGCAGCCTCTTGTGGAGTCCCACTGATGCAGGTTACAGAGCCAGGTATCATACACAATCCCTCTGGAGTCAAACCACAACTTCAAGCCCTCACTGAGAGAGAAAATGCAGTCCGAGCTCGACCAAGAGCAAACTCAACCAAACACTTGTCTGAAACAGTCAAGCTTGACTGACTGAACCTTTTCACACTGTTTAGCTGACTGAAAAGGAAGATTTCTGCAAAGGAGACTTTCCCAAGACTGCAGTGAAAGTTTCCCTGGGAGGACAGAGATGAAGGAATGTACAATCACTTCCGGGTTTGGTGGACTCACAGTGCCACCCAGTGGCCATGGAAATATCTTGGGTTGACCAAAGTAGATAAAAGAGCTAAAAAAAAAAAAAAAGGAAAGTAAAAATAAATAAAGTAAGACAGTCCTTTCACCTGTAGTCTGCTGTCAAATACAACCACTTTGGAGACACATGGCTTCCAAATGTTTTTACTGAAATCCGTCAATAAAATATAAAAGAAAAAAAGTTTTTTGATAGAGTGCACAACTGTTTTATAGATTGTCTTTATTAGAAGCAAAACATATTCATTTTTTACACAGTCACTAAAAATACTCATGGATTTATATCAATTAAGACTCATAATCTTAATACTGTATGCAAGTTTCTTCTTTGTTTTATATCCTATATGAGTTGGGAATTGACAAACTCATTTAAAGCAGAGCTACAGTACAAGGAAGAGTTGAAGTGACCATTTCTCTGTTTGCTCATTCGATGCTTTTATGTACCAGATCATTCATTTCATTTTAGTTGGGATGTAAGTCACTGAAAAAAAGAAAAGAAACATTTTGCTGTCCTCTAGGAATAAAATCACCAAATCAGCATTTAACACCTGCTTCATATACAGTCCAATTTAAAAATATTACACACAACTTAAACTGTCTTATTTTTGTCTTAACAACATTGAAGTAAAGCATACTTCGATGGGATTATACATGATAGACTAACAATGAGTATGAAATCATTGTGAAATGAAATAGAAGGAATAAAAGGTTTTCAGCTACACTTTCCTTGACATGAATAGTGGAAAATGTGTTTTTTATTATTTGTACGCTTTCCTATTTATTCAGAAGTCACCTAATTGGAAAAAAAAATTGTCCGTCTGAGTATTATTAAGTTTCAGTCTAAATGCAGCTGTTCTGTGAAAGCCTTACGCTACGTTCACACCGCACGTAATTGAAACAGCAGATGCAGCTGGTTTATATACAAAGTTAATGATTGGGGTGCATGAAAAGGCCCTGCAGCGCATCTTGATTAATCTGAGCAGCCTAAGCCACGCCTTATTAGCTTCTGAGCATCTGAGGCGCAACCAATCAGAGAAGCTGATCTGGGGAAGGCAGTCATAGCACTGCTGATGCAGATCACTATGATCACTCCCCTGAAACCGCTTATCAACGTCTAAATTAACTTAAAACCTTGAAACCTGCTGACAAAGTATATTCGCCTTCATTATTCTGGTGCCTGCCAGTTTGTACCATGTACCTGAAAAATGCTAACATCTACTTCCGGCCATGATGAAGGGGAAACCCCCCAGCTACTGTTAGGGATTCCCAGTGAACGCGCACCGCCGATATGTTGGGATCTGTGCGGCTCCAACAGCTAAATTATATTATAAGGCAGGTTCGTAATCTTGCTGAACTGACTGCATGGACAATGTTTTGAGGTTGACTTAAAAATATATCAAAACTACTTTTTACCAGCTTATCACAGCAAATATAGCAAAGCTGCTCTCTGTCGTTGAACACAGGAGCAGCAGAAGCATCAGACACATCTTGCTTTACTGGATCCGCTTCAAGCATCAAGGATACCTTCATGTGTACAAGCTTCAAAAATGAAGCAGCAGGAGCTTTTTTGCTGCCCAAATCTCATCTGCTGTGAATGTAGCATAAGGTTTTACACTAACGACTAAAATGTGCTGTTCAGCAATCCACACTTGATGTGTGTGTTATCACTTCTTATGTGAAATTTACCCAATCTGGTTCACTTTGACTGACTTCCTTTTTCGTCTCCTCTGCTTTTTTAGACATTTACACGTTTAGTTCCTATACCATTCCAAAATGGACTGGGTGTGGAGTGGGTTGGGGGCTATCCATTTTGCCTTGCCGCCACAGAGCAGGTGGGAATTACTGCCTGATTAGAATGGCTTCTATTAGTGACAGAACGAAAAACGCACAGATTCTGTAGTCTTTGTGAATGAGTGGTTAGAACAGGCATGCCTAAAGTCGGTCCTTGAGGGCCACTGTCCTGCAGGGTTTTAGAGGTTTTTCATGCTCTTGCACAGCTGATTTTCATTGATTGCTCATTAGCAGGCTTTTGCTGAACTAAAATCGTCAGAATCAGCTGTGCTAAAGCAGGGAAACCTATAAAACCTGCAGAGACCCTCGAGGACCGACTTTGGTCATGCATGGGTTAGAGAGTAGCAGTGGTGGATAATCCAGGTCCAGAAAGTAAAAAGCCAGTACAGGGATCAGTTCCAGCCATTTGCATTTCCAGCTCCACAACACAGACTAGGGGCGCATAAGAAGGTGTGGCTTTTTGTAGATTCTTCCTAACCACCGGGGGGCAGAAGTCAAAGTAGGAAAACAAAGAATGGACTAATTTTCATTTGGCACACGAACTTTCTATCAGCAGATATGAGAGATATTGAGAACAAACTTCCTGAATTCACACTTTCACATTTCTTCCTTATCCCCACTACAGAGACTATATGTAGAGCTCCCCCTACAGGTTTGATGTAAGACAGTTCAGTAGATATCAGCTCATATATGTACATTTACATTTTGTTTTTTACTTTATGGGTGTAGCTTTTAGTAAGGAGTGCTCTATAGTCTTATATACAGTAAAAGTAAAACTGCAGTAGCAGCCATTCAAAATGGCCCTTCCCAGCTGAATGTTAGCCCACTTCCCTGCAACTTCCAGCAATATCCCCTCCAACTTCCAGCCACTGGAGTGACTTGCATATCTCTTCACCCAAACTCCCCCTTTTCCCTGAAATACAGGGTCTGACCAGGAGATTACATTTCTCTTTAGACATTAATTAATGTCAACCAATCATGACAGAAAGAATATATTAGCACAAAGATTGATGTTTAAAAAGGAATTGTAGGTAACCAGCCAAGGACCCATCAAAGAAAGTGGGGAAATTTTGAATGCCTACCACTGTAGTTTAGCATATTTTTAATCAATTGAGGGTGAAATGCTAATTTGGTAAACAACAGAATTTATATTTTTTTTGAGTTAAAAAACTTATAAAATCAATAGATGCATTCTGTTAGAATGTTTTTCTGTTAGAAAACAGTTATACTGTTTAGTATAATTTCACTCAAACCCAAAATGACATGGCCGACTCAGTACTGTACATGAAAAAATCTTTATTAAACTAGCCTTGAGAAGAAAAAACAATAAAGTGTGTCCTTCAGTGGTGCACTTTTGTTTTAAACAAGCTTGCTTTCATTAATTTAAGTTACTCACAATGGATGGAGTAGCCAGAAATGTTATTCAAGTAAGAGTAGTGATCATTTATCATAATTCTACTCAACTAACAGTAAAAAGTACAAAGCTGTTAAACTCCTAATAGTATTTTTTTTTCAGTTACTGAAGTTAATGTATCTGAGTAAATGTAAGAAGTTATACATACCTCTGCAAGTAACACACACACAAAAAGTTAAAAACAAAATTTTGATTATAGATAGCATTGTACAGGGGGAGCATACTGTAGTATAACTGCAACATTACTTAGAGATGATGTCCCATTGACCTTGTGGGAGAACTAGTCAATGGGAAAATTATTAGTATAGTACTTCACAAATTGGATCTTTAAGAAATAGTGGAAGGAAGACAGACATCTTTGAAAAAAGCCCAGTAGAAAATCCAGTTTGCCACAAGCCATATTTGGAACATATTTGTACAGTAGAATAACGTAGCATAACCCTGGAATACAAATCCAATTAAAACAACATGGCACGACTTAAATGAGATATTTTAACAGAACCTCATCATTCAGCTGTACTTTTAGCCAAACATGGTTTTAAAAAGTATCACATCTCAAATAAAACACCATGCTGCACCTTCTGATGTATTTTTTGTCACTAACTTTGCAGAGGATAAATCATTTTCTGTCCACCTTATACACTGCATCAATATAGCAATACTTTTTCATGACATTTTTCCTATATTATCTGATTTAGATGATCTCAAAGAATGAATGTGGCCTCAAAAGGACAGATGAAAAGAGCTTCTGTATCATTTGCGTCTGTAAGAAGCAGATTAGCTCAACTCATTAATCGCCTCGGTGTTTTTTTTTTTTTCCTTTTATGAGATTCTACAGCTGTTATATTCTGGATACTCTGTCAAGCTGCAGGCCAAAACTAACCAGAGGTTGAACACTGAAAACCTGTGAATTAAAACAGGAACACTGATACGTTTGCATATTTATCAGCTTTGGTCGGAAATTAATAATTTAGGAAGACATAATGAGATGATCAAAGTGCTACGATTTTTAATGTTCTCTCTAATGATGACGGTGATTTAAAATGAAATAGCCTGGCAGGATTGCAGTTTGGACAGGCGTTATGACGATCAAACCCACTAATTCAGAAGGTCTGGTCTGACTTTGAGCAGAAAGAGCAAATATGTGTTAAATTCCAACAACAAGGGGAGACAGAAGTTAACATGCTTTGATCAATTCCTAACCCTGCAGCTTGCATAATTATAAGTCCTTTCAATCAGAACCAATTCCTAAAGAAAGCAAACTAAAGAAAGCAATTAAAGCTATAGATCAATAAGTTAGAGAGTATTAATTTATCTATTTATTTTTAAAACACTTTTAAGAACAAGAGTGTTAGCTGAGTCAGAATTATTTTATTTCTTTATTGGTTCAGAATTATGTTACTAATGAAAAAATGAGCTGAATTTCAGGCATTGTAGTAATGCAATTTATAGAAAACCAGAGCATTAAATGAATTATGACTGTGGTCTGCATAAACTTTATTTGGGAATGAACTTAAGAAGTTTATAAAATAATGTAGGACCTAAACAATTAATCGAATTAATCAATTATTGATATAATTGTCAACTACTTTGGTAATCGTTAAATTGATAACTGGAGTTTAGAGACTCTAAAACATGCCTTTAGCTGACAAAGCAACCCACTTAGAGCTATAACTATAACAAGATTGTCAAAAACCATAAACATTTTAAATTTAAGTAAAAAAAAAAAAGAAAAGAAATTAGACTGTCAATACACTCTATCCAGAGCTCAAGTGGAAAAGTTTAAGTTTCATCTAGTTTAATTTCACAAATTCTTCTTTAAAGAACCTTTGGCTATCCGAATATTAACCCATTAATTGAAAACATAATCAACAGATTAATTGATTAGTAAAATAATTGTTAGTTGCAGCCCTAAAATAATTATTTTCATTGTTATATTTGGTATTTGCTTATTAAAACCAGGCTGAATTATTTCCATGGGTTCTACATCTCAACTAATCTCTACTTTATTGCAACTTCTCAAATGTTCTGGTATAGTTGGTCTGTTTAAAGTGGTTGGGGTCTTAAGGGCTGGTTATCCTCCCACAGCTATGTGTTGCAGTGAGCTTGTCACAGATATTTTTGATTCATCCGCAATATTGAAGCGTGGTCTGCGTTTTGTTATTCCACGCAACAACGCAAGAGGGACAGTCATGAACTAGCTGTGGGTCTAGAGGCTTTTTTAATATGTCTCATTTGTTTTCATTCTCCGTCTGTTGGTAACGGATCAAAAAAAAATTTGCA
The DNA here is from genome assembly GCA_030533445.1 of Cyprinodon diabolis. Lineage (NCBI taxonomy): Eukaryota > Metazoa > Chordata > Actinopteri > Cyprinodontiformes > Cyprinodontidae > Cyprinodon > Cyprinodon diabolis. Next base: position 13,641,306 of record CM060075.1, on the reverse strand, counting down.
GGAAGAATCCAGGTTTCCTTGAAGTGTGTGATCGACAGACACGAAGACATTCAGGTAAACTCCAACATATTTATTCCTCTGCCAGAGTTCAGATGGAAGGGATAACGCTATAATTTACAACTTTTTGGTCTCTACCAAAACCTGTTTTTACGTTTATTGGGATTATTTATCTATTGAACACATTAACTAAGGGAAAAACTGAAGACCTAAATGGTTGTCCTTCATTATATTGTCCAAGTTGTTAAACCCTCCACTACCATTGGCAGAATAAAAGCCCAGCGTCATGCTTTCACTATGCTGATTGACAAGCAGAACAAAGCTTTGGGTCAGAAAGCATAGTCTCGTAATTGAGGAGAGTAAGCTCCATGCTTGTCTTACAGACATAAAAGTCACATCAGATTTTTACCATTGGTATTGCTGTAGGTGACTATATTCCAGAGTGGAAACATAAAAAAAACTACAGTTGTTTAAAAGCTTGATTTTAATCTTTAAAGGCTCAAATTAATATGACATCCATGCTCTTGATCAGCAAATGTCAGAATTCCTATATGTTGATCTGAACAAAATTGAATGGCACTTTTTCATATAGAGACTTTTTTTATTTGAGTATTGTCTCAATTAGCAAGAATGTAAAATAATGTCTTTTTGCAGTGATAAGATCTTAACAAATACTCTTGGGATTACTGGGAAGATAAATTACAATTAGTTACAGACCCATACATTTAGGGCCGGATTTATCAAGATCCAATTTTGCGTGCAGTAATTTGCGCTCGCAAACTGGAATTTTGTGCGAGGGGCTGAACCATGGTTTGTGGGTGATTTAACAAGAGCGATTGCGTAACTGGTGGCAGGTGCAAAACTGTTGGAGACGCCCTATTTAAATGATGGCTTTGCACATTTTGTGGTTTGCGGCAAAGTAGTTTGTAGTTTGTACAAACTAGTGCATTAAGAAATTTAAATCTTACAGTGACCCCCAACAAAAAAAAAAAAAAAATATATATATATATATATATATATATATATATAAAAAGAAAAAACTTTAGCAACCTTTATTCCCTAAGGTGGTATGTGGCTGAATTTCTACTTCACTGCAGTAAAAAAAAATGTATTGGCCTGTAGAAAAATGCACATACCAAATGGCTCACAAGAAGTGACTGTGGATGAGATGACTGCGCGTATGCATCCCTGCAGCATTGGCACGTTGCTCCGCAGGCGCAGGGGGTGAACCCCGACCCCGTCGGACAGCACTTCGGACAGCACTTCTGAAAAAACGAGATTGGGAGATCCCAGCTCTCGCTGCAACCGTACGCTGGAATGACCCAGATGCAAAAAAGTGCAATGTTGCAAGGAGTTTTGTGATATCTGGTATTGCGTGGGTCCTCCTTGTGGCTGGTTCCAAATCCATTCGGAGTTCCCCCAACAGCTCCAAAATGGCAATGCTGGATAAACGATATGTTTTGATGATCGTTTCCTCCTTCATTGCAAAAATATTCACACATAGTGAAAAAATGCGTTCTCTGCGTCTCCTTGCTTCATTTCGATGTCTCCTTCTGGCGACAATAACCGCTGCCATGTGTGCGCAATTAGGCATACAGACCATTTGCACCTTCTTTTGAAACGTGTTAAATATAGAGTCAGATACCGTTAGCAAAATTGCTTTCGGGTTTGATAAATCACTTTGCGAGTGCTAAATTAATATATCTACATGTTCTCCTCCCACAAGACGCACTTTTGCGTGTAAACGCCCCATATTGCATATTCATTGCAGAAAAAGTACTAAATGGATAAGAGGCGCTATTTAGCACATTTTAAAGACCAAATCCTTTTAGCACGCTGTTGATAGCTCAGTTTGTACATTTTTTAGCGCGCGCAGTGAAATAGCTCACGTTTTTATACACGCAAACCTTTGATAGATCCGGCCCTCAGAGTAATCTTCAGCAGGGTCTGATGGGGTAAAATGTCCTGTTAGAAAATGCTTGCCCTTTATAAAGAAAATCAACAGTTTAGCCTCATGCAAAGCAGGATATGAAAAGGCAGGATGGCCTCTGCTACAGATGCTTAGATTCATCTGAATAGATGAGCACAGAAGGCTCTACAACCTATAAAATTAGCTTAAAGTTCTACTTACACTTACCCAGTATATTTTGCTCCTTTAAAGACCTTTGAGGACTCAGAGTAAATAAAACCAGCATTAACATGAAACCTAATATGTTATAATGATATATCCTGTTAAGATTATCGGAGTCTGACCCCATCATCCGTAGGCTTCTTAAAGCCTATACAATATTAACAACTTAGCCTACTCTAAAAAATTTTAACTCATGACTTTAATCATATGGAAGTTATTGCCAGTAAGTTAAAACTCCAAACACCCAATACAGTGAAATTAAGAAGGGGAGTGCAGTAATTGTCCAGGTCATTGGACATTTAGGATGCAAAACACAGGGGGAAAATCCTGTCAAAACTATGACCTTTTTAATCAATATCGCTAAGGATTTAAACAGCCTTCCTTTCCATCCATAAGTAGAGTTTCTAAACTGCTAATGCTTGCACAAAGTGCTGTGGAATAAGTACTTCCTTCTTTACAGATTTCTTCTTTCTTTGCTTATCTGTCACACTTGAATGCTTGAGATCATCAAACCAATATTTTATCAGACCTGGATAATCTGAGATAAGTAAATGTGGTTTTCAAAGGCCATATTCTTTCATCAAGAGGGTAAAAGTTATCGAAAGCAGCCTATGCTTATAACAGGTTACCTTAACCTGGGTGGCAATGACTGCTACAAGTGTTATTGATAACAGACTGGGAGATGTTTTTGTTTCACTGAGGAGGATATGTATTGGGGGATTTTAACCTCTTTAAACTCTTTTTTATTTTTAAGGTTACAGTCACAGGATCTCAGTTGGATTTAACAGTGATAACCTGGCATTTCACTTTTAAAATCCTTTTGCGATAGCTTTAGAATTCAGGTCCAGTCATTTCTAGGAAAAGAAAATTACAGCTCATTGAGACCCTGCTTTTTTATCCTTGCAAGGGTAAGCATGAGTATCTGACTTCCATGTTCCTGTTAATGTAGCGTTAGCAGCACCATCACCATTGTTTCCACAGTTTGTTACACAATTGGTAAAACTCTACACAAACAGCAACACTTACCAACTGCTGACAGGTGAGTCTTAGATTGTTGACTTTTGGAGGATGACACAGCAGTGACAGCAGAGAAGCCTAATGTTAACATCCTCCCAGGAATTAAGTTGAGGTGAAGGACCAGAAGCAGGTTTTGGATTTTTTTGGTTTGAACAAAAAGCCTGAATAAAAGAAACTAACAAAAATAAAAACTTCTTTTTCACACTCCAGGATTGCCCTGCAGGTTCAAACTGAGACCGAACACCAACACAGAATGTTTTGAATTGAAAAGGTTAATTTCTCAAGGGATGACAGCTTTAAGTGGAGCAGTAACAGATTATTTTACTACAATCTTTATGATTGACTTTCAGTTTTCTCTTTTTAGTTTTCTAAAATGCATTTTTTTAAAGATATAACAGGACACAGTATTTTTTCCCAAGTCACTTTAAAATCAAAGTATTTTCCTCTAATGTGAGATGGGCCTCTGTTGTTTTCAGTCAGTAGTGCTCTTCCCATGGATTGCATTTCTACTACATATTTGTATTTTTTTTAACCTTTTCTGACCTAAATTGAGGCATAAAAGCACCGATGTCCTTTAAACATTGTTCTGGGAGATTTGTATTCAATTTTAGTATTGGTTAGCCTGGCTTGGACAACTTATTATTGAAATCTGCATTATAAACTTCCTGTTTATATCTAATCAATGTCTTTTTGTCTGATAACACACTTTGTGTGATGATCTATAACATGTAAATAAGAGAAAAAGGAGAATTCACAAAAAAGTCAAGTAGTTTTTCTCAGCACTGTATGTTTGAAGTGTTGCTTTAAAGCTTTCTAGCCTTCAAAATAAATGAGCATGCAAAAGTATCAGTCACCAAAAGAATCCTGCATACATTTCCTGCAGCTGCTGTTTTTTATTCCAACATTAAACATCATGATAAGAGTTTGAAGAGGAGGAGAAAACGGTTGTGAGAGAGTGTGACGTATGCTGCAATTTAATAACTATGTGTCCAGTATACCTGTGTGACTCAAGCTGCTATCTGACATTGATTTTCTGCTTTTTATTGATTGTGTCCAGCGCTGCAAATTAAATCAAGGCCAGATAAAGGAAAGCAATCACTGTGAAGAAACATGAGGAAAGATATAAAGTAATAATTTGATCTGGGTCTGGTGTGTACAGAGCTAGCTTCGGTTATTTGTCGAGTTTTAGTCATTATTACTTAGCCATTATTTTCTCTGTATTCATTAAAATTTATATTTTAAATTTATTTAAGAAAGCTGATTAAAAATAAGTGTTTTAACAAGAAATAAAAAATCTGCTTTTGTTTCTGTTTTTTTTAGTTGTTACCCATGAGCTGCGATTATTATTTAAGGACTGTGGTAAATCAGCACTCTATACCAGAAGCTACTTTGCTGGTTTAAGAAGAGAAAGTAACAAAAGAAAACAGGTGACTTGGATTTATTCAGAGTAGGGAAACATATTTCTTGCACAACTTTTCAGTAAAACATTTTACACAAATCTCTTTACACCCTCAAAATGTCAACACATGTTTAGGCAGTCATCCAGCAAAATTAAATGTGTTAACTTAATCTAAGAGATGGTGTTAATCAGGGTTATATTTAAGAAAATCTGTGAAGTCTGGATTTCAAAATCAACATTTAACAGAGTTTCAATCGATCAATTAACTCTTATTTGGACAAATAGATGCAATAATAAAACACAGGTTTAGTTGAGTTGATGTATGAGCAGAAGTTCCCACTGTACCAAGAAGCTTGAATCCAAATTTAGTCTGTCTCAGTTGTTTTCTCTTTAGCCATAAAGACACTGACCCACCTTGGCTACAGATGGTCAGAGGGCCCTGTGATGTCTGTGTACGGCAGCCTAAACTCTGTTAGTGTGCCCTGGGCTGCTGTGGTTAGAATGTAGCTCACCATCATGAATAATTAACTATAATGTTAACTTATGACACAATAATCTACTTTTAGATTTAGTTAACCTGTTGAATTACAACTGTGAAAAGTGTTGTAATCGACTAATCGTTAACTGGAGTCAAGAGACATGCCTCTCTGGAGTCAAGAAACATGCCTTTAGCTGACAGAGCAACCTACCTAGAGCAGTAATTATAGCGAAATTTTAAATAGATATTTAAATATTTTGTATTCAAGATATTAAAAATACGTTTTTTCTGTCAATATACTCTATCCAGAATGCTTGAAGTGGAAAAGCTTTAGTCTCACCTGGTTAAATGTCGTAAAAAATCTTTTTTAAGGAACTTTGACTATCCAATTGTTAATCGTTTTATCAAATAATGAATCGATAGATTAATCGGTTTGCAAAAATAATCATTAGTTGCAGCCCTAAAACAGCCAATTTAAAAGTGTTCACTTTAACCTCTTAGTAGGTAACTTGGCACTTTCAAATTTTCTGTAATATTAAAGTTTATTAAAATGAGTGGAAAGTATCCACTCCAAATAACCTTCTGGACATCCTCCCCAAGCCCAGCTGGGGTGCCGACCCCAACACCCTCAAACAGTCTTCACTGGCACTGTGCTACTAAACAGCTGAGTACTGCGCTGCAGTGTGGAAGAGGTCAGCTCATGCTCCCAAGATTGATGTAGAGCTCAACAGAGCCTGTCATACCATCACAGGCACCTTGAAAGCTACTGTATATGGTGTTTATCAGGTATTTGCCCACCTGGTATACGCCAAGACACCCAAGAAAGAAGAGAGCATGACAAGCAACTGAATGACCCCAGACACCCACTACACGGACATTAGGAGGTTCCTCGGCGGCTGAGATTACATCACAGCTTTATGACAGTTCAAAGTCTCTGAACAGTTTAATCAGAGACCTTTGGGGTGAAGAGGTGGAAAGACAATGATTCAAACAACAATAAAGCATTGCTACCCCCTAGCAAGACAGTTCCCCTGGAACAGACCTACCGAGGAGGGAATGTTTTGCTCAAAGCAGCCAGAGCCAAGGTAGCTATGCCAGGTGACAACATGCTAAGATGAGGTAAATCTGCAAGTTAGTGCCTGCCCTTGCAGAGTAGATCCCCAGACCACTGAGCACCTTGTGCATAAATGTAAACCTGGCCCAACCTGCTGTGACAAGGATCTCCAGAAGGCCAAAGAGACAACCCGTCATTGGATTTGGAGATGGAACAACAAGAGCAATTCCACATTTCCACAATTCCACATTTCCTTCACTGCTGGTGTTCTCAGATCTGCCTATTTCAGATCAGCTTAAATTCCTCTTAACTTTCTGTCAAAACAGTGAACCTATGAAACACCTAATACAGAGCAGAACACAATGGAAGTGGAATTTTTTGAAATCAGTATAGAACACACATTTTGAACCCTAAAAATTGAGATTATCTATTGTGAAGCCCTTTAAGTTGTCAAACATTCTTGCAATTCAGTCTCCAATCATCTCTAACATGATCCCTGGAAACCGGTTGTTCAATGTGAACCCAGATTTTAAAAGAAATTAAAAAGGGAAAAAAAAGGCCTGCAACTTGTTTCAATATACAACCTTTTCAATTCAATAAAAGAGTTTTTGTTTTGGTCCTTCTTTATGCTATCTGAAAGATACATTTTGTGAATGTTTTTTATGTTTTGAAAATGTCCATGCTATGATACTGCTTTATTAAAGTATGATGTATCACCAAAGTGTGTAGATTAACCATAACATATCACATCTATTGACTGAGAAGGTAAATTCAAGAAATCACTGCTCTTACATCCACACGATGTCAGTGGGGATCTCCAGTTTCTAAAAGTCAGTCCAAACACTGCTAAATTGAAGCTTTAATTATATTTTAAGCTTTCATCACAATCTACATGAACCCTGAAATAAAATATCCACATGCTAAACCAGAGGAACATCTTAAAAAACAGAAGAATAGCTCCGGAGTACAGGAGTTTCCCAGCCATCCTCGGATGTATTTTATCTATGTTACCTTTAATAGGATTTTTTTTTATTTTTAATCATCAGAGTAGCTTGTTTTGCTACATCTACAATGAAATCAACGTGCTAGAAGACAAAATCTAATCAAGTTACTTAAGAATTAAGACTGACACTTGGCACAGTTTGGCTTAAGAAGCTTTTTACATGATTGCAAGAAAAAAGCAGTGGGGAGGATTGTCAAGATGATAAATGAAAAGAAACACTGTGGTTTCCTGAAAAACACACTTCATTCAATTTTAAAGGGGCCTCAGGCTGATAACGGATGAATGGAGGTGCTTGCAGGTGAGACTGCAAGACTAACTGAATATTTCTGTAAAAGAAGCGACTGAAACTGCTTAAAACATTGCTGTATTTTTTTTCAACGCAGAATTGTCCTGGGTCTGGTGTTTTTGTTGCAAAAATGTTCTAAACAAAAGATTGCTTTAGGCATAGCTAACACTTTAAAGGCAGGCAATTGCTGCATTAAGCCACAAGGTGGGGAAGATGTTCACATTTCAAAAAGGATATAAAAAACTAAAAATAAAGGAGGATTAACAATACAAAAACATTAAATATATGATAAGGACAGTGATAACATCATAATGTAATAATATCACTAGTAATCCATCATGCAACTCAATATCATGCAAATAACAGTTCTCTATTAATATGTTAGAAATATTAACTTAATGTACTATATAAAACAACTGAGGTTGATTTGAAGTTATTCTTTTTCCTTTAATTACCTATTGAGGTTTTATATTTAGCAGTGACCAGAATATTAACTCATGTGTGGGGTTCTGTGTACATAGTGATGACTTTAGAATGAATCCCTGGTGGGTTCTGTCCCATTACCTCACGGTTGGCCTGATTCTCAGTATGGCTTCATTAGCAATGTTTTTGTACTTATCACTACATCCTCTAAAAAAAAAAAAAATCTGAAATACCAACAAAAATAATTACAATTACCATCTTGATTCATTATGAGAAATTTAGCCAGGACATACACTATATTGCCAAAAGTATTTGCTCACCTGCCTTGACTCACATATGAGCTTAAGTGACATCCCGTTCCTAATCCATAGGGTTCAATATGACGTCGGTCCACCCTTTGCAGCTAGAACAGCTTCAACTCTTCTGGGAAGGCTGTCCACAAGGTTTAGGAGTGTGTTTATGGGAATTTTTGACCATTCTTCCAGAAGCGCATTTGTGAGGTCGCACACTGATGTTGGACGAGAAGGCCTGGCTCTCAGTCTCCGCTCTAATTCATCCCAAAGGTGTTCTATCGGGTTGAGGTCAGGACTCTGTGCAGGCCAGTCAAGTTCATCCACACCAGACTCTGTCATCCATGTCTTTATGGACCTTGCTTTGTGCACTGGTGCACAGTCATGTTGGAAGAGGAAGGGGCCAGCTCCAAACTGTTCCCACAAAGTTGGGAGCATGGAATTGTCCAAAATGTCTTGGTATGCTGAAGCATTCAGAGTTCCTTTCACTGGAACTAAGGGGCCAAGCCCAGCTCCTGAAAAACAACCCCACACCATAATCCCCCCTCCACCAAACTTTACACTTGGCACAATGCAGTCAGACAAGTACCGTTCTCCTGGCAACCGCCAAACCCAGACCCGTCCATCAGATTGCCAGATGGAGAAGCGCGATTCGTCACTCCAGAGAACGCGTCTCCACTGCTCTAGAGTCCAGTGGCGGCGTGCTTTACACCACCGCATCCGACGCTTTGCATTGCACTTGGTTATGTATGGCTTGGATGCAGCTGCTCGACCATGGAAACCCATTCCATGAAGCTCTCTGCGCACTGTTCTTGAGCTAATCTGAAGGCCACATGAAGTTTGGAGGTCTGTAGTGATTGACTCTGCAGAAAGTTGGCGACCTCTTCGCACTATGCGCTTCAGCATCCGCTGACCCCGCTCCGTCAGTTTACGTGGCCTACCACTTCGTGGCTGAGTTGCTGTCGTTCCCAAACACTTCCATTTTCTTATAATACAGCTGACAGTTGACTGTGGAATATTTAGGAGCGAGGAAATTTCACGACTGGATTTGTTGCACAGGTGGCATCCTATCACAGTTCCACGCTGGAATTCACTGAGCTCCTGAGAGCGACCCATTCTTTCACAAATGTTTGTAAAAACAGTCTGCATGCCTAGGTGCTTGAATTTATACACCTGTGGCCATGGAAGTGATTGGAACACCTGATTCCAATAATTTGGATGGGTGAGCAAATACTTTTGGCAATATAGTGTAGGTTATCGTCCGCTTAGTCCCTTCTGAAGTCGCAACTAGGGTTCCCTTGGATAATTGCCCTACGGGGAAACAGATGGGACCATCACAGCTCCAGCAGTGCAGCTGTAAATAAAGAGAGACTTTTTCTGAATGATGAAATGGGAATTAACTGAACCTGCAGGAAGCTGGAGTGACCATGACAGATCACTTTACTGTAGCTTCTAGAGAACTTGTTATTTAATTCATGTTGGCTTCTCGTGGTAAATAACAATGAGGTCTTTGAAATAGACACTTTTAGCTGGTAACAAAATGTGCAGTGCTGAAGGGCTCATTCATTTATCATATATAGCCAATGGGAAGCTCCTACTATGCTGTTTTAGAGGCGATCTGGAATCAGCACCATGGCTAGTTACACCTAAGGTACCCCTCCTAAGATCAGCACCATGGCCAGCGAAAATTCTCAGTTTTAAACATGATGCAACAGCACCGCCCAGTGCTACAGTTTGGGAATAGCATCTGAGTTTGTGATCTTTCCTGAATGTGTATAATATACTTTATGGCTGATTAAAAAGCGAGAAGCGAATACTTGCTCTCATTAGTTGTTCAAAAATTATCATATCAGTAACATTTTAAAATGACCGACAGCAAAATTCTTTGCTTTAACAAATTCCAACATATATATACATACATACATACATACATATACACACATGTATATATATATATATATATATATATATATATATATATATATATGTATATATGTATATATGTATATATGTATATATATATATATATATATATATATACATATATATATATATATATATATATATGTATATATGTATATATGTATATATATATATATATATATATACATATATATATATATATATATATATATATATATATATATATATATATATATATATATATATATATATATATATATATATATATATATATATGCAATGTATTGTGCACATTTGTCCAGGTTGAAAAAAAGCTTTGTTTAAATTCAGATTTATCCGTTTATACTGTTCACGTTTTGTTTCTCAGCAGGAACATTTAAAACTTCCGTCTTTAAAGTGCATTTATTCCTGTTTTGGTTGAAACCGAAGGTGGTGTGTTTCGACCTTCCTAAGAAAGGCTTTTCGATTTTCCTTGGTCCGAGCTGTAATTGGATTTCAATTAGGATTAACATGCTTAGCCAACAAACAGCATGCAACAAGTACAGCCCTGTTTCAGATTGCAAGGAATCCTTGTAGGAATGACAAATATAAAATCAGTTTATGAGGTATGTTGCTTCGAACAGGGCGCAGAGCGATAGAAAACGTTGTCTTTCGGCCCCGTAGCGGCTCTATTTATCCTCTCCGCGTCGTAGCAGAGAGACAGAGCTGACGGTCAGCGGCTTCCTACAGGCTCTGCTGCGCATGCGCGCTTCTGCCGGTTTGCTGCGGCTCTTTGCTTGATGCCTAAAAGCTGCGTTAAGCTGCAAAAAGCAGCAGCCTCTCCTTTCCAGGAATGTCCAAATTAAAACAAATAGCCACAACTGTACTTTCTTCGTTTACCAGCTTCCTGCAGGTGACTTATACATGTTTTGTAACATATTTTACTTACTAAATTCATAAAGTTAAGTATTATGCTATGTATGCATTTATATGAAACATCTATTTTAATCCGAGAAATAAAAAACTAATATCAGCTAAATGGACTGAATGGATTACCTTTTAAAATGTTACTAACGTTAGAATAAAACCATATTTCCTGTTAACTAGCTTAGAATTTAATTTCTTTTTTTGTATTTATTCATGGACGAAAGAAGCTTTAATATAGAGATTTTTTGAGTGGTTTCTGTCAAGGTTAGGTTGAGGTTGTGAGGATCCAAATGCAGAAGCAGGAAGGCAGGGGTGAGTTTCTTAAAGATTGAATTGAATGATCACAAACAACTGAGGCAGGAATCCAAAAATCCAACATGAATATGTTAAACAAACCAGAACCATAGAGACATCAGGGAAAATAAGCATGAGGAACCGGAGAAAGGGCAGGAACCAGCACTGAGGAAGTGCACAGGGAGAGTATTTATGGCTGACTGAACAAAGACAGGTCTAACGAGCTGATTGGTAGAAATAAACTACAAAGACACAGAACACAAATAAACTTAAAAATAAACCCAAGCAGAGGGCAGAACCCTGACAGTGTCATTTAAAAATAATCAAATAAGACATTAAATTAGGTGATGAAAATACTGAAATACTAGATGTTTTGGAAATACTAGAAATAAATAAATGCTTGTTTTATATTATCTATAATAGATGTATGTGTTCCTATTTTAGATGTTTTTACATATGATATAAAATCTGTCAGATCCAATTTATTGTGATACCAGTAATTAAACCCTTGTTCACAGACGTACAAATCAGGTCAAGATATACTTCAACTTTAACCTGCAGTTGAAAAGACAAAAAATAGGATTCAAAACAGAGGCATGTTCTATTTATGAGTAAATAATAAGCAAGAGAGATGTCCATTGTTTTAGAAAATTATAGTTCTAAATTGTAGTAACTGTTTCACATTTCTAAAAATCCCTACTCAAACTAACACGATAACTGTTTGTTTTTTTATTCATAATTATACAAATACAAAAATAAGTTTAAAAAGTCTTCTTGAGTAATGCCCGTCCGTATAAAATTGTCTGTGCAAAGTCACTTGGGGGCTGTTGCCCATCCCACTTGGCACTGGGTAAAAGACATTGTATATCCTATAGGTCAGCTGTTCCACCTGGAGACAAACAAATTACCAAGAGGGAACTCATACATGCATGAGAACAGGTATGGATTCCAACTTAGGATCTTCCTCTTACCAGAGCTACAGAGTTACAGATTAGATATTCAAGTTCATTAATGCATATGAAGCTGCCGTACAAGACAGAGTCATATTCATGAGAGGCTGTGTTAACAGAGCTAACAATAGTTTTGTTATTGTTATTATTCAGTCTGAACAGACTGCTACCTTTCAGCCTCTTCAAAATGTAATAACTTCCATCCAAGTCACATCATTTAATAAAATAAATTTATGTTTTTTTTGGTTCTAGAGATTTAAAAAAGGGGGGGAGGGGGAATTCAGTATGGATTATTTTTGCAAAACACTGCATATTTAGAGCACTTTGATTCTGAAATGAAAAGAAAACATTACCCATACAGTGAAAAAAATAATGCAACTGCTTTTGGCATTTACTTAATCATATTTACTTATTTTAACACCATTGTTTTACGTCCTACCCTGCTGACATGAAACAATTGTGTTAAAGTTACTAAATATGGTTAAGTAAATGCCAAAGACGGTTGCGTTATTTTTTTCAGTTAGTTTTATAAAAAAAATATTATTATATAGCTCTCAATCAAGGGGGAAAAAATGTAATTTGGGAATAGATGGAAGTGTATTGCATACCCTACTTTATTTTGGTAAAAAATATTGTTTCCTCATTATTTGCTTGTGCAAAGAGGGTGTAGGCTATTTTATTCCAAAATCTGTCAAAAAATAATTTAAGGTCTAAAACGAGAAAGATCAAAGAAACTGCAAATGGTTTTCTTTGAAGGGCTTTTATTTTGAAGTTTTCACGGGATCTTCATCTCTGTTAATCAGTCTTGCTTGATCCTCGTTAGGTCGACAAACGCTGCCTTGGAAACGACATAAATCCAGTGCACGCAGCTGGCTCTCTAGCAGGGACCTACATCCCCCCCACACTTCAAAGGCTTCCGCCCCTCTGGTACCCTCCTCTTCCTCCTCCACCTCTTCTCCATCCATTCCTCTGTTCATCCCCCGATCTCTGCGAGCATGGATGATCCGAAATGAAGGCGAGGAGGCGCAGCAAGGGAGCATCGAAATAACCGAGACGGGAGGAGACGGGAGGTGCCGCAGCCAGGTACATGTGAGCAGATTTCCAATCAGCTTTGGAAGCCACGGCCGTGGGGAAGGAGCCGTGTCCATGCGGGGGCACGTCGCCACGGAGGAGGAGGAGAGGGAGGGAGGGAGGGAGGGAGGATGCATTTGTTTTTGTTATTGTTGCAAGAAGAGGAAACAATGCGTGCGCCCCTTATTACTCAGCCTCAGAGGTGATAGGTTTACATGCACGCGGATTGATCTTAATATTTAAAATTGTGTTAAAAGGGTTTTATCAAAGCACGCGCTCCTTTTTCACACCATTTTATTCCGCCCTGCGTGGCGGAGGCGCGCTGGTCAGGTGCCTTTCTAACAAAATGTCACCAGTTGGAGGAAAATGTGCTTGCAGGATTTAACTGAAAATAATAAAGAAAGAGCTGTGATTAAAACAAAACAAAAATGAGAGTTTATAGAAGAGGAGGTGTGTTGACAGGATGCTCTGGAATAGCAGTGAATTTGTGCTGATCTGTATGGAAGACAGTGTTTGGTCATAAGGTGCTTTTAAATGGACGGTATAATCTTTTATAGAATATTTTGTGGTATTATAGATTTAAAACATGTCCCAAAGTTTTATAGAAAAACAAATATTATTTATGTTGCAGCTGCTTCTGCTGCTTGCCAGATGTCTTCATGCCTTAAAGCCTTCTGGGTCTAAGCAACTTCACGTGTTTTTGTGTAATATCAAATATATATAGTGAACCAAAAAATGTTTTTGCAGTTCACATTGATAAAAGCCGTCCAGGTGATTATTTTGCTGCTCAGTACTACAAGAGAAACTGCATAGAATATGTGCATATGAGATCATATTCAATTCAATAATACTTTATTAATCCTAAAGGTGAAATTAAATGTTGCAGTAACTCATAGGTGTTTTTTTTTTGGTTTGTTTTTTTTGTGTTGTAGATGTTGATAGCTGTAGGCAGGAAGGATTTAGCTTTGGATCAATTCGGACACTTTCTAAAGCTGTCAATTAGCCTCTGGTATAATGGTGTGCGGATATTTGGCTCTAAAGGTTATTTAAATTATTTGGTTTGTGTGTACGGATTCAGCTTTTGAGGATGGCCCAGTTCTATGGCGTTTAAGTTGTTTAAAAAAAACAAATATGTGTCTTAATAATGGTTCATAACCAGTTAGTGTGTGTGTGTTTGGGAGCATGGTCCTGTTTTGAAAGCCAGGGGTGTCCCGATACAACTTCTTCATTTCCGATACAATACCAATGTTACAGCTTAAGATGATGACCAATAATTAGGGAGCACGATATAATCGGCCCCCTATCGGTATCGGCCTGTATCGGCCTTAAAACTGAATATCGGACATCGGCCACCCCACCGATATTTAACCCGATATTTGATCAGCTTCTGAGTTTCTAAAGTCTAAAAAAAAAATAAAAAATACTAGTTCTTCTTCTTCCTCAAAAACTTCTTTTTTACAGACTTAAAAACTTCTAAAGACGAGGGAAAAAATATTGATACATTAAAATATCACAATATCTTCATATGCTGATATATTGCCATTTAAAAATACCATATAAATCTCTTTTACTAATGAAATATTGCTATATGTCATCGTTATGCTACGAAATCCTCCGAAAATTGTTGAAATTTTGCCATATTTTTATATGTTGATATATTGACGCGGTATTGATCTATTTTACTAACAAAATCTCAGAAGAATTTGCAAAATATCACGAGAGTTTGTAACAGAACGATGAAATTTCACGAGATTTTGAAAGCAAATTAGATCGATACGGCGTTTTTAAAAATCAATTTGAAATCAGCATATGAAAATATATTTGAGTATATTATTTTTCAAAGTGTCAGAAATGGATAACAAAACTGCTATTTTCAATGACTACTTATTTTTGTCCCGCTTTAACATCGGTATCGATATCGGTTATAGGCTACATGAGTTTTAAAATATCGGCATATCGGATATCGGCCAAAATCCCAATATCGTGTATCCCTACCAATAATCATTTTTTATACATACTGTTATTACTAATTTATATTGTGGAATGATAGATAATGTTCTATCCATGGATAGTTCTCAATCAGAGAACAAGAGCATCAGGTATGAGAACAACTGACCCATTTCTTATTCACCACAGAACAGCAGATAGAAGCAGAGTGTTTATGAGTTTTCTGATTTTGAAGGTTTTAGAAGCAGGCCGATATTCTGAAGTTTCGTTTTTTTTTTTTTTGTCACCTAAAAAAAAAGATTTCCAATTGATTGATTGATTGGTTAATTGACTTTATTGATCTCATAGTGGAGAAATGTACTCACTACATCAGCTTAAATAGTAATAGAAGAAGGCGCCAAAGGAAGAAAAAGGAGCATGGGATATATACAGTATATACAGTGCGTCCACATATGACAGCTTTTTTTTTTTTTATAGTAGGATCATTATACCGGGTTATTGCACAGGGTGTTTACATGGGTATTTATGTAGATGGATGTTGATATCTATATGAATAGTTATTACACTGGGTGTCAAATATAGAGAAACATTGCACAGGGCATCAAATGGTAAATTGCACATTATACATTGCACAAGTTAGTGCCGTTGTAGTGTCGCATTGTAGAGTCTGGTTGCAGCAGGGATGAATGACCTGCGGTAGCTCTCCTTTTTACAAACAGGGTGTTAAAGTCTTTCATTAAAGGAGCTGCTCAGTTCCTCTACTATCTGGTGCAGAGGGTGGAAGGTGTTGTCCATGATGGATGTAAGCCTGGACATCCTCCTCTCAGCCACTACCTCAACTGAGTCCAGAGTGCAGCCTTGGACAGAAGCGGCCTTTCTTACTAGTTTGTTCAGCCTCTTTCTGTCCCGCCCTGCGCTGCCATGGGCCCAGCAGACAACAGGGTAGAGGAGGGCTGATGCCACCTCAGAGTCATTTCATATATTAATATCTGATTTGGACAGCTCTATTACAAGCTATAGGGGTTGAAGGTGAAGTTTGGAAGCAGTTTTCATTATTCCACTAACTTTTTGGAAAGAGCTTAAGGGATGCTTTAAAAAAACAACCCCTCAGAGCATGATGCAGGTACCACCATGCTTGAACATGCATCCTGTCATTTTAATAAAACAGCTCCACAATTGATCTGTCAGAAAATTTACTACAAAGCATTCAGCTCGTTCATATAAAGAGATGGAAATCAATTCTATAAGTAGAGGCATCTTAAAGAGTTTATAACAGAGTTTAAGTATGGTGGTTCATGGGTTGCTCTTTATCATTTGTAGGTGGGTGAATGGATCTGTCAGTACTGATAATCCTGGGAAATGGTTTTCATTTCAACCAGGCTGTCATGATCGGTTCTGAATTAAACCCACATGCAGAACACTACAAAGGAGACTGATGAAAAGTTTAACAGAGTTTATTTGAGGTTGGTACAAAAACTAGATAATGTTCAGGAAACAGGTCCGGGCTGGATACTCAGGCGTCTGCAGAGATGACAGTTTGGTTAACCAGGTGGATTTGAGAAGTTGTTGAGATTTCAGATTTACTCAGAAAATACCTTGGTTTAGTTCTGGCTTTCTTCTCTGAGGGAGGGAACCGGTTGGGTCCAGAGACTGTTGGTTTAGCAGAGTGCTCAGCAGCTGCAGCGTCTAACTTCTGACTGTTTGTCTGACCTTGGCTTGAGTGATTAGCTCTCATCCAGAGAGCAGCAGGAGGATGCCAAAGTGAGATCTTCAGGTTTGGCTCTCTAGGGCAGGCAGGCTGGTTCAGGTTAAGCTCTCCCAGAGCTTCACACGAGAGACAGGTTTTCCTAGGAGCGAGAAGACAAGGCTGGTTAGAGTTAGGTATAACTCGGAGACAAAGTTCAAGAACTTAGAGGCTCAGGTTCGCTAACCAAACTTAGCTAACACTGCGGCGTCGAAGGAAGGTCTGGCAGCTGCTTAAGTAGTGGAGGTCCTCTAATGGGCTGACGAGCTCCAGGTGTGCTGGAGGGCTCCAGCTCAGAGGACCCACGGCGCACTCTGCTGGAGAAAGGTGGAACTTCTCCAGATCCCAACACAGGCAGATGAACCTTTTGATTAAAATCAGTAAAACCCAAACAACCTAAGCGATGTTACCTAAAATATGTCACAATGCAAATGTACGACCCAACCTGATAAATATAAAAACATTAACAGATATTTGTATTTGGAAATTGTACAATTTTAATAGAGGTTAAGTTGTATCCTAGAGAGCATACTAGCATACTTCATTACTGCTGTCTCATTAACCAACAAACTGAGTTTAACTCACTGGGTTCTTTCATGTCGGACCACAGCCTGGCTGAACACAGATTAGATAATCGGGTTCTTTAATGCATGTGAAGCTGCCGTACAAGACAGAGTCGTATTCATGAGAGGCTGTGTTCACAGAAGCTTGCGCTGATTCATTACATAAGCCAATCATAGAGAAAGAAGGGCCAAGAAGCCTCAACTGTGAGCACATACATACATTCACACACAAAGATGCACAGAGTCACTTAACTTCAGTGTGTGAATCTGAGGTGGATATATCTTTCTTTTTTTGCTCAGGCACAAAGGGGTGTAATCTGGATTCCAGGATATTTTTTAGATTCACATGTGTACGTTTTAGGAAAACAGTTTGTGCTTACGGCATTTGGAGATCCACTGATCAAATTTTTGGATCGGATATCGACACTGATATCAACTAATTAACTGGATCAGATATCAGCTCTAATATTGCTTTATTAGCTGGATCTGATATCAGTTCTGATATTGACTAATTACCAATCAGATTTCGTATCGTTTATCTGACATCCAATTCAGTGCACTTCACATGGAACTGTTATTTCTTTCTCTTTGTTGCTGATGTGTTAATAAATAACAAAGTACATTTAGATCTGTGCTAATTTGTTACCTACATAACAATGTTTATATTAAGGCTAAAGCCCTGACTCACATTGCAAGATATATGGTTCAGTCAATCAACATTAAATCCTATCGATATCGGATATCTGCAGTTATGTTCAGCCCAGGTCAGATCAGCAAAAACCGGATCAGTGCTTCTCTAACTGCGTTTAAAGTAATTATTTGTAACAATGATGTTCTGATGGATGAATTCATCAAACACGCTGAGCCTGTGGATGGATTGAACTTTCCTACATCACCTTAAATAAGATCTCTCTTAACTGGAATCCATAACACTTTTTTTTCTGAAATATCCTTTACTGGCATGAAAAACTTTTTTTGGACTGACTAAAATATGGATTCAAATATTTGTGAGAAATTTCCAACTGTTTTGATTATTTATTTTTTAAGTGTATTGATGAATAAGAAAATGAAAAATGTAGCCCTTTTAGAAAAATAAAATCCATGTGCCATCAGGTCAGAGCTTGTGTAACATCAGGAATAGATTGTTTTTTTAGCCTCAAAAACCAGAAAGACTAGGCTTTGGCCCTTAACAGAGCCAACAGTTAGGGGTCCTGAACTAATTTATGTGGTTGGCTCACAATTTAGAACAAACCCTTAATATCCAACAGAGCAAGTCCTGTTGGTAAAAGTGGTAACATTTTGGTGATGGTTTTTAGTAAGTAGAGGAGCCAGAAACAGTAACCTTTTTAAAGCCTCTACACCAAGATATAAACCTGTTCATACCTTAGTGCCACTATTTTTCCTTTTCTATTTTTATCTATTCAGCTATCAACAAGCAGCTTAAACCACTACATACTTGTTTCTGTTCAAAAATAATTTGGATAAATAGTGATACAAAAGATCCCATTTCTCATGTGCTTTTTTTTCAGAAAACTTTGTTAAATAACGTCAGGTAATGGTAGATAATAAACATTTATTATTACAGTTTGTAAAATTCAAATTTATTGAAACCATATGTTACCCAATAGCAAATTTACTGCTAAAAAACTGCTATACTCGTTTTGTATTTTCAGATTCAATCAAACTGTAACCCAGGTAATAAAATTAAACATTAGCTTAAAATATAAAACTAAACAAAACTACAAATGCAATAAAAAAAAATCTCAGATGATTGGAATCTGATTACTTTGAGTTGTATACGCTCTGACTGCGTCATGGCCTATTTTAAATTCAGAAATCAGATTTTGTTTGTTTGTTTTTTCCAAAATTAACAATTCACCCACATGCAGCTGTTAAAAGTTAGCTATTTGAGCTAGGGATGTCTCCATTATGTATTGGTATTGGTAACCACTCCAAAATCAGCCAAAAAACAAATATAAGATAATATCAGCCACTGCAAAAATTTAAATTTAAGTAATTTTCTCTTGATGTGAGCCAATATGTAAAACAATATGACAACAAAATAATATCATATACATGTAAAATAAGAAAATAAAAAACAGCATTAACTCATTTTCAGTGTATAATATGCAATTATCTTATTTTAAGGGTGAAAATACTCCATACTCCAAATATTTCATTGGCATATCATCTCATTTAACCTGCTGAAATGAAGATCAAGTACATTTTTTTTTCAGGGTTTCCACGGGTCATTAAAAATCATTAAATGTCATTAAATTATTATTTTTTTTAATTAAGGCCTTAATTGGCATTACAGTTCATTAAATGACATTATAATGGCATTTAAAATGCTTTATTAAAAAAAAAAAATGTTTTTTAAAACAATTTCTTCAGATATATCAGATAACTGGTTCCAAGTGCGCGGAACTGCTTCCAGTTGATCGTAAAGCCGTATGTTCGGAAAGGCTGAAAGAAGCTAGAGGATGGGAAAATGCAAATTTCAACAAAAGTGGTTGGAAAATGAGGAATTCGGAACATGGCTGTAGCCTGTCGACGGTAAAGTTGACGATGGATTTTGCTGTGTTTTATATATATATATATGAGAGTCATGGGTACTTATTCGTGGCTTTAAAATTATTTCTAAGAGCATTAAAAGAGCATTAAAAAGCATTAAATTAGAGTTATTCATTCCTGTATAAACAATGTTCTTAGAAAACCTTCCTCATTTTTAGATTGGTTTTTGTAGTGATAAATATCTCATATAAGCAAGCTGATAAAAACAATGGGTGTTAAAATTTATGTAAACTTTTGGTTAATAATAAAAGGATTAGTTGTTCTCATAACTATAGTTGTTGACTTTTTCTGTTTAAGTAAAATCACCTCTAGTAACAAACCATTTTTTTTAATAGTCAGCACTAGAACCGGAGTAATAAAAATCTGTATAATCCATGTTGATATTCAAGTTTTTGGATGCCTTGAAGTGTTTTATAATGTAGTCAACAGAAACATGGAAGCTTTTAGAAGCTATTTTACAGGATATTGTGTTATTAAAGTACACATGTCAGCTGACCACTTACAAAAACCTTATCATGATAATAGGTTGAATTATCGTGATAACAATAAAAGTGACAATTTAAAAAAAAAATTCTCCATAGTGTTTCTTAGTTAACTCCAACTGCCACTGCTCACCACATCCATCAGAGCCCCACAATCACAAATAATCCTCTTGGAGAATAAGCACATTGAAATTCTTTATCGACACTAGTTGCTTGAAGAAGTTGGGTTCATGTCACTAAACATCTTGTACTAACTGTAATTAATCATATTCTTTAATTTTGTCAATGCCCCAATGGAAAAAAAGTTAATATTAAAGAAAAAGAACAAAGTAATAATCATCATTGATCCTAATTTATCATATAAATGATAAAACATCTTTATTAGAGACTCAAAATAACGATAAACGTTGCAATAAATGCCCAACCCTATGTTAGTAGATAGGTAGTAGTTAATCAAAATTTCCCCACTTTCCTTGATGGGCCCTTAGCTGGTACTTGGCTAATCCCCTACAATTCCTCTTTAAACATCAATATTTGTGCTGGAATATTCTGTCCTGATTTGTTGACATTAAAATCTAAAGAAAAGTGTCATCTCCTGGTCAGACCCTGTGATTTAGTGAAAGGGTGGAGTCAGAGTAAAAAAATATTCAAGAGGAGATCACTCCAGTGACTGGAGGTTTGAGGGGATTTGGCTGGGAGTTGGAAGGAAGTGGGCTGCCATTCTGCTGCCGTTTGACTGGGAAGGGCCATTTTGAATGGCTGCTACTGTGTATCCTTAATAGCAGTATATACCTTTGATGTAACTGATCATAACTTTTTATCCTTAGTCTATGCTCCAGTTTTCCTGTCAGTTTGTTGTTGATACAAATGATTGTTACTCTTAAGGTACAAATCAAATATAATGTTTTTACCAAGAATACATTGTGTTATAAATCATTTCTCACCAAGAAATATTAGGAATTAACACAACAGATTATGGAGCTGCCAAATTGGTCAGTTTGGTCCGTTTCAACTTCTGTTGTTTAAGAATGCTGGATAAGATATAAGCAAAATGCTCTAGGCAGTAGACCAAGAGATGATGTTCAACATTATCAATGCTAATCAGGCTAATATTAAAACCTCTTTAGGCATTATAACTGTCAATTACTAAAAACCCAGTTTACATTGATCACTGTCTCAAACACTCATTGAAATCAAGTTTGCCTCTAATATGAAAAACTAATGCCACTAATGCTATAAAGCTAGAGTAAATGATTCAGATTAATTTTAATTCATAAGTGAAATCTGTCGACATCATTACCTGTAGGTTGAAACAAAGCAGAGATTGTAAATCCTCTGTAAAGCATCTGCATCAGGAATTCATTCTGGAATTGAAGAATAATAAACTTCTATTTCTACAATTGGAAGCATTTTGGAAAATTTTAAGATAATTTTACATATTTGTTGTCATTCAGTTGAAATTAAGGAAAGGGCTTTTTCTGGGGCCCCGATATTACATAATATACATTAATACAAAGACAAG
This sequence comes from Cyprinodon diabolis, assembly GCA_030533445.1. Taxonomy (NCBI): domain Eukaryota; kingdom Metazoa; phylum Chordata; class Actinopteri; order Cyprinodontiformes; family Cyprinodontidae; genus Cyprinodon; species Cyprinodon diabolis. The sequence continues at coordinate 13,619,252 of CM060075.1, read as the reverse complement.
ATGGGAAATGTTTGAAAAATAGAAGAGCCAAATGATGTTAGACAAAATAAAAACATATTATCATGTCCTCAGAATTGTATTCTGCCATGCATTAAAAAAAAAAAAGATAATAGAAAACATGATCTACTTCTTCTCTCTGGTGTCTTAGAGTTTTTCAGGAAATTAGGGAATTTTTTTTTAGGACACCAGGTTGTCTGAAAACCATTTCCTAAATGTAGGTGTCCATCACCTGTCCTCCTGGCATAACTCCCACTGGGATGATGCAAAGTGCAAGAATCACTGATGACACGCGTACATTTGAACGATCCTCATCCACTGATGTCATGAAATATTTGTAGTTTTCCTTCTCTCCCCATTTTTCTACCGCATCCGAGTCGATCTGCTTTACTCAGCGGTTTCCAGGCTGGTTTCTCTCCTGCACAGAGATCGATAAGCCAGTGGTGGCGGTTGCTTGGGGGCAACGTTTGGATGTTGATGCTCGGGTGTTGCTGGTGGTTTTATCAGCAAAGCTAATGATCCAGCTTTCATCCTAAGCAGTATTCTTTCTCCCTGCCTGCCTCCCGATTTGCTGTGATAATCTATCAAGGAAAATTCAATTATGGCTGATCAGAGCACATCTAATAGCAGATATTTTCATTGATCCATTGGTTAAGTCTGTAATATATCTTTCCAACAAAGGTCAGAGGTCGGGGTTTGCTTTTATATTTGAAGGGAGCCTTGAGCTCAATCTGAAAAAGTGTAAAATGGTAATTGGGCTGGCAGTTAGGAGGGAGGTAGCAAGAGGAATCAATAGTTCATTTAGCAAAGCGACCTCCCAACATTCCTATGTGGCATTTAGGAGCTATAGGGATTTCCACAATGAATTTAGAAGATGCACAGGCACAGCCTACCTCACAGAGTTTAATAAAAGTGCAGATGTACACACTTTCATTGATTTTAATTCCCTGAACAAACCACTGAAAGCCAGTTCAGACGTTGAGAAGGAAAGATGACTTTCCAGACTTGTGGTTCTGTCACGGCTCAAATTTGACCAAGTTGGGGCAAGTACAACAAACTTAAAAAACAAATTTAGACTCTGGTTTACTCCAACCAATGCAATACAAATGATATGATATGAAAATAGTCAGTTGAAGAAGACATGCTGGAACTAAAAAAAAAAAAAAAGCAAGCATAAGATACAGGAAGTCAATGGAACAGACATAAAAAGCACCAAATACACAAATAACATAATGCATAAAAGCATTATAAAACGGATTAAAAGCAAGCTGTGATATACAATCACTCATGAGGAGAGAATCTTAAAGATGAGAATTATAAGCAAATAAAAAGCCAAAACTTTCCAGAAAAATTTGGCCTTTTTAGCTTAACTAAACTCTTAATATCATTTCTTAGTTGAAAGAGAAACAGTTTTTCGGGAGCACATCTGGCCTATTATGGTACAGATCTTTACATATTTAAGACATTAGGATCCTTAAGTTGATTTATTTGAATTGCTGAGTTCGTTTGACTCTGTATTTGACATCAAATGCTCCATTTAGGGCTAATGTTAAACAAAGCACCTCCTACCACTGTGAAGTCTATGGTGAGTCTGTAATGTAATGGTTACTCTTTTCCCCATTGGGGGTCTTGCTAATGGGAAATTTTTGTTATTTATATAAAAATTTTTGGACGAGGACTAAAGACGGTTAAAACAGGTCATCAATTAGTCTTAAGCAGGATAATTATAAAACACATATGGTTGAATCAATGCAGAAATGGTTCCCAGCATACGAAACCAACGTTCATCAACATTAGTTTTAAGTGTTATAGAAAACATAAATAGCTTAGTTCAGGATCCTGCAACCTGCGAGTCTTTCTGCCTCTTTGGACCCTCTAAAATGTTTTTTGGTAGTGGCTAAAATTAAATAAAGGACTAACTAATGTAATATAACAAATAACAGTCTAAGAAGGTTTAGTGGTTTTTATACTGAATATTTGAGTTTAATTTTCACAACTGAATGCTTAGCTTGGAAATAATTTTATCTTCATTTGTGCATCAAATAATGTCCTTTGTGAATTGTTTTTCCATCTTTTAAAATCTAAAAAATAAACTGTTGTATATAAATTTAATGACAACAGATTTTCTATGGCAGGTATATTTAATATGCTTTATAAAATAAGTCATGTAATATTTTTTGCCTCTAAACAACTTTAACTTAGCAGGGCTCGGGACAGAATTTTTGGTTCTGAAAGGTTGCAGACCCCTGGCTTAGCCAGAGAGAGGTTGTAGGAGAAGATTAAGTTCAATCTTGGATAAATAGAGCAGTTATTGATTCTGTAAGAACATTTCAAGGAGTTTCCACCAAAAATAAATGTACTCATATTGAAGGTTTGATTTTTTTTTTTTTTACTTTTCTGTCTATCTTTATCAAAGATAACATTAAATTAATCATATTCTGCCCCAGGGTCTCAGGACTAACACGTTGGGTCAAATATCCTTATCCGTTTCATAATATTCCTAAACATCAGACAACTATACACAGGAGTCAGTTTGCTGGAACTCTCTCTGCCTTCATCCTGAGGCTTGTTAATTTTGCTTTACGAGACCCCATAGATTTACTGTACATAAGTAGATCCAGGAAACATTCATCTTTTAACAGCTACAAAGGATCCTCCCAGTCAATCCTGTAGCAGAGAAACTGGGACACATCAGCAACCAGGTTAATGTGACCCATCTTTCCCTGGATTTATCTCAGCGTTGGACCTTTTTCTTCCCACTGACTCCACTTTAGTAGAGCCAGTTTGTTTCAGGCTCAGTGTGTGACACTCTCAGGTCACGTGCTTTTGCCGGATGACTTGTTGCGATCGCGCTGAGGCCTGCACATTTAATTGTGGGAGACTGGGTCGCGGAGGGGCACGAGCGGAATTTCTTCCAACACAAAACCAGGCGGAGAGTGAATGCTCCCCTGTAACACAACACTCACTGCTTTCAGCCCAGAGCTGACCTGTTTACCAACCCCATTAGCAGGCACTAAATAGAGAGAGGGCACTAGGCAAGAGAGAGAGGCTGGTACTGAGGTAAAGTCTCTTTAGCTCTGTGTAAAACTCGTTTTGAATCTTTTAATCAGTATACTGATGGACTGTATTGTACACTGTAAAAAGAAACTGTCAAAATTATGGTAAAATACCAGCAGCTGTGGTTGCCAGGAAATTACCCTAAAAAAAGAAAAGAAGAAGTTTTGTCCAGTGGAAAAAATACCCTTTCCATTGATTTTTTTTACATTTATCTGCTATAAAACAATTACATTACTGTTATTTTTACAGTAGTTTCTTGTTTATTTTACAATGTTGAATAAACATTACTTTTACAAAAAAACATTTAACGCAACTGAAATGTGGTAAAACTTTTTAAACGCCAAGTTAATAAAAAACACAGTAAAATTGTAAAACATTTTATTTCCCAGTAAATTGCTGGCAAACACAGCTGCCGGTATTTTACAGTTAAAAATACAGTACAACACATGGGCAAGATCATCAAGGTACCAATTGTCATTGAAAATCAAGAAAACAATTGTAAATAACCAATTTTTTACTTTAAATTTACTTCTTTCAATGATACTCTATTTTTTCATTTGTCTTTTAAAAAACATAAAATTAAGAAGCATTAAAAGAATGGGTGCAATTTGTTCATTTAAATATCTTGTCAGTGGCTGAAATCAAAGGTTTTCTATAATAAAAGTTTATTTATTTTTTTGTTGGCATTTTTACAGTGGACTATATTTTTTAAACATTTTGCTTCTGTAAAACATTAAAGTTCATGCTCACTTCACAATCAACAAGTATTTCTTGTAAATTTTAATGTGCAGAACTCAGTAACGTGCAGTTTCATTCCAATAATGCCATAAAAATTAAGGTGTTAGGATATATTTATCTGTACGGCAATTTCTTTTAATCAGCCACAAGCTTTGTGCTACAGTTTTCAAGCTATCGTCAACATTTCTAGGGCTAAAACAATCGGATTGATTATTGAAATAATCCTTAACTAATTTACTAATCAATTAACCATTAACTGGACTATGGAGACTCTAAAACATGCTTTTAGCTGACAGAGCAACCCACTTAGGGCAGTAATTATACCAAGTTGTTAAAAAAATATATAAACATACTACATTTAAGACAAAAAAAAAAAAAACACTTGTCTCTCAATATGCTCTATCCACAACTCGTTAACTGGAAAAGTTTAAGTTTATTAATCCATTAATCAAAAAAAACAAAACAATCGAAAAATTAATTGATTTGCAAAATAATCATTAATTGTTGCCCTAAACATTTCATAGGTGCCGAGTTTAGATGTTTTGTTAGATCAAACCCCAATGGATCTGGATGTTATGTCATGGACTACCTCCTAATAAACTGGTGTCAATCTTACTCATTAAGTGCCTAATCCCAAAGATTAAATAGAAGCCACTTGATTTTCTTGAACAGCCTTTAAATTTAGGGGCTTTTAAAACAGAGTTAGGTTTTAAAAAAGTCTCCCAAGTATGACAGATAACCCACCTGTCACGGTAAAGTGGAGGTTGGTTGAGGACCCAATGCAGAGATGAGAAAGATGAGTTTTGCTGAATTAATGAAGGTGTAAAAGCTACAGAAGCATAATTCGAAAGCAAAATACAGAAAACCAGCAGACGTCAGGGAAAACACATAGGGCCGGATTTATCAAGATCCAATTTTGCGTGCAGTAATTTGCGCTCGCAAACTGGAATTTTGCGCGAGGGGCTGAACCATGGTTTGCGGGTGATTTAACAAGAGCGATTGCGTAACTGGTGGCAGGTGCAAAACTGTCGGAGACGCCCTATTTAAATGATGGTTTTGTGCGTTTTGTGGTTTGCGGCAAACTAGTTTGTAGTTTGTACAAACTAGTGCATTAAGAAATTTAAATCTTACAGTGACACCCCCCCAAAAAAAAAAAAAAAAAAAAAAAAAATATATATATATATATATATATATATATATATATATATATATATATATATATATATCAGTGGCGTATCTTGGTCATAAAAAGTAGGGAGGACAGGTGGTGAAGAAGTGGGCGGTGGTGTGAGAGAGAGAGATCTGGAGGTTATATTTGTATTTCGGTGCTTGGTGCTGAGGCACTGTTAAAGGGGTTGCATTGTTTGTAATAAACTGAAGTAGGCCTATAGAGCAAGTTTGTGTGGGCATATCAGTTGTTTTTACACTGAAGCAAAGGTGGCAGAAATGATTTTGAATATGATGTTTTTACATTTGAATGGGCTGTGTGGAATTTAAAGTATTTTAAAAGGCCTAAACATTTTGAATTTATTTGAAAAAGTAATCAAGTCTCCTGGATGTCTGGGTGGCAAATTTATCAATTACATGTTCATACCACTGGGGGTCTTGTTGGAGACATTTCAGCATCTTCCTTTCAATAGAAATGATTGCCAAACTCTTCAGTCTCTCCTGCCCTATTCTTGTGAAACTTTTAATACGTTTCAGGCAAGAGAAGCTCCTCTCAACACCTGCTGAGGTGGCACCCAGGGGGGATTTACCATTAGGCAATACTAGGCAGTTGCCTAGGGCCCCAAGGTCCTGGGGGCCCCATAAAACTCTGTTTACATGTATAGTTAATACAACTATTCCTTATTTGTGCACATTAATTATGTTTTTGATAAAAATCCTTTGGCTAAAATGCCATCAGAACGCTGATAAATAGAGAGGAAAAAGGGACAAGAAGAGAGGGAAAAAACCTAGAACAAATAATGGATGTCTATTCTATTAACATTTCTCTATCTGTAGAATGGGTCTGCTTTATGGGTTTTCTTCTCAGGGGGCCTCCTGCCTGTCTTTGTCTAGGGCCCCAAATTTCCTAAATCCGCCCCTGGTGGCACCAATAGTAGCAATCAGAGACATTAGTCTGTACACCTCAGCCATCGCCTCATCAAGCCCGTTGGACTTCATGAAGCTTATGGCTTCGCACAGTTTTTTGGAGGAGTGGAGCTCATCATCACTGTAGTAGTGCTGCAGCTGTGCTTTTAATTTAGGCTCATCAAAGAAGTGGTCGTATGTCTCGAATAGGTTCGCTAATGCTTTGGTAGGGAATGCTGCCTTAAATGAGTCGAATTTTTCAAAGTCTAACAGCTCCATAAAATGTAGACGATCGAGCAGCTGGAAGCGCTGGGTGAGCTGCGCTCTGATGCTGTCGTGCACTACTTCGTAGAGAGAGCTGTAAAACTCGGTATGACTCTGTTCACCCTGCCTTTCAACATCCTGAAAACAACATCAATTACTTCCATTGTTTCGTTTATTGATTTTAACAGTAATCAAAGGCACTATTCAACAAATCGATGTCCATTCTAGAGAATGAATGAAAAATTGCATGACACTGAAATTGTGTCATCCGATCAGCCCACCCTCTTCATTCTGATTGGGCACATCGACGAATGCAGCGTTGCAGATTGGCCGCTTGATGACAGGCTAGCATTTCGAGCTGACCCGCCCAAAGGGAGGACCGTCCTCCCTGTCCTCCATTCACTTCAATGTTAAAATGAGAAGCTCGCGCTACGGCCAGGTTTTGAGCATTTATAATGGGAGTCAATGAGGGGGTTAGGGAGGACGGTCCTCAGCGGACCGTTTAGCGATTTAGAAGTGCTAAAATAGAATTTTACCACAAACAACCTACTAAATACCTATGAAATACCAACAATTATATAATTAATACGTTTTTCGTTTTTATTATAATATCTTCTGCAAGTTTTGACAATTTTTTTAGGGTGGATCTTCCTCCCTTTCCTCAATGGGGGAGACGCCATTGATATATATATATATATAAAGAAAAAACTTTGGCAACCTTTATTCCCTAAGGTGGTATGTGGCTGAATCTCCACTTCACTGTATTGGCCTGTAGAAAAATGCACATACCAAATGGCTCACAAGAAGTGACTGTGGATGAGATTACTGTGCGTACACATCCCCGTAGCATTGGTATGTTGATCCACAGGCGCAGGGGGGAGGTCGGGGTTCTCCGTTAGGGCGTCAGGGCGACATGGCATTTAGAACGTCAGACAGCACTTCTGAAAAACTAGATTGGGAGATCCAATATTGCAAGGAGTTTTGTGATATCTGGTATTGCGTGGGTCCTCCTTGTGGCTGGCTCCAAATCCATTCGGAGTTCCCCCAACAGCTCCAAAATGGCAATGCTGGATAAACGATATGTTTTGATGATCGTTTCCTCGTTCATTCCAAAAATATTAACACGGAGTGAAAAAATGCGTTCTCTGCGTCTCCTTGCTTCATTTCGATGTCTCCTTCTTGCGACAATAACCGCTGCCATGTGTGCGCAATTACGCATACAGACCATTTGCACCTTCTTTTGAAACGTGTTAAATATAGAGTCAGATACCGTTAGCAAAATTGCTTTCAGGTTTGATAAATCACTTTGCGAGTGCTAAATTAATATATTTACATGTTCTCCTCCCACAAGACGCACTTTAGCGTGTAAACGCCCCATATTGCATATTCATTGCAGAAAAAGTACTAAATGGATAAGAGGCGCTATTTAGCACGTTTTAAAGACCAAATCCTTTAGCACGCTGTTGATAGATCAGTTTGTACATTTTTTAGCGTGCGCAGTGAAATAGCTCACGTTTTTATACACGCAAACCTTTGATAGATCCGGCCCATAAAGTATGACAAGAAACTAGCAATGAAGAACTGCACAGGAGGTGTATATATGGGGGACAGAACAAAGAATGGACTAATCAGCTGATATGGAGTAGGTGTGGATCGAAGTAAATAGAAGGGAGCTAGGGGAAAGGAGACTGGCACAAGGGGGCAATAGACAGTAACTCAAAAAATGCAACACTTCCTAAATACAACACATAATGGAAAAGAAACCAATGACTACCAAAAACAATGGAACAAATAACTGAAAACTCAAAAATAAAACTAAAAAGAAGTCTAAAGGGGAGGACCATAACACTATCAAGACATGGCATTTCAGGGTAGCATTGGTGAAACAGGGGATCCAGAGCTTACAGTAGGTAAGCCATCCTGTCATCAGGAGAACCATTAGTCATGCAGTCCACACAGAATTCTGCAAGCCCTGCTGTGGCACTGGCCATAGGAAGTCCAGTTTAGATTTAAAGGAGGAAATAAGGTCTATTTAGACCCATATTGCGTTTTGTGATTTACATATATATGTAAATGATGTGTTGACTTTAGGGCTGAAACAATTCAGATTAAATTTAATTCATGAGTTTAGTAATTGATTAATCGTTAACTGGCGTATAGAGACTGTAAAACATGCCTTTAGGTGACAGAGCGACCCATTTAGAGCATTTATTAAACATTTTCCTCTGTCAATATGTTCTATCCAGAACTCCTCAAGTAGAAAAGTTTTAGTTTCACCTGGTTTAATTCTGTAAAAAATCCTCTTTGCAGAACGTTTTGCTATCTGATTAACAATGTTGCGATGACTGTTATATAGCTATATTCATGTAGCATGTAGATGTTTCACCTCAGGTTTTAATTTTTTTTTTTCCTGACCTTGAAACAGGGTGGCTGCGGGTTCTTAAAAAGTCGTAAATTATTTTTGCTCAAAATAAGGCCTTGAAATGTATTAAATTGTCTTAAATTAATTTTGCATGGGTCTTAAATATTTGTGTGTCATGTCACCGTGAAAATGCGGGCAATCTGTTCTGCAAGGTCGAATATTTTTTTCCGGTAGCCTATGTGCTGCATTGTCTATGGTTAGGTCAGAGCTTAGCCTACTGCGCAGCTCGTATCGCGCAGCTCTTGATGGCGTAGGCTAAAGCATCTACAGGTAGGCCGAATACAGCACCGATAGCCACTCGACTACTTAAACATGGGGAAATGCAAGTTCAATCACAAATGGCTAGAAAAGAATGAATATTCTTGGTTACGGTCGGTGCCTGGCAGCGCTTATGAAGCTAGCTGCATTGTATGTCGGAAGAATTTCAAGCTTGGGACAACGGGGATCAGAGCAGTTGAATCTCACGTACAGAGTAAAAAACATAAAGACTATGTAAAAGCACGCCAGCAGCCTGCAATTGCTAGTTTCTGCTCCACCGTTTCCACCGCAAGCAACAATGTTAACAGTACAACGCTGAATGTTACAATAGGAAATCCACAGCCTGCAACAAGCGTGCCATCTGAGCTCCGAGCAATTTGTGGCTCCACGCCAACACTCCGAGCAGAGGTGGGTGCTGAGGACCGTGACTAGCCATCATTCATTCAGGTCTAATAATGGGATTGAAGAACTGTTCAAAGCAATGTTTCCAGATTCGGGGCTTGTACAGTCATTTACTTGTGGAAAAGACAAAACCAGATACGTAGCTAAATTTGGATTGGCGCCATATATAAAAAAAAGAGCTCATCACCGAAGTCCAAAAATGCGGTGCGTTTGTGCTTATGTTTGTTGTCTTTTCGCATTACACACATTTAACCAATGTTCTTAAACTCAACCGTCATTTTGATTTGTATTTCCATCGTACGTTTGGTCTTAAATTTAATTTAAAAGTGGTATTAAAAGGTCTTAAAAAGTATTAAATTTAACTTAATTATACTTGTAGACAACCTGTTGAAAGCTTGCTGGTCCATTGTTTAATTGTTGCAGGACTTTATTGTAATCTTATTGTAAAAATGTCTTTACTTCTACTATGATGGATCGGCTGCTACATGTGACTCCCTCTTCCCATCTGTGTGGCAGTAAACACACATTAGGTGTATTACACCACCTAAAGGGCTGGAAAGAGAAGTTTAGTGTCTTAATCTTGTAAAATATAAATTGAATAAAAATTTAGTCCCTCTTTCATTGGAAAATTGTGCTTTGCTAAATTGCAATTTATTGCCCAGCCCCACTAAGCACACTGCAGGAAATAAAAAATACATATAGACTTGCTATAGACTTGGAGAATAACCCTAAAAAAAAATGTATCCAAAAATGGTGTTTATATAAGAAATATTTGGCCTAGTTAGAGTCTCAACCTAAATCAAATTTAGAATAGGTTTGCAAATAGTTTCAATGAAGATTAAAATGTCAGTCTCTTTGTTAGTGCTTTAACTAACGTTTATTTTGTAAACAGATTAATCAAATTTTTTTGATTAATCGATTAATAATCGGACATCCTTAAAGAAGGATTTATTTTTACAAAATTAAACCAGGTGAAACTAAAACGTTTCCACTTGGGGAGTTCTGGATAGAGCACATTTAAGAAGAAAAGGTTATTTTCATCTCAAATGCTAAAATTGTATGTATTTTTTACAATTGATATATTTATAATAACTGCTCTATTTGGGTTGCTCTGTAAGATAAAGGTGTGGCTTAGAGTCTCGATCATTAAATTAGTTGATGATTATTTTAATAATCGAATAATTACAATTAAACCGAATAATAGTTTCAGCCTTAATCTTGATGTGAAGAAATATCCTAAAAAATTGCAATTGCATAGAAAATATACAGGTGCTGGTCATAAAATTAGAATATCATGAAAAAGTAGATTGATTTCAGTAATTCCATTTAAAAAGTGAAACTTGTATATTATATTCATACATTACATACAAACTCATATATTTCAGATGTTTATTTTGTTTAATTTTGATGATTACAAATGACAACAAATGAAAATCTCAAATTCATCATATCAGAAAATTAGAATATTGTGAAAAGGTTCAAAATTGATGGCCCCTGGTGCCACACTCTAATCAGCTAATTAACTCAAACCACCTGCAAAAGCCTTTAAATGGTCTTTCAGTCTAGTTCTATAGGCTACACAATCATGGGGAAGACTGCTGACTTGACAGTTATCCAAAAGACGACCATCGACACCTTGCACAAGGAGGGCAAGACACAAAAGGTCATCGCTAAAGAGGCTGGCTGTTCACAGAGCTCAGTGTCCAAGCACATTAATAGAGAGGCGAAGGGAAGGAAAAGATGTGGTCGAAAAAAGTGTACAAGCAAGAGAGATAACCGCACCCTGGAGAGGATTGTGAAACAAAACCCATTCAAAAATGTGGGGGAGATTCACAAAGAGTGGACTGCAGCTGGAGTGAGTGCTTCAAGAACCACCACACACAGACGTATGAAAGACATGGGTTTCTGCTGTCGCATTCCTTGTGTCAAGCCACTCTTGAACCACAGACAGCGTCAGAAGCGTCTTGCCTGGGCTAAAGAGAAACAGGACTGGACTGCTGGTGAGTGGTCCAAAGTCATGTTCTCTGATGAAAGTAAATTTTGCATTTCCTTTGGAAATCAAGGTCCCAGAGTCTGGAGGAAAAGAAGAGAGGCACTTCATCCACGTTGCTTGAAGTCCAGTGTAAAGTTTCCACAGTCAGTGATGGTTTGGGGTGCCATGTCATCTGCTGGTGTTGGTCCATTGTGTTTTCTGAGGTCCAGGGTCAACGCAGCCACATACCAGGAAGTTTTAGAGCACTTCATGCTTCCTGCAGCTGACCAACTTTTTGGAGATGCAGATTTCATTTTCCAACAGGACTTGGCACCTGCACACAGTGCCAAAGCTACCAGTACCTGGTTGAAGGACCATGGTATCCCTGTTCTTAATTGGCCAGCAAACTCTCCTGACCTTAACCCCATAGAAAATCTATGGGGTATTGTGAAGAAGAAGATGCAATACACCAGACCCAACAATTCAGAAGAGCTAAAAGCCACTATTAGAGCAACCTGGGCTATCATAACACCTGAGCAGTGCCACAGACTGATCGACTCCATGCCACGCCGCATTGCTGCAGTAATACAGGCCAAAGGAGGCCCAACTAAATACTGAGTGCTGTACATGCTCATACTTTTCATGTTCATACTTTTCAGTTGGCCAACATTTCTATAAATCCTTTGTTTTTATTGGTCTTCAGTAATATTCTAATTTTCTGATATGATGAATTTGAGATTTTCATTTGTTGTCATTTGTAATCATCAAAATTAAACAAAATAAACATCTGAAATATATGAGTTTGTATGTAATGTATGAATATAATATACAAGTTTCACTTTTTAAATGGAATTACTGAAATCAATCTACTTTTTCATGATATTCTAATTTTATGACCAGCACCTGTAACTTTTAAAGTGTTTTTGGTTTTTCAAAGCCCTTTTTAAAACCAGAAGTCCTAATTCATCCCTTTTCTATTTATGCCCATATTTTCTATTGATTGATCACACAAAATCCATGAAGCATTTCTTTTGTTTTCAGGCAGCAAAATGAGTAGCATTAGAAATTTTAACATGTGTAAGTCACTGTACACTCTGCTCATTATGTGTACCAGATATTGTTTCGGTCTGGTACATGATGTCTTTCAGGAAACCATGACAACTCCACAGTCAGAGGCTGCATCTCAGAAAGCGGAGATCAAAACAGGTAGAATGAGGAAAAAAATAGATTCCTTACCTCCTTTCTGCTTTGCTTTGCTAGTTACGTTTTGCATATTTAGTTTTTAGTGAGAAATTAGTGGCCTCACAACCAAAGGCATCAGCAAATTTCAGACATCAAAGAGTTAAGTCAGGAAAAAACAGGGATGGGGGACATGGAGTTTTTAACACTGAAGAGGAAAATAAAAAACAAAGGAAGGTTGGAGTCTGTGAAAGGGGGGGTTGGGGTTAAACATTAAGATGTCTTGCATGTTTAAAATTTAATGGGTCTCCCACAGTTTGCTCCACGCAACATCAAAAACACTCAATTATGTCCTGGTTTTTGTCGCGTCAAACAAATCAAAGCCTCTCTAAAAATGCTTTCCCTACGACTGACATCTTGCCCAGCTAATTTTTTTTTTCTGCTGTGCTTTGTTCAGCTGAGCTCCCTGATGCCTCTTTGTTAAATGACATTTGGCGTACCACCAAGCAAAGAGCTTCCGCCGTCCGCAGTGCAACACCCGGGTAAACTTTACTGAGAATAGAACATAAGCTCAGTTTCTCTGTGTTGGCTCACTTTGTTGTTTGCACGTCTGGTGGAGTTTTTTTTTTTCCAAACCAGTTGTTGGGAAGGTAAGGAAAGGATACAAAAACACAAATCTAGCTTAAAAGAAGAATTGTTGTTTTTATTGTGTCTCTTTTTTATTATTTCATCTAAAGCAGCCTAGAAGGCTTGAGATATTTCAGACTTCTGCACTATAATACATGGACCAGTTAAACCAAGATGGGAATATTAATAACTGGTTACAAATTCAGAAAGAGAGTTTTCTATTCTTCATTATACAAGTTTTTAACTTGGCTTCTGTTGATTTTTGCCTCGTGATTCTTGTTTGGTGGTCGCCCTGGTGTTATCCGTTGTCTATTAGCTGTCTTAAAGCTTATGTAGGTTGGGCAACATGTTATGATGCATAACAACAATAAATCAAACCAAAATATAGTTCACTTTTTTCATGAAAATTGGGAAGGCATCAAAAGGCTTTATGATGGACACTTGATTTTGATTTGTGATTGAACGATTCTGCCAAAATATTAAAATTGTGTTTATTTTCTACCAATATTGCGATGCTGATTTTATTGCGATATTCCTTTAAACTGAGGGTTTTAGTTTCGTCATGACCTTGAAAATGTCAATTGTTGCAGAACGTTACTTTAACATTTGCTATCACTTCTATAATAAAGCTTGGAACTGGGTTTTAGCTATGGCTATTTCTTCTGTAGTGGCAGAGACACTTTAAGTGCATTAACACAATTGAAACGGATGAAGTTAGAGATTTAATTCCTTACTCTTGTACTGTGACTAAAACTGAGTGTTTCTGGGGAAAACTGAGTTCTTCTGTGACTTGGAAAAAAACAACAAAACAAATGTATAGATATATACACTCACCGGCCACTTTATTAGGTGCTAGTAACGGGTTGGACCCCCTTTTGCCTTCAGAACTGCCTCAATTCTTCGTGGCATAGATTCAACAAGGTGCTGGAAGCATTCCTCAGGGAGTTTGGTCCATATTGACATGATGGCATCACACAGTTGCCGCAGATTTGTCGGCTGCACATCCATGATGCGAATCTCCCGTTCCACCACATCCCAAAGATGCTCTATTGGATTGAGATCTGGTGACTGTGGAGGCCATTTGAGTACAGTGAACTCATTGTCATGTTCAAGAAACCAGTCTGAGATGATTCCAGCTTTATGACATGGCGCATTATCCTGCTGAAAGTAGCCATCAGAAGTTGGGTACATTGTGGTCATAAAGGGATGGACATGGTCAGCAACAATACTCAGGTAGGCTGCGGCGTTGAAACGATGCTCAATTGGTACCAAGGGGCCCAAAGAGTGCCAAGAAAATATTCCCCACACCATGACACCACCACCACCAGCCTGAACCGTTGATACAAGGCAGGATGGATCCATGCTTTCATGTTGTAGACGCCAAATTCTGACCCTACCATCCGAATGTCGCAGCAGAAATCGAGACTCATCAGACCAGGCAACGTTTTTCCAATCTTCTATTGTCCAATTTCGATGAGCTTGTGCAAATCGTAGCCTCAGTTTCCTGTTCTTAGCTGAAAGGAGTGGGACCCAGTGTGGTCTTCTGCTGCTGTAGCCCATCTGCCTCAAAGTTCGACGTACTGTGCCTTCAGAGATGCTCTTCTGCCCACCTTGGTTGTAACGGCTGATTATTTGAGTCACTGTTGCCCTTCTATCAGCTCGAACCAGTCTGGCCATTCTCCTCTGACCTCTGGCATCAACAAGGCATTTCCGCCCACAAAACTGCCGCTCACTGGATGTTTTTTCTTTTTCGGGACCATTCTCTGTAAACCCTAGAGATGGTTGTGCGTGAAAATCCCAGTAGATCAGCAGTTTCTGAAATACTCAGACCAGCCCTTCTGGCACCAACAATCATGCCACGTTCAAAGTCACTCAAATCACCTTTCTTCCTCATACTGATGCTCGGTTTGAACTGCAGGAGATTGTCTTGACCATGTCTACATGCCTAAATGCACTGAGTTGCCGCCATGTGATTGGCTGCTTAGAAATTAAGTGTTAACGAGCAGTTGGACAGGTGTACCTAATAAAGTGGCCGGTGAGTGTGTATATATATATATATATATATATATATATTACTTAAATACTATATTTTTTAAGATGGTATGTGTAATGGAGGAGACAATAGCTGATTGGCCTATTAGACCAATTTAGTGTTTAACTTTTTTTAGTCTACTTTAGCAAAAATGTAGAAGTTAAGGTGTTTCCCTTTAAGGTTTAGTCGTATTAATTTAAGATCACAGTTTTCATCTGTCACATCGGGGGCTGTAGTCTTTGTTCTGTTTGTTTTGTGTGTGTGTTTTTTTGTTGTTTTTTTTTTTATGTGCTGAGATACAAGCGGTAGTTATTTTGGGGGAAAGGACCAAAGAGAGAGACAGTCTATTAATGTATAACATAAAACAACAAAGTGAATAAAATCTAACAAAGTCCTTTCCCCCTGGGTTCTAGTGATGGAAAGTTTGGCTCTTTTGGCATCTAAAGGCTCTTAACTTGATATTATCTGTTACCTTTATTTAGGTTAAGTTAGTAGATATGGATATTTTGTATGTTAATGAAAAATTTAGCATTTAGTGTTTTTATTAGAGGCCTCATACTTGCCTAATTTTTCTATATTTATTCTGTTATTTAATAGGCATTTTTACTTTTTTTTTTAAGCGTTTTATTCAAACTTTTACTTCTATTTAACTCAAAAGTGTATCACAGTAACCTAATGCACTGAACAGAACCATAACAGAAGCATATTTGACCTGGCTATCCCCACATGTGATTGGCCACAATGCCGTTGCGTTGTCAGCCGAAACAAACTTCTGCTGTGAGCAATGATTCACTAAAAAGCATCGGTTCCCATAACTGCTGGTCCTGATCAACTGGAACCCAGTCTTCTGTTTTACATTAGAATTATTATAAAGCCTCGGAACATCAACAGGGTCAGTGATGTATCGGTAACATCATGGATGCTATAAATCACTTGGATACAATAAGGTGAAGGCCCATATGCCCAACTTTGATAGCGTAAGTAAATGTAACTGCACATGCCTAAGTTCTTTTTTTTTTTTTTTTTACTTGGCATAAATAATAATCATGCAGAGTCTGCACAGCATTGAATTAGCTTCTAAAATATAAGGCTGATTTACAATGTGATTTTTTTTCCCACAGGTAAAAAACAAATTAAAATCCTTGATAGTAATCCAAATAAAAATTTATTCTTTCCTTTTTTTCCCATGCGATTGGGGCACTTGTAGCTCTACAGGAATATCAACAATAAAGTTAATATTCATTTCGTTTCTACTTTGTATCCAGACTGTTGCTGGACAAAAAACTCATAAGTGGTGGGAGCTCCTTTAATGCTCCTTATAGTTCTCTCCCTTGAAGATTTAATACTTTTCAGATATAATACAGCACTCATTGAATTACAAAAAACGTTATTATTGATGCATATACTTTATGCATGCATGATATAACGCTATTATTTAGCACTACACCTTTCATTTTAAATAGTCCTTTAAATTGATGACTCCTGGAGTGTATCATTCAATTACCCCAGTATACTGTAGTGAGGCAGAGCTACTTATTTCCAGTAGTTAGAGCTCAAAGCTTATTAGCTGTGGTAATGTAGGTTAGTCCTGCAGAGCTGAGGGTTGGTGTGACAGGTTGAGGCCGAAACTGGTTTGGATCAGAGAAGGTGTGTGTGTGTGTGTGTGTGTGTGGTCTTGTTTTACAATGTGAGGGAAGTATTTTGTAAAATATCCTACATGCGAGGACTTACAGGTACATATGGGGACATTAGACTGGTCCCTATATGGTAAAGTTCTGTTCTTTGAGTTGGGGTTAGGTTTAGGACTAAGGTGTGAATTCAGTTTAGGTTAGGATTGGGTACATCTAGGTAATAGTTAGGGTTAGGGTTAGGCCATATTAAATGAATGCAAGTCAATGAAATGTCCCCATATGTCATGAAATGAAAGCTGCTTGTGTGTGTTGTGAATAACTTGTACTAAATGCAACATGGCTGAGCAGAAACAGAAGTAGCAAAGGTCCGTAATATATGTATATATATATTTCTGTCTGTCCCTAGGTACAGTTGTAAATTTAAAATAAAACCTAAATTTGTTTTCATACCAAAGCTTCAAAACATAATCTTCAGCTTCTGTGGAGAGCGTCAACAGAGTCTGCTAATTTACCCCCTGCTGAGATGTCTGGGTTTGTTAACCAGACTAGAGGGGGTTAAAGGGTGGAAGCTTGGGGTCTTTTATAGCTTCTCAACAGGCCTTTACAAACAGGATCTGATCAGCTTTGGATCAGACAGATAAAGTCTTCTCTGTAATTACAACTTCAGGCAATGAATGCTGGGAGGAGGTGGAACAGGTGCTAAAAGTCTAATAGTACTTTGAACCTCACCTTAAACTGTTTCTTAGATATATTTTTGGTTTCTAAGTTTTCTATTAATGTAGTTTTAGATACGAATAATGTTGAATTTTGGGTTGACACAAATTGTATCAAACTTAAATGAATAGTAAAATATAAAAAAAAAGAATACTTAACGTTACCACTCTGACAGAACCTTTATGTGAATTTGAAGATTATGATAAATGTATATATATATATCTCTTATTTAGATATTTTTTCAACTTTATAATAACTACCTTACTTATAAATTTGTATTTATTTTTATATTTTTTAAGTTTATTATTTACTACTTTTGGTTTTTATTTGTCAACTTTATAATATTCTACTTTTAAATATCTAGATTTCTGTTTTCAGATTTTTCTCTTTTATTAAGGGCTGAACCTAAAGAATGAAGATTATAACTGCATATCTTTACAAAGGAACAGTCCTAATTAGATAAACAATTGGGGGAAAGCATGAGTTCTGACACACAACAGGCAGCTAACATTAAGGTGTAATAAACTCCCACATCATCAATGATGATTATCCTAACACTTTGTAATTATGTACTTTATTCAGGCTATTTATAGCAACTCTATAACCATGCTGAAGCCCTGCATGAAACAGTTAGATATGATTGAATATTAATTATAATTGCCTTCGACAAATATTATTTATTGGAGTATTTTTTTATGAGCTTGCAGAGATTTAAAAAAATGCAAACTAAAACTTCAAATAATAAAATAGAAAAGACTTGAAATAGCCAGCATCTAAAATAAGCCTAGGAAATATGACCTGAGTTCTCTAAAATATTTCCATGTTTTTTTTAAAGTTTGCATTCTTTCACTACTTTTGTATCTATATTAAAAGTATGCATGTGGCTTTAAAATATTCAGAATATGTTAGACACCTCTTCTTTTACTTTGCAATATTCTGAAGCAGCTACTATGAGACTATGTCCTTTTATCCATGTATTTTGGCACGTTGAAAAGCTCACTGTCATGGTCTTGGTGCTGATGGTTGGCAGTTTCATTTACTCCTGTTAAACCTGTCTAATTGGACCAGCACCTCATTAACGTTCATCGTTTCCACCTGGTTCCTGCTATTATTTATGCTGTTTGCTTGCCTATCATCAATGCCAGATTATTCGAGCTGTTTGGTAAGAGTAACTCTAGCGATCAAATATTAGTTCAGTGATTCTGATTCTGACCTGTTTTCTGCCTTTGGATTCTGAGTATTTGCTCTGCCATCGTCTGCTCTGACAGTTTTTATTTTGGACTCATTTCCTGGATTCTGCTGGTTTACGGAACTTGGACTGTGTTACTGACCTCGGCTTAAGATTCTACTCCGGTACCTCTTCAGCTCTCTGATCTTCTGGTCTGTCATCCTGGATCTGCTTTGACTTCGGCTCTGGCAATTCCCTCATGGACACTGTTGCTCTGTGTCAGCTAGCGCCAGCTCATCATCACCCTGAGCTCTGGAAATGGCTACGATCGCAAGCATTGGACAATCTCCCTCCCAGATTCCTCACCTTCCTATGGGATCTGACTGAACTCTAAACCAGATCAGTGATTTTTTGCTCCTAGTCATGATCAGCCCGACATTCTTAGTCACTGACCTGCGTTTTCTATCTCTGCAGAGAATCCAGTTATCCTCCCCGCTGACGACCAGCTGCTCGCTGTATTGTTTTAATAAAACCTGTTTGAAAATCGTCCTGATATGTCTGAATATTTGGTCCAAGGTTCTGAGGTCCTGACAGTTGCAGATTTAGATTTGAAAGTGAAAGGTTAGGTCACAGTTTTGTAGACAGTGTCCGATGAAACACAATCCTGGAGTTAATAGTGTGTTTATCTGGATCAAGGGTGATAAATTCCCAGTGTTCAGTTGCATCAGAATGTTTTGCTTGTTTAGCCATAACATCACTGACATGCTGTTATTTTTTCCATATTCAAGGCTCCACTTACCATTGGAGGACATGACTTCAATACTTCATGTATTCCCTTAGATTGCTACATAATTTTGGGTCCTAATTTTCATAAAGTTGATCAAATATGTTCAGTTTCAAGCATTCAGCATGCTGAGGGCAGTCATTTTTCATTTCCAAAGAAAAAAATATTTTTTATACTTTTCAGTGGGAACCAAGGAATGTTATTACTGAATAATTCTTACCATATCTGAGTAGCAGTTATGTATATTGTGTATATTCTCTTTCCGTGGTTCATAACTGAGGTATATATGATACATGGAACCTGCTACTCTACTTGCACAGAAATGTTTTGTAGCGTTCACAAAGGCTTTCTCGTCTTGGGTTGTGTGGTGGTTGAATATTTGATGGACATTGTATAGGAAGGTGATGCGAAAGGTAAAAATCTGTGCTACTGAAATAAGGGCAGATATCACAGCAGTGTGTAGAGCTAGAAGCTTTGCTAAGCTAACATTGTCAATACATATTTAGCACTGAATATCTTTTCATATGATGCTGCTGTAATTTCCGGGATTGTTCATTTAGTACGTTCAGATTTGCTTTAGTTCATGGATACGGAAAGCGGACTGAATGTTAAGAGTTTGATTTCCCCGGCTTCTAATGGGGAAATCAACTCTGCTGCCAAATTTCACTGGTGGATCTTTAAAGACTTTTATCTTGTCACGGCATTTTGATCTTCAGGGGAATCTCTCTCCATGCTGCTCTCCGGTAGTGTTTTACGCCATAGTTTCACAGTGTTATAAATCATGTTAAGAGCTACATACAGAAGTTTCTACACGTAGTTTTCCTGTCTCTCTCTCTTTCTTAGTTCTGTTTTGCCCCTCTGGTTCTCTCTGTGTCCTCCTCCTGTCATCTTTCTTTCATACTATTTACAGAGGCGCACAGCCAGTTCCACTTTTGAGCTGAAGAGCAGATTCCTCGGTGTGTTGGCATGACAACACTCCCATGGCTCAACAGCGAACAGACACTGCTCTTTTTATTCTACAGTCAGTTTCTTTTGCTTTCATAAGATTGAAACTAAACATTTTAATTTTTAAGATTCTATTGTCCAATATAATGCACTACCATAACACATTTCTGTCATTGATTCCATTTAGTTGTTCTGAGAGTCAGCTGGACAAGATTTGGAACCCTGCAATTGCTTATTTCAGTCAGCCTACTTGTTCATATTCGAATTTACACTTGACATGGGTTTAAAAATGCTCAGTTGTACTCAAAATGTCTGTTTTAAACACAATAAGAACTTATATTCATGTATTTAACATTTAAGTTGCTCAAATGACAGATGTGAAGATTTGGATTTAAAAAGTTTCTGGTAGTGTACAAATAGGAAAATCAAAAAACTTTATTTTTGGAAAAGATTCCTGGATTTTGGATTTATGGTCTGGGGGATATTAAATAGTTTAGCCCTTCTCTTGTTTATCTGCTATTTTATAAAAGATGATGCACAAAATTGTATAAAATTACATAAGTTCTTTTAGAAAAACTATACATTTGACTCTGTAGCCTTTACAGTTTGATTATTTTTTCTTGGAAATTATACTTTTTTTCTCTTGGATGACTGGAGGGGCTGAGTTGTGAAAAAAGTCTTTGCAAAAGCATTTAAAAAAATGTGAGCTATTTGTGACAGATTGAAAACACAGATGTAGTGAATATTTTCAGACTATTTACACTTTAGAATGTTTTTCTCAATAGTTTTTTTTCTTTTGTTTTAAATCTGAAACCATACTGGACATGAGAAAAGTTTTAAAGCAAGCTAAGTTTATATAAAGCTAATTTAAAGAGGCATTATGGAGTTTTTGCATTATACTGCCACCTGTGGCCAAAAAATAGAACTGCAGATTTCTTCTGCTCATTGTCATAGCTCGCACTCGCACTCAACGATTTTAGTTTTTTTTTTTTTTTTTTTTTACTTTCTCCTTTCATAGAGTTCCCATTTGTGTCTGAGTTGAGCTTGATTCTGAGTATCCCCAAAATCCATCTTGAATAACGCTTTGCTTGTTTGCTCGTTTGGTCCCATTTAACATGGATGGCTTGACGTCCCCTCAGCCAAACAGCATAGGAGCTTTCAAGCTGAAGTAAATTCAGGAAAATAGGCTAGAGGCTCATAGATGCATCAACACATAACTACTGAGATATCAGTCTGCTCATAAACTTAAATCTTTTAGTCCTAAAGGGTCAAATAAAAAAGCCATTCTAAGAATATTCTTCAGTAAAATTTTACAAAATGTTTCCTTAGCATTGACATTAGCCTTAACAACCCACAGAATGTGATGTTGTGATACCGCAAGTCTTTTGTTATTATGGTTTTAGTTTAAATATAGACGTAATATAGATTTGTATTGCATTAAACTATATATTAAGATAATTTTTTCTGGTATGAAATAATACTTCAAGTTTTTAATAACAGATCATAACCAAAACTATTGCATTTTCGCAAATATCTGACCTGTCGACTGCTTATAAAGATATTGTTATTATTGGAAAAAATTCAAATTAAGGATTTAGTTTTGAATGACAGAAATGTGAAAAAGATGTTCAGCCTAATAGTTATATTCATTGCAGGCAGCCAAGTTTCTGTTATTCTTTGAGTTTTCTTTAGCATTGCTATAAAAAAACGTATTTCAAAAAGGTATCCTCAAAAGCCGAGCCTGTTATGGGAATTGTTTTGTGTTCACCCTGTAATTCTTCCTCTTCCTGAAGCATAGCCAGCCAGGCTTGTGTCTGTTTGCCTTGAAGCTGACCTTAAAGTGTTCATGCAAGCCAACTAAGTGCCCGAGGGTGAAAATACAGTCGTCCCCTGTGCCAGGAGCTTGCATTGAGCCCACGCTCATAGGCTTCAAAGAAACCACAGATTCTCAAACTGACACGAAAATAGGGAAAACCATGTTCTACTTTTGACACTGGAGAGTTGAGTACAAGGTATTCACCCTTCCTGATTTATTGATGAAACCAGGCCAGGATGCAGAGAATATTTGGAGCGAAAACAAGTGCAGTCTGCAAAAGGAGTGACCGAGGATCCATCCAGCAGGCGAGACAAATAAAAGTTAAAGAGGTGGGGAAGGAGGATGATGAGAGTGTTTATGTGTTACTAACCAGCAAGGTTCTTAGATTATTTACAACAGCTGGAGGAGGGGGAGCCGTATTGGCTGCTGCACAGACTCTCAGGCTCAGAGGGAAGCTCAACCACATACTTAAGAAATGGCAGCATCATCTGTGGTGGTTAATATAATGAAATGTCAGAAACCATTAGAGCAAGGGAGAGTGGGTTTTGAAAAAAGGTCAGATTACTGTACAACTGTAACACAACGCTTTAACTTTACTGTCTGTGTTCTTTGCCAAACTTTGACATTTTACTATTTAAAAGTAAAAAGTTCCCCTTAAAGTAGAAATCTAATCTATTAACATTATCACCCTGAATACCTCTTTGTCAAAAAAAAAAAAAAACTTTGACTAATGATACACAACCATCCTTTACTGGATAAGTGTCTAAATCGATTCTTCTGTTTCCAGTACCCTGAGAAGACTTTTCCAGAAATGTTTTACATCTAGAGCATTTTCCTATAGATGAAGTAAATATGTCTCTCCCTGGACTGTGTTACTTTTTCTGGTTGTAGTAAAATATAAAACTGTAAAAAAAAAAATATCCCTTTAGTTTTCAGATTTTGAAACACCTAAAGAGAAAAACCCAACTACCTTTAAATTGATGCAATCTATTCCAGACAGTATAGAGCAGGGGTCACCAAGGTAGTGCCCACGGGCACCTAGGGGCCTTCAAGGATCACATGGGGTGCCCTCAGAGTTTTCCGAAAATAGCTCAAAAATAACTCACCAGTCGGCTGACTTTGAAATTTTATTTTATTTTGTTTCACTTCCTTTTTTTATCTATTTATAGAGCATTTTATCATATTAATCATGTACAGAATTTAATCCTTTATGGATATTTGAAAATTACATGAAAATGTACGGTGGCTGGGAAGTACAAATCAACAATACAAAATCTGAAACACTTTTAAAAATCTTGAAACAACTTTACATTTGAGAAAACAAATTTACAACAAACGAAACACTTTTACAAATCATAAAACAAATTTACATTTCAGAAAACAAAATTACAACAAACGAAACACTTTTACAAATCATAAAACAAATTTACATTTCAGAAAACACTGAAAAAACAAAAATCTGACGGAAAGGGAGGGACTGTCTTCGAAGCTTACCCGGAAGTGATAACCGGAGAGTTCATGCAGGATGGAAGCTAATCGAGTTGCGTTTTGCCCGTTCTGCGGCACTCATATGAGCAGTTTAACGCGGTTTTGTTTTTCCTGTGGTCGGTCCTTGGAGTTTTTAAATGGTACAGAACAGACGGTAGAAACAGATATGCTGCAGCTGTGCATATATTATTTTAATGAGTGTCACTCGTACGTTGTAATCGTAGACATGATGTCATGTTTACATGGTGTACACATCAGCTTCAGGTCTCTGAAAAGCAAACTGAATGATGCCGGTCTTGTGCGAGATTCTGTTTCCCTGTGAAAATCTGTTGCCCCTGTGTCGGGAGCGCGCATTGCAGCCAGAGAGGCGGATCATTACGCGGACCATTTTCAAGGCGCTCCTCATAGGTGGATTAATGACCGGGCCTACCGGGCCCAGGCCCAGGGGGCCAGAGGCCCCAAGGGGCCAGGCCAACTTGGCCCCACGGCCACGATCCATAGACGGTCAGAGGCCCCAAGGGGCCAGGCCAACTTGGCCCCGCGGCCACGATCCATAGAGGGTCAGAGGCCCCAAGGGGCCAGGTCAACTTGGCCCCGCGGCCACGACCCATAGAAGGTCAGAGGCCCCAAGGGGCCAGGCCAACTTGGCCCCGCGGCCACGACCCACAGAAGGCCAGAGGCCCCAAAGGGCCAGGCCAACTTGGCCCCGAGGCCGCAAGCCACAGAAGGCCAGAGGCCCCAAGGGGCCAGGTCAACTTGGCCCCGCGGCCACGACCCACAGAGGGCCTGAGGTCCTAAGGGGTCAGGCCAACTTGGCCCCGCGGCCATGATCCATAGAGGGTAAGAGGCCCAAAGGGGTCAGGCCAACATGGCCCCGCGGCCACGAACCATAGACGGTCAGAGGCCCCAAGGGGCCAGGCCAACTTGGCCCCGCGGCCACGATCCATAGAGGGTCAGAGGCCCCAGGGGGCCAGGTCAACTTGGCCCCGCGGCCACGATCCATAGACGGTCAGAGGCCCCAAGGGGCCAGGCCAACTTGGCCCCGCGGCCACGACCCACAGAAGGCCAGAGGCCCCAAAGGGCCAGGCCAACTTGGCCCCGTGGCCGCAAGCCACAGAAGGCCAGAGGCCCCAAGGGGCCAGGTCAACTTGGCCCCGCGGCCACGACCCACAGAGCGCCTGAGGTCCTAAGGGGTCAGGCCAACTTGGCCCCGCGGCCATGATCCATAGAGGGCCAGAGGCCCCGAGGGGTCAGGACAACTTGGCCCCTATCCATAGAGGGTCAGAGGCCCCAAGGGGCCAGGCCAACTTGGCCCCGCGGCCACGACCCACAGAGGCCCCAAGGGGCCAGGCAAAATTGGCCCCGCGGCCATGATCCACAGAGGGCCAGAGGCTCTCAATCATTATTATCAAAGCTAATTCTCAAATTGGATGGATCACACAACCTCACTCACATATTCTTTATTAATTATTAAAGGTTGTTTCTGAATTTTGATCACAGAACTTAATGCAAATATTCTTGATTGATTGACAAAGCTCATTCTCAAATTTTGATTACACAACCTTACTCTGACAAATTATCATTATCAAAAAGCTCTATCTCGAATTTGGATCACAGAATCTCACTCAAGTATTCTTAGCTGTGCCCCTCCCCCATCGAGTCTTTCATAAACCGGTCTGTTCTTTTAGAATCTCCTCATTTGGTATTTTGAACTCGTGAGAGACTGCTCAAAATTTGGTTTCCTTTCCCTCAGTTCAGACTCAGAGATAATTTGAAATCATTCAACAAGAAGTTTAACGCGCGCACACACACACACACACACACTTGAGTTGAGCATTACTTGGAAATTCTTATATTTTCCATTTTGCTGTTACTATCAGCATCTTCCCATTTTGTCCTTTTCTTTCGAAAAAGTGTACAGTCTGACATTTGTCACTGCTGTCAGTTAATAACTTTTTGGTCTTTGACCCATTTTGTCATTTTCTCGATTCGATCGTCACTGACCACTCTCTCCTGTCTGGCAGACATCGTTGCTGCCATCATAGCTAGCAAGCTGCCTGCAGATAGCAACATTTTGGTGTCCTTTGTGAAAATATTTAGACAGAAGAAAAAAGTGCACAAAGTTGTACAATTATTATCTTTTCAAAATATTTGTTTCACTGTCAGTGTGATTGACCGACTTTGCCGCTAGATTTCGTGTCTTTTGGCCATACCTGGCTAGCGACTAAAAACATCATTTAGCGACTTTTTGGTTGTGAAGATAAGTGGTAAAAGCAGATCTGCCTGTTGGTCTTCCCACATTTTGCCATTTGGTACTTTGCACTCTTGTTGGTCACTCCAAGGCATTTGTCCCTGCCTTCAGCTAGTCACTTGGCTCTTTTGGAATATATTTCACTGTAATTGGCTCTCTCTCTCTTTCTCCTCAGCACAAATCAGTCTGTTCCCTTGCCATTTAGACATTTTCTTGATTCGATCATCACTGACCACTCTGCTCTCCTCCTGTCTATCAGACGAATCAGTTGATTCTCTGCTCTCAATTGTCTATGCTAGTAAGCTGTTATTCTCTGCTTTGGAGTGTTGATGCTGGGTTGCTAGTTTTCTAAATCACCTCACACACTTGAAGGAAGCAGCACCGATCATAAACACACAAACAAACTCACACACACACACACACACACACATAGTTGGTTTATCTGTTGTGGCAAAGAGCCAATGTGCAAAGAAAGAAGGGAAATATGGATCATAAACGTTTAAGTGGAGGAGCTAGAAAAAAAATTCAGCAAGAAAAGAAAAAAAAGGAATCAGTTTTACTTGATAGTGTTCCAAATATCTCCAGCTTCTTCAGTACAAAGACATCTGCTGAAAGCAATTCTATAAATGCTACTGCAAATTCAGCTAAGGTTAGCAATGCACCTGAGCTAGCATGTAGCTCCCAAGATCCTGAGACCACTACAAGTGTAGACACTGAACCAAATGCTTCTGATGCTTATGATTCAACCAATTCAGCAGTAGCCAGTTGCTCGGATGAATGTGAGGTCACTGCACCTCTGGACAGCATAGAAAATGAGCTGAATCTTTCTTCAACACCATCTACAGTGACAACTCTACCTAGTGATCCCGCTAAATTGGCTGAGACCCTCACTGAGTCAATGAAGGAAGTTCTTATTCAAAGAGGTGCAAAATCATTTCACAACCGTCACAGCCATTATCCAGCTTCTGTGAGGAACAGTGGGCTAGGAGGCAAAACCCGATGCCTAAACAATGAACATTTTACTTCACACTTGCCCAATGGACAACGAGTACAAAGAGAGTGGCTGATGTACTCTCCCTCTACTGGTAATGTTTACTGCTTTGCATGCAAACTGTTTTCCCCAAAAACGCATTCTTTTGTGACAGGCTATTGTGATTGGAAACACTCAGAAAGATTTGGTGAACATGAGCGAAGTGCTGAGCACATAACCTGCATGCAAGCAGTCTTGAACCGCGCCAAAGGTGCCACAGTTGATGCAGACCTGTTCAAACAGTTTCAGGCAGAGAGCAGCTATTGGAGGCAGGTGTTACAAAGAGTTGTTGCAGTCATTAAATTCCTTGCAGAAAGGGGCCTTGCATTTAGGGGTAAAAATGAATCGTTAGGGTCTCCTCTCAATGGGAACTACCTTGGTATTCTGGAGGTCCTGGCTGAATTTAATCCCTTTCTAAAGGATCACATCAGAAAGTTTGGGCAGATGGGTCGAGGTAATACCTCATATCTGTCCTCCACCATTTGTGAGGAATTCATTGAATTGATGGGTGCAAAAACCAAACAGGCTATAGCAGATGAACTGCAAGCAAGCAAATACTACTCTATCATTGTGGATTCAACCCCAGATTTATCTCATGTGGACCAATTGACATTCATATTCCGTTTTGTTAGCAAAGAGGGCAGTGTTGTTGAATGCTTTGTGGGTTTTGAGCCCATTACTAGCCATACAGGTGAAAGTTTGGCTAACTGTGTCATGTCTGTGTTGGAAAATCTAGGGTTAGAGCTGTCAAATTGCAGGGGGCAGGCTTATGATAATGCCAGCAACATGTCAGGGAGGTATAATGGGTTGCAGGCTCACTTAAAGAAAAGCAACCCATTAATACACTATATTCCATGTGCAGCTCACTCTTTGAATTTGGTGGGAGTCAAGAGCATTGACAGATGTGGAAATGAAGTCTCTAAGTATTTTGACTTGATTCAGTCTATATACAACTCCACAACTGCATCCACACACCGATGGGACAGGGTATTTGGCAATTCCAACATAGATCTCACACTTAAAGCTTTATCCAACACGCGTTGGAGTTGCCGTGCAGAATCTACCAAAGCACTGTGGCAGAACTACAGTAAAATAAAAGCAGCACTACAGGTTATTTCCACTGATGACACAGAGAAACGAGACACACGAACTGAAGCTGACAGTCTAGTGCGGAACCTGGATTCACTTGAGATGGCCTTCATGGCAGGCTTTTGGGACACTGTTCTGTCCAGATTTCAGGCCACAAGTCTGCAACTTCAAAAAGCAGACATGGACCTTGGTACAGCAGTTAGATTGCTGGAATCTCTGCGCACCTTTGTTCTCTCCGAAAGAGATCTATTTGATCATTTTGAGCAGAAAGCCTTAAACATGTTGGGTGGCACCCCATCTTACAGGGCTGAACGGACGAGGAAACGTAAAAAGTTTGCTGATGAATCAGCATCCCCAGATGTTGTGCTTGAGGGAAGGCAACTGTTTCAAATAGAGACATTTATTGCCTCTATTGATCAACTGAGTTCAAGCCTTAATCACCGTCTGGAGGCCTACAAACATCTGAACAATTTGTTCAGTGTCCTTTTCTCTTTGGATACAGAGTCCAATGCTTCAGTCCTTCACAAGGCCAAGATTCTCACTGAATCATACCCATCTGACCTCAATGAAAGTCTTGGACAGGAGCTTATACAGTTCAAATCTTTTATACAGCTCAACAACACTGATGAGGAGAGGACCCCTTCAGGACTGCTCAAAACAATAATACATTTTGGACTACAGCCTACGTTTCCTAATACATACATTGCGCTACAGATTTTTCTCACTCTACCGGTCAGTAACTGTGAGGGAGAACGCTCATTCTCTCTTTTGTCAAGAGTAAAAAATGAGCTGCGCACAAGAATGACTCAGAAAAGATTAAATGCGTTATCTCTAATGGCAATTAAGAGTGAGCTGACAAGAGAGTTGGACTTCAATGATGTGGTGGATGATGTTGCAAAATTGAAAGCACGAAAGAAACCCCTTGCTTAAAGGTGCACTGTGTAAGATTTTTAGGTTATTTCCAGAATTCACCCATTCACTAATGTTAGGCTACCTGTTTTCATGAATACTTACCACCACCATAAAATTCTAAGTATCCATTATGACTTGGAGAATTGCACTTTCACCATTTCTGGGAAGTGTCACCTGGATTGTGAAGATAGGATTGACTTTAGGCAGAAGCTTGGTGCTTTCTCTGGCAAACTGAACCTCAAGCTTCATTCTCTGCAGCTTTGCATTCTTGTGCAGACTTTCATCCACAAGGAACTTTTCAACTTCCCCACTATCGTGAAGGGGCCATAAAAAGATTTCAGTGTGTCCAGCATGTCTAGTCTCTTACTCTCCTTTCTTTGAGCCATCTCTTGTTTCTCATCTGCCCTACTCTCGAATTTTGCCTTCATGAATTTACTCCAGTTGAGTTCAACCTCCCTTTTTGCTTGTGCTGCTGCCTTGAAACCTCTGAAGCTCCTGGCACTTCTGTAAAATTATTGACCTATTGACTGCGTTCAGTGTGCCCAACTTCTTCAGTTTGTAGTCCACCTTGCCACATTGTCTCTCCATCCCAATGTTGTGCACAGGGGTGCCATCAATGTTACTAGCCTGTTCACTGACAGGGTCCATTGGGAAGGTCTCCTCATCCATCCTCTGCCTGGCCAGGACAGTCTTCAGATGGGGCAGCATAAGATCTGTCAGCTGCTTCACTTCATCCAAGTATTCGGCAGCCACGTCTGACACTGAGTTCAGGACATGTCCAGTGCCTGTCCAGCCACTATAGCATTCTTGGAAATGGGCTATCTTGACCTGCATGCAGCCCTTGTACCATGAACTGGCCTACACCTTTCTTTGTGGTGCTCTCCGATGCATGTTATCATTTTACCTTTCTCCTTCTCCTCAAGCTTAACCACAAATAGATACAGACTTTGAGCCTCAATTTGCTGCACAGCTGCCGTTATGCCAAAGTGTTTTCCTAAGATATTATTTTATTTTTAATGATAGAAGGGAGGAAAAGGGGGCAAAAATCATGTCCGATTTAGTTTTTTGGGTGGGGTGGGGGGTTTATTTCATGATAGCTACCAACTTCCAATACATAATATCTCTCAAATGACCCAATGCACCATCACTGAAGTGGGCATAGTCATTTTCCAAAATGTTTATTTTTAGGCCATTTATCCCCTCCCCCTGTGTCTGTGTGAAACCTGTGCTTGTCAGTGTCTGTGTGGTATACCTAATATTGTGTGTGCAGTATGTGCACTCTTCTGTACAGGACAGTGTGCATGTCTGTTCACAGTATACAGTATTTCTTGCATAGTGCGTGCGTGTGTGTGCACCCGCACGCGCGGGGGGTTGAGGGGCCAAGACCATGTCAGGCCCAGGGGGCCAAAATTTCTTAATCCGCCCCTGGCGCTCCTGATCATTTTTCAGTGAAAACAGCTCATATAATCATGTCAACTTTGTAACATACAGTTTAATTGTTTACTCTTTTTACAAATTTGTAAAATAAATACATTAACGAGGTCTTCTTAAGCTGTTTTGTGTTGTTTTTTTTAAACGCCAAGAGAATCGGCATTTCTCCAACTTTTGTCCCTTCAGCCTGACAGAAAAAAAACGGCAGTCACCAAACAGATTTCCAACACATAGTGTATTTTCTATTTTTCATTGCTGATATAAGAGGATGGAAACTGGCTGATAGCAGGGAACACACATTAGAATTTCTGGTTAGTCCCCTTCTAATGTAAAATACTGAAATAATCCGGTCCCCCCTTTGATTTTTGCAAATAAATAGTAAATATGACCAAATCCACAGGATTTGTTGTTGATGGTGAGAGGAATAAGCACAGTTAAAGACCTGCTGGTACATTTACTTCTTCCCATGTTATGGAGGGGAACAGATTATTTCAGTCAACTGAAACATTCATTCTCGCCTCTCCTCCTCCCCGATCTTTGGGAAATAAAGAGCAACTGTTTCCAATTTCTCTAAAATTGAGATGTGTGATATATTATACTAGAAATGTCCTTATCCAGTAATATTTCATATTTTACATTAGAAAGGGATTAACCAGAAATTCTAATGTGTGTTCCCAGCTATCAGCCAGTTTCCACCCTGGCCTGCTATAATTTGTTCCCCCCTTATAACTTTAAGAAATAAAGGTCTATCACCTCCAAAATTTCAGGGGTTAGTTGTCATTATAAAAGATGCTTATAAGCAACAAATGGAAAAACTGGGACCTTTTTTGTCTGATTTAGACAGGGGGAACAGATTACAGCAGGTTTTATTTCAATTCTGGCAATATGGGATGAAATAAAACGGCTGATGTTAGAACACAAACTGTTTATTAAGGATAATACAACATAGTAAATTGTAAGTTAACATAAAACACAAATATAGATTTAAGTACTAAATTTCAACCAGGAAAAAATTATTTCCTTCTGCATATAGTCTTTAATGATTACACGTGCACTCCATTTTCTATTTCATTTTTATTACAAGTATATGGTTTACAACAGTTTTCAATGGGATGAGAACATTTGGACACTGTGAAACAATGACAGATTTTTTTAAGGAACGTGTGGAAAAGAACAAGGATCTGTTTGCTTTCAGAGGAAGGAGTAGACACTGCTGTCAGCGACCAGCTTTCAAGCAAACGTTTGTGTTTTATTATTAATTTTAAATCAGTATCACTGGCGATATTCTGCTATAACATGTGAAGTAAAGAATAAAACAGTAAAGCTCAACTTTCATACACGTAAAACCTTTCAAATTTCAAGTTCTGCACGTTGGAATTGAGGCGGAGTTAACTCGGGTTGTTCTTCCTACTCCATGCGCGCTCCCGATGAGGGGATACAAATTTTCGCAGGGATAACTACCTTGGCACGACACCGGCATCATTCAGTTTGTTTTTCAGAGACCTGAAGCTGATGTGTACACCATGTAAACATGACATCATGTCTATGATTACAACGTACGAGTGACACTCAATAAAATAATATATGCACAGCTGCAGCATATCTGGTTCTACCGTCTGTTCTGTACCATTTAAAAACTCCAAGGACCGACCACAGGAAAAACAAAACCGCGTTAAACTGCTCATATGAGTGCCGCAGAACGGGAAAAACGCAACTCGATTAGCTTCCATCCTGCATGAACTCTCCGGTTATCACTTCCGGGTAAGCTTCGAAGACAGTCCCTCCCTTTCCGTCAGATTTTGTCAGTTGTAAAAGTGTTTTCTGAAATGTAAATTTGTTTTATGATTTGTAAAAGTGTTTCGTTTGTTGTAATTTTGTTTTCTGAAATGTAAATTTGTTTTATGATTTGTAAAAGTGTTTCGTTTGTTGTAATTTTGTTTTCTGAAATGTAAATTTGTTTTATGATTTGTAAAAGTTTTTCATTTGTTGTAAATTTGCTTTCTCAAATGTAAAGTTGTTTCAAGATTTTTAAAAGTGTTTCAGATTTTGTATTGTTGATTTGAACTTCCCAGCCACCGTAAAAAAGTGTCTAGAAGAAATAATAATAATAATAATAATAATAATAATAATAATTATTATAATAATAATAATGGTGAAAAAAAGAAAAAAGGCATTAGTTTGAAACAGTCAATGCTGGCAGTGCAAAATAATGATGCAGTAAAGTGCAGTAAATATTTACCTGTGTACCTTTAAATTAGAATTGGCAGCGCAAAACAATCATACAAAATGGCCATGCAGTTCAAATCTGTGAATAAGTGATGCAGAGTCCAGTTTAGAGTTGAACAGTTTTAACAATCTGATGGAAATTAGGAAAAATCTGCTGCAGAATCTTCTGGACCTGCAGCGGATCCAGCGAAGCCTCATCCCAGAGGGCAGCAGGGAGAACACTCCATGGTGGGGGTATGAGGGGTCACTGATGATATTACGGGCTGGGGACACTCAGCGCTGGGATGAAATGTCTTTAATGGAGGGAAGAGGAGCCCCAATGATCCTCTCTGCTGTCCTCACGACTCTCCTCATGGTGTTCATAGTCCAGGAGATGTTGTCTGTGATGTGCATCCCCAGGAATTTGGGGCTACTGACCACCTCTACAGCTTAGCTGTTGATGGGCAGTGGAGCGTGGCTGGGCCGGTAAGTATAAAAGACGATTTTTAACAAATCAAAATATCAGATTAACAGGATAGAATTGTTCTCCTACTGACTAAGCCCTGTGCTGATTAACAAATTCACCCATTCATTTACATTTACATCCCCGTGGTAAAGTGCGTGTGAATCGGTGAATAATGTGAACTCTTCGAGTCCTCGGACTGTAACTGAAGTGCAACAACACGTTGACTATTTTGTCTCAATAATAGTAACCAAATGCAGTCATGGCTGGATTTTAATGGTGAAATATTAAGGAAAGAGTTAGATAAAGTATATGGCTCTTGTAGCTTTCTACTTTAAACTACATTTTGACTGTTTAAACTAAGCATCTTTGAAGGGCTTTCTGTCAATGCATCTATGGAAATTTTCATGTTATATAGTATATATTAGGCATATGCTCAGGCTGAGAAAAAGATGGTGCTACCTCCTGTGTGAACAAAACTGTGTAGTCACTCTTTGTTATTAGAAAAACGAAAAAGCAAAATGTTTTTGTCAACCTTGTGGCATCCTAGAATACCATCTCCCACTCTAAAAAAAGGAAACTAAACAACCCTGTTTAAACTATTGGAAAACCAATACTACAGCAAGCACTCTACACTCTTAAACAGGCTTTTCTTATCAATCCTGTGAATTCAGTCATTTATTTTGCTTCTGCATCCTTTTCTCTCGCATGTCTTCCTTTCACTTAACTTTCCACTAAATATATAGATCCATAATTTGGTTACAATTTACAAAAACGATCAAAACCATAATTTATAAATGGTAAAGAGACCATTTGTGCATGATTAACAGACAGTTTATTAATGTTTGACAATCATTTATAAACTTCATCTTAACCATTTATAAATAGTATATAGATCATTTATGAAGGTCTTAAGTCCATTGATGTTAGATTAGGGCTAAACTAGCATGGCAGGGCAATATGACCTATTTATGCCTGATTTATGGCTTAGATGTAGTTTATAAATATTATCAAATATTAAAAAAATATCTGTTTAGCATTAGTAAATGGTCTCTACCATTTATATATGGTGGTTATTTTAAGGTGTTACCCATCATTTTTCCAACAACCAGCTTCTTTGTCAATGACTTTTTGTGGTTTGACCCTCCTCACTATAACAGTCACTAATTGTTGTCTAAACTGACCCATGATTATTAAGACTACAGCATCAGATACGGGATTTATGTAATATTAGTAAAATTTTCTGGAAATGAATTTCGGTTTCCATCAGCTGTAAGCCATATTCACCTAAATAAACAACATATGACTTTAAATGAATGGAATATTTGTATGATCCTCTATTTGAACTTATTTAGTCAAATAAAATGTCAGGAATTAATTTCTTTCCGATGAAGCTGTAGATTCTACAGAAAGGAAGTTCATACATGTACCGGGCTTTTTAGGGCTTATAGACGCTTTTATGTCCTGGAAGTGGGATGGCTTTGTTATAGCGGCACCTCTTGTCTACACACACTCTGTCTTGTCTATTCTCTCTTTTTTTATTGTCAGATCCTTCCGGTCTCTCTGCCCAGTTTCAAGCTCATTAGCACCATTTAGAATATTCTTTATGGCTCATTTAGTTTCTGGCTCTCACTCTGGCATCAAACAGCATGATGAGTGACTGCGCCCCACGGTGGACATGACACCTCCGTTTCCACCAAATAAACCCAGAGTCATTTCCCCTCATTCGTCAGGTTTGCTGAAAATGCTGTTGGTACATTGGCATCTTTTAACACTAATAACTGGATAAGATTCAAGGAGGTATATTCAGAAACAGTTAATTTGAAGGTCTTAATGCTGAAAGTTATTAAAAAAATAACATTAAACAGTGAAGAAAGTGCAGATTTTGCAGACAACAAAGCCTCATTTCTTGATCCCTTCTTTTTTTGTTTGTATCTACAGGAGTAGAGCAGAATGCCGCTGGTGAAGAGGAACATCGAACCTCGGCACTTGTGCCGTGGGGCCCTGCCAGATGGGGTGACCAGTGAACTGGAGTGCGTCACCAACAGCACACTGGCGGCCATCATCAAACAGCTGGGCAGCCTGAGTGAGTATATAGAGCTCACCTAAATACTTACACTTCATAGAGAGCAATTCTTTCACATTTTGTTCTCGTTAATCTTTCCAAACATGTCTTTTGCAAGCCTGCTTTGCTTGGAATCAGATTAATAATACTTTTTTTTTTAAAATCTGTACTCTTTACTTGTCAAACAAATAAAAAGAAAAGCTTTTAAACAATTTTCTCAGAAGTTCTAATCCTGTATTTTTTGGAAAGAGTCACTGGTGTAATGCAAGTCAGTAGGTTTTAAATGTGGAGTTAAATCAGTTTAATTACATGCAGGATACAATATTAGAAAGTATAAGAAATGAGATCAGCTCAGTTCTACTAAGGAGAATAATCATTTCCTGGTCTCCATTCTGCACTTCATAACTTCATTATAATCTAATATTAAAGTCTCTGTATCAAATGTTACTGATCCACTTATATACATGGTGCAGTTCACATCCATCATCTGCTGCAATTGAAGTACCCTTCATTTGGCTCAGTTACGCAACACTGTGTGACAGTATTGAGATTTGCTGGTCTTCTCTCAAAAACATCATTTAGAAATGTACATTAGAAATGTAAAAACTTCAAGGCAAGAACAAAACTTAAGGCTGAGTTGATATGAGCATTTTATCATAGCTTTCTAAATCTGTTTAACGGTTATAGGATTTAATGTTTGGCGGCTCAGTCTGGATGAGTAAAGCTTTACTTTGTCTGTCTTACTGGAAGCTGAGCAGTTGAGATGCAGAAAAAAGGGAGTAATTAAAGACTGCAGTCTGGTAAAGCTTCCAAAAAAAGAAAATTAAAAACAATCCACTGGACTTTGTTTCCAAGTTTGAAGACGTTTTGTTTCCCATCCAGGAAGCTTTTTCAATTCAAAATGTCAGCAATGGTGTTAAGTTCAAGGTTTTATACAGTAGCCCATCAAAACCTTCTTTTTGTTTTGAAAACATGGTAATTGGAACGGACGAACGGGTTCACCCCTTTGGAATCAGGGTCGTTTGGCTTCTTTTGTTAACCTGCAATGTCCCAAACCCATCTAAGTCTCTACAAGGGGTGTTGTTATAGGGAATTGTTGGCCTTGCTGAATAGGTAAGGTCCTCCACTCTCCTGTACAGGGGCTGTGATGATAGTGGGAAGGGATTAACTCAATTGCTGCATTGTAGGGTTTTGGAATCAAAGTCTAGTTGGTTGTTTTAAATTTATTTTTTCTTTTGGAATGACTATGACCTGGATGACCAAGAATCTTCACCAGCACCTTGTAAAGCTTGCATTTGTATCCCAAGCTCCCTGTTATGGTTTTTACAAACAAGGAGAATGTCTGCCCTGCAGAGACAGACGACAGATGGGGAGGAGAAAAACCTGCATCCAACAACCTGTTTTTTTCTTGGTTGATTTAAATAATCTGTTACATCAGGATTTTAGGTACGATCATGCATTTTCTGGTAGTTCAACAACCAATAATTGCGTTTTTTTCCTAGCCCAGTCAATGTGCTAAACAGGAGTCGTAACACATGAATAAGTTAAGTGCTGAATAGGTTTTGACGTAGCAAACATTTACCTTATAAATCTGATCAGGTGTTTCTATTGTCAGCATTTTCCTGTCTTGTTTTTTTATGGTGGTTATTGCATCAAAAGAATTGCATTACTTTCTCTAGTTAGCATGACACATCACAATTTCTAGTTGATATGACAGCCTACAGTTACAACTTGGTCTACAAGAGAACACTCCTGAAACAAATCACTCCGTCTATCTGAAATGTGTTGATCCTGCTGGTTTGAAGGCTCTGCTTATTACAGCCATGTGTAACGTCAACTCCAAAAGAAATTACACTTAGCTTAACATTGTTAATTTACTCTAAACCAGCATATAGAGACACTCCTAAATAATATTTTATTCTTTTTTTTCACATATTCGAAACACTTTAAAGTTCGCTGAAGATGTTCATAGCATATGAGTGGTTTTCCCCAAGGCTCTGTAATTGGGCCACTTTTGTTTAATAACTATATTCTGCCATAATCTTGGATTAAGAAGTGGAATAACAGCTATCACCCAATATGATGATGAAACAAAACTTCATATCTTCATATTTTTCTCTCCATTGCCCATGCAGTGTGTCGATAATGCTAACTAGCCGAGCAAAAAAGGCAATGAAAAGACATCATGTATGCGTCCAAACAACCTCTACATTTGGGTGAAATCAGACAGACCACACAGCTCAATTTTAAACAACTATATCTGGACTAAATGAAGACTACAGTGGACTGACCAGGTTTAGCCCAAAAAATGTCTAAATGAGGCCTGGTGTTTTAGATGAATGAGTGCATGGCTCAGCATTACCTCAGGTTGATCCTGAAAAGACAACAAATCCTTGTCTTCTTGTTCCTTCTCTGAAGGGGTAGTGAGGCTTAGGATCACACATCTTTTGACGAGCTCAGAACAAGAGAATCCAGTATTTGAGGCAGAGGTGTCTGGAGGTGGATGATACCAAACATGTGAGTCAGTGACCTAGTCTTATTACTAAGTCCGAGCCCAGAGGTGAGGTTGGTTCTAGACGGTTGTTTGCTTGCCAGCAGGATGCAGCCGTTGCAGCACAGAGAGTCCCAGATGCTGTTCCAGGTTCGGTTCACAGACAGGCAGAAATCCGACAGGAGTCTGAAAACAGGTCAGGCAGACTCAGAGGTCCAGAGGCAGAATGAGTCAGGACCAGGCAATCACAACTGAAGGAATGCTAGAGAACTCTCTCCAAAGACTCAAAATAATCCAGCACTGATAACTGGTCTGAAAGCTGGTTAAATAGAGACTGAAGCAGGTGGATCAGATTAGCGATAATGAGAACTGCGCAGAGATAAGCATGTGGATGCAATGAGTAATCAACCAGACATCAGCGCCAAGATCATGACATCTTGCTTCAGATGTAGGTGTAGCTTTGAGCATGGGCATAAATTGCAATGACCAAATGAAGTCTCTGACTATAACACTTTTTTAATCACTTTTAAACCTACGAACAATGAAAAACTTCAAAACCTGGACATTGCTTTAAGAATAGATCACTGTGAAGATGTATATTTCTCTTTGTCATAAAATCAAACCACAGCAACTTATAAAGCTGCTGTCCAAAATCTTAAACCAGTACTGGGACAATTGGTCAATTCGCTGTCCTTTAGGTGAAATGTGGTTAAAATCTTGATAGTCTTTAAGATTCTGCCTGGTGTAGGGTCTGAGTACATTTCATGTGCTAGTCAGGTGTGACAGACAGATGCCTCTTGTCAGCTGAGACCTCTTTATGATCCCTTTGAAAATCCAGAACTAAGCAAAGTAAGCCATCTCTAAGCTTTTACGAAGATCATATTGTCCATCATAGAATGCTTTTAAACAAAGTCCACATGCCAGTTATAAAAAGGGCATCATTGATGTGTAAATATTTTGTTAGAGTGAGATTTGTCCATCACAGACTCTATGAATAAAACAGTAAATAGACCACCATTGGGAGGAGCTGTCAATGTTACTAGATCTACAGTTCTGGTGAGTTGGCAATTGTTTGAAGTAAATGCTTAATGCTAGTTTAAAGCACATGTTAATATGTTGAGGATGTGAAGGACAGAATGTCTGAATCAGATGAAAGTCTAACATGTCGGTTTTACTTCTGTACAGGTCGCCATGCTGAAGACATTTTTGGAGAACTGTTCAATGAAGCCAACAGCTTCTACCTGAGGATGAGCAGCCTGCAGGAGAGAGTGGACCTGCTGGCCGTGAAAGTCACTCAGCTCGACTCCACTGTGGAGGAAGGTATGCGTGTCTGTGACTCTGTAAAGGTCATGCTTCCAGGGCATTGCAACGGTTGGTTTCCAAACAGCCCGATTGTGTGATTGTGATTCATAGTCGAGCATTCGAAGACAGGCATTGCTTCTGTGTCGGTGTTAATCAGAGTGTTGGTGTATAGCAATTTGCATTTTAGCTTTAGTGTTCTTTTTGTTTGTAGGTCTATGTGTGCTTGTGCTTTCCCCAATAGCAAACCCCTTTGTGTGGGTTACAGTTATGTAGATTTTACCCCACTGAAAATATTCAAAGTATTTGTTGTAAGTCCCTTTTATTCTGATATACCTGAATAAATTTAAATGTTGCAACTTTCCTTTAGAAGTCACCTTACTGATTAAATCAGGCATGTCCTAAGTCAGTCCTTGAGGGCCGCTGTCCTACCGGTTTTGGATGTTACTGGGCCTCACAGCTGATTCTGATGAGTGCAGTTCAACCTGTTAATGTGCTGAAAGCAGGGACACCTCTAAAACCTGCAGCGCAGCGGCCATCGAGAACCAACTTTGGACATGCCTGGATTAAATGCAACAATCCTTTTCCAGTTTAATCTCAGTCTAAATCCAGCTGCATTTGGAAGGTTTCAGAGGACGGAAGATGGTGACACAATCAAAGCAGTTTAAGAAAATAAAAATTCCAAGTGTTGAACATCACACAGTGCACTGATTAAATATAGAGTGTGTCCTAACAGAAAACACTTCCAAGACATGGATGCCAAACTAATCTGAAAGCCTGGGTAAAGTGGCTATTAAAAGGCTGGAGAATCTGTCAACAAGACAATGATTAGAGGTGTACTTTACAAATTTCCTCTTAAGAGTAGCAAGAATGAAGCAGTCATTAAAAAAAAACCACAGTCCTGTTGAGCCTCTCTCCCACTGATAATATCTGGTTAAACCAGGTTTTCCAAACAATCGGCATTTGGCTCCCTGGTACTGGTAAAACTAAAAACTCAAATTTATAGCCATAAACTTTTAACACATCCTCTCTCATAGGCAGATCTCTCAAGTGCTGCTCCCCGCTGGGAAATAGAATGACAGTCCAGCTGTGCTCACGTAAAAAAGTAGACAGTTTGTGGATTGGTGGAAGGAAAGCACTTTTTGTTGAAATCCTACAGGGGATGCAGTTTGTCATTCAGATTTTTCACAACCTGAGTTTTACAAAACTACATGCTTGCTGAGTGCATGTTAACAAACTGTCCTGCCTTTTATGATGTTTGTATTCAATGTGTCCTTCCTCATTTGGAGCCTGCTTGTTTGCGTATCCCAAGAGTGCTTGAGTGTACGATGTAACTGTCGTTTTTCATCCGTCTTTAAAAAGCCCATACCTTTTTAACTGTTGTGTCTTTAAGAAGACGTGTATTGCCCGTGGTTGGTTATAGGTAAGTCAGACTGTAAATCATTAGGCCCTGCTGAAAGCTGGTTATATTAGCGCAGTTATACATGAAGATTTATCGTTGCACTTATTTGATTAAGTATATTGCTAGAGACAGTTCATTAAATGGCGATTTATGAGCCTTTTGACAAGCGTCAAATACTTGAATCCAAATCAGTTTGCTCTTACTGTTAGCTATTTCTGCTTAGCTACAGCTGTTATTTGTCAAATAAACTTTGAATCAATCTTACTGCATGATCTGGTGAGTTTTAAAGTGACTTGAGATGATATGTGAATTGTCGCTATGTAGATAAACTAAATTGAATTGAATTATTTGGCACATATAGGGCAGGGGCAGAGCTAAACAGGTGGTAGTGGGTGACTACATCTCAAATCATCTGGTCAGTCCTGTAGAGTAAAGTGTAATATGCAGAGTTGTGAAGACAATACAAAAAGTTAAACTTAAAATACAATTAGATAGAAACAGGAAACAAATACATGTTAAGTTACCAGTACAATGTTTCACTGAAATAAAAGAAAGAGGGATAAGTTTACAGAAATTTACTTTAAGTAAAAGTGTATTTTTTGTAAGCTGGAAAAAATTACTTCTTTTCCATTTCATAAAATAAAAGAGAGAGGATCTTATTTATTATTTATTTATTTGAATTAGGACAATGCACTTTCACAGAGAGCAGAGTGGACACAAACAGATAAATGTAAACGTGTGTAATGTGGAAATCCCTTCATTGTCCCACAATGGGGAAATTCACTCTCATTTGAGCCATCCCCCTGAGGGGGCAGTGTGGGGTTAAGAGTTTTGCTCAGGAACCCAGGGTGAAGGCTGAGGGGATCGAACCAGGTACTTGCAACCTTCTCAGAGCACAAGCGCACTGCTCTAATCACTAGGACAACACTCCCAAATAAAATGCCACATAAAATGCCAATAACATAAAATCACCATAAAATCAGGATAACAGGCCCAAGGAAACATACTAATTCACCTGTGAACACATGTATGGTTAGTTTTCAACAAAGATTTAAAAACATGAGCTGGCAGTTTGTTCCATGACTGTGCTCCTCTGATGGATGCAACCATTTGGCCAAATCTGATCCTGAGCCGCTGAACATTGCAGTCTCCTCTGGTTATAGCTCTGGTGTTTACTCTTTGTCTTAAACTGTTGATAATTTAATGAATCAATAGTTGCAATAAAAAGAGGAGAGATTACAATCTTAAAAAACCGCTTTTCATTGATTTTGCACCCACAATATGGATAATGTGAAACGGCCTGTGCTGTTTTCATGATGTCATTATTATTACATCTGATATAAACTTTGATAAAAGGCAAATCTTGTGTTTTATTTTCTCATTTTTTCACTTTTATGATCCTATTTTCTCTCTGCATCTCTTTCATGTCTTTAGCGCTAATTTATTTTCTTCTTTGCTGGTTCTGCAGAGTCATTCTGCAGCACAGCAGCCTCAGACATTCAGTGTCACAGCCCCACAGATGGAGATGAAAAAATAAATCCTCAGCAGTCTTTCCGTCTTATTATTTCATCCCCTCCCATTCCTCCTCACCTGTTTAGTCTTTCATCTCCTGCTTCCTGCTTACAATCCATTCCTAAGTTCTCTTGATTGTCATGTTTTAGTCCTGTCAGCATCTCCATGATAAAAATGACCTATCACATGCATTTCACTTTTACTGTGTTCTGGTGTCCTTTTTTCC
Source organism: Cyprinodon diabolis (assembly GCA_030533445.1). Taxonomy (NCBI): domain Eukaryota; kingdom Metazoa; phylum Chordata; class Actinopteri; order Cyprinodontiformes; family Cyprinodontidae; genus Cyprinodon; species Cyprinodon diabolis. The sequence continues at coordinate 13,577,309 of CM060075.1, read as the reverse complement.
ATTTTTCTTTTTAATATTTTCCACCTCATTTGGGAAATGGCAACACTGATAACTTCTCTTTTCTCAATGAGGAAATGGGGTAATGCGGACGGCAAATACAGTTAGACGTGTTGCTGTTATGTAACAAGTAAAACTGTTATGTCACATTCACTTCAAGTGTGTTATATTAAACTAAGTCAGGTTAAAAACCGTCACCCTAGCTGTAAAAAGTCTTAAAATACGTGCTCTCTTATTGCGGCAGCATAATCTCACGCTGAAAAACATGCTGCAGTTCTGTACAGTAGTGGTGACCTTAAAGTTTATCAACCCAGGTTTAAATTAAGTCTGAAATTGATGTTTGAGTCCCTTTTTCCAACACTGTGCCTAAATTATTTATTTGAATGTGGCGTGTTAGCCTAGTGGGTTAGAGATGGGCTCCTGTGCTCTGAGAAGGTTGCAAGTACCCGGTTTGAATCCTACTGCCTCCATTCTGGGTTCCTGAGCAAGACCCTTAACCCCTGACTGCTCCCTGGGTGGCGCACAATGTCAGCCCACTTCTCCCCAAGGCGATGGTTAAATGCAGAGGTACATTTCTCCAATGTGAGATCAATAAAGTTCAATTATTATTATTATTATTATTAATAGTCTGTTTCTGTTGCTTCCTGACTGATGAAGTCCGACATTAAAGATCACATTCAAATATGAATTAAATATATGTGTGTTAACAGTAAGATCACTATTGTGGGAAGGAAAGAAACTGTTGTTGAATCTGGTTAGCTGTAGCCGTATAGATGTCAATGCATGAAAGAAAAGCACAAGGGTATTGTGTGGCTACTTGGGACTACAGCCTTCTCAAAAAGAACTACAAAAATACAAAAGTTGCTCAAATGTAATGAATAGCTGAAGCTCTCCATCATAAAACTCACAACATATGAAGATTTGCATTAATGGCAGAGTAAAGGATTGTGGGAAATCGTATAGCTTCAAAGTGTTGGATAAGAACGTAGGGTGGTAACTATGCTGAATAAACCATCCATAAGAAGCAAACTGCTTTCTCTTTCTATCATTGCAATCGCTGAAACACATTTTTGCTTTTGGTCTAAAGTATGATTATTGACTTGGCAGATTAAGATTGAGCCTAGAATTCAAACCCTTCTTGCTATAGTGTATCAATTATTTCACTTGTTTAAAAAAATATACAGTATATAGTAAAAGCATTTTTTTAGAAGCCAAAGACTAATCTATCTTCGGAGGAGCAGATCTCAAATTATTATATATGAATAATAGTAAAAAAAAAAAAAAACAGCAATCCATTCTCTGATTACCACTCTTGCAAAAGTTTTGTCAAACACCAGGGTTCCCACGGGTCCTTAAAAAGTCTTAAAAGGCATTGAATTCTTCAAAATAAAATTAAGGCCTTAATTGGTATTAAAATTATTTAAATCAGTCTTTCGTAGATCTTAATTTTTAAAACATCATAAATAGGATTATATTTATTACGATTTATTTTTGTAATCTAAATAAAACATTAAAACTGACTATTTTTTTTCCCTTTTAAATTAAAAAAAATAACAGCTCGCCATTATTGCTTCCGTCCCGATAGTGGAACCAATAAAAGCGTTGTTGCGGCCGCGACATTTGGGAGATGCGCCATTTACTTTTTGTCTGGAAAATATGAGCAAGTGTAAATGTAACCAAAAATGTCTCCAGCCAAGAGTTTTCTCCATGGCTAAAACCAGTACCAGGGAACATACATGAGGCACAGTGGATTTTGTGCAAGAAGTCATTCAAGCTCAGAACGATGGGAATTAAGGCAGGGGAGTCGCACATGCAAAGCACGAAACACTAAGCGTCAAAATCGAGTTACAGAGAAACAGCCGGTATTTCTGGGTTTTGTTCCACCCTTGTCTCTGCAAGGCTTCCACTTATCACCGAATCAAACATACTAAGAAAACGATACAAAGAAAAATAGCTGTAAAAAAGACTTAGCACTGGTTATGTTGTGGCTTTAAAACTGATTTGTTTTGTTCCTTGCTAAAACAAAGTTTGTGAATTCAGTTAAATAATTGTTAAAATACATCTGTCATTTGTGTGTTTTAGCTTTCTTCCTGTATGGGAAGCTTTTCAAAATTTGAAACATTAGTGCAGTGGTTTATGTTAAAATATACCTTTGGGTTAAGTTGTCGCAAGCGGGTTTTTCTTGTGTTTCTTGTGAATTTGGTCTTAAATTTTTATTTCAAGTGGCATTAAAAAGTCTTAAAAAGTCTTGAATTTAACCTGCCTTATGCTGTAGGAACCCTGAACACTCCTCCAACGACTCTATTTAGGATATTTGTAAGGACTTGCAAAAGTGTTTAATAAGGATGCAGTACTTCAAGTGATACAGAACAAGAGCATTCATAACAACAGAAAAAAGTAAGAAAAGAAATAAGAGAGAGAATAAGACTTCTCTTTGAAGAGGTGTTTAAATCAAAGTTGCACTGGCTTCTGCTGCAGTGGATTATTCATTTGGCCGCTGGGACAGAGGCTTAGGAGGCATTGATGAAACTCTGGTCTGACTGTAAAATGCCTTCAGTGCAAAATTACACACTCACACACACACAATTAGATCAAGCCATATTTGCTTTTACGAAGCACGTCTGCATTTAGAGTTTAAACCTTTCTGTTCACCCCTGCACACATAGAAGCTTTTCACTTATTAAATCACTGATTGGAACATTAATTATGCTGTTTGTGATTTAACCTGATTACACGCTGGCCTTGTGGGGACTGATCCCACCCATCTGCCATATGGCAGATCATGTATAGTTCTGTGTTGAGGTTAACATATATTGGGCATGCAGGTCCAATAACAGCACTGCCAGGTCTGCCTCAGTTTTGCATCGTTTTTCTTTGAGGTCCACAGCTTGTCCACTCTTGTGCGAGCCCTGTCCTTATCCAATTCATTCTTTCTCTTCCTTTCATGTTCTGATAAAGGTTTTCTTTGCCCTTTTATTTCTTGCTTTACAATGTCGGAAACATCAAAGATCCCAAACCAGTCTGTGTTGAAACATGAGTGGGGCATTGAGGGATGTGTGGAGAGTGATGCCAGTTGCCTTACGTTGGGCTGTGGTAAAGCTGTTGGTCCTGCCATAAGATCGAGAACAGAGAGAGAGACAGTCACTAATTACACTGCAAAAAAAATGAAATCTAAATAAGTCATTTCTTCTTAAAATAAGGGCATTTTTTCTTGAATTAAGGATTTAAGTGAGACACTTTGCCAACAGAACAAGACAATTTACACTTAAAATAAGAAAAAACAATTGCATTGTCTTATTTCAAGTGCATTTTATATACAAGTGCTGGTCATAAAATTAGAATATCATGAAAAAGTAGATTGATTTCAGTAATTCCATTTAAAAAGTGAAACTTGTATATTATATTCATACATTACATACAAACTCATGTTTATTTTGTTTAATTTTGATGATTACAAATGACAACAAATGAAAATCTCAAATTCATCATATCAGAAAATTAGAATATTACTGAAGACCAATAAAAACAAAGGATTTATAGAAATGTTGGCCAACTGAAAAGTATGAACATGAAAAGTATGAGCATGTACAGCACTCAGTATTTAGTTGGGCCTCCTTTGGCCTGTATTACTGCAGCAATGCGGCGTGGCATGGAGTCGATCAGTCTGTGGCACTGCTCAGGTGTTATGATAGCCCAGGTTGCTCTAATAGTGGCTTTTAGCTCTTCTGAATTGTTGGGTCTGGTGTATTGCATCTTCTTCTTCACAATACCCCATAGATTTTCTATGGGGTTAAGGTCAGGAGAGTTTGCTGGCCAATTAAGAACAGGGATACCATGGTCCTTCAACCAGGTACTGGTAGCTTTGGCACTGTGTGCAGGTGCCAAGTCCTGTTGGAAAATGAAATCTGCATCTCCAAAAAGTTGGTCAGCTGCAGGAAGCATGAAGTGCTCTAAAACTTCCTGGTATGTGGCTGCGTTGACCCTGGACCTCAGAAAACACAATGGACCAACACCAGCAGATGACATGGCACCCCAAACCATCACTGACTGTGGAAACTTTACACTGGACTTCAAGCAACGTGGATGAAGTGCCTCTCTTCTTTTCCTCCAGACTCTGGGACCTTGATTTCCAAAGGAAATGCAAAATTTACTTTCATCAGAGAACATGACTTTGGACCACTCACCAGCAGTCCAGTCCTGTTTCTCTTTAGCCCAGGCAAGACGCTTCTGACGCTGTCTGTGGTTCAAGAGTGGCTTGACACAAGGAATGCGACAGCAGAAACCCATGTCTTTCATACGTCTGTGTGTGGTGGTTCTTGAAGCACTCACTCCAGCTGCAGTCCACTCTTTGTGAATCTCCCCCACATTTTTGAATGGGTTTTGTTTCACAATCCTCTCCAGGGTGCGGTTATCTCTCTTGCTTGTACACTTTTTTCGACCACATCTTTTCCTTCCCTTCGCCTCTCTATTAATGTGCTTGGACACTGAGCTCTGTGAACAGCCAGCCTCTTTAGCGATGACCTTTTGTGTCTTGCCCTCCTTGTGCAAGGTGTCGATGGTCGTCTTTTGGACAACTGTCAAGTCAGCAGTCTTCCCCATGATTGTGTAGCCTATAGAACTAGACTGAAAGACCATTTAAAGGCTTTTGCAGGTGGTTTGAGTTAATTAGCTGATTAGAGTGTGGCACCAGGGGCCATCAATTTTGAACCTTTTCACAATATTCTAATTTTCTGATATGATGAATTTGAGATTTTCATTTGTTGTCATTTGTAATCATCAAAATTAAACAAAATAAACATCTGAAATATATGAGTTTGTATGTAATGTATGAATATAATATACAAGTTTCACTTTTTAAATGGAATTACTGAAATCAATCTACTTTTTCATGATATTCTAATTTTATGACCAGCACCTGTAGATACCTTATTTTAAGAGTAAAATACTAATTCCATTGGCAAATCATCTTATTTACCTGCATTTTTACTCATTTTGAGATCATTTTTGCAGTGTAGGTGGTATAAAAGTTGTAAATGTGGTTTTTCGGCGAGAGAGTTTAGGAATATAGCAGACCTCTGAATCGTCTCATAAACAGATTAACATCACAATGACTTTAGCTAGGTTTTTCCTTGACATGTCTGCAAGCTCTGCATGGCAAAATAATGTCATTTTGTGCTTCCACGCCCCTCCATGCAGACTTATTTTCACGTCGTGCATCTAGGAAAATTTGTGACCTCACGGAAAGCTCTGTGCCTAAAAACACGGAAAGCGAGCAACAACTCCTACTGGCGATTGTTTGCAAATGTAAACATTCTACAGACCTCCTATGATTCGGCCCATAAATATCACACTGGAAAACATTGAAATCTAGATAAGTAATTTTTTTCTTAAAATAAGTGCATTTGTTCTTGATTTAGGAGGTAAAAGAGACATTTTGCCAATGGAACAAGACAATTTACATTTGAAATAAGAAAACACAATTGCATTGTCTTATTTCAAGTGCTTTTTATCTTATTTTAAGAGTAAAAAATACTCATTCCATTGGCAAACTATCCCATTTTCTTTTTTGTTTCTGCATTTTTTATTTTTTATTTTTCTTTCCTACTTGCTTTGATTGTGTTTTATTTTCCTATATTTTAATCATGTAAAGCACTTTGCATTGTCTTTGTACTGAATTGTGCTATACAAATAAATTTGCCTTGCCTATTTACCTACTAAAAATAAGGGTGAATAAACTTAATTTAAGAACATTTTTATTATTTCTACAGATATAACAAAGATTGTTTTTCCAGTGCACCACTATCAAGATAAAACTCTGGGAGAGAAATGACTGTTGCTCTTGGGCAGCATGAAAAGGCTTTGAAAAACTCGTAAACAGCTGTGTTTTCTACCGCTACGTGTAGTGTTGTGTTGACAGCTTGGAGTTTGGGCTGCACACAACCAGGTACGGCTGAGCCTAGAACTTAAATCACAACCAGAAACAAAAGTATGATGCGACGAATGTCAACAATAGAAAACAAACATCAACAGATATGACTGATGAGCCGAAGAAAACAGAAATTTGTGGGGCAGGCACAAAGAGTAGCTAAAGTTGAGGATGAATGGACAATTATGGGTTTGTTTACAAAACAGGCAATTTCTTTTTCTACTACTAAAGTGTTTGTAGAAAACTAAAAATTTGATATCTCTGATCGAACGCTTGGTACATGTAACCACACGTCATGATCGGATCATTTTATTTAGTGTCCCTGTGAACAGAGATTTAGAATTTCCGTCCAACCGAGATTTAGATCTGATTGGGGAAATTTTGCGGAGGTAAACGTAGGTATAGTTAACCCAATCCTCATTCATATTGTATCCTTTATTCTTTCAGTCTCCCTGCAGGACATCAATATGAGAAAAGCTTTTAAGAGTAGTACCATTCAAGACCAGCAGGTGGTTTCTAGGACTTCTGTTCCCAACCCTGTGGTGGAGATGTATCACCGCTGTGACAAGCCTCCACCGCTCAACATCCTCAGCCCTTATAGGTGACTCATATTTGGACATGGTTTAATATCAGTGGTTGACTTAAACATTTCTTTCTTTTGTGTTACTTACTTTTTCCTTCTTCCATGCCTGCTCCGCTTTCCTCTAAGGGATGACAAGAAGGATGCGCTGAAGTTCTACACTGATCCGTCCTACTTCTTCAACCTGTGGAAGGAGAAAATGCTGCAGGCCACTGAGGACAAACGCAAAGAGAAGAGGAGACAGAAGGTAGGCATTTGTTTCCATGTGCGTTCCAGTACTTTCCTTTTGCATGTACAGCTGTACTTTAGTTATGAATGTACAGTTGGTGTGGCAGTGTGGAGCTGGAGGAGAATGTGTTATAGAAAAGGGAAGAGTAACAAATCCATCCTCTGCTTTAATTTGCCTATTTGTTATATTTTGCCTACTTGTGTCATTTTCTGCTGTTATTTGAGTTCATGCTTTCCTATCTTAATATTCTACCCATCCAGCTTTGCTCTGTTGAATACAGAAGCAGCTAAGGGATACTGTTTGTTAGGAAATATTCAGAGTTTATAGGAACAGATTATACTGCTTATACTTATTGAGATAAGACAATGGTAAATATGTCATTATTTGTTGATTGAAAATTTATATTCTTTCTTGGGTTGAAACTCCTTCAATAAGTTTTTTAACTGAGTTGAATGCCAAGGTACAGAAACATATTGTATTCACCTGAAAAAACAATGTTTTTATGAATTTACAAGATAAGTTGTATTAAAAAAAATAAAAATGTTCTGTTATTTTGAATTAACAAGTAGGTGTTACAAAAATAAATTAAAATGTTTTGTTTTGCTAAACTAACAAGATAAAGTTTTATAAAAAATATGTATTTAAATATTCAGTTTTTTTTCTGAATTATTAGGATTAAACTTTCTAAAAAAAAAAAGCATTCTGTTTTTCTGAATTAACAAGATAAGTTTTGCTAAATTAAATTTAAATGTACAGTATTGATTAACAAGATATTTTTATAAAATATATATATATATATATATATATATATATATATATATATATATATATATTAGGGGTGGAACGTTTCACAAAATCCACGGTTCGGTTCGATTCACGGTTTCGTGGTCACGGTTTTCGGTTCGGTTCGATTCGGTATATGTTGATTGTTACATCGAAATCCCATAAAAATTTATGAAATTAATGAAAAAGTCCCCCAAAAAATAAGGGATTGTAATTATTTTAAATGATCCGCGGAAACCCTGGATCATTTCCGTATGTTTTGCTGCTTTGAATTTAATCATCTCGCGCATGCTCTCTACCATCTCCAAGGGACTCAGAGGGGAGCGGACATAGGGCTGGGTATTGTTCAAAAATTTTCGGTTCCGGTACCAATACCTTCACTTCGATACCGGTTCCTGAATGCTACTTTTTTCGATACCAGTTTTATAATATCAATTCGAAGAAAAAGAAAATTACACAACATAAAAAAGTACAAATCTTGAGTTTTATTTTAAGCTCTGATTTTTCCATTTACATTTTTCCTCTTACATAAAAAAAAAAAAAAAAAATCAGTGTCTAATATTCACTGTAACATTGTGAGGACCTTTTTACTTAGCAGCTTTCCTTTAGAAAAATTACCATGTCTGACAAACAAGCCCGTTGAATGGGATCCTACTGACAGCGCACCGCTGGTATGTGGGGGTCTGAGCGGCTCCGACAGAAATATTGGAATGCAGGATGAACTGACTGCACTGATTAAGTTTTCAGGTGGATTTTCCCACTTAAAAACATAATAAAACTACTTTATTCCCACTGATCACAGCAAATATAGCTGCAAGGCAAATAAAGGATAGAGTAGCTCCGCCCAACGCGCGTCAGAGCCACTTTTCGACCGCGCAGCCAGAGCAGCAAAGCTTCTTCAGCTGCGCGTCAGAAGCTGGTACAAGCAGCAAAAAAGGAAGCAGCAGACATGATTTCGCTGCTCCTGCTCTGTCCAGTTTAAAAGCAGCATGATTCACTCCGCTCTGGCTTTGCACTGCCCACGGGCTGCTGAGAGGAGGATGGTCGCGCTGGCTGCGGTCCGCTCTTCTTGCAGTCAAACACCGAGCAACTTTCTGCTCTTAAATTGTTTCCGTGCACGATGTATTGCATTGCGCACTATTAGCATCAGTCTTAATAAAGTGAAGCTGCACTTTTGACCTGGGGGGCATTTTAAAGGAGTTCCACGACGCTCGCAACCAGTTCACAACAGATACACATGAACCCTGGCTGTAGGCGGGACCACCTGTGTATTTTTCCTGGATGACGCAATCACGTTAAGTGTTACAGCCAATCACCGAAACTTGGTACCGAAAGACGAGGCATGTTTCGATACTCGGTAGAACCGAAGCATTTCGGTCAGTACCATAAAAGAACCGAAGTTCGGTACCCAGCCCTAAGCTGACGGGAGCCACAGTGGAGGCTGTAGGCTTTGCTTTGAGCAGCCGGTCTGGAGCGCAGCGGGGCGGAGCGGGGGTTGCTGACGGAGTATGAGGGATTTCGGGGTTAGCATGACATGTTGGTCATATTGCTGTTAGCATAAACAAAACGTGTTGCACAATGCTTGCACACTGTTGCACTTTTATCCACAACTTTCTTTCCGCCGTCATCGTAGGTCAATCTAAATGCAAAGTGGTCCCATACAGCAGACCTATAAAGTGCTGCTGGCGCGTCTTCAAACTCCTGTTCTTTCCCACTCGCCATACCCACACAATTCTCCACAACAACAGATTTTTTTCACTGCTACACCCAGCTACGCTGCTTCGCTTCTTCTTCTTCTTGTTTACTACTGGTGGTTGGCTTTGGTCGCAGTACCGCCACCTTCTGCTCTGGAGTGTAAACGCTTCGCCTATGAGAAAAAGGAGCGCGTTTTACCGAACGAAACACACGTGAATCGAACCTAGACAGTCGAACCGAATTGTTCGGTTGGTTTTCATACATCGTCCCACCCCTATATACACTATATTGCCAAAAGTATTTGCTCACCTGCCTTGACTCACATATGAGCTTAAGTGACATCCCGTTCCTAATCCATAGGGTTCAATATGACGTCGGTCCACCCTTTGCAGCTAGAACAGCTTCAACTCTTCTGGGAAGGCTGTCCACAAGGTTTAGGAGTGTGTTTATGGGAATTTTTGACCATTCTTCCAGAAGCGCATTTGTGAGGTCGCACACTGATGTTGGACGAGAAGGCCTGGCTCTCAGTCTCCGCTCTAATTCATCCCAAAGGTGTTCTATCGGGTTGAGGTCAGGACTCTGTGCAGGCCAGTCAAGTTCATCCACACCAGACTCTGTCATCCATGTCTTTATGGACCTTGCTTTGTGCACTGGTGCACAGTCATGTTGGAAGAGGAAGGGGCCAGCTCCAAACTGTTCCCACAAAGTTGGGAGCATGGAATTGTCCAAAATGTCTTGGTATGCTGAAGCATTCAGAGTTCCTTTCACTGGAACTAAGGGGCCAAGCCCAGCTCCTGAAAAACAACCCCACACCATAATCCCCCCTCCACCAAACTTTACACTTGGCACAATGCAGTCAGACAAGTACCGTTCTCCTGGCAACCGCCAAACCCAGACCCGTCCATCAGATTGCCAGATGGAGAAGCGCGATTCGTCACTCCAGAGAACGCGTCTCCACTGCTCTAGAGTCCAGTGGCGGCGTGCTTTACACCACCGCATCCGACGCTTTGCATTGCACTTGGTTATGTATGGCTTGGATGCAGCTGCTCGACCATGGAAACCCATTCCATGAAGCTCTCTGCGCACTGTTCTTGAGCTAATCTGAAGGCCACATGAAGTTTGGAGGTCTGTAGTGATTGACTCTGCAGAAAGTTGGCGACCTCTTCGCACTATGCGCTTCAGCATCCGCTGACCCCGCTCCGTCAGTTTACGTGGCCTACCACTTCGTGGCTGAGTTGCTGTCGTTCCCAAACACTTCCATTTTCTTATAATACAGCTGACAGTTGACTGTGGAATATTTAGGAGCGAGGAAATTTCACGACTGGATTTGTTGCACAGGTGGCATCCTATCACAGTTCCATGCTGGAATTCACTGAGCTCCTGAGAGCGACCCATTCTTTCACAAATGTTTGTAAAAACAGTCTGCATGCCTAGGTGCTTGAATTTATACACCTGTGGCCATGGAAGTGATTGGAACACCTGATTCCAATAATTTGGATGGGTGAGCAAATACTTTTGGCAATATAGTGTATATATATATATACATACATATGTAAACATTCTGTTTATCCTGAATTAGCAAGATAACATAAAAAAAAACATTTTGTTGTTCCGAATTAACCAGATTTTTTTTTACAAAAATAAATAAAAATGTTGGTTTTCTAAACTAACGCGATAAAGTTGTATAAAAAAAAATTATATACATTCACCGGCCACTTTATTAGGTACCCCATGCTAGCAACGGGTTGGACCCCCTTTTGCCTTCAGAACTGCCTCAATTCTTCGTGGCATAGATTCAACAAGGTTCTGGAAGCATTCCTCAGGGAGTTTGGTCCATATTGACATGATGGCATCACACAGTTGCCGCAGCTTGTCGGCTGCACATCCATGATGCGAATCTCCCGTTCCACCACATCCCAAAGATGCTCTATTGGATTGAGATCTGGTGACTGTGGAGGCCATTTGAGTACAGTGAACTCATTGTCACGTTCAAGAAACCAGTCTGAGATGATTCCAGCTTTATGACATGGCGCATTATCCTGCTGAAAGTAGCCATCAGAAGTTGGGTACATTGTGGTCATAAAGGGATGGACATGGTCAGCAACAATACTCAGGTAGGCTGCGGCGTTGCAACGATGCTCAATTGGTGCCAAGGGGCCCAAAGGGTGCCAAGAAAATATTCTCCACACCATGACACCACCACCACCAGCCTGAACCGTTGATACAAGGCAGGATAGATCCATGCTTTCATGTTATAGACGCCAAATTCTGACCCTACCATCCGAATGTCGCAGCAGAAATCGAGACACATCAGACCAGGCAACGTTTTTCCAGTCTTCTATTGTCCAATTTCGATGAGCTTGTGCAAATTGTAGCCTCAGTTTCCTGTTCTTAGCTGAAATGAGTGGCACCCAGTGTGGTCTTCTGCTGCTGTAGCCCATCTGCCTCAAAGTTTGACGTACTGTGCGTTCAGAGATGCTCTTCTGCCCACCTTGGTTGTACCGGTTGGTTATTTGAGTCAGTGTTGCCCTTCTATCAGCTCGAACCAGTCTGGCCATTCTACTCTGACCTCTGGCATCAACAAGGCATTTCAGCCCACAGAACTGCAGCTCACTGAATGTTTTTTCTTTTTCGGACCATTCTCTGTAAACCCTAGAGATGGTTGTGCGTGAAAATCCCAGTAGATCAGCAGTTTCTGAAATACTCAGACCAGCCCTTCTGGCACCAACAAACATGCCACGTTCAAAGTCCCTTAAATCACCTTTCTTCCCCATACTGATGCTCGGTTTGAACTGCAGGAGATTGTCTTGACCATGTCTACATGCCTAAATGCACTGAGTTGCCGCCATGCGATTGGCTGCTTAGAAATTAAGTGTTAACGAGCAGTTGGACAGGTGTACCTAATAAAGTGGCCGGTGAGTGTATAAATATTCATTTTTTTTCAAAATTAACAATGTTAATCTCAAGAAAGGCATCTCTTGCTTAATATCTAAAATCAGAACATCCAATATGAAATATTGTCATATTATCAAATCAGAAAAACAGACCTTTTTTTCACGTTAATGCAATATGCTTCTGTACCAAGGTTTACATTTTCTAACAAATAGGGAAAAATTTTATGTAGAGGCTTAAATCTATCTATAAAATATGGATGATATACCGAAACACACTTTGACCAGGTTATTTCTCTAGCAATAATCCATTGGATGTTCTGTAAGATTGCCATGATGGTGGGCTACTATTTCTGTCAGAATTGGTGGAGTTGATTTTAAGTACAGGTGCTGGTCATAAAATTAGAATATCATGAAAAAGTAGATTGATTTCAGTAATTCCATTTAAAAAGTGAAACTTGTATATTATATTCATACATTACATACAAACTCATATATTTCAGATGTTTATTTTGTTTAATTTTGATGATTACAAATGACAACAAATGAAAATCTCAAATTCATCATATCAGAAAATTAGAATATTACTGAAGACCAATAAAAACAAAGGATTTATAGAAATGTTGGCCAACTGAAAAGTATGAACATGAAAAGTATGAGCATGTACAGCACTCAGTATTTAGTTGGGCCTCCTTTGGCCTGTATTACTGCAGCAATGCGGCGTGGCATGGAGTCGATCAGTCTGTGGCACTGCTCAGGTGTTATGATAGCCCAGGTTGCTCTAATAGTGGCTTTTAGCTCTTCTGAATTGTTGGGTCTGGTGTATTGCATCTTCTTCTTCACAATACCCCATAGATTTTCTATGGGGTTAAGGTCAGGAGAGTTTGCTGGCCAATTAAGAACAGGGATACCATGGTCCTTCAACCAGGTACTGGTAGCTTTGGCACTGTGTGCAGGTGCCAAGTCCTGTTGGAAAATGAAATCTGCATCTCCAAAAAGTTGGTCAGCTGCAGGAAGCATGAAGTGCTCTAAAACTTCCTGGTATGTGGCTGCGTTGACCCTGGACCTCAGAAAACACAATGGACCAACACCAGCAGATGACATGGCACCCCAAACCATCACTGACTGTGGAAACTTTACACTGGACTTCAAGCAACGTGGATGAAGTGCCTCTCTTCTTTTCCTCCTGACTCTGGGACCTTGATTTCCAAAGGAAATGCAAACTTTACTTTCATCAGAGAACATGACTTTGGACCACTCACCAGCAGTCCAGTCCTGTTTCTCTTTAGCCCAGGCAAGACGCTTCTGACGCTGTCTGTGGTTCAAGAGTGGCTTGACACAAGGAATGCGACAGCAGAAACCCATGTCTTTCATACGTCTGTGTGTGGTGGTTCTTGAAGCACTCACTCCAGCTGCAGTCCACTCTTTGTGAATCTCCCCCACATTTTTGAATGGGTTTTGTTTCACAATCCTCTCCAGGGTGCGGTTATCTCTCTTGCTTGTACACTTTTTTCGACCACATCTTTTCCTTCCCTTCGCCTCTCTATTAATGTGCTTGGACACTGAGCTCTGTGAACAGCCAGCCTCTTTAGCGATGACCTTTTGTGTCTTGCCCTCCTTGTGCAAGGTGTCGATGGTCGTCTTTTGGACAACTGTCAAGTCAGCAGTCTTCCCCATGATTGTGTAGCCTATAGAACTAGACTGAAAGACCATTTAAAGGCTTTTGCAGGTGGTTTGAGTTAATTAGCTGATTAGAGTGTGGCACCAGGGGCCATCAATTTTGAACCTTTTCACAATATTCTAATTTTCTGATATGATGAATTTGAGATTTTCATTTGTTGTCATTTGTAATCATCAAAATTAAACAAAATAAACATCTGAAATATATGAGTTTGTATGTAATGTATGAATATAATATACAAGTTTCACTTTTTAAATGGAATTACTGAAATCAATCTACTTTTTCATGATATTCTAATTTTATGACCAGCACCTGTAGTTGTTTGTTAAGTTCAGATCCCAGCTTTGAGCATCCTGGACAAAAATTATATTTTAATGTGTTCTGAGGATTATTTTCCTGTTGCAATGCCCAGTTGAATTCTAATTTTGAACAATTTAGCTGCTGATGGGTTAAACTACATTTACAGTAGTGAGTTAGGTTGGTAAGCATTTCACATTTTGTACAGGAAGGGCCCCTAAATTGGCAGCTGTGATGTATGGAGGGCCAAAATGGACAAAATTAAATGAAATTAATATATAAATATTTGTAATGAAATAAATAAATGTAGATGTCCTAAAAAAATATAAAAAATATAATAAATGTACTATTAAATAAATGAATGGACCATTAAATATCCAATTCAATAACTGAATGTACCATTTCTTTGTTTAATATAAGTACATATGCAAAACAATGCAAATTAATATGACTAAGACTAAATTCTAAGTTTTTAGATAAGTTTCTCTATCTTTATTTAGTAGATGCATAAGCATATAGTGTTTTAGGGGGTTCCAATAGGGGGATCTTTGGTCTCTGGCTCTGCTATTTTAGACCTCAACTAGTAAAACATTTGGAAACATCTGCAGTATATTGAAGGGGAAAAAAACATGGAGAAAAATATATTTTTGTGGTTTTAATAAATGTTACATATTAATTATTTAAATTGAAGCATAGTTACTGTATGATAGGGGTGTAAATCACATCCATCATGGCGATTTGATTCAGTATCGATTTCCTGACCCAACGATTCGATTGTTTTCGATACTCAAGAATACACCATGATACGATTCGATTAATTGGTTCTTTTTTTTTTTTTTTACACCTTACAGGCTAGACAATGTTTCAAATTTGAAATAAATCAATCAAAGCTGTAATATTGTTATGAATTTTTTTGAGAAACAACAGCAAATAACAGAAGTAGAAAAGTTGCATCAAAAAATACTGCACAAAATCAGTGCAATGAGTGCAATGCAATACCTCGGCTCCAGACGTCCCCGCCCCCTCCGCAGACACTCCGCTGCTCCTCTCCCAAATTGTAGCTGACCGCAGACAGTGCCACAAACAGGAGGCCGGCTTCTTTTGTTTTTATGACCGGAATTGCGGAAAACAACTTGTGAAGTTTGACCCGCTAGGTGCACGAGAACGCTGGGATCCTTTTTCCACCTGGATCTCCGCTCTTTTTGGCCCTCATGTCCCTCCGTCGTCGGACTAAACTCGCCCCACTTCCTCTCTGCCTCGGCCGTATCTAGACCCACAGTGTGTAGCACAGACCACGCTTCAATACTGAGCATAAATAAAAAATGTCTGTGTCAAGCTCACTGCAACACACTGCTGTAAGAGTATAACCAGGAAGCGAGGTAGGAGGGCAAAATAGGTTTAGCGCCACCACAGCATGGGAGGGAGAATTACGGCCAGGAGCAAATGGATAAAAATAGACCGGAGGAAAAAAACATGAATTGATACTCTTGCTGACGTATCGATGCATCGGATCGTCGGCTCTTGGATCGATGCATCGATATAAAATGATTAATATTTACACCCTTACTGTATGACCACATGGCTATTGAATGAGATCCATAGAAATTCTTCATCCTTCAGTCTAATCCCTGCTGAGTTGAACCCCTCTGTCCCTGATGGTATTTTCCTCAGATTTCAGGCTGAATGAAATTGTTTTATGTCAGAACAGCTGCTGCTGTATGTGTTTGCTGCTTTATGTCCATGTTTTTGTTGAACTTTAATTCTTATTTAATCTTTTTGTGTTCCTTCCCTGTGTGATGTACTCATTGCAATGTAACATTTTTTAACCTCACATGAAGCTTTTACTTTATTAAAAAAACAGCAACAAAAAAAAGCAGGTTTAAATGAAGAAACTGCGGGGGGCTGCCAAAGACCTTGGTCTCCTTTACTCCCTCAGTGCCTCCTTCCTTTCTCGTAGTCATCTGTAGCTGGCTGGCCTTGGAAGATGCTTTCCTCTTTCCTCTTCCTCTGCTCAGTCTAATGCACCAGCTTGTCTTTCTCCCATGTTTCCATAGGGCTGTCCGGCCCACCCTGACAGGCCCCACTCCCGACAGGCCCCACCCAGGAGCCCCCTGTCCATCTCTGTAAGGCGACCCAGACCCCTAATCCCCCCACCCCACCCCTCCTGCCCTTCACTTCCTGCCCTCACACTCCATTAAAACACATTATGCAATCACCTCTAATGAAGTAGGCCTACACACAGGTACAGAGCACTCACATAGTAACTCAAAAGGAACAGGACTATTTAAAAACAAAGTCATGATTCATGTATGAAGAAAAAAAACCAACACACACACACGTGCCCGTTCCCGTCTGGGTGTGCGCGTGTGCATACTATCACGTTATCTCACCACCCCGCCCTCTCTCTAACCTCCTGTGTTTGGCTTTGGTTTGATTTGTTGTGTTACCACCCATTTTTGGCTCCGTCGTGCGCCGTGTGTTAGTAGTGTCGCACAGTAGTGTTCTGGGTAGTGAGTAGTCCAGTCTGTGTATATGTGTGTTTGGCTAAGTGTAATGAAATAGATGGTTAAAGGGATCCAAATTGCTTTCCTTCTATGTGATAAAAGCAAACAATCCTTGACTGAGTTTCTCTCTGCTGCTGTTTGTCTGGTTATTTTGTCCTCCACAGGAGCAGCAGAGGCAGGTGGAAGACCCAAGCAGAGAGGTCAAGAAGGTCAGTAACAACGTTCCTTTTAGAACAATGAAATCATCTTACTCAACAGAATTTACCCGGTCATTATCTATTAGGATGGGCAACACTGTATACATTTTTACCCTTTTCGGACCAATTCTCCAGTCGTGGAAGGATTTTTTTCCATCAGGCTGAATTTCAGCCTCATTGTGCACCTTGTAGTATGCAGGAGGTTACAAGGGGTGATTATTGTCTCATGACCACCTCCAGATCAGGAATTGTAAGGTCAGGAGAAAATGTTCAAGGACAATTCTGTTAAAGCAGCGCTACAAGCTGATTTACCAGAACCTCTGGCACTGCACATGTGCAGACAAGGGAATTCTTCTTTTTCTTCTTCCTTCTTCCAAGAGATGGCGCTGAGTCCGATGTGTGGCCTTTGCACGTCCAGTGTGAGCAGGTAGATCGCATCAGAGCGTTGGGCCATATAGTGTAAAAACATGCATGGTAAGCAGTGAACTTTCAAACCCTTTGATTTCTTCGTACAGTTTGAGTTGTAACTGAGTAGAGCAATTGAAAAGTCTTACGGTTTATTTCCGGATGTAGACAGACTAAACAGAAAGGCTGGACAAAAATTGAAGTACTGTAAACCCATGCTCAATTCCAACTGGTAACATACAGCTGTTTAAGCAATACCAGGAAGGAAACACAATAGTACTGTAAAGATGCTTGACCAGAAGCCATTTTCCCTCAATCTGGGAAGTGGTTTTGGGGTTATTTCCAAAGATTTTCAGGTACCTTATTCTACAAAGAAAAAGATGAGTCATAAATGATATCTGATGCATAGAAGCAAGCTAAAAATGGACCGTACAATGCTCATAGAAACTGTAAGAACTTCATACTGACAGAGTGTGCATGCCTCCGTTAGGAACTTTTATAAAAGACTAAACAGGTTGGTGGATACACATAGATATCAGCACAAAGCAAAAGTTTTTTTCTAAATATAGGACAGCACCAACATTTTATGGCATTATCTGAAAAACAAACACATTAAATAAGAACAAAAAACATTATAAACTTTGAAGCACGTTGGTGCAGGCAAGAGGACTTTACTTATTTTGCGTCCACAGGACCTGCGTCTTTAGCCCCTTTTTCTTTTCAGAGATTTTAAGCCATTACCCAGGATTGTTAACACAAGTAATTTAAGTTTCCTTGTCCACACTATCCAGGATGAAAGGTTCTGGTTTTGGAGTAAGACAAATAGATTACCATGGTAGGTGATGCCATGTGCTTAGCAGCTATAAATAGTGGACCATCTCTTGTATGGCTCACCCATAATATTTAGGACCTATATGTTATTGGTTTTTACTTGAAAAAAGTTAAATATTTAATACTTTTTGTTATTAAAAGGGGCTCAAAGGAAGAAGACATTCCAGATCTGTCCTCTCCTACGTGTTTTATTACTTTCACAGGTGGGGAGATAAGGGATTCTCTGTCAGGTTTTGCTTGATTAACCTTGGGTTTTTCATTACTGCCACCCTCTGCACTCACTGTTTGGTGTATTTTCTTCAAAACTTCTCCTTTTGTCAATAAGCTGATACCAATACATTTTCCACAGCTTTTCAAAACAGTAGAAACAGACAGCACACAAATTTCCAAGGATCCCTTTTACCCTGTGGACAGTGTGTACGATGTAAGTCCACCTACTGTTGAAATGAATAATTCACAAACGACAGACTGGTGACTACCTGCCAGTTTGTGAGACCTACTACGGAAGCTGAGAAGGGACATTCTCCTCTTCTGACCTTGCTTCCAACACATCAACCTCCATCAGCCTTGTCAAATCAGCTGAATAAACAATGAAACACAGAATATTTCTTTGAAATCAGGACTTTGAAAAAAACCCACGGTTATTAGCTGGTCTGACTTCTGTGAAAACTAACAGCAGCTGATAACTGTGTCATCGGAGTTTATCCATTGTGGGATAAATAAACTAGCTGTCTCTGCCAGGGGCACAGACTAGTTGCTGGTTTCAAATATAATGCCTAATTAAACTTCACCGTTATATTGAATAACCTTACCTGTCCAGCATTAAGCCTGAAACTGTCAAGACTCTGAACAGAAGGACCCAGAATTCAGGCAAGACAGACAGAGAAATAACTTAAAGGCTGTGAATCTGCGGTATGGGCGTCTATAACAGGAACATCTATAGAACAGAAAACACAGGTTAGTGACCACGATAGTCTGATGGAGGATGATTATGAGCGCTAACCTGGTTTGAAAGCTCAGTCCGTGCCCAGAGAACAAGGATGAGTCCAGCCTGTCAGCTGAAAAGACACAGCGGACACTGCCAGAGAGTCCCAGATGTGAAAGCATTGAAGGCCATAGAACTGACAGGAGATCAGACCCAAACAAAACAATGGAGGGCAGGATAATCCACAGGGCGAATTCAAGAGGAAGATCCAGGTTCAGTCAACAGAAGAATCCAACAGGAGTCCGAAGACAGAACAGGCAAACAGATCAGAAAGGGGCAGGCAGGCTCAAAAGTAAGAATACAAAAAAAGGTCAGGATCAGGCAGTCAAAACACAACAGGGTACGCTATAAAACTCTCACACTCGGTTCGAGAATCATATGGCACTGATGGTTGGAAACAGGCAGCCTAAATAGGAGCTGGTACAGGTGGATCAGATGAGCAGTGATGAGACACAGGGCAGAGTTAGACAGGTGAATGAAATGAGCAATCAAACCAGCCATCACCCCCAAAGTTATAACAGAATCATCCGTTTCCCTTTTTAATCCCTGCTCAATCATAAAGTGTCTCCACCTGGTAAAAACTGCACTGGTGTAGACTTTCTTTTCTTCCTAATTATTACATCTTTATTTTTATTTTTAGTTTCTTTTCTATTGCCTTTTACTGGACAAAGAGGGCAGATGATTGACATTGCAATAGAAGGCAGAAATATAAAGTGCTGATTTTGCTCGTTTTTTGCTCTCCCACCGACAAGAGGTTTTCAGTTATAGGTAAGATATGTAAGGCGGACAATTTGGTCCCCTTTTGGCTACTCTGATCAAAAATGGCACCCCAATATGGCGCCTACTATTGTGTGCATCACACTCTATGTATTTATAAACTACTCAAATTAAAATATGAGAATGATATCACTCATGATGCAATGTTATAAGACTTTCATAAAATATGTATATTGTATATGTATTATTGAAGCAATACTAGATTTTTGTTAATCAAAAGCCAAATTTGTGACACAAATGGCATTTAAGGCATCCTTGAATGCTTTACTGTAACAGGCAACTCTGACATATAGTATTTGACTCAAGAAAATATAAAACAATGCCCAGAATGCAAAAATATAAAATGTTATTAAAATGATTAAAAGTGTCTGTATGAACTGCTGAATTCTTTGGAGTGCCTAATTTCATAAACTTTTTAGCTTGAAATTTCTCTACTAATAATTGACCTTATTGAATTTATGTAGCTCAATTTGGGCACGTTATATTAGTGTATTTAAAACCAGGTAAAGACTACTTCCTGATATTAAAACCTTAAATCTGAAACAAAATGCCTTTAACAAGACTACTGTGGTTGATATAATATCAAAATAAAATATTAACCTTATCATTTCTTGAACCTGACAAACTTCTGAAGAGAGAAGTTGGGAGAACATTTATTAAACAGTAATAGATGTATGTCTGTCTCCAACCATAAGAATTAAAACTCACCATTCATTTAAAATAAAACCATAAGGTCATAACTATACAGATTGTCCATATTCTTCCCCTCTTGTTTCACCCTTGCAGGTGCGTAAGGCTCGTAACAGGCGTCAGGAATGGAACGTCCTCGCCTACGACAAAGAGTTCAGACCCGATGCCAGGCTCACCCCCTCCCCTTACCACGGCATGTCCTCTGAGGGATCCCTGTCCCCAGACAGCAGGTACATCCACACGAGTGTGAGCTCACTCCAAACCAAGTCAGCAGGTCTTTGTTTCTTTGTTGTGTCCAGAAGCAACCACACGTTTAATTGTTCATTTAAATTTAGTTTTTAGGAGATTTTTAGAGAATTAAACCAGATTAAACTAGAACTTTTCCACTTGAGGAGCCCTGGTAGAACATATTGACAGAAGAATTATATTAAATGCAACATTTTTCTTTGCTGTTTTTTTTTTTTTACATGGCATGTTTTTAGAGTTTCTATCGTCCAGTTAACGATTAATCCATTACTAAATTAGTTGAAGATTATTTCATTAATCAATTAATCCGAATAATTCATTATTTCTGCCCTAGTTACAGCCACACATTTTAATGTATTTTAGTGGGATTTTATATAATAGACCAACAAGAGTATTGGTCCAAAAGAATTGGTCTATAAAGTGGAATAGAGTGTGATAATAATAATAATAATAAAGTTACATCCTTTCTATTTTTCATAAAGAAAGTTCTAGAAAGGAATATATATTCTGCTCTGTTGTCCAGTAAGTAAAATCCATTGTAACCAACTGCCTTCAGAAGTTAGCCAAAGAAAATATGGAGGAGAATAATAGATATTATTATTACATTTGTGAGGCATCAAATGCTTCCTGCTCCTTCTGTTTGAAGCTCTGTAGTGCCCTCTTCTGGAGACTGTAGGTAAAGATCCAATGTCTGGGTGTTTTTCCTTCAGAACTAAGCACTATTATACTTCTGTAAGACATAAACCATCACTTGTTGGACAAAATAACAGATAGCTGTATGAAATCTTTAGAAAAACAAATATTTAAAATGTATTAAAACCAAATATTATGGAATCCAGGCAGCTGGTGTCACTCTCATTGAAGTCAAATGTTATCTTTCTGTTGATTGTAAGCTTTTAATGTCACTTTTAGAAACATGGGAATCAACCTTACTTGTTTCCCAAACTTTTATCCGATAGATCAATGGCGTCCGATTCCTACCCAGCAAGTCCTAACCACCCGGTTACCCAGGCCCCGAGCGCCCCCCATCCCACTGACCACCATGCCAGGGATCACCTAGCCACCCCCCAGACACAGTCGCTTGACCGTGTCCTGAGGCCTGCCAACCAGCCCCCCGGAGCTGTGGGAGCCGGACCTCCAGGTCGACATGTCGCCTCACTAGGCAGGACCCCATCAGCACATGGCGTCCAGGCCGGAGGAGATCCAACAGTCAATGGCCCGAGGCAGCAGTCGATCAAGGACTACAGAGCTGGGCACGGGTAGGCCTGCTTATGTGATAGAGCCACTCACATTGTGAACAAGATGTCATAATATCTTTGATTTAATTTCAATATCTGTCCATACACTGAGGAATTAAAGCTTTTCATTCTCTCAATATTTGGTTAGTTTCCCTTTAAGTCCATGTAGAGCAAGGAAACAGACAGAGGTGTTTTCCCTGTTGTGTTTGGGTCTGTGCTCCTAACGGTGATGCACACTAACATTCCCCCTAGTTCAGGTATCCCCAATGTCGTTCCTCGATGGCCGTTTTCCTAAAGGTTTTAAAGGTTTCTCTGCTAGCAGAGCTGATTCTGATGATTGCAGCTCAGCAAAAACCCTGTTAATGAACTATGAATGTAAATCAGCTGTGCTGGAACAGGGAAACCTCTAAAACCTGCAGGACAGCAGCCCTTGAGGACCGACTTTGGGGATGCCTGCCCTAGTTGATTAAATTGCCAATGGAAAACATTAACTATCATTCATATCTGACATTAGAACCTGTCCTGACTGATTACATCTCATTTATTTACTCTAAACACAGGGAAACACAATCATGTCTTATAATGTTTCTGTATATTACCCAGAAATTAAATCAGTAATTCAGATCTGATTCATTATTTCTGAAATTGATCAGTACTAAGCCAGATGTCTCTCTCTCTCTCTCATTAGTGGGCAGCCTTCCACCATCCCAGAGTACTACATTCCCCCGGCCCCTCCCCCACCCCCACCCACCATCCCTTCCGCCCAGACCGCCTTCGACTCCGCCACCGCTCCTACTTCCGCAGGCGCCTCCACCGTCCCCCCCACCTCTTCTGCCCTCTCCTGCCACTACTCCCCCTCTCCTCCTCCTCCCCCAGCCAACTACGTTCCCTCACCCGCCCACCCACCTTCAGGCGCACCCCCAGCCGCCCCTCCACCCCCACCCCCCGGAGTCCCAGCGGGACACCAGGCTCACCCTTCCCCGGCGCACACTGCCGTTGGCCAAGCAGCCGTGGATTCGGCACCGACAAGGAAGTCCACCATGCTGGGGATGATCCCAATGAGCGACGCCCGCTCCGACCTGCTGGCCGCCATACGTAGAGGTAAGACCGTCAAGAATCTTCAGATATTTTTACATAGTTATTGTTAGAGGCGAGCAGCCAATAATTTTACTCAAATAAGAGTAGCACTATTTCAACATACTTTTACCCAATCAGAAGTAAGAAGAAGGTTTTAAAGAAGTTACTCAACTTAGAATAATAAAGTAATTGGTAAAAATGCTACTCAATTACTGAGTAACTGACATCTGAAATAATGTACGTTTACAAAACATATACTTATCTGAAAATTAAAAAAAAATGAGATAAATATAAAAACATACATTTGAATAATTAAACAATAATTTTAGGTGGAAGAAACTCGAGATATTCTTTTACATAAATCGCTGACGTCATTATTGGCAATATTTTATGTATTTTGGTTTTGTATTTGGTTTAGAATATGGTAATTACTTCCTGTATCATAAAACATGAAACCATCTGCTTTTTTTTCACTTGACCTCCAAATAACCTGGCAGTATCAGCAAATAGAAAATAACATTAAAACAAATAGCTGCAGTAAAATCTCACTTTGACCTTAACTGTAGGTGTTTAGGTTATTGTTTGTTTGTCAGGGAACAAAAGTACATTTTAATACAGTATGGATATCCTGTGGTATCTTAAGATTTGCCCTCATAACAGCATTATGGTTTCCTATAATGAGTTAGCTAACCACACAGAAGCCACACAAAAGAAGTAAAAATCAATATACCAAAGTGAAAATGTGTTTTTTTTCTGGATTGAAACCATTAATTTCACTTAAGCTTAAAAATCTCTCACCATGGAAAAAATCAACCGAAAGAATTGGTTTTCATGTAAATATCTACCTCAGCTCAAAGGTGATAGTTTCACATCCCTACACGTTGTCTTTCACAATGACGTTACCTCATTAGCTGTTTA
This sequence comes from Cyprinodon diabolis, assembly GCA_030533445.1. NCBI lineage: Eukaryota > Metazoa > Chordata > Actinopteri > Cyprinodontiformes > Cyprinodontidae > Cyprinodon > Cyprinodon diabolis. The sequence continues at coordinate 13,553,362 of CM060075.1, read as the reverse complement.
TTTTTAAAGTTGTGGCCAGTGTTGTAACACGATAAGCAAAGTTAACCCTTTATAGGGCACTCAGTGAAATACTCATCAAATCAAATCAACATTTCAAGCCATAGTGTTATTATTACCTTTGTAACATTAAAAAAATATGGATATTTTGATGGCAAATGTTGATGTCAATGTAATAACAAGAAACGCCAACTTGCCCGAATATATTAAGAAAAATAACAAAAGTGCTTCTATAAGAAATGTATTAAAAAAACATTTTTTTGGTCCAACATAATCTTAGAGGCATTAATATTGATACTGGCCACTATATTTTTTAGTTTATTAACCTCAATATAATTGTTAACTAGGCTTATTACATTTTTGACATTACTTTTTAACTTTTCAATTAGCTTTTTACCTTTTTTCTTGACTTAACTTTTTTTTCAACGTGATTTAAAGAAGGTAATATATCATTCAGGGGCTCATCTAATTGGTCAAATGCCAAAATAAGATGTACAGCCATGTAGCAGGATCTTTGCTGAATGGATGGATGTAGATCTTGTGTTTCTAGACCTCACTGAAGGGCAGGGGGGACTCCATTTTTAAGGGGTATGCAAGGGATCAAAAATGGTAATTTGCCCTATAAGGGGTTAAAGAAGATAAATGTCTGCAATCTGGAGGCAACTTGGTATACTTGTAGTGAAATGTCTTTAATATCCAATGGACACAATTATAAAAACTCTGAGACCTTTCAGGTTATGAAGTTAGTAAAAAAAACCTGTACATCAAGTTGGACCAAAATGAAATATTGGATCAGACAAAAGTGTTTCCCTTAGTAATTAGGACATTAGTCCTATTTGATTAGATCACCAGTGGAAAATGTGGAATAAAAACTAATTTAAATGTTGCTTTTCTGCATCCATGGTTCAAAATATCCCACTTTTTTTTTTACTTTATTTAAGTGAAAAAACATCAGTTGAAATCATATAAAAATTCAGGATAACATACAAGACGCGTTGAATAAGTAATGCCCCTGGCCCACTTCCACATGTTTGATCGACCTTAAATTTTGCATGTGAAATTATTTAAATCTCTATAGATTAAATAAAAAATTACAGCTCTGAACTAATTGTGGTTTCTGATTTACAGGTGTTCAAACTGAGTCAAGTCTGTGTTTTTGCATTTGAAAGGCGCACCCAATGGGACACTTTTGATCAAATGAAAGTAACTTATAGTGATAATGTTCCATAATATAACCTTGTAAAACATTTTGCGAGGTCATATAACGGGCATCATCACTATAAGTTACTTTAATTTCATCAAAAGTCTCCTGTGGTGTGAGTCCTTTGCAATAGAAAAACCGGACCACAGCTCGCCATTCAGCAGCCTCCATTTCGGACTTTACTCAGTTCAAACACCTGTAAGTCAGAAACCATAAATAGTTCATAGCTGTAATTTGCTACTTAATCTATAGAGATTTAAATAACCTCACATGCAAAATTTCAGTTAGATCAAATGTCTGGAAATGTGTCAGGGGCATTATTGAACGCCCCTCGTATTCTCATGATATTGCAGTATCGAGATATATTGTAATAATCTACCCAACAAATATCAAAACTAATGTTAAGATTAAAAAAGGAAGCGCTTTATATGTTCATCAGAAGATATCGATGATTTAGTTCTCTTGGTAGCCATACTGTTTGGGGTTTGATTGAGCTTATCGTGATTAATCAGTGTGCAGGACCTAACTGAAATAAGGACACAAGGTGTTCAAAAATTGGAAAAAAAACTTTCATTTAATAATGTCAAAAATAATTAACAAAGGTTCAAAGGCCATACAAAATAGCTTAAATAATAAATAACATGGATTTTGGCCCAACTCAACTGAGGTCAACTGAACAGTAACTCAAACCAAAAACTGACCTACTATAAAAACAGAGGCTGCTTTAAATAAGGGTAGAATACCCCTTAACTTGCAACATGAGGGGGGCACAATATAACAGAAAAGCTATAAATCAAAAATATCCATACAAGACTAAAACATATTAAATAAATAAAACAACTCTTTAACGTAGCACAAATAAGTGAATATTAAGGTGAAAAAATAACTATGGTCAAAAAATCAAAATACCCCCTCAGTTCTTTGGGAGAGTGGTTTGTTTCTGTATTTGTAGAACCTCGAAAATAATAAAAGTGTGAGTTAAACCATTTCCCCATTGGGGAACGCTGTTTTTTTTTTTTTTACATTGGGCCGTTGATTTTACGTTATTACATCATGTTCTACTACCTATATGTTTTTTGTGTAACTTGGAGCTGTTCTGAAGATATTCCGTTAGGTTATATCCAAGTAACGTCTTCCTATGGGCAACGACTTGAAGGCACAAACTAAACTGTTCATAATTTATTCTTTATGGTACTCCAGCATTCATAACATGTAGGAGAATCACTGTCCCCCAGACATCCGCGGTTATATCTTTTATATTTATATCTTTTAAAAGCAAAGTGGAGTGTGTATGACGTCATCCGCATGTTCCGGGCTACCGTTCATTCTTCCTGTCCGCTGAACTGCTGCTAGTTTTACTTACATGCCTGGAAGATGTCTAGTGCTACGACCACAGATGATCTCGCTCTCCAAATGGAATGGAACGATTCAGATTAGCTAGCCCAAAGAATAGAACGGGTAGAGCGTAAACGCGTGTGGCCCGGGCTGCCTGTCACAACTCCAGTCCAGCACACAGATGACGTCATACACACTCGGCTTTGTTTTTAAAAGATATAAATAAAAAAAATATAACCATGGATGTCTGGGGGACAGTGATTCGCCTACATGTTATGAATGCTGGAGTACCATAAAGAATAAATTATGAACAGTTTAGTTTGTGCCTTCAACTCGTTACCCTTAGGAAGACGTTACTTGGATAAAACCTAACGGAATATCTTCAGAACGGCTCTAAATGGCACAAAACTCATATGGATGAGTAGAACATGATGTAAAAACGTAAAATCAAGGGCCCAATGTAAAAAAAAACGGTGTTCCACTTTAACACTTTGTGGTTGAGGTAGAAGGATCCACCACAATCAGACAGTTTAATTTCATTTATTCACATATGTTCATATTCACAAAAATACACGCTCACATAGCGGCTGAGCTATGATGGAATGAAATCAGTTCTCAAGAAGCTATCCAGTTTATGGAAAGGAGCCTGTTTACATAATAAGAGTCATAGAAGGAAATTTAGAGGAGGAAAAGAAATCAGGATGAATCAGCAGAAACACTACAGGTAGACAATGATTTCACCAGGCCTCATTGCTCCTCCCATCCCTGTCTCCTTACAGGCATCCAGCTGAGGAAGGTGCAGGAGCAGAGGGAGCAAGAGGCCAAGCGGGAGCCTGTTGGCAACGACGTGGCCACCATCCTGTCGCGTCGCATCGCGGTGGAGTACAGCGAATCTGACGACGACTCAGAGTTGGATGAGAACGAGTGGTCTGACTAAAAAATTAAAGAAGAAAAAAATGAGATGGGAGGCTGGACTGGTAGTGCTTACACAGACCATTAAGGGAGACAAACTTTCCATTGAGTTTGTAATGAAGGGACCAGATTTGAAGGTTTGCATTGTAACTAAGAGGTTAAATAGATGAACCATTTGTTTACACAAATTGCTGGGTGCGGCTTGTGGAAAGCCGAGCAACGGGTTGATATTTTCAGCATGCATGGTTGCCCCTCACAACGCCTCTTCTTGAACTTTAGAGGCTTTTGTGTCAGACCACCTGTGGTGTGAGGCACAACAAACACACCTTCCATCTCTGCAGCCTACCGCTCATTTTTAACCACAAACACGGAGCTGTGAAAAAAAACAAACCCATAAACATTTCCCCACCCACACATTCAAAGTGGTAATTATCAGCAATATGTAGGCAGTGACCCTTGTTAGTAAGGGCTTTTGTGTTTACAGAACACATGGTATAGCACAAGAAAGATTAATGATAGTGCAATTTTTACTTATCTGCCAAATGTTCCAGAAGAATTTGTGAAAACAATTCAGGAGAATCAGGGAAAATGATAGTTTATTAGAAAATGACTGTGCCTGTTTAGGAAACGTGCACATTATTGTATAAATGCAAACTTTTGGGAGTTTGGTCCTACTGACCAACGTCCAACTGAAGGATCCGCACCAACGCTCTCTAGGGGAAGTTGTGCACATGTTCCTGTTGGATGTTTAACATAAGAAATAACATTAGCTGCACTGTTGTTTTACATTCCATAAAAATGTTTATTTAAAACCACACATGAATAAGCAATTCATAGGTATGGTAGGTCAAATTTTAACTATTTTTTTTGACTCAGTGCTTTCTGATTTTTTCTAAATGTTTCCTCAAAATTACACTTTCTTTTCTCCCAACTTCCCGTTACATGGCACAGATCTTTCTTTGTGGCTGCTGGACCTCTGTGTCTTCCCCTCAAAAGTGTTACAAAGCTTTTAACGGTCTTCATAATACTTTCAAGTCCTCAGACTCAAAGTATTTTACTTCTTTGAAGCCGTTGTTATGCATTGAAACGCCCTTTTTAAATCTTTGAATTACTTCATGATAAATAGCGAGATAATTAAGAATCCTTATTATGCTTTTTTATAAACCCTTAATGCTATTGAACTGTTCTAAAATGATACTTATAAGTTAAGAAGGAACTTTAACTTTGTAGACACAATAATTTCCTGATCATACATTTTAGCAGTTCTTTATCAACTACATGCAAGTGGCGTATCTACCACTTTTATATCGTTAATTTATATTCATTTATATTGGAAACGATTTGCTACCATCTAGTGGTCATAGTTGAGTCCCATTTTGTGTACTCTAGCTAAAAAAAGCCCAAATTCATATCTAATTTTATGTGCTACATTCACTTGAAAAGAATCACGTCTTAAGTTTTACTTTTTTCAAGCAAAAACACATATTTCTAGTTATTTAGTGCCACACAAAATCAGACAAATGACACTAAGGCACAGTCTGAATACCTCTAATAAGGGTAGACACATAATCTTTAGCAGAAGTGTGTGAGTGGACGCCCTAATGAGTGCTATCTGAATAGTGCAGGCAGAGGAAGCAGGACGTTTCTAACCACTAACAGCTATACAGTTGTGCAAGACCCTTTGTTTGACAGACAGTATAGGCAGAGCCAACCTCGTCGAATTAAAAAGGTTTTCGTAATGTGTTCTCTGTGTCACACGTACAAATATACCCACCTTCATATGTTCTGGGTTTTATAAAAGAGCACTGTGCACTACATTTGTGTAACTTCAGATTTTAGTAGTTCCCTTTCCAGAAAGCTGTAGTCCCAATTTGATCAGGATCATATATGTCTGTATCCACCACATCACGGTGTCTGTAAGGCTGAAGGCTGTCAGGAGCTCCTTTCTTGCCCTGGATAGAGTTCTTTCTGTTGACCCCATGAAAGGTGAAGGATAGGAGCTATGAACATGAGGTAGGAGCTAGAATTAAAAATATTTGGATCGAGTCTCAGGTTTTAGTCCTGATTAACAGCCACATCACTCATCTACCTATCAGCGATTTCCTATGCTAATATAAAGCTTTGAAAAAAAGTTATTCAACCTCTTTGAGATTTTGTTTATATAGCTATACATTTAAAATGCAAACAATTAGTATTTATTTTGGAATTTCATCATTAATAAGAACAATGTTTTAAGTTCTATTAATTAGAATCAACTGTGTTTTTTAAGCTATTATCTGTTACCCAACTAATTCCTTTGTTTAATCTTGTTCTATGACAAAACAAAAAGTTTTATTTTAAGTAGAAGTGGACAAAGAAATGAGGAAAACTTTGGAGCCAAGCTCCAAAAAGTCGGTGTAATTCTTAATCCTTTATAATTGTTATAGTGTGGTTCTCCCATTGAGTTCACTCTACTGTGTAAACTAGCCATCATTACATTGACGTGGGATTTCAAGCATCACCAGCCTTGTTCAAGTTATTATCCGGCCTACATATCATTGCTTCAACCAAACAATTTAGTTAGCTTATCCTGCTTTAATTTTTTTCCCCTTTGTTATTCATTCTGAACTCAGAGCTGAATAGTCCAGTCTGTGACTGTTTGCTGTGGTCTTCTATTAATGCTTCAAGGCTAAAGCACATCCAGTTCATCGTCTTGACGACATCTCCCCCACTTGGTTAATGCCGATGCTTTCTGTGCGGGCTTTGTGAATTATAAATACATACGTGTAAGAGACTTGCAACGCTAATATATAGTATAATATCTCTTCTCTCTCTTTTAAATATAGCTTTGACTAATCCTCAGTGTGAACTGATTGGACAGTAGTGTTTCTATGATGTGCTTTTTACTTTACCTGGAAAAAAAAAGAAGTGCTGCAGTGAGTCGTTTGCTATATTTTAGGGTTATTTTAGGTGAGGCGCCAGATGACAGAGTGGAAGAGAAGCCAGCTCAAAAGGTTTTCTTTCTTCGCAGATGTGACATCATCCCAAGCAGAGAAAAATGAGCTTTTGAAACTACAACCTTATATTAGATTTTACATCAGAAGTAATGGTGATAAGCGCAGATGTATTTGAGGTTAATTTATTGTTTTTTTTTGTAAAACACTACTTTAGTTTGTAAGGCTATTTCAAAGCTAGTTCAACAAAACTATTGTGTCGCTTTGCTTCGGGTTATGCCAGGTTTTATGGATGAGTTATTTTCTTGATGTATATAAACACAATAGTTGGCTTACTCAGAATTTGCACTCTATGAAGAATACAATCACATCTGGATTAAGGACTGAATGATACGGTATGTTGATGAGTTCTTGGTGTTCTCCCTACAAGTCTGAAATAAGACTTTTCAAATGTGCCATCAAAGCAAGACGGGGGGGAAGCACACATAAACAGCCAGCGTGGATTTGCCACACAGCTTGGTGAGAGTTAACTTATTTTTTAAAAATACAAAAAGGTTTTATGTCGTAGCAGAGAAGTCAGACGTCTGGAATCTGCGATATCCTCCAAACCGTTTCCTCGATGGTTGTGTTGTCGTGCAGTAGTCATAAATACACACTTCTCTATTTAACAGGTATCTGTGCATTAAAGAAAATCTCTCTGGCTAGAAGAATGTAAAACTTGACTCTTTTCAATGCTAAAATACTGCACTCGTCAATAAAACCAGATACAAAGCAGCTAATGAGACACCAGTAAAAATCTCCAAACACCCATACCTTGTGTATCTATGGCTTCTGGCTTTTAAGAAAATGTTCTTCTGTGTTGAAACTGTGACAAAATGAAACGTATAGAGTTTTGGTAAGGCAGCCTTTGAGGTTAAATGCATTTGGTTTACTATAATCTAAACAATAACACAAAATGAAGCTGTGTATTGCACACTAAAATCAGCTGTAAGCAAGTATGCATGTGACTATAGTCAATAAATAGTGAGTAAAACAACATATTGTGTCCTTTTTCCATCTGATTTTCATCACGTCTTTATCTTTGAAGGTTGAGATGTCAAACGCACCTCGATTGAAGTATGTCTTTTTTTTTACTGCTTTATGCTCTAATTATTTATCCTCTGGAGGGAGATCAAAGTAGAGCCACTGCTTTTCCATATCAGGAGTTAGTTTTTTTGGTGGCTTTGGCATCTGACGGGAAGGCTTCCACTGGATCACCCTTTTAAGGTCTATCATGCCAGATCGCACCGAGAGGAGACCCCAGGATAGACCCAGAATGGAGCGACTTTGGATCCCTTATGGATGGGGAATGCCTTTGGAACCATTAAACTGGGTCATCTAGGAGAGGCTTTGGGATTCCCTCATGGACCTTTTACCCCCAAGACCCAGAGTTTGACACAAATTATAATACACATGTTTTATTTGTTTTTTATTTTAACCACGAAATGTCTTAACTTACCTTACTATGGTGGTTGACGGGTTCAAACTCACAATGATTAGCTAAATGCGCTAAAAATTGTGAAAATGTGCTGAAAACACAAGGTGGATGCATCTTGTAAAACACAAATGTTACAGAAGAATTTTAGAAAATTAACAAAAGCATCAAAATAACTATAAAAATACGGTAGTAAAAAAATTTTTTACCAGTGCTAGAAAGGGACTCATGACCAAGTCATATGGGACTAACACTAAGTATTTAATGGGATGCAGGGAATAAACAAAAGGTTTCTTCTTTTGAACAGAAAGTGGTTTGGTGCACGGAGCAGATTGTGCTTTTTAAGGATGACAGATTATCTTTTCTGCCCTCGGCTATCAACAACAATAAAAATTAACCTACTAATCACTGCAACATTTAATTTTCCTTTGGGATTAATAAAGTATTTTTAATTGAATTGTGTTCTGTGGAGCAGGTTTACTGCCTCTTTGGTTGTTTGAATATTTTTTTTCTGTTGCGTTTGTTTTATTGTTTCTATATTTGGGATAACTTCCTGTTTACTGAGCATTTCCACCTGTCAGCAACCGTACTTTCAGTAACAAGTAAATATTTGAACTACCTAGTGCTCCAAACTTACAATATTGATAGTTTATCCCATTCCCATGTTTGCTGGGACACTATTTTATTAACTAGCAAACAGGGAACACTAAAAAGCCCCTTTTAGAAAAATATTTAGTTTAGAATACAATAAGGTACACAACATTTGATTAACTACTAGAGCACACCTAGAGAACTTATAAGGAACTAACTGGTAGTTAACCAACACTTATGCTGCCTTTATGTGGTATCCAGACTTTCCCCATTGTTGGACAATAAAGGGATTTTCTGTTCCAGTTTTTATTCTATAGCAATTATCATAGATACCAAAAAGCGACAAGAAAATTGCACATGAAATCCTCCTCATGTTGTTATTTCCACAGCAAAACTGGAAAAATGTTAGGATACCCAAGTTGCTGTTGGTATACACCCAGTTGATATAAACTTTGACCTTCAACATGGTGGAGAGTACCAAATCAATTCTGTATGGTGAGCACTGCGTTGTTAACAGTGTTGGGCACGTTACTTTGAAAAAGTAATTAGTTATAGTTACTAGTTACTTCTCCCAAAAAGTAACTGAGTTACTAACTGAGTTACTCCACAATAAAAGTAACTAGTTACTAGTAAAAGTAACTATTGCGTTACTTTTGCGTTTCTTCGCCCCCGTACCCCTCATCACCCAGCCCCCACCTTCTCGCCGTGTGTTTCCAAAGCCAGCTGAATAGAGCGGACGACAAAGACAAGAACCTGCAGAGAGTTTTGCATTTATTGCAACTCAATGTAAATGACATCAGGAGGGAACGCGATGTGAAGTTTTTTAACAGGGCATTCAGATCTGGTGAGTATATGAAATTGATAACTGGGGATGTCTAATTCTGAAATCCTGTGTGTTTGGGTTGTTATAGATACTGTAACATCTATCTATCCATCTATCTATCTAGATGTATACTCTGTGTGTGACATAAAATATGGATCTCCATCCCTGCCACAAAGGCCATCAAATAATGTTTAAAATAAAAAATACAGTAGGTTGAAAAGTCAGAGTATCCATCCATCCATCCATCCATCCATCCATCCATCCATCCATCCAGATTTCTCCCTTTCATTTGATCGTTCACGCTCTCCATAGTTCTCCTGTGGCGCGAGCACAGGGCGACTGGTGCGCGCCTTTAGCGAGCAGGCGCGTTTCCTGTCGCTTGCGCGGTGACTCGTGCCGCCTGCGCTGTGCGGAGATGCAGAGGAAACCGTATCTGATGGGGAAACGCAGCTCGACGTAACACCGGTATTTCCATCAGGAAAACGCTGTTTTGCTGCTGGATCATCCTCACTCTCCATCTCTCTGTGTGTGCTGTACGTTAACACCCACCAGCGGAAACACCCACCTACCAACTGATAGGCGGAATCTCACTATACATCAGCCATTCTCATCCTCCCCTCTCTCATGACAAGGCGCGCACCTCTGGATGACCTAAAAATAATCTTTAATATCTCTTAAACAAAAGTAGCACAAACAATATTTTTTTCTGCACAAATCTGCACTAACGTTGCACTAACCATTCAGTCTATTTGCAGAGTTTTTTGACGTGGGTGGGGTGTCAGCTTCACGCAGCTGCGCACGAGTTCTATCATGAAAAAAGGTTCATTGTGCGACCTGAGTAACGCGCAGTAACGGGGTGTCTGCAATGGTAACTGCGTTATAGTTACAGTCAAAGTAATTAGTTAGATTACTCGTTACTAAAAGAAGGTAACGGCGTTAGTAACGCCGTTACTTTCAACGCCGTTAGTCCCATCACTGGTTGTTAAACATTTTCTCTCATTGTGTTTGTAGCCTACACAAAGCTGTGGCGTACATTTGTTTTTTAAATATCTAAATTTAAACTTGTGTTGGTTTTAAAATAACTGTTGATGTTTTATTGTATCAGGTGCTACCAGCCAGTAGGTTTCTGTGCAAACTTTGTTCTGACAAAGACTATTCTCTTATTTGATCTGTAGTGTATACCAGTAAGTGCATGATTTACTGGAACCAGGAGATGACCCTAGAACTCTCTTGTCCAACTAGAAGGGCAGGATAATCTGTGGATCACCCATGTTCTTCTTCTCTACCACACAAAAGAAAAGCACTTGGACACAATGTGCTGGTAATTTCCACTTTACAAGTGGAAAGGATCATCTTTACAAGACCTCATGAAAGCAGCATTACTGGGGAAAACCCAGCCAAGCCTTGTTATAGTGCCACTGCATAGTCACCTGGGAAACATCAGGAATCAATTGGTAGTTACCAAGGAAACAAAATAGGAACTAATAATAAACTAAAGCTGTGTCTGAATGTCTGCCATAATCACTATATAGGGCACTATATAGTGGTTACACTATTTTAGATGAGTGTCCGAATGTCTATGAAAAAATAGTACTCGACATTTCCCACAATGCACCTTGAAAGGAAGTGATCATCCATGGTCACTAGATGAGTAGATATATCGCATATGATTTGCTAGAGCTCCCCTTGCAAAGTTGTTGTTATTGTGGCAACAAATAACAACAATGGCTCAGGTACCGTGAGGGGAGGCGAAGTTACATGACCAACATGGAGTGAAAAGTAGTGATCATCTGTCTCAACGGTCAGTTAACTGAAGTCACCATGAAGTCCATTATATAGTCCCCAGTCTACATTGTGATTGAGGGATTTAGGCTGTGTCCAAATGTTCCCAAACCCTCTTATAGAGCACTACACACGGGTTAGGGCTCAGTTTTAAAGGTGGGACTAACAGGGTCACATTCATCAGGTTGGAACCAATGAAAAAAATACAACCCAAGAATAGCAAATTACGCCCCTTTTAAAAATAATTTACACTTAAGCTCTCTTTTTTGATGTTTTAAAGTTAGATCAATCTAACTTTAGAAATCAGAAAAGGTATAAATAAAGCATTGCTCAGTTGCAGTCTCCATCTTGCTGTCATGCTAACATAAAAGCAGAAAGGCACTGAGAGTGATGCATGGTAAATTCCCGCCTCCCACACTGCAATTTGTCGGAGTCTGGAGTCCGATTATATTGCACTCCGTGTAATTCAGTCTGGCTACCGTTTTATGAGTGTCCGAATATCTAGTCAATTAAAAGTGGTAAACTCAAAACTTCCCCCAATGCAACTTGAAAAGTAGTGTACATCGAAGATCACTAGACAAGCAGATATATCCCAGAATACTTTGCAAAGCTCTCCTCCTAAAGCATCATGGTATTTGTTTTGGGGGCAGGAGACAATGAAGATAGCACAGGAACCGTGCAAGGAGCCATAGTCACATCACCAACAGGAAGCGAAAAGTATTGGTCACTGTCCTAATAATCAATGCACTATAAAGTCCACTATGGTTCTAAAGGAACCCTGAACCTATGAAGTGACAGCTAATGAAAAACTCCTTACTTAAAATCAAATTATTGCCTAATAATTATTTTATGGACCATTAAGTCAGACATCATATTAAGATATTACTAAGGAGCTAATAATCACCTAATCAGCACTTATCTGATTTTTTTTTTTTTTTTTTTGGTACACTAAAGTGAAACATTACATCAAGTACTTCCTGAGGAACTCTCATTAATTACTACCTGTCTATTAACTAATATTTTTGTGCAAACTAATGTTAAACAAAACTTCCCTTTATTTCTTGCCTTGTTACTTTGTTGAAGAAAAATAAAAGAAATCCCTCTAACAGTAAGAACTGCATTTCAAACTCAACCAGAGATACATGATGTTTTACTTTGAATGGAAAGAAAGTTAATTTTCTCTTAATATAAAATGTACAAGTTTCTTTAGCAATTATATCAGTGCATAGTTGTTACTTTAAGCTCCCAAAATACTCCTTCTCTTTTCCCCTCCACCATCAGGTCATTAGTCATGGACGTTTTTTTCAAAGCAAACAGCCCGAACCCTGAAAAAGTGACCAAAACAGCCGCTATTGCTCAGCTTTACCAGCAATACGCAGTGATGACGTAAATGGAGCAATCATTGCTCCGATGTTCCCGATGCCTCAGTCAGCTCTGGCTCCTCTCCGCTCTGCGCCTTGGCAGGGTGGAGGTGGTAGCCACGGGTGCTCTTTCCCATTTTTGGTACACATATGGTGACACAGCAGAGAGGGGGAAATGGACACAGAGAAGTCAACGGTGGAAGCAAAAAGAACACTTGCATTTCACAAAGAACAATGTGTATGACTCATTCTTTTGTCTTTGTAGGGCGATAAGGAGGTTATGGAGTCAGAAAGAGTATTTCCTGGGATTTTAGTTCTGATTTAATCTCATTTTGGAATCAATACTAGGTGGGTGTGTTAAAAACAAAAATTTTCCTAAACGAATCAATGATATTAGAGATCAGACTTTTAACTCAGTTTATGTGCAGTCATATAACAGCTGCTAAATGTAAAATCACAACCTTGATTTCATTTATTTCACTGTATTATTATTAACAAAACAAACCTAGCAGACGTTTCAATATTATTTATTTAATATATTGATTCCTCAAACAGACATGGCTGTACAGATATAATTGAAATAAAGGTTATGTTGGGATCTGGAGATCTGCCACCTTTCTCCAGAAGAGGGCACCCCGGGTCTCCTGAGCTGAAGCCAGCATCACACCTGCGGCTGATCAGCTCATCAAGTAGACCAGCTTATAAGCAGCGGCTGAATTTCTCTTCGGCGCCAGAGTGTTAGAATTAGATCAATCATGCCTTACTTTAGATTATTTACTCAGCTTGACAAACTACTCCCCCACAGAGACTCATTGTTTCCTCTCCAGCCTCGCGCTCACTCACGGTAGCTAGCGACCCATGCTAACTATAAGCTAACTACTTTCAGTTGGCTGAACAATGTTCACAACAACCCCACAAATCAGCTGAGATCATTAACTCACGTCGGACATATTCGCAAATCAACTCACAGTTCCCACCCTCCCTTCTTACCTGCAAAGAGCCAAAAATGTTGATATTAGAATCAGAGTTCGCCACACACGTATATCAGCTTCACAGTGTATATGTGTCCTCATTCTCTGAATGACCGAGAACACACAGTGTGGCGAACGCGCCCCCTGCTGGTCAGGGGTCGACAGTGACTTCTGTTCAATAACTAATTTCGAAATAACAAAACCACCTGTACTTATTAGAAAATCATTTCACCACAATTTGAACATAAACAGTGGTAAATTTATATCATATTTAACATGTTTTTGATTATGGGGTAGATATTTTAACCCACTGATGGCTCTGTATGCCACACTCTCCCCCCCAATAACAAATGTCCACAGACATTTCTGATACCCAAAATGTACCATGCCACATATTGAAGTTTCTTACTGATAACATGGTATTACTTATGATGTAATTTTTCTTTTTTTCTGTGTCGCCATTGACATGACATACAATTAGTACTCATTCATCAAAGTATCTGGACGATTTAGCCCTAATACCAGTAAACATCAGCTACTGTACTTCGGACCCTATTTGGATCAACACTCTCATGTAACAGAACTCATATCGGCCTCAGTTCTTTTAGTCTGTTACCAGTCTCTATCTGTACAGTACTACTTAAATACATTCTCCTGGAAGCATCTCTTCACTCCATCTAATTTCACCATTGTCCTTTTACCTTTTGAGTCAATTTTCTTGCAGCTAGATTCATGGTTGTGTGAGTTCAACCCATTACCTCAGTATCCAGAGATGTCCATGGACGCCACATGGTTGGTGGTTTGCAGGCTGGAGTCATACTCACGACAGGCAGGCTCTCCGCACTGGCTTTCACCCACGTTGGCTCACCCAAGGCATTGTAGGTCAGAATCTGGGGATGGTGCCGATGTCGCTGTGGGTAGCTTGTCACTGGTGGAGGGTCAGGATCATCCTCCTCTGACGACTCTTGCAGACTTTCCCTGGCCTCTGTAGTGTCCTTCACCTTGCCTCCGTCAGCTGCGATGCCTCTGTTGTCAGTCTCTGTGTCCTCCTGAGCCATCGTTCCATCTTCCAGATCTAGCACTCGATTTTGCAGGGTGTGTGATGGTGTAAATGGCTCCGCCTCTGGATCCAAGTCCACAGTTCTCTGCCTTCTTAATTCCTGATCGTCTGGGAAACGACACACCAGCTCAATTTCATCACTGTCCGAATCCTCCTCTGGTTCAGGGATTTGCTGTTTCCTTCTTTTTGTCCATGTTGGTATCCTCTCTTGTCGTTTAGCAGGGCCTGGTTCTGATTTTTCCAGAGGCAGACTGTCACATGGGAGTAGGAGGCTTCGATGCAACACACGTCTCTTACCTCGTCCCTCTGGCTCCACTTCATACACTGGGCTGTCACTGCTCCTCCTTCTCACCACCACATGCACTTTCGGTTCCCAGTAGGCCCGCAGTTCCCCAGGGCCACCCCTCTCTGACAGGTTACATACAAGCACTCGTCCACCTTGTTGCAAGTCGGCTCCATATGCTCTTTTGTCATAACCTTTCTTGCCTCGTAGAGCTTCCCGAGCTGCTGTTTTAGATGCGATCTCGTAGGCTTGTTGCATCCGTTTTTGCCAGTTCTGTACATACTCAGCATATTTCTCTTTTGCTTCTCTTGGCTGTAGATTGAAAAGCAGGTCTACTGGCAAATGGGGTGACCTTCCATACAGTAGGTAGTAGGGGGAAAACCCAGTGACCCCACTGCGGGTGCAGTTGTAGGCATGCACCAGTTTTGACAATGAGCTTTTCCAGTCTGCCTTTTGTTCACTTGTGAGGGTACGAAGCATAGATAAGATAGCCCTGTTAAATCTCTCACATTTCCCATTACCTTGAGGATGGTAACATGTTGTATGGGACCCACGCACATCACAGCTCCTCTGTAGTTGATCCATTAATTGGTTGTTAAACTCTCTTCCCATGTAGTGATGAATCCTCTCTGAAAATCCAACACGCAAGGCAAAATCATTGAACAGTTTGTCAACCACAGTTCTGGCAGACTTATTTTTCGTGGCATAGGCTTGGGCAAAACCAGTGAAATGATCTATCACAATAAGAATGTACTCAAACCCCTGTTTGCATGTCTCCAAGTGCAGAAAGTCAATGCATATCATCTCCCCTGGCCGTGTTGTGACAATGGTTGTCATGGGGGCCCTGGTTGTTTTGTGAGGTTGCTTTGCCTTGAGACACTCACACTCTTGGGTGACAAAGTGTTCTATGTCGGAGTACATCCGAGCCCAGTAGAACCGATCTTGGATCAGGTTTACAGTTCTCTCAACCCCAAGATGTCCCATTTCTCTGTGAAGCTCATTAAACACCACTTTATGATGTTCTTTTGGTAGAAGAAGCTGATGTTTATCTCCCACTCTCCTAAAGAGAATTCCATCCTCATTTACATACAACTTTGCCCACTGTCTCATTAATACTCTGACATCCGCTGGTTCTGCTTTAAGAACTCTCCTGGGCGGGTGCTGATTGTTTCTCTTGTAACGCAGGACTGGGCCTATGACAGGGTCTTTTTCCTGACTGTCTCGAATCTGTTCTGGTGTCAGAGACTTAGTCTGGGGCTGTGCACTCTGATCTCCTACTAAGTCTAGTGCTTCTATTGGGACGGTAGCTACCCAGACTGGGGGAGAGTCTCCCTGCACATGGAGTCCCTGCACTGCTGCACTGAACACTTCCTGACCCACCTCCTCTGTACACTGTGTCATGAACGTATCTATGTCTAATGGCATGCGGGATAGGCCATCCGCATCTGCGTTACTCTTTCCTGGCCTATACTTTATCGAAAAGTCAAACTCAGACAGCTCACCCACCCACCTATGACCTGTCGCATTAAGCTTAGCTGTTGAGAGAATGTAAGTTAATGGATTGTTGTCTGTATAAACTGCGAAGTGTGGGGCATGATAAAGGTAATCACGAAATCGTTCACATATTGCCCATTTTAGAGCCGAAAACTCAAATTTCCCTGAGTGCATGTGGTAGTTCTTTTCCGGCGGGGTTGGAGTCCTGGAACCATAGCCTATTACTACCATCTTGCCATTCTGTCTCTGGTATAACACAGCCCCTAATCCTTCCTGGGAGGCGTCTGTGTGGAGGATGAATGGTTGGGTCAACTCTGGGTAACCCAGCAGAGGAGGCTCTATCAGCTTATCTATGAGAGAGTTCAACATGTTTTGGTGGTTAACTGTCCACTGTATCGGAGTGTTAGGTGGGAGGTTACCTTTCTTCCTGGTTTTGGGCCTGACCTTGCCACTCTCTTGATCTGATGTTGATAGCAGCTGGTAGAGCGGCTGGGCTATTCTGGAGAAGTTTGGGATGTATGTTCAGTAGTATGAAAGGAATCCCATCATTTTTCGCAGTTATTCCACTGTTTTGGGTGCTTTCTCCTTTAGGGCTTGGACTGGGGCAACCTCAGAGGGGTCCATAGTGTACCCCTGTCCAGATACTAGTCGCCCCAAAAATCTCACCTTCCGCTTTAACACTTCACACTTACGGGGACTGAGCTTCACCCCATGCTCCTGGTATCTCCGTAATACAGTTCTCAGGTGCTCAATGTGGTCTTCAAAACTTGAGCTATGGACCAGATTGTCATCAAGATAGGGTTGACACATTACATCTCTCAAGCCACACAAACAGTCTTCCATGTTTCTCTGAAATTCTGCAGGTGCTGCACTCAACCCGAACGGGATTCGGATCCACTGGTACAGGCCCCAGGGAGTTATGAAAGCTGTCAGGGGCTGACTTTCCTCATCCAAGAACCCCTGATGGTAGGCCTTCCCCTGGTCTAGTACGGAGAACCAGGAGCTGCCAGTGAGGGAGTCGAGCATGTCTTGTATTCGGGGTATAGGGTGGCGATCAGGGACTGACTTTTTGTTCAGCTCCCTGTAATCACAACAAAGTCTTAATGTTCCATCCTTTTTCCGCACACACACGACTGGTGAGGCATACGGAGAGCGTGAAGAAGTAATCCAACCTCGATTCAAAAAGTCTTGGATATATTCTTTTACCTCCTGGTGTAGTGGCTTCGGAACCGACATGTAAGTTTTTCTTACTGGGGTGGTGTCATGCAGTGTGATGTGAAGTTTCAGTGAGGGGATTGAGTCAATGTCATCATCGTCATATGCAAATGTGTGACACTCCTCTCTCAGCAGCTGTTTGGCGATCCTACTTTGCTCCTCATTTAGGTGACTGAGGTCGACGGGAGGGTCCCACCAGGCCGGTTTTGATTTCTGGGAATTGTCACTGCCTGGTGCTGATGCTGTTGGAGATGTTGGCTTTACTTTCTCCCCTTTATTGATTTGCTCAATACTGGCAGCATAGGCAGTCTTCACTGTCTGTAGATGACCCAAAATGGTGCGCTGGGTCAGGGTTACACTGTGTTTGTTTGTATTAGCAATGGAGACTGGTACATAACCTGACCTTTTCCACGGGACACTGACTAGACCCTCCTCTATCATTACACTCTCTGGTAATGTCAGATCTTCGTTTGGAACTAGCAGCAGGTCTTGGCCATGATATTGAGCCCCAGTATTGATGTTAACATACACTGTGGTGACCTGTTCAGCGCCTAAAGTGAGTGTTCTATTTCCTGTGTGCACAATCCCTATATCTTCCTCATATGTCGGGGCATGGATAAGCTGCAGCACTGCTTGTGCCGTCTTGACCGTTATTTGAAAAGCTTGACTCACAGTATGAGTGGTCTCTGTCTTTGTTGTCTGATTCTTCTCCCCTGTTATTTCCTCTATCACATTATAGCCAATTACAGGCTCTACTGCTACGTGGGGGTCACTTGACACTAGGATTGATACTAGAAGATAGATATTTTAACCCACTGATGGCTCTGTATGCCACACTTGCTCTGTGAAGCCAAACCTGAAGATCTACTGTCTGAATCTGCTGGCCTGTTCTCAAGGAGAGAACTTGGAGATCAACTCAAGGTCTGAACCTCACTAGTCTGAAGCCAAGCCCCGCCGCTGCTAAGCCCTCTGCTGATCCCTCAGTCTCTGGACCCTTCTGGTTCCCTCCCTCTACTGCTCAGTCTGAACCACAATCAGGTACAGATCAGTCCCAAACTCTGTCAAGACACTCCTGCTTCCTGGCTAACCAAACTGTCCCTCTCTGCAGTGAATCCTGTGATACCAGTTCCCGGACCCGTTCCAGCATCAGTCCAAAATAACTTTATTGGTGTTTACTTCAATAAACAGTTGAAACTTTTACTCTGTCTAAGTGGTGTTCTGCATGTGGGTTAAATCAGTTAGACCCGTCATGACAGGTTACCTCCATGAGGTACAGAATAAGAAGGATTAGCAGTTCATTAACCTGCATTAGTATCAATGTAACAAAGAAGCCAAGATGTTTTGAGTTATGAAGCTTAAGCGTAAATTCAATCTGGAAGACTTATCAGCTTCAACTGAACCACCTGCGATGTCCCTAGTTCACCTCCAGCCAATCAACTCGTGGGCTGCAGCTTCTCCAAAGTCAATCATCTTTCAAGATCCCCTTCATTTACCTGTAGCTCCTGGCCCATCCTCTCTCTCCTGCATGCAAGCAAACTTTCACAAGCCTCCAGCCCATGTTCTCCCTCATTCTCAGTCCCACTCATCCTTTGGCTTATTCCACCATCAGTGTCTGGTCCCCGGGGGGAAGTCTAATCCTTTTCTAGGTTACTAATCCAAGTGTATATTGATTCCCAGCATCAAAGTCTTCTGCCGGGGACCGAGCGCCAAAGAACATTTCATTTATATCAATATTTTCAAGGGGTTCTTCTTGAACCCCAGTCGGCTTTGGCAGATGGCCGCTCACACTGAGCCTGATTGTGCTGGAGGTTTCTTCCTGTTAAAAGGGAGCTTTTCCTCTCCAATGTTGCTACATGCATGCTTAGTGCGAGAGATTTCAGAGAGTCAATGAGTCCTCACAATCAGCTGGTTTTCCTTAGATGGAAATATTTGAAAAATAAGATTGTGTTAACTGTTTAAATAAATTGAATATTATCTAATTGCCACTTTTCTCAGTGTGAGTCTCTCCAGGTTGAATTTTAAATAACATGTTTTTAATACAGATAGGAGAGTGCAACCGATGATGGGTATAAATGTAAATCAAAACAGATTAACTATACAGCTCACTATAATGGCTTTAAAGTACTGTGGAGATTGCTTCTGTGACAGGATTTGGCATGTCATTATTAATAATCATATGCAGTCCTACTTAATTCATCCAAAGGGTTCTCCTAAAGTATTTCTGTTTGGCTTTTAATCGCCTCCATTCTTGATTGAGACTGAACGTAACCAAAATTCATTTTTCTGCAGATTACACAGTCATTGCTTTCTATTTGAAAGCTTCTAAATAGATCACTTTATATCTGAAAGACAGCCCACACACCAAGTTTCTGTGTTGCAGATGTGTCATTTGGTGAACTACATTACGGTTTACAGCAAATGTAAATATCTGTATAAGCCTAAATCCCAGCATGTCTAGCTGGACTCATTGTTTCTTTGTGTTATTTCTATCTCTGTTGTTTTTGCCATGTTTTCCATGCTTGTAAATAATCTGTAAGTGTTTTAATGTGTAAACATACACATACAAGTTTTAATGTCCCAATTCTAGGTCATTCACATTCATTTCTTTGACCTAACCCTTACCCTAAGCTTAACCATTAACAACAAATTGCTAACATTAAACAGCATTAAACGCTAAACGTTGTTTAGCGTTTAATGCTGCAGCTCAGAAATCTTTACTTTTTTAACTTGATTCTAAGCTTTAACCAATCAGAAAAGTTAATTCAACACGATCACTTCTGCAGAACTGCCAGCATGTGAAATATTAATAATTCCAATGGGGTTAAATACAGAAGATTTTGAAAAGCCATGAGATTTTTGTATGTTGAGGGGAGATGTCAGCGATGTAAAAACTCCCCTCTGGCAGAGTTTTTAAGACAAACTTAAACTTCCTTTTGCCGGTGGACCATGGCCCGCGAATGGCCTAGACCAAGGGCTTCTAACGTTAAAGCTACATTAAGTAATGACCAAAATCCCTCTGGAGAGGTCTGTACTTCCTGGACCGAGTCAGACTACCTTTCCTATAATTCAGAAGGAACTGACCGTAGAGACCATCTTTCCCCACGATTCCAACAGAGTTGAATGCGGTGCTTCCTGAAACCACCTGCTGCTGCAAGGGAGAGCTAATCCAGTTCTGGCTGACCTAAATCTAACCGCTGAAAGAGCAACAGTGGGACCCAGTTGCTGTTTCCTGAAGAGCCGTTAAAAGCCGGTGACTGGCCCTGCATGAGACAGAGACTGAGAGGACTCCCTCTGCTACGAGTACCGTGGCTACCAGCTAAAGGGAGACATCCCAACTACCATGAGTTTGACAATTAACCTGCAAAGCTGCCTCTTATTATTGCATTATGCACTGATTCAACTGTTGATGGTTTTAAGAGTTGTAATTGAATGCTATTTCACAAAGTCGACTTAACAACCAACTTGGGTCTGAAGACACTGCTACAGTGGACTGGCTAGAATCATTAACTCCCAGTGTCCCTTACGTCGGACACATTATAGAGGCAGCATTGTGAGCTAACCCTTTCTTTGTTTCAGCTGGACCCACCCAGAAACCCTGGGGCCAGCTAAGTTAACCCATTCTCCTTCAGCCTCATCACAGTTTAATGCGTTCCGCAGACATTATTCATTTTTCGTCATAATACCGAGTTAAACGGCACTGTTTTGACTGCATTTAACAAAGGACAATAAAGGACACTTTCTAAGCATTAGCCTTAAAATTTGAACATTCCTCAGAGACTCTAAAACTGGAATCTTTTTTCTCCTTTTATTTGCTAATTTACTTTTGCTTATTTTTCAGTAGTGTTTAGTGTCTGCGTAGTTACTAAATATAATAATACTGTGTGGTTATTAGCTAATAAAGGTACCATTTTATTTTTAACCCGTGGTCTTTGTGTTTATTTTATGCAGTGAACGATTTATCACTCAGGCTAGATTCACTCTTATTTCAGTAGCATCCGAATGAACAGACACATTTATTTGGTTGATGATTAATAACTCTCCTGATAGCCATAGTCTAAATTACTAAATAGGTGAAAGGCAACTGGATTTTTACAGCTGGATTCAGGAGTCCAACCTTTTAGGTAAGAGACCCTGGTCGTTAGGCAAATTACAGTTCTAATCATTCAACTGATAATAATTATAAGTTTTACTCTTGATTTGAATGACCTTTTAGTTAACTATAATTTCCAGTTCTAGTTATTTAATATATTCATAATATTCGGGTGAACTTGCACAATATGTACAAGGAAAAGAGAGAAAACTGTGATCTTTAGTACTATATTATACTAAAACATTTTCTTCTGTCTCAAAATAACTATATTAACTAGAAATTTTAAAACCTGTCGCTGAAAAATATTAGATTTTTACATTATGTGTTACTTGCAGTTTTTACCACAAATCTAAAAACTGCTTTATAATCACCTTCCGCCCCTACAAACCACAGCGGAAGATCGCCAACAGCCTGGTCAGCTTCACAGAACTTTCACTTGGGATTCCCAGCACTGTCACCCGCCCATATGCAGGAGGGTCTGCCAATCCAAGAACAAGAACAGAATATTCCAGGAGGATCATTATTCTTAAGAACTGAATAAAAAGATGACACTCTAAGGTGGACTTTTTTGCTCAAAAATGTATTTAAACATTTTTTTTTCAACTCATGAAAGCAAATAGAGAAACTCTCAAAATTGCACTGACAGAACAGAGCAGGAGCATCTAGTGTCACACATCTTGACCACTATTTACACCCAGAATGCATTTGGTGTAAAAACCCCATAAGAATATTCAGAGTAATTACTCTCTTGATATTGCATTTTCATAGCAAATCAAGAGAAATTCGGCTAGGTTACAGCCGTGTTACATTTATGCTGTTGGAAATGGTGTCTTATTTCATTTTTCTAACAAAAAATAGTATTAAACTTTCATACAAACGTAGACCCAAACAAGTTTTCAGTCAAATTTAAGTAAAGTATAACCCATATGGAACAAAATTCTAAATAAATACAAAAAATAGAGGAAGCAGACAGGACTCATAGTGAAGGTCAGACACCCTTGGACTTTTTAAGAAACGGAAGAAACCACTGAAGTGAAAAACTAAATAATGGTCAAACTACAGTGCAGATAAAAGCTGTACCTTAATTTGGCTTTAAAACAATGTATGTTCTGAAAAAAAAAGTTGCATCTATGTGTATTTGTATGTTAACTTTGAAAGCCCTAATTACAAGATTTTTTTTAAACATTGATGTAGCCAATCTGCTTCCGACTCATCAACCCATGACTTTGCCTGATCAGCAGCATTTGACATGAGGCATGATATTACATTAAAATCCTCTAGGGAAAAGCATTTGGACATTAAATTCAAGCCCATGCCGATCTTTAACAATTTTAGATAGTAATCATGTCATAGCTTCTATTTAATAAAGTGTTCTTTAAACTTGGAACTAAATGAGCACTTTCCACAAATTGCTGTTCTATCTCAAGCGATCACGTGAAGTGATCCTCAGGATGTGCTGAAGGCAGCGTTCCTTGACCAAAGGTCCACAAAGGTTCCTCTTTCGAAACCACATATCACCTGGTTCTAAACCTCACTACCAATGAAAATGTCTTTGCAGAGAGGAATAGAAATGATCGTATGATCATCTCAGTATGATGCAAATTCAGCTAGGATCATCTTCCTTCTCTCACAACAACTGAGGCCACAATCTTTCTGGCCAACCAATACTATTGAAAATAGAATATGAAATCATTTTATAATTCCCACAATGGGGAAATTCTGGTGTTTACAGCAGCAAAAAGATAATAGAAAAAATGGTCAAACAAATCTGGACTTTAGAAAAATAGAAGAAGAATAACATAATAGAAAATCAGCATGAATGTAACAACTTCTTGAGGTTGCTGGGAAGTTATAAAGTCTTAAGGGCTGGTTATACTCCAGCAGGAGTGTGTAAAAGTTAGTTTGTCGCAGATATGACACAGATATTTTTACTTTATGCCCAATTTCAAAGCGTGGTCTGCGCTATGTCATTCCATGCCACAACACAAGAAGGACAATCACAAACTAGCTGTGCGTCTAGATACGGGCGCGGCAGTGAGAAAGTGGAAAAGCTCAAGGGGCAAGGTTGTCTGTCAATGGAGAGACATGAAGGCGAAAAAAGAGCGGGGATCCAGGTGGAGAAAGGGTCCCAGCGTTCTTGCGCTTCTCTCTCTTCTAGCTGGTCCAACTTCACAACTAATTTTCCACAATGGCGTTCATACAAACCAAACAAGCCGGTAAGGTACCAAACAGGAAATAGGCATAGAGTAGAGCGGATGTAAATTTGACCAAACAGAGGCCTCCTGTCTACAGCACTGTCTGATGTCACCTACAATTTTGGAGAGGTGCACTAGAGTGTCTGCAGAGGGAGCGGGGTATATCTGTATAGTATAAACCAGCCTTTACAGCTGCTAGGAGGAAGGATTTGTGATAACTCTCCCTGGACCATTTAGTGTGCAGCAGTCTGTCACTGAAGGAGCTCTCCAGTTTTGCAACAGCTTCATGCATGAGGTGGGAAACATTATCCAACTGAAATGTTAATTTATCATCATCCAAACACAGAGCTGGCCTTCCTGATCAGCTTATCCAGCTGTTTTCTCTCAGCTACAGATAAGCCACTGCTCCAACAGACAGCTCTATAGAAGATGGCTAATCCCACAACAGAGTTGTAGAAGGTCTTTAGGAGCCCCCCTTGCATTCCAAAAGTCCTGACTCTCGTTAGGAGGAAGAAATGAGACATGAGAGAAATAATCCCAGAGATGTGAGTCTCCAGGATGCTCTGCCAAACGTTTTTGGATCATCATTGCCACCTGTTTGAATAACACTGCTGGTCTGATGATGTGAATTTTAAAACCAAACGTTTGCCAAAAATGGTCTGATACCAAGTAAATCTTGGGACATGTTGTTTGCTTTGGACAGTAGTAGAAGTTTGGTGACAAAAGAGATCATTATGGCCATTGGTTCCGATGTGCTTTGAGATGTCCATTACCTATCAAACTATCTAGATCAGAGGTGGGCAATTCCAGTCCTTGAGGAACCTTTAGATGTGTCCTTGGTTCAACACGCCTGAATTAATTAATTAATTAGGATTAAGGGGACTCTGGAGAAATGAACTGAACACTAAGGATTTAATTCACTCATTTGATTGAGATGTGGTGGAGCAAGGACAGAATATTTGGTTTTAACAGTTGTAGAAAACCACAGTTGCCCACCCTTTAACTTGATCATAAAAGTAACTGATAGTCACTTTGTATAGTCAGCAGGTACTCTAATACTGTGGAAACCAATTTAGTAACTCAACTACCTCCCCTAAAATGTTACTAACTCTACTATTTAGGGGAAGTAACTTGGAAATATTACTAGTTACTTTTTTGAGCTATAGTGTCTAAAACTGCTCACAAGGTAGTAAGGCTGTTTATGCATAGCTGGGACAGTGGTTGACGGGTGCTAAGACATGTCCACATGGTGGTGGGATTGCGCACCACGAGGAGGCATTGCAAGGGTCTTTGTGGTGGAGAGGCTATGTACTAGCAGGAGGAAAATCGCACACTGGGCTCCTCTTTTCAGCCCAAATTTAGGGACAAGTCAGCTGCAAATTTATGTCATGGTTTATGGCACCACTATTCTATTCTATTACATTCTATGCTTAATTACCATTGCTTTATTAGTCTTGCACTCTCAAATACATTTTTTAAGCACATGTGAGTATTTTAAAGCTACAGTGTGTAACTTTTAGCGACATCTAGCGGTCAGACTGCAGCAACATGAACATCTCCCCCCCACCGCTTCTCCCCCCCAACAGTACGGCGAGCGTTACGGGACAAAATGTCTTCCACGACGTCCGCATCACCTACCTTCTCAAGTGATGAGGTTTGTTTACATAGATAATTTTACAGATAGTATTTCATTAGTCTGTGTAGGGTATAGATTTCATGTAGACTTAAGATAATAAATATACCCGTTATTTTTTCTACATCGTTGTGACATTTTGGCGATCTCGCAATCGCTAGTTTGTTGGCTCTGCGCTGCCGTAGCGCAAACATGTCTGCCTCCATGGCTGCGAGACCCGCTCCTATGTAATTATAAATAACGAATTCTAAGGCAACGCAAATTTAAGGTTAAGAGGCTGAGCTCGTAGATGATGATAAAATAACATAGTTATGTATAATATATTACATTTCTGACTGTATATCCCTGTAATTATTACACACTGTAGCTTTAAAGAACTCAGAAGATGCACAATGTACATCATATACTGAAACCAGTACGGAAATGCATTGTAGACTTTAATCAGTATCCATTAATCATCTTATTTAATGGCCCTCTGTCGTAGAAACTATTTAAAAAGCTAATTTAAAACTGTCTCTACTGGGCACTGATGTCACCTTGATGTGTTAATAATCTGCTGTTTACATCCATTGCACTTGTGATTCATCTCCTGACTGCGTATGAGGGACACATGCTCACAAGTTTTATCTGAGCGTTCAATGCAATTCTAAATCAGGGTAAGATGTGTGAGTCAGGATCAGCAGAAGAGGGAATATCACCAATGTTTGGGCTCTTCCTTTCCTAAGAAAATCTACTCTGAGGCAATTTCCCTGTGCTTTGCAGCAGAGGTAAGGGATTTAAGGTGTAAGAAAGAGAGGATGGAAAGGGAGGTAAATCATGCTGGCTTTGAACAAACTGCTGTAATCACATAAAAGAAGTGAAGTGTGTGTATGTGAGAAGCATTGCACTACTCACCCGTTGCCACTGGGTGGGGCTCTTCATCTCTACGTGGGAGCTGCTTAAAGGTGAGTCAAGGAGCCTAGGCATCATCACACACAAAACCAAAGTGACTCATGTTGTCACGATTCTCCAGCTCATACAAGCAGATGGATTTCTGGTTGATTTAAATGGTGAATGACACAGCAGTCTTTCAACAATTCAAAAGTTCAAACATCAGTGTGTGGGGATCTAGTGTCTGCTTATGGAGCCCCCTTTTTTAAAGTTAGATGATGGGTTTAAAGGTATGGTTTGTGTATAAATGCAGTGACTAAACTGATTGAGATTCAATGTAAAGTCAGTGTGTATTTCTGTGTGTGGGGAGGGATGCATAAACATATTAGAAAGAGCAGACCGTAACATTGCATTTGTGGAGCTTGTGGAAGCATTTCCCTTGACTTCATTGATGTTGAAAATGGCAAACTTTAAACATAGATATTCGATTGTAGCATCTACCAAAAATATTGTCTAGCACAGCCCAAAAGTTGGGTGGGTTCACTAATTGGAAAAAGATTGGATTTTCGAGTTTCTAACCCGCTGCTCAAGTAAAAAATTAACTGCATCTGGTTACCTGACAATCAATCTGTGTCTCTGGATCAAATCCAGACACGACACAAAAATATAGGCTTGTAGTCCGGGAATACTTTTGACAAGAAGAAATGGCTTGTAATATAAAACCTCACATTGCAACAAAAGCCCTCCATGTTGAGTACGTTTTCCAACTTTTCCATATTATCACTCCCTTAAGGCATACTTTGTTCCCCTTCCTCAGGGCATCCCCATAAGTGTCCCACTGTATCTGTCAAAGTGAGTACACCCCTCAGATTTTTGAATAATCTATTAGAACTTTTAGCGGGACAGCACTTAATTCTACTTTGCAGCCGGAAATTAGTTACAATACATCTTGCTGCAGCAACGGTCTTGGTTATATCAGGTAAGTCTAATCCAGCTTTCATTGTTAACTGTAGTGTGTGCTCCAATAAGCCCATAGAATAAACTTATAAGAGACCAGTTTTGCAGTTCACCACCATGCAAGCTCACACCTGTCTGGGGAGGGGACTTTCGAGTTGTCCAGATGTGAGTTGACTCATCTAAATGAAGTCGACTAGTGGACAAGTTGACTTTAGGTGAAAGCCTTACTTTGCAGTCGTTATCATGTTGGTACATTGCCCTGCCGTCCATTTTCTGAAGAAAAGGAATTATGTTCTCCACCATACATGTTGCCATTCATGACTCCCTCAGTGAATTTCTGCTCCCCAAAGGCAGCAGCATTCATTCAGCCTCAAAACAATGACAGGCCTACTGCCATGCTTGAATGTGAGCAAGATACACATGCTTTTGTACTCCTTACTTCAGTACAGCCACACAGGCTTTGGAACCAAATACATTCCTCTTGGTTTTATCAGACCCCTGGACATGTTGCCCGCGATCCCTTTCCTTAGTCTCTTTGTCTCTAGCAAACTTTTTGTGCATCATCTCAGAAGAGTTTGTCTGATAATTCGACCAATGTGATTCAACGTAAACTTCTGAACTACAGATGTGAAGCTTTAGTCTCAAAGTGATAAAACCACCTTTACACCTCCTCCCCTTTCACACCAAGATCTTTTAATACTACTGAATCGTATGACATCAGGGAGGGAAAAAGGCTTACTGGAAACAATGTGTACATCTTCCCTTCGGTATATACTCACTTTTGTTGCAAGCAGTTCACACAGTAATGATTGCATATTGAGGTTTTTTTAAGGGACAGTAAATTTACCCTTTATGCAAGCTTAAGGGTGACAACTAGACATTATATCCCATTACCATATATGATAACATACTTAAAAAAATATGAGGTGTGTAATAGTAAGATAATGTATCTGCTCTGTTGTCCCCCTCTTTTTACACTCTCTATGTCTTAAACCTGTTACTTGTGGTATAGAACCAGGGATTGGTTTAATAATTCAGCAGTGACTCCTTTGTGAAGTAAATCCTTTGTTTTTCTTATTTCACCCACATGTTCTGTTTACTCTACAGTGACCTACAGCACTGACTAAAAGGCACCCACCCCCCACACGTGTTCCCTCCTACAAACACTGACATCAACAACCTGCACAAAGAAGGACACAACTGTGCTTGATTTCTTTTGTTGGTTGCAGTTTATTTGGCAAATATCTCCCAACCTCATTTTTTTTTTTTGCTGATTTTTTTTCTTTTCTCTTCTCATTTATTTACAATATTAAAAAATAAATCTTTCTCTTCGAAGTTTTACATTCGACATTTACAAGTGCAATGTGTAACATGTCCATCTTATAAAGTGCATTTGTACTTTTTGATCAATCGTGTCACAACACAAACTTGAAAGAACTTTTTTTAAAAAAAGGATACAGTAGAATTTAGAAGTATACATATAGAAAAATAAAACACACCCCACATGATTCACGGACGCTATATCAGGTCTCTGACATCACAGTATCATCACCCAATAGTAATGAGAGATGCTTGGGCATACCAGTTGCCTCTCATCCAAACCTACATTGATGCATAAAACAATGTTTTCTATGAAGGCCATACTTGGTCTAATAGAAAATTAGCTCTGTAATGTTTTTTTTTCCTTTATTTATTAACAATCTCAGCTTGCCATTACTAGTTCCAAAAAACTAGGGTTTCATGTTTGCTGTAGGCACTCGCCCATGACCCTGCTTGTTAAAATCTTTAATTTACAGGTGCTGGTCATAAAATTAGAATATCATGAAAAAGTAGATTGATTTCAGTAATTCCATTTAAAAAGTGAAACTTGTATATTATATTCATACATTACATACAAACTCATATATTTCAGATGTTTATTTTGTTTCATTTTGATGATTACAAATGACAACAAATGAAAATCTCAAATTCATCATATCAGAAAATTAGAATATTACTGAAGACCAATAAAAACAAAGGATTTATAGAAATGTTGGCCAACTGAAAAGTATGAACATGAAAAGTATGAGCATGTACAGCACTCAGTATTTAGTTGGGCCTCCTTTGGCCTGTATTACTGCAGCAATGCGGCGTGGCATGGAGTCGATCAGTCTGTGGCACTGCTCAGGTGTTATGATAGCCCAGGTTGCTCTAATAGTGGCTTTTAGCTCTTCTGAATTGTTGGGTCTGGTGTATTGCATCTTCTTCTTCACAATACCCCATAGATTTTCTATGGGGTTAAGGTCAGGAGAGTTTGCTGGCCAATTAAGAACAGGGATACCATGGTCCTTCAACCAGGTACTGGTAGCTTTGGCACTGTGTGCAGGTGCCAAGTCCTGTTGGAAAATGAAATCTGCATCTCCAAAAAGTTGGTCAGCTGCAGGAAGCATGAAGTGCTCTAAAACTTCCTGGTATGTGGCTGCGTTGACCCTGGACCTCAGAAAACACAATGGACCAACACCAGCAGATGACATGGCACCCCAAACCATCACTGACTGTGGAAACTTTACACTGGACTTCAAGCAACGTGGATGAAGTGCCTCTCTTCTTTTCCTCCAGACTCTGGGACCTTGATTTCCAAAGGAAATGCAAAATTTACTTTCATCAGAGAACATGACTTTGGACCACTCACCAGCAGTCCAGTCCTGTTTCTCTTTAGCCCAGGCAAGACGCTTCTGACGCTGTCTGTGGTTCAAGAGTGGCTTGACACAAGGAATGCGACAGCAGAAACCCATGTCTTTCATACGTCTGTGTGTGGTGGTTCTTGAAGCACTCACTCCAGCTGCAGTCCACTCTTTGTGAATCTCCCCCACATTTTTGAATGGGTTTTGTTTCAAAATCCTCTCCAGGGTGCGGTTATCTCTCTTGCTTGTACACTTTTTTCGACCACATCTTTTCCTTCCCTTCGCCTCTCTATTAATGTGCTTGGACACTTAGCTCTGTGAACAGCCAGCCTCTTTAGCGATGACCTTTTGTGTCTTGCCCTCCTTGTGCAAAGTGTCGATGGTCGTCTTTTGGACAACTGTCAAGTCAGCAGTCTTCCCCATGATTGTGTAGCCTATAGAACTAGACTGAAAGACCATTTAAAGGCTTTTGCAGGTGGTTTGAGTTAATTAGCTGATTAGAGTGTGGCACCAGGGGCCATCAATTTTGAACCTTTTCACAATATTCTAATTTTCTGATATGATGAATTTGAGATTTTCATTTGTTGTCATTTGTAATCATCAAAATTAAACAAAATAAACATCTGAAATATATGAGTTTGTATGTAATGTATGAATATAATATACAAGTTTCACTTTTTAAATGGAATTACTGAAATCAATCTACTTTTTCATGATATTCTAATTTTATGACCAGCACCTGTAAATGCTTGTGCTCATGAAAAAAGAAGGCTCAAAAGGAGGCATATGGAGAGAAAAATATGGAGGCATGTCTGTGTTCTTAAGGAAAAGCAGGGTGGGAGAGAGGCAGGGAGAGCATGAAACTCTACATAATGAGAAAATAGCCTCTTTCTGTGCTGAGAAAAGGCCAATTTTTTTAATTCCTTACCCTCTTTTCTTTTTTTTTTTTTTTGCTGCGCCTTCTCCCCCCCCCCCCCCCCCCCGTAGAAACAATTTTTAGACCACAGCTAACAGGCTGGCTTCCTGCACGGGGAAACAAGCAAAATGTTAGGAAGAGAAAGAAAAAACACAAAGAAGAGGAAAAGGATGGAAAGTTTAAGTACATAAACATGGGAAGTGAATAAAATATACGGATTTTCTGAGGAGCAATGAAGTGAAGAGGGGAAAAGGATGAATCTGCAGGAAAGTGATGAGAAAAACATGGGATAAAGTGGAAGCGGGAAAGCTGGGAAAGTGAGAGGAGGAGATGGGGATGTCTTTGAAACGACCTGCTTCCTCAGACACGACTCAGACAAAATGACGTCACTCCAAACAAGACTCTGTGACGTACTTTGGCTCTATCTCCCTGCCTCCCTCTCTTTTAGAGCAGGCCTTTTTATGGACAGAAATGCTCACATTACTGCACTTTTTGTGTGAAACTTAACAGGAAATACAATCAACAGCACTGTGAAAAAGTTTTTTCCTCCTTATAGAATTCTTTTTTACTTTCCCTGTACTCTCACCTAAATGTGACCAATCATCAAACCAATGTTGATCTTTTTTTTTTAAAGCTTTGTCCAATTTGCATTGACTGAGTTTGTTAGTAGATTCTAAATAAAAGAAGAATTTATTATTCTTTTTAATACAGAAAGTCAACTCAGTCTTGTAGAAGTAAAACACCCTGAGAACAGTAAAATATGAGACCAGTATTTTGGGGCTCTATATGGTGAACATTGTTTTTGTGCCTTGAAACTCTCCTATGGGGGCTATTTCTGCTCAGCCTCTGCCTTAATATCAAATAATGTGCACAACAGCTACAAACTATATCAATCCTAAATTGTCACCGAAATGCCACTGTGTGTAAGGTATTGATACAGATGTTGAGCAGTATTTACAATGACCCTAATCTGGGAAGTGAAACAGGAGGTACTTTAGATGTCATTAGAGGTTCTTGTTGTCATTCAATTAGACCATTTTAAGCCTCAAGTCCTTTCAGGGCTTGTAGATATAATTTACTTTATTTCTCATTTGTTTTTTAATCTCCTTAGATCCAGGTATGTTGAGTTGGTTATTGAAATGTTTACCCTACTTCACATTGTCACACAATTTCTTCTCATTGATGGTGTAAATCACCAACTTTATTGCGATATGATATCGATTTGTTACCATGATTGCTGATATTACAGCCTGTCACAATAAAATTTTTATTCATTTAAATTCACAATTCATCTGTCCATATAAAATGATTCAACTGTCAAAGAAACAAAACAAAGTGGCATTTTGTTTTTAAGCTCGTACAGGCATCAGGCATTTTATTCTTATAGTTATAAAATATTATTAGGTCACCTTTTCACTATAGTATGGTGCCTTGTGCGTTCCTAAAGATGAAATTTTTAATCAATGCTTTTTTATAGACTGTATTAATTTGGGTGGATGTATTGTTAAGCTCCTGCTATTTATGTGTTTGTGTGTGTGTGGGGGGCGGGGGGGGGGGGGGGGGGGGGGTTCAAACCTAGGTGTAGCAACGGAAGCTAAAAATCAAGCTAAAAATTTGATTAATTACAATAACGTAATTACAATGACTTCGGAAGTTTGGAATTTGAATTTGTTTTCACAATTGCTCAGTTAGGATAATTTTAAATTGAATTCTAATTTGAATTTTGTTTTTATTCATGTTACATTTGAGTGATGTAAAAAAATATTCTAAAAATACACAAAAGAAATCTATAAAGGGGCAAATACTTTTTTCACAGCACATAAGGTTTTAATTCAGTTTGTTCTGTTTAATGATCAATCATTCCTTTTTTAATATAACCCTTTTCCTCTTTTTAATGTCTTTTCCAGCCTATCTGTTGAGACTTTGTTGTTGCTCTTTATCACAGATTCACACTCCGATGACTCCAGATTTTACAAAAAGAATCACCGTTGAATGAAAACGTATGTACATAAACCAAAAATAAGACACTAGTCAAAAAAATATGGCACTTTTCAGAATATTTAACCCCCCCGAAACAGAAACAGTAAACACTTATAAATAGGAATAACACATAAGAGGAAGAAAAGGTTCACATACACACACACTTACAGCAGCGAGCATATCTTTGAACTCATGCCCTGATGATAAACATTACAAAAATATACATTTCTGTACAGCCTTGCATAAGAAAAAATAACAAATACTCACTTGTACACTTTCTTAAAAGAAAAAAAAAATAGTCAGGTGTAGCATCTGACAAAACCATTCAGCGAGTTTTTGTGTTTACAGTGACAGTTCAGTAATGGTTCCTTACAATTGGCTATGATTCTCAGAGAACGTATAGGACAGCAGACGCAACCACCAACACACACACATACACACAGTGAGTGGTCGCTTCACTCCCGTCCCCAGGAATGGTTGAGTTAGTGCCATATTCACAGATGAGTGTTTTTAACTGATCCAACAACCACTTGGAGGATGTGCCAGATGGGACCATAAACATTATCTTAAAACAAAAAATACTGTTTAGACTGTTAGCGGCTCAGCCACTTCAGCTGAGAAATGTTTGAATTAAATTGTCAAGTTGCACCTCAAACCGCTGGCTTGAGGTTTCTTTGTTTGTTTCATGGTTTCCACCACAGTTGGATCAATTCTTCATTTTGGATGTATATTACCCAAGTGTAATCCAGTGTAGTGTGTTTTAATTGTACAAATTTAGCTTGTTCTTAAAACCATATATAGGAGGACACATGGTACCAAACTGTACCGTACAATATGATAAAACAGACCAAATTTTTAAAATAAGGGCCAAAGGTAAAATATGGAGCCCATTAAGCAGAGAACACAATCTTTTTTTCCTTAGCTCTAATATTAAATTGTCTATATTGCTTGTTTACATAAAGAATAACAGACAAATCTTTGCCAAGACAAGCTAGACTGTTTTACAATCAAGACAAGAAAACATAAATATGTGTAAAAGTCATCAAGGGGCATGTTTGCATATTTTCACAGGTATATAAATTTGTTAAACTAATTATATCAGTCACTTTAATTCAGGTGAAAGATTCATTTGTTTATTGATTCATAGTTTTACTGATAACGTTTGTTGTCTTCACATTGGAAAGTTTTTCTATGATAAAGAAGTCCAAATGCTAATTTTTCTAGCAGGATTTTGTGCACAAAATATCTCAGTAAAATTAGTTGTGCCTGGATAACGAATCCAAACAAATATAATTGTTTTACCTATCCTTCTGAGATGTGTTTTATCCTTGATGTAAGAAAAAAGAAACATTGAGAAATTCTCCCAACTGGTCACGTAAAAAACGAAAAAACAAAAAAAAACGTGTGGCTACATTTTTCAAAACAATATTTTCCATTTAGTTAAGCTAGGTAGAACCTTTAAATTGTTTATGGATCTCTTTTCAATATCAACATAACTTATCTTTATGTTTTTAGTGTAATTTGTTATCCAGAAAGAGTAAAATGTGAAAAAATAAAAGAAAATAAGCTATGCTAAGTTAGCATTAGCATATAGCTAGAATCAATGTTAGATTCTAGATCTGTCATCCTGGTATTTCAATGCCTAATCTAAATTTAAGATGAGTCCACCAACAAAAACACTAAAAGCTGCTTTAAGAGGCTAAAAAGATTCAAACTAATTTTAGGGAATTCTGTTTTTTTTAATGCATTTAGATATCTGATTACGTTCGTTTTTTTAGAAAGAGACAGACCTTGACAGTTAACAAATTTATGACCATCCTTATTGTCCCATATAGCATTTCCAAAAACAAGTGCTTAGGCAAACCTTACAGTCAAGCTTGCCTAGAAGGAAAATGTCTGCTTCAAGTTCTAAAGTAAAATAGATTCATTTCAACGACAAAGATTGATCACTTTTAATTCCCCACATTCTTAAGTACCAAACTACATCCATCTCATTCTTCAAGCCTCAGGATAATTAAATGTATTTCACCTAATTATTGATGCTACTGGTTAACCATTAGGCAGTTCCGTCAATACAATGTTCAAACAAAAGAGAGCAACAGCTGTGTTTTTTCTCAGTGGTGAGATAACCTCATATGGTAATTGAGTTTTTAGGGGGTTTAAAATTACTAAAATTAACAACAACTAGCTTAATATAGACAAATAAATGTATCCCTATGAATTTACCATAAAGCATTCTGAAAAAAAAAAAACAATAAAACATTTGTCCTGTCCAGATTTTTTTACCTTGTTCCACTGTGTTTCCAACTAACCCTTTTCTTTGTTTCTGCTTCTTAATTGTGGCTTTTTGTACACAGCAAAATGCGGCTGGACTTTATTGCAAGGGAGATTCTGTTCCAAAAAAAGCCAAAACCAAGGAAAGCCCCCTCCCCCCGCCAAAAGAAAAAAGAAGATAGAAATAAACTGTCTTTAAAAAGCCTCACTTTGACAGAAAATTGTGCAGCTGTTGTTTTGCCAACAGCGGCTGCAAAAACAACTGATTGTATTTTTCCTGTCAAGAAATGTAGAAAATTGTTTTTGTTTTGTTTTTTTACTTTTAATATACAGCATAGAAAATAATGAAACTGCTTCTTCTGTGCGCCATTTCAAAGTTATGATTTTTGCCTTAGTCTGCTGCAACATATTTGGTAGAAAGCAGGTCATTTAAAGTAACTCCCTGTTTTTGATTTAAAAATCTGCTTTTTTTCCTAAAGTTTAAGATTGAACCTACAGCCCATATAGATTTTCCCAAAGCCAGCATACCTCCCACACATGCATATTAGCAGGATGCCAGTTGCTTAGTCATCTCTGAGGTTGTGCAGATGAACACAAGAGAAAAAAAACTGTGCAGATCCTTTTACTGCAGACAAAAGGTTGAAAATAATCACCTATTTAGCTCCTTCTTTAGCTACATCATCTAGCTGGTGCAGAGATTTTAATAACATGAGATGGATTTTCTTTTTCAGTGGGAAATATACCTTTAACCCCAGTGGAAGATAGTGTTTATGTGTGAGACTAAAGGCTGCGTTAAAGTACATCTTTCCTGGCGTTTCTATTTCACGCCACGTCAGCTCGCCTTTCTGGCTTCTCATTAACCTGCCGATCCTTCAGAGGAGCTCCCGGGCAGAGCTGCACAGCTTCTTCAAGGCGGGGAGAGAACAAGTCCAGCTACTGCTGACAGTCTGCAAGCAGGGGAATTGAAATGGAAGCCATACAGCAGCACAGACCAAAGCTATCTGATGTGTTGAACTTCAGAGCAGCTTTGAGTAAACGGTTGAATGGGGCCTCGGTAGACAGAAGATTCCCCTTTAGGCATCAAGCAGTTGTCCTAGACATTTTAAAAAGTTGCCGATTCAAAACCAATACATTATGTAGTCATTTGATACTTTCAATTAGAGAAAGCACCCTAGCAGCAGTGGTCATCCAGCCAACTGGAGCATAGAATAAAGAATTGTTTTCTATCCCTAACCTATAAGGCCCACTGCACACTGTTGATCAGCTAGCTGAAAGAAAGCCCTCTCATTTTTTTATTAACAACAATATTTTGGCCGTTTTGACATATTTAACCTTTCCATTAAACCACAAACAGTTATTGTGTGTAAAACTAGAGCCTCGTATATCAGTCCAACTAATTTGACACTCTTTAAAAACTAATACTGGTAAGCTACAAGCAGCATATCTGTTATACAGTCAACTGCAAGCACTGCTTACCAGCTTAAATCAGCTTAGAAATCTATGACAAAAATAAGATATAGATTTGCACATTTAAAGCAATTAAATACTGCTGTTTGAAACACACTTTAAGTGTATTACCCCCATCTAAAAGGCTGGAGGGAGACATTTTGTGACTTTAAAATAAAATGCTACCAAAACTGAGTTCCTCTGCAATCTGAAAAGTGCCTTTTGTCAAATCAAAATTATATTGCAAATGCAATTAATTGCCCAACAGTAATGTCTTTTTACTTGGTTTTCTTTGGGTTTATTGTTTAAATACAACAAAAGCTTGGGATTTTTTTTTTCTTGATGAAAGTAAGAATCACATAACAGCCTAGATGTTTATGTCTAATAGAGAGAAAAAAATCCACCATGTTTTCCATTGCAATGTCAAGAACTCTGTTCTACGTATGGGCTTTGTGAATTTTCATCTATATTTTCTGTCAGTTCCACCTAACAAGATGAAATGGGACTTGTCCTTAAAGTCCCGTCTTCCATTCCCCATCAAGAGCCTATAAAAAACAGCATAGCCTACTTTTTATCCCTCGCCCCCCATACTCTCAAACACACACCCACACCACAGCTGAGAGTAGGTATTTCCCAGGGTAGCTGTGCTCTGCAGTGGAGCTGTCCTTGGTGCTGAAATCAGCTCTTTGCTTTTCTAGTCCCAACCCAGCAGCAGCAGCCTGAGAAACCTATTTTTCTTCAGACGCAGAGCAGGTTTTATGTCACGATGCCAAGGACAACACATGCGAGCTCTAAATTTAGCAATTCCTCCCTAAACTTTCCCCCCATTTATCAGTCAGTTAGATTTTTTTTTGGGAGAATGTTTAAGATGGAAGGCTG
Organism: Cyprinodon diabolis; assembly: GCA_030533445.1. Classification (NCBI taxonomy): domain Eukaryota; kingdom Metazoa; phylum Chordata; class Actinopteri; order Cyprinodontiformes; family Cyprinodontidae; genus Cyprinodon; species Cyprinodon diabolis. Next base: position 13,516,027 of record CM060075.1, on the reverse strand, counting down.
GGATGTTGGCTTTGGGTAAAGATATGGGCTTTAAAGTAATGTAAAATTTTAAAGCTGAGGTCTGAATTTTCCAACTACTTCTGATAAAGGGAACATGGCTGATTTAGAGCAGATTCCTACGAAATGATCAAGAGATCACAACAAATATAGCTCATTGAGAATGTTGAAAGTCATTCATTTTGTATATTTAGCTCATTGTATTTTTATCCACACAGCAGTAGATTTCAAAGACAGGAGTGAAGACACGTACAGTATTTTAAGCATTCCTCCTGATTGCATAACCATCCAGAGCATCCTCTGGAGATTTAGTACAATTTTATTTCACCAAAAAATCCCCTTCACACATATGCTACTCATTAGAGGCCTCATTTCTCTCATACCCAAAGAAAGAGAGAACTTTAAAAGATACCTTGAATCAGGATTTTGCAGTTGGTCTCCGGCTTTTCCCTTCCTGCTGTTGGTTGTTTTCCAGGCTACAAACAGGACATGGTATTTCTTAGCTCCTTTTTTTTGACCATGCCTCCTCTCAGTCATCTGTCAGTGCCTCTTCAACTGTGGCCAGCTCAGCGTTTGTCATCAGCTTTCAGCCTTGATATGATGAGGAGAGCAAAGCCATCTTTCCATTTTCATCCCTAACTTCTGATCATTTTACCATGGTTCTTCATTTTGCATGAGTCTACACCAAAATCTTTCTTGCTACACATCACTGGAAGTCCTGGGTCTAAGGGAGAAGTTGGACGGGACGCAGCCACAGCAAGCCATCCATAGCGACTTCTGTATGTCAGGGTTCCGGAAAGCATAGATGACGGGGTTTATCACGGAGCAGCATGTGGCTGGAAGGACCGTGGCGTAGGTATATATCACGGGGTAGCTGGAGTCAGCCACAATGGAGTACATGGCGAATGGCAGCCAGCACACCCCGAAGGCACACAGGATGACCGACAATGTGGAGACCCCTTTGGTGGTGGAGATAGCCATGAACTGGTGCTGGACCGCTATCTGTTGAGCATGGCGGAACGCGATTTTGCAAATCTGAAGGTAGAGCTGCATCATAAGAGCGAAGACAAGGAGGAAGGTGACGGCAAGCATCACCGCATTGTTTTTGGTGACGGGCCAACAGATGCTGCATGTAGTTGGTTCCCTCAGACAGTTCCATCCCAGCACTGGCAGCAGACCTAGAGTGACACATGTCACCCAGATAAAAACCACCATCATGTAAGTGAATGTGACTGTCCGCTCAGTGTGATAGGTCAGGGCATTGTACAGCGACAGGTAACGATCAACAGTAATGGCGAGGATGTTAAATACTGATGCCGAAAATGCTGAGATGAGTATTCCAACTGACAGCAATGTCACAAACTCTACCGAGTTATCTATCAAATAGGTGAAAACAAAGTTTAAGATGAGGCCCAGACCGGCTAGGAGGTCGGACACAGCTAGTGATCCAATCAGAATGAACATGGGAGCACGGAGCGTCGGCGTGTAGAACAGCACTGCGATGACTAACGCATTCTCGCAGGAGATTAGCGTCCCTGTTACACACAGAGCAATATCCCAAGGGTTGACTTCCTGCACTGGGTTGAAGGTGGTGCCTGGCTGAAGGTCCGGAGTCAAAGTTCGCAAGAAGGGTTCTGAAGAGGAATTAGTGGGATCCTCACTTACGTTCCAGGATGTCGAGGAATCGAAAGAGTCGAGGGGTGTTGAAAAGTTGAAGCCATTGCCACCACCACTGCTCATGGCTGCAGCTGCGGCGGCAGCCAAGGAAAAAACCATAGCTGGAGATAAGAAAGAAATAGAAGGAAAAGGGAAAGAAGGGAGGTAGAAGAATATTTAAGTTCATAAAAAGGCAAAGTAGGAATTTGGTAAGTTTATAAAATGTGTAAATGTTTGTTTCAATGCTCGTGGGTTTAAAAAAGATAAAGGTAAAAATGAAGAAAGGCAAATAGAGATGTTAATAGTTGTATCATTTTATGCAGAATAGAGGTAAAAATAGATCTTAAAGCAATGGACTGGGTAACATTAAAAGGGCATTTTTTTCTCAAGTGAACTCTGATTTTTGATGCATTTTTTCTATCTGCATATTTTCCAAAAGGACAGAGATTTCATGGTGGGTTGAAGTAGACCCAACACTTCTTATACTCATGAACTACAATGAAATGTAGTCATTACCATGTAACAAATGACTAATGTAAGGGTTAGTGGCCTCCTAGCTAAAAAAAAAAAAAAAAAAAGTGGTGATGAGACTATAGACATTCTGTGCAACCAGGTGCCCAGAAATTTGAGGTAAAAGCACATGAGAGTAGAAAGGATCTTTGCACTATGCGTAATTTCCAAAGCACAGAAAAAGAACTGGGGTCCACTTCACAAATCAGGTTTACTGAGAACTTTCTTACACCTGAAATCTTAAGTTTTCTGTTTCACAAATAAAGTTTACTCAACCTCTGTGTCTGTTATTGCTGTAACATTCACTCTAGAGTTCACCTAGTCAGGAATAATTGTTCCCCAATAAACTCAGAGTGTCGTCTGACTCCTGAAAGCCAATTTCATTTTTATTCTCTGATTTAGACAGGAGTTTTCTTGTAGTTTTGTGCAAACAGTAAAAATAAAATAATTTACTACGTCCTTTAGACACCATAGGTGTTAAAAACATAGCATGTCCTTTTGTCGAGGATATACTCAAGCGGCATTCATTCGCAGAGAATTAAATATTTAGAAGGAGAAGGTCATCAGACCGCATACTGTACCTTATATATTTAGAACGTTATCTTTAAGGGATCTACTTTTTAAACTCAATATCCATCACATACATCCAGACCTTATCCGCCCTAACATTTGCATTACACAGACGTCTTTAACAGCTGTTTAACAGAACTTGATATCAGTGAGAGCACATTGATGTGAGATAACAGCATTATAGAAAAAAACTGCAAAGTCAGCAAACAGCTCCAGTCCCATAGAATGGCTTCAGACTGTGCCTCCTATACCTTCTAGTAGGTTTCTTATGGCTGATAATATGCATTTTTATCTATTAAGGTTGGGCAATTGGACAAATCTATCGACCATTGACGATAGACTCAGCCCTTCAATAATAATTTTTAAGAGTGATTTTCTTTCGTCTTACGTTTAAATACGGATTTAATTTTAATAAAACAATAAAAATGAACAATTCTCTCCTACAATGAAGCTGTGTGCTTTCCATAAAAAAATCTCCAGTTCAGTCTAACTTTGCAGATCTTTTGCAGATAAACAAATGAATAACAATATAAAAAGTATAATTTCTCATAACATAGTTGCAATAACTGGAAAAGAGGAAAGTATTCCCACTGGACCAAACTTCTATGTATTTGACAAGAAAACTAGCATGTTTGCTTTATTGGGTTTTAGCAGTGTCCGCAGATGGTTAACAATATTACCAGCGGTGCAGAAGACGCGCTTTGAAGATGTGCTTGTCCTAGTCAACTGCACAAATATATCGTCCGTTGCCATTTGTTGGACTGAGAAATATCGGTTGAAAAATGAAAAAATTCCAAACCTTTTTATCTACTTTATTTACAACATACCTTTTTTTAAAACTGTGTTTTCAAGCTTTACTTTGAATAAATTCCACATTTTTCCATCACATGGATTTAATTTGGTGAGTAAAGCAACTCAGCTGACGGAATGTGATATTTCTGTTTTTTGTTTGTTTAATATCATACAGATCAATTGTTTTACGACACATGAAGAACAACTAAAATTTTGTTAGGATTGCACATAAATAGGTTCATTAATTCCACAAGCAAAAAGAGAATTACCCTAAGGATTAGGATTCATTTGGTTATAACTACTGAGCGCCCTGTAGGTAGGAGGCACAATCTAAAGCCATTCTATGGAACTGATAAACACTAATAATGGACATTTAATGGGATGATAACATCCGAATCGGCTGCAAACAGCCACTTAGTATTCACTGTACAATGGAAGATCTCCACATCCATATTGTTATTTGATCCTAATTTCCATTACTGTGATTAGGAAGAAATACGTTTTAGATGTCAAACATACATATTGAGTCAAGCTGATAAATGTCAAAACAGCCACTTAATATTTCCAGATATATAAACTTAATTCTTGCTAATACCATTTTTTTCCACTTTCCAAAATTCAGTTTTTGCTGACAAATATGTAATTTAGAAAATCTACTGCATTGTTACAGTTCCAACATGGAATGCTATTTTCACCAGGAATAATACAATTTTAGTAATCTACAAATAGAACAGAGAAAAAAACTTACACATTAACTCAGACAGAAATCTTTTCCTACACCATCTCACTCTCATTTGCAGTTATAGTGCTGCAAAGGAGCGCTATATTCTCCATTTTCTTTCCATTTCTGGATTGAAATGTACATTTCCAAGGCACTTCTTCTTGCCTGTTGTTATGGTGACTTGTCAAATAGGGGCTCCACCGTTGATATGTTTTCATTACGCATTTGCTTGACTCTGAGCGAACCTACTCAGCGTTGATCAAACTAACTCACAGCAACCATTGTGAAACCAAAAACTCATAGTTTCCAACCTCAGACTAGATCCATTCAGAGTTGAGGATTTGAGTCTGACTTTGTTAAACCTGCTGGTAAATATTCTGTTATCCAGGTTTATACAGTAGCCCATCAAATCCTTGTTTTGTTTTGAAAACAACGAACGGGTCCACCCCTTTGGAGGGCCAAACGACCTAAACGACCCCCATTCCAGAGGGCTGGACCCTTTAGTCTATTTTCAATTTGCATCTTTTCAAAACTAAAACAAAGGTTTGATGGGCTACAGTATACAACTTTGAACTCAACACTATTCCTCACATTTTGAACTGAAAAAACTTCCTGGATGGGAAGCAAAATGGCTTCAAACTTGGAAACAAAGTCCAGTGGATTGTTTTTAATTTTCTTTTTTTGGAATTTGTTAAACCTGCTTTGTGAAATGGTCATCTGATCGTCGTTCTTAAGCCCAAGGTGAACTCCTTCTCTAGCAGCGGCATTTTGTGTTTAACTCTTTAGAATTGTCAATGCCCAACACTCATTTTCTTTGCAATGCTCTAAGCTAAACCTGCTGATTTTCATTTCCAGGTACCTTTGGTTCTGCAATAATGACAATTTTGAAAGCTGACTTAAGCTGCATCACTCTCCATGCATTTAAGGATTTATGAATTTGCCAGATGTGGATATCAGAGTGTTCATCTTTGCATGTTTATGTATTTTTTTCTAAGTTTATTTCTGGTGATGTTATTCTAAGGAAAGTTCTTCCATTTTCATTTTGCACAAATGAAGCCTTCTAAATGGCTTGTGTGGCATCATTTTACATACTTGGCTAAAGGCTTACACAAAGATCCGTAAGCACTGCAAGGACCAACTATGCTAGCTATGCTGGCATTGTTACCCAATTGTGGCTAACATTGACATTTGTTAAGCCGGCCATAAACTGTGAGATATTTTCAATCGTTGCACACAGCTACAGCTCAAACTGTATGATGAAACTGCAGGGTTTAAAAGTTCATGACTCACAGTGCATGTTCTCACACTATGAGGCCCGACGCTCTGATGCGATATTACGACGGCCGACTGGTTTTCAAACCTGTTTGATTTTCTCGCGAGCTTACAATTCCTGATCGCGAGGTGGTCGTGAGAGACTAATCTCCCCTCGTTACCCCCTCTATACTACATGACGCACAATGCACAGCGTGGCTGAAACTCTGCCCGATCGAAAACGCATGACTGGAAAATTGGCCCGAAAAGGGCAAAAAAAATCATACAGTGTATGCCCGGCTTTAGCCACAACTTCATAGTTTCATGTTGCTTTCTCCTAAATGGCTACACCTCTTTTTTTATTATGATTATGAATTAGATTCTTTCAAGCTCAAAATCCATAATACGTAAACTAATCAAATCGTATTTAGGCTACACTAAAAAAGCTTCAGAACCTTTTTTTCTGTTTCTTAACAAAAAATCTTAGATGATGTTAGTCTTAGATGGTGTTAGGTCTTAGATAATGTTAGCGTTAGATAATCATTTAACACTATTTGTATGACCTAGATAACAATATACAGAATAAAGTTTGTTTAAACATTGATTTTATTTTGAAAAACAAAAAAAAGGGATTATCAGATTGCCAAGAAATAAAGCTAGAACTCATATGATTGTCATGAATTTAATACCATGCAGCCTTTAATCTCAGCTCATGAGCAGGATGGCTACAATGCTAATAAACAGATAAACAAGACAGTCATTTCTATCCACCCAAACGTTCATTCATGAAAGCAAGCATCTACTTGACCCTTAAGCACCCACGTTGTGCAGCCGCCCACTCACACTCCTGACGGTTTTTTTCGTTGATTTTTTTTTTTATACCACAACAAGAGCAGGTGTGGACAGACTCACACACACTTTCAGTCATGGGATGGAGGTATTCCTTCCATTTTAGCTTGAAGGCAACATGACACATGCAACACAATTAAACCCCCCCAGTTTGCGCCATCCAGAGCCTGAGCGCACCGCGTCCTTACCTTTCAGAAGCGGAACAGAGTCCAAGGTTCTAGTTTTTCTTACAGTCTGAACCATCTTCCCCTTATTCTATTTTTAGAGCATCTCCAAAAATGGTGCATGACGTCCCGGGGCACGGCGCAGCGCTGCTGTTTAATTCACCAGCGGCGTGGACGCGAGCGCGCAAAGATGCGTGTGCGCGTTTTCCTTAAAATAAAAAAAGAAAAGCGCTCTAAATCCGGATTGTGATCCACATCGTATGCTGCAGCTGCGCTAAATTTAGTGCAGCGCCAGAGCGAGCGCGAATGTCGAGTTTCATTCATAAAAAAGAGAGGAGGGGGTGCAGTTGATCATCCCTCACGCGCACTTCCCACTTTACACCCCTCCTCCTCGCCATCTCAGTTTCTTTCACACATACACACACATGACAACTCTTCTTTCACAGCAGAAATACACGCACGGGGAACGTGCACGCGCCGCCAACATCAATGCCGGCAAAGCGGCCAAGAGAAGGTCACCGCCGCCGCACACCCTGCAGCTCTCCATGGTGGCCGGTCCATTCCCTGCGGTAACGGTTGCGGGGTTCATCCGCATGCACCGGTGCAGCATAAAAAGCCCGCTCTCAGAGTCAGAGGAGGGGAGAAAGAAAAAAAAAAGGGCTACCTTGATCCGCTTCACTCAGCTGCAGCAGTGCGGTCCCTGAGCCAGCAAGGGGGGGAGGATGAGAGGGGGAGGTTATGCAGGTGGGGGGGATGTTGGATTAAAAGTGGGAATAAATGGGAAAACATGCCACATACATAGGAAATTAAAATAAAAATTACCAGCTCCTCGTCTTTTTCGTCCCCCCTTGATGGAACCGGGATGCCTTTGAAGCCCCTTTCTCCTCCTCTAAGAGCCGGTTGTGTCTTCTTCCAGGGTTTCCCTCCCCTGTCTCCTTTTTTTTTTTTTTTTTTTTTTGGACCCCGCCAGTCAGCGGCGCGCGCTATATCCTCCAGTTGGCATGGTTATTAGCCTTCTCTCGACGAGCTCCGTCCTCGCGCTGCACATCCTCGGCCCCTTATTGGATGCGCGTGTCACTCTCCCGGTCTGACGTCAGAAGTCTCCGCTGCTACAGTCACCGTCTGCATGCTCGGTGTGTGAATCACGGCGTGAGGGAGATTGTACTCACTCACCTTAACCAAACATCTTCATTCAGCTTTTAATATTGCGCGCTGATTGATCTCTACGAGAGAAAACACTGATTCACTGAGAAGGGGAAATGTTTGGGAATTCTGGAGGGATACATCCCCTCCAACATGTGTAAATATCAGGACATACAACTACTAACAATATTTCCAAACAAAATACAGTCGGGATGGTGCTTATGCAACCCCGGAGCTTCATATCCCACTGGATCCACTCACGTGGGCGCATGGACGCGCCTGCACCCACGTTGCTTTTTTGCGGGCGGGATCCATGTGTCACTGTGTGTAAGCCACTAATGGCCAACTACCACCCTCTGTAACTTCATTAGAAGGATGCGTTGAATTCTCTGACGCCATATCCCACCCAGGATGAAGTGGACATTGATTGAGGGCTCCCATCAAAACGTCACACAATCATTATCTTTCCTTTGGCTTCTCTTACGTTGCAAAAACGATTAAAAAAAATGACGAAGAATGTCTTAAATTAAGTGTATTTACCCTCAATTTGAGCAGGTAAATAAGATGGCTTGCCAATGGAATTAGTATTTTTTTAATTCTTAAAATAGGATAATTAGACATTATGCACCTAAAATAAGATAATGCAGTTGTTTTGTCTTATTTTAAATGTAAATTGTCTTGTTCAATTGGCAAAGTGTTTCACTTATCTCATTAATTCAAGATAAAATGCACTTATTTAAAAAACAACAATAACCATAGGGGGCCCACATGGTACTGCATGGGGGTCCGAAAGCTTTGGTTGATTTGTCTTTTAATATTCCCCCCTGCAATTTTTTCCACTAATTGAAATGTCTTTAAATGGACATTAACATGAATTCAACCCACTGTAGTAAACAGATAAATGGAGGCAGAAGATGTCTTTCAGTCAGCAATGCACACATTCAGCGACACACAGGAGCTCTTTCAAGCCGGGCACCGTTTCATTCGCAACACCTGTCCCATCAACCAGGAATCAGAACCATGACACAATCTATAATTGCGGGACTATAGGACCAGTTTGATATAACACAATTTCATACAATATATATAATTAGGGGGTCCCCGCTTCCATCAGTTTGGGGGTCCTTGGCCTGGAAAACGTTAAAGACCCTTGTCCTGCGGTGCTAAGAGTGTCAATATCCACACATGCACAGCACAAGAGCTTCATACCCCCCTTTTGGATAACAAAAAAGTTTTCACGTCCCACCAATCATCCCTCTACGCCCCATACTACCTTTTCAACAGTAAAAAAGGAAAACTCAAAGGAAAATTCCAAATATTTGGAATCTCTTTACAGGAATGTGTAAAGAGATCACACACTGTAAGGTGCAAATAAGGCATTACATGTGCATAAACATTACTCATAAGAGTAACTTCAGTGTTAAATTATTATTAACAGTAGTAACTAAGAAGACATAAATCAAAATGGAAATGTAAACATATCACAATTTGACTAAATGTACCAGGTGCAAGGTGTGTTTAAAATGTCTGATAGATTTTTGTTTAACTTGGATGAAGTGACTTATTCTAAGAGCATGAGCCAGAATAGGACAAATTCATGTTTTCCTGACTGTGTACACTTAAAGGGTATCTTTAAAGACCCAAACTACATTGAAATGTAATTATTTTCAGTTTAGCTATTTATTTCATTGTGCAGCAGAATTCAATTTTACTATCAATACATTAAAAAACACACACACACGCACACACACATTAACCTAGAACCAATGTCTTATATCATTAATCAATCTGACTTTAATGTGGCATGCATCTGAGTTATAGGACTAAATCTTCCATTTTGTCATCCCATCTTGTTTAACCCCTTTCTGCCTTAATTAATTTATAAAATAAACATTTAGTTTTCCTTTTCTAGTCTAGTCGAACACATTCTAGATCAAGAAGAGCAAATAAGTTCAATACAGTTCAGTGTATCTATATAGCGGTAATTCACCACACATTCCATCTTAAGACACTTTAAAGAGACAATTCAGTCAGACTGGTTAAAAGTTTCTATCAAGGTAAACCAGCTGATTGCACTGAGTCATTGACTTCCAATACATGGTACACCTAAGCCTGTGGCGATCATTATGGCTTGCAGTTTGTCGTTGATTCTTCCGCAATGCCTCACACCAAGCATGAACGTAGCGACAGTTGAGAGGAAAACTCCCTATTAACAGGAAGAAACTTCCAGCAAAACCAGGCACAATGTGAGCGGCCATCTGCTGAGGCCGACTGGGGTTCGAGGAGACAGAAGCAGAGATAGAAAAAGTAAGGAAAGAAACAGCCAAAGATGAGCTCCATGTTAATTCTCTAGAAGTAGAATGAAGCAGCCTAAACATATAGCAAGATAAATACAGAAAATAGTTCAGGATAACTGCCTATTTTAAATCTAATTAGAGTACTTACAATAGATATAAAGCTTTGTTCTTATTTTGCAAAAACTACTATACTTGGAAAACTTACCTTGATTACAGTATCAATCAGCATGTTAATATTGTAGATAAACTCTAAATTAATAAAAGGTTTCAAATTTCTTATGTTTTTTTCTGATTTTGTGTTTTAAGAGTTCTATATGCATGCTAATCCCTAGCAAATAAGATGGTTGTTATTGGACTAATCTGAAATAACACATTTTGTTTATACTTTTAGTTCTAAACAACCAAAGATATTTGTTTGCCCAAAAGTCAGAAGCATGAGGGATGCTTTCATAAAAGTAGCACTCAACTATAGGCTTTCCATGTTCGCTCTTGGTCCCTGCAGATATCAGTGAGAGCAGCTAGAGGAAGGAAGGGATGTTCCTATACTGATTATTTCTAAAGATCAATAAAATTATAAAGGCTAATATTTGAGGGTATGGTGAGTAAAATTTTTTTGTCCAATGTTTGGTGAAAACTGTGGAAGTAATAATATAAAGAAAAAAGAAATTGTGCCAGTATTCACAGCTTTAAGACACACGTTAGAATGTGATAATAATTTGTTTAAAAGAGTTGCAAAGTTTTTCTGTTGGGCTTCTCTGAGAATTGTAAAAACAAAACTCAGTTAAGGCATGCATGTCTGAACTGCTTATTTGTCTTTCCAATAAGCATTTAGTTCCCAAAAGCCCGGGTCAAGGTTCATCACAAGGACAACATCAATACTAATGATTTTGATTGGTCTGTCATTACTTATGCAACATAACAGTAATTTAAAAAGATAAAGAAAAGATGTAAAAATGCACATTGCTCAGTGTCAGCACAGAGTCAGTAAAGATTTTTGCGAAGAGCTCCACTGCTACCAGGCACAGAAATACCTGGATGACTGACAGTGAAGAGCACAGGGTGCGTCGCCCCAATTGTTGAAAAACACTTGTCTAAGTGAGCTCTCGGGAGTCAAAGCCCCCTTTGGGAGCAAAATGGTGGAGAGGATGCACTATATGTGCCTTTATTCCTTCTTTGTTTGTGCATGCCACTTATAATTCCGAAAGAATTTTAGAAAATACACAAAAAAAGGGATATTTACTGCTGAAACATTAACTTCTAAAATGGAGGTCTTCAACGGGGGGCCGGGACCCCAAGGGGGTCCACAGAGGTACTGCATGGGGGTCGCGAAAGTTTTTGTTGATTAGACTTTTTGTCTAATCAATTCATTTATCTGTAGTAAACAGATAAATGGAGGCAGAAGATGTCTTTCAGTCATCAATGCACACATTTAGCGACAAGCAGTAGCTCCTTCAAGCTGGGCACCGTTTCATCCACAACACCTGTCCCATCGATGAGGAATCAGAACCAGAAATACTTTAATAATCCCAGTGAGAAATTACTTTCCCCACATGACACCATCTATAATAGAGTGACTATAGGACCAGCTTGATATAACACAATTTCATACTATATGTAATTAGGCCCTAATTATTAGGGGGTTCTCGCTCCATCTCCCCATCAGTTTGGGGGTCCTTGACCTGGAAAACGTTGAAGACCCAAGTTATAAAACATCTGTTACAATTTTAAACTTATTTAAAATGTAATATTCATAAATACGGGATTTTAGTTTTCAAGCTTAATGACTATAAAATTCATATTCATTACTGATCCTTCTAATGTACAGTATATCTTCATTCTAAGGGCACAATCTGGTATTGTTTGATTCAGCTTGTCCGCATAGAGGCTGTTAGTAAAAGCTTAGTTTGCTCATATACTTTTGTCTGGTTCTGTCTTTGACCTAAATAGAATTAGACAGTCCTCTTGGGTGAGCAGAAGGTGTATGCTTAACATCCTCTTCTCTTGTTCAGCTAATATGGTCAAATACCAGGACAATTACAACACATAGCAGAAATGAAAAGATACAGTGTCTCTAGAGGACTGTCATAATGAGCCCTTAGCTATTGTAATAATAGCTGTAATTTGTTCAGGGAAATGAACATTCCCAGAAAGACTGATGTTTTTGCTTTGGTAAACCATACCCTATTAGTCATCTGGCCATAGTAAAACAAGAAAGAAAATTCTGGAAAAAAAATTATGTCTATATGGATGTAAGCAGATTGATTTACTCTTTGCCCTGCATCTGAGAGGTCACTAGTTTTAAACCCAGTTCTTTCATTTGCAGATTTTGTGTACTTGGGCAAGTTACTTTAACCTTAGAGATGATGGTCAGAGGGCCCACTGGTGCCTGTGAATACCAGTATAGAAGTCATTCTTTAATCAGTGTGCCCAAGGGTAGCCGTGGCTTCAAAGTCGCTTACCACTGTCAGTGTGTCACTATGCTTATAAATGACTGAATGTAGCATAAAGTGTTTGGAATCCTGTGAATTGTAAAGGTGCTATAAGTATAGTCTATTAACCATTCATAAAAGATTTAGATAACAGTTTCTATCTATCTATCGTTTTAGATTGCAATACCCTTCTACCTCCCACAGCTCCTTGTTTGATTTAAATAGGCCTAGTCACGCACTATGACTTCACAATTTTCTACCAAATAGCTCATTCTAGTTACATACAAAGTTCTTCATAGAAAATTATTATACCCTGTTAGCGTAAGATAATATTGGATGCCAAGAGGGATAAGACATAAGTGTGCTCTGAATGCAATACATTGTTATTCACTAAAGCGGGAGCAAAAGCGGAAGAGGCATCCATGTTTCTGCCAAAATTAAGGATGCTTAAGTACATGAAACTGTGAGAGCAAGGCTCAAAGTTGGATAACAGTGGTCCAAAGAGTAAAAGTTCTCTACAGAGATTAGTTACAACCAGAGCCATTGAATAGGATAGTATTGTAAGCAGGAGACCAACACTGTCCGAATGCCCACCCTATACAGTGCCAATAAAGAGCATTATAGAATGATTTCACTGTTTTAAATGAGTGTCCGAATGTCTAGTGGATGAAAAAGTAGTGCACACCAAATTTCCACAATGCACCATGAAAGGTAGTGACGATCCATGGTCACTAGACGAGCAGATATATCCCAGAATGCAGCCTGCTGTGTCCATAGAGTGTCGCTACCCTACAGAAGTGACTAATAACAAAGATGGCACAGGCATGGTGGAGGCAGAGTTATGTGACCAATTGTATTAATAAGCTCTTAGTTATAATGATGTAAAAGTTGAACACAGGCTTTGGGTACCTAGATGGCAATTTAACATGGGCTTTGGCTCCTGAGAGAGCACTTTAGCATTCGTTTTGGCTCCAGAAAGGGCATTATAGCCCACTTTTCCCTCCGGAGTGGGCACTTTAGCAAGTGTTTTCGCTCTAGACAGGTCACTATAGTACACATTTTGGCCCCAGAGAGAGCACTTTAGCACACATTTTGGCTGCAGAGAGGGCACTTTAGCACGAGGTTTGGTTCCAGAAAGTGCGCTTTAGCATATGTTTTGGCTGCAGAGAGGGCATTTTAGCACGAGTTTTTGCTCCAGAGAGGGCAATTTAGCACATGTTTTGGCTCCAAAGAGGGCAATTTAGCATATGTTTTGGCTGCAGAGAGGGCACTTTGGCACGTTTTGGCTCGAGAGAGGGCACTTTAGCACGAGTTTTGGCTCCAGAGAGGGCACATTACCTTGCATTTTAGCTACAGAGAGGGCACTTTGGCACAATTTTTGGCTCCAGAGAGGGCACTTTACCACATATTTTGGCTCCAGAGAGGGCCCTTTTGCATGAGTTTTGATTCCAGAAAGGTCACTTTAGCTTGCATTTTAGCTAGAGAGAGGGCACTTTAGCATGAGTTTTGGCTCCAGAGAGGGCAATTTAGCACGTTTTGGGTCCAGAGAGGGCGCCTTAGCTTGCATTTTAGCTACAGGGAGGGCACCTTAGCACATGTCTTGGCTCCAGAGAGGGAACCTTAGCTTGCATTTGAGCTACAGAGAGGGCACTTTAGCACACATTTTGGCTCCAGAGTGGGCACTTTAGCACAAGTTTTGGCTCCAGAGAGGGCACATTACCTTGGATTTTAGCTACAGAGAGGGTACTTTGGCACAAATGTTGGCGCCTAAAAGGGCACTTTACCACATATTTTGGCTCAAGAGAGTACTTTAGCACAAGTTCTGGCTCCAGAAAGGGCACTTTGGCTTTCATTTTAGTTACAGAGAGGGTACTTTAGCATGAGTTTTGCCTCCAGAGAGGACACTATAGCACACTTTTCCCTCCAAAGACGGACTTTAGCACACATTTTGGCTCCAGATAGGGCACTTTAGCACATTTTTTGGCTCCAGGGTGGGCACTTTAAGATGTGTCTCAGCTCCAGAGAGAGCACCTTAGCAACTGTTTTGGTTTGAGACGGGGCACTTTTGCACGTGTTTTGGCTCCTGAGACGGCACCCTATCATGTACAGTGGGGCAAAAAAGTATTTAGTCAGCCACCAATAGTGCAAGTTCTCCCACTTCAAAAGATGAGAGAGGCCGGTAATTTTCATCTTAGATATACCTCAACTATGAGAGACAAAATGAGAAAAAAAAATCCAGAAAATCACATTGTCTGATTTTTAAAGAATTTATTTGCAAAATATGGTAAAAAATAAGTATTTGGTCAATAACAAAAGTTCATCTCAATACTTTGTTATATACCCTTTGCTGGCAATGACAGAGATCAATCGTTTTCTGTAAGTCTTTACAAGGTTTTCACACACTGTTGCTGGTATTTTGGCCCATTCCTCCATGCAGATCTCCTCTAGAGCAGTGATGTTCTGGGGCTGTTGCTGGGCAACACGGACTTTCAACTCCCTCCAAAGATTTTCTATGGGGTTGAGATCTGGAGACTGGCTAGGCCACTCCAGGACCTTGAAATGCTTCTTACGAAGCCACTCCTTCGTTACCCGGGCGGTGTGTTTGGGATCATTGTCATGCTGAAAGACCCAGCCACGTTTCATCTTCAATGCCCTTGCTGATGGAAGGAGGTTTTCACTCAAAATTTGACGATACATGGCCCCATTCATTCTTTCCTTCACACGGATCAGTTATCCTGGTCCCTTAGCAGAAAAACAGCCCCAAAGCATGATGTTTCCACCCCCATGCTTCACTGTAGGTATGGTGTTCTTTGGATGCAACTCAGCATTCTCTCTCCTCCAAACACGACGGGTAGAGTTTTTACCAAAAAGTTCTATTTGGGTTTCATCTGACCATATGATATTCGCCCAGTCATCGTCTGGATCATCCAAATGCTCTCTAGCAAACTTGAGACGGGCCTTGACATGTACTGGCTTAAGCAGGGGGACACGTCTGGCACTGCAGCATTTGAGTCCCTGGCGGCGTAGTGTGTTACTGATGGTAGCCTTTGTTACTTTGGTCCCAGCTCTCTGCAGGTCATTCACTAGGTCCCCCCGTGTGGTTCTGGGATTTTTACTCACCGTTCTTGTGATCATTTTGACCCCACGGGATGAGATCTTGTGTGGAGCCCCAGATCGAGGAAGATTATCAGTGGTCTTGTATGTTTTCCATTTTCTAATAATTGATCCCACAGTTGATTTCTTCACACCAAGCTGTTTACCTATTGCAGATTCAGACTTCCCAGCCTGGTGCAGGTCTATAATTTTGTTTCGGGTGTCCTTTGACAGCTCTCTAGTTTTGGCCATGGTGGAGTTTAGAGTGTGACTGTTTGAGGTTGTGGACAGGTGTCTTTTATACTGATAACGGGTTCAAACAGGTGCCATTAATGAAGGTAACGAGTGGAGGACAGAGGAGCCTCTTATAGAAGAAGTTACAGGTCTGTGAGAGCCAGGAATCTTGCTTGTTTGTTATTGACCAAATACTTATTTTCCACCATATTTTGCAAATAAATTCTTTAAAAATCAGACAATGTGATTTTCTGGATTGTTTTTCTCATTTTGTCTCTCATAGTTGAGGTATATCTATGATGAAAATTACCGGCCTCTCTCATCTTTTTAAGTGGGAGAACTTGCACTATTGGTGGCTGACCAAATCCTTTTTTGCCCCACTGTATTAGGGCTGCAAAGAGGGCACTGGGTGCCTCTGCAAACTTCTGATAAATGTACAAAACTATTCTGATTATAGATACTTGTTAACACGTTGAATCGCTTTTCTTTCAAGTGACAAAATTTAATATACACTATATTGCCAAAAGTATTTGCTCACCCATCCAAATTATTGGAATCAGGTGTTCCAATCACTTCCATGGCCACAGGTGTATAAATTCAAGCACCTAGGCATGCAGACTGTTTTTACAAACATTTGTGAAAGAATGGGTCGCTCTCAGGAGCTCAGTGAATTCCAGCGTGGAACTGTGATAGGATGCCACCTGTGCAACAAATCCAGTCGTGAAATTTCCTCGCTCCTAAATATTCCACAGTCAACTGTCAGCTGTATTATAAGAAAATGGAAGTGTTTGGGAACGACAGCAACTCAGCCACGAAGTGGTAGGCCACGTAAACTGACGGAGCGGGGTCAGCGGATGCTGAAGCGCATAGTGCGAAGAGGTCGCCAACTTTCTGCAGAGTCAATCACTACAGACCTCCAAACTTCATGTGGCCTTCAGATTAGCTCAAGAACAGTGCGCAGAGAGCTTCATGGAATGGGTTTCCATGGTCGAGCAGCTGCATCCAAGCCATACATAACCAAGTGCAATGCAAAGCGTCGGATGCGGTGGTGTAAAGCACGCCGCCACTGGACTCTAGAGCAGTGGAGACGCGTTCTCTGGAGTGACGAATCGCGCTTCTCCATCTGGCAATCTGATGGACGGGTCTGGGTTTGGCGGTTGCCAGGAGAACGGTACTTGTCTGACTGCATTGTGCCAAGTGTAAAGTTTGGTGGAGGGGGGATTATGGTGTGGGGTTGTTTTTCAGGAGCTGGGCTTGGCCCCTTAGTTCCAGTGAAAGGAACTCTGAATGCTTCAGCATACCAAGACATTTTGGACAATTCCATGCTCCCAACTTTGTGGGAACAGTTTGGAGCTGGCCCCTTCCTCTTCCAACATGACTGTGCACCAGTGCACAAAGCAAGGTCCATAAAGACATGGATGACAGAGTCTGGTGTGGATGAACTTGACTGGCCTGCACAGAGTCCTGACCTCAACCCGATAGAACACCTTTGGGATGAATTAGAGCGGAGACTGAGAGCCAGGCCTTCTCGTCCAACATCAGTGTGCGACCTCACAAATGCGCTTCTGGAAGAATGGTCAAAAATTCCCATAAACACACTCCTAAACCTTGTGGACAGCCTTCCCAGAAGAGTTGAAGCTGTTCTAGCTGCAAAGGGTGGACCGACGTCATATTGAACCCTATGGATTAGGAACGGGATGTCACTTAAGCTCATATGTGAGTCAAGGCAGGTGAGCAAATACTTTTGGCAATATAGTGTATATGACATAAAATTGTGAAAGAATCTTTTCAGCACACAGAATATGATGCCAAATTCTGTTTTTTTTTTACTTCACATGTCTTTAACTGGTTCATGATTCAGGATTCTCAAAACAAAACACCACTGCTATAAATGTAAGCCTGATCAGAAAATGACCACATCTTTCAACATTACTAATCCTGACCACTAACAAGGTTTTCTTCCTGATATTTTTATGGTTCTAAAAGGAAAAATTTGCTCGAGTCAACCTTTAAATGCACAAAATCTCTAAGCTTTCCCAAGAATCTGTCCTAAAGAAGAATATTAGTCTTGTTCTTGTCTCATTATTACTCTCTTATCTGAGCTCACCTCTGTGGCTCATCCCATCTTTTTCATCTTTTTTTATGCTGATAACCAATAATTCAAAATGATAGGGAAGGGTCTGTTGCGTTCTTTTAACATTAACCATGCATGTTCACACACAGCTACTCCTTTCAAATCCTCTTGCCTTGATTGCTTTTAATTTCTTTTGTTTTTTTGCCTTCCTTATGAATCACCCCACATGATTAGAATACAGATGAAATGTCTGTGTGTATTTTCATTGACTGCCTCTCTACATCTGACTTCATTCATCTTCCAGCCAAGCACAATGGGATAACTGTATGCTGTTGCATCATTTAGTTGGTTTGATATGTTTTTGCATTAGACTGCTGGTCAGCCTTACTCTCTTTTATCTGTCTTCAACTGTCTCTACACACAAACACGGAGACGTGCATGCTTGCGCTATTTACTGCCTTTTCACAGTGATGACGGTGCAAACCAAACTGTATTACAGCACTGGTGTTTTCTAGTATGAGCATCAGTTCCTCCTCCAGCCTTCAAAGATGAAAGTCACTGTAGGATGGGCACTTTACATTGAGGAAACAGAGTTGCATAACTCCTTTACAGTTAGGGCAGTGGTGCATGGTTGGGCTAATGCCGCATTCAAAGAGTCGTGATATAGCTCCTGCTGATGTGGGCGCTGTGCATGCTTGTGCAAAATAAGAAAAATACAGGAATATCTAAGTATATGGGTTTCACTGTGCTTTAAAAAAAAAGGCTTGGTTTGAATCCAAATGCACACGCTGGCTGGGAGAGTCAGCAGTGAAAGTGGATGACTAATACTGCTCCCACCCTTACCTTCACTCCCCCTCACTTCAACACAAAGTCAACCTCCAACAAAGTCAACCCCCTGCACTTGCATCATGAAACACAAAATGAGCTTCCCTCAAGTATCCGGCCATAATCAAGCAAACTTATGAGCTGTTATTATGTTCCTGACCCGATTTTTACTTCAGAATTTAAAAAGGCAGCATAATTTTCTAAATGAAAGCCTTTTATATCAAATTTTTTGGATTTCTTTTCACTACTGTGTGTGATGTCTTCGCCTCAGCTTAAATTAACTTTACAGATGTGGCTGCACTTATTAATACTGATCCTGCTTTATTTTATATTTAATCATTTTCTGACCATCTAGAATTGACTGTTAAATGTTCTTAGCTGAAGAAATCATAAAAAGGTCAGACACGCATTCAGAGAGTTAAGCTGGGCATACACTGCGATTTTTTTGCCCTTTTCGGGGCAATTTTCCAACCATGCGAGAATTTTCCGATCCAGCTGAAAGTCATAAAAAGGTCAGACACGCATTCAGAGAGTTAAGCCGGGCATACACTGTGCGATTTTTTTGCCCTTTTCGGGGCAATTTTCCAACCATGCAAGAATTTTCCGATCAGGCTGAAAGTCGGACTGATCATGAAACAGAAAATGTGCGTCGTGTAGTGTACAGAGGGTAACGAGGGGCGATTTGCCTCTCACGAACACCTCCCAATCAGGAATCGTGAGGTCGGGAGACTATCAAACATGTTTGATTTTCTCCCAGGCGTCGTGGGCAAATCGCTAAATGGGCAATCGCAAACAAGGATTCTTCTTTTACTTCTTCCTCTCAGATGTAAACACAATACTTAGACAGATTTATTTTTGTCATTTTGTACACACGAGTGTAAACAAAAATAAATTTTGTTTAAAACAGCTCTAGACAATTTCATTTTCTAAAGTGCATGCTTGAAAACAATAATAAATACATTTAAAAATAGTAATATAAATATATGAGTGTATATTTACAGTTCTAACATTTTTTTATTATTGTAAATAAAATAACCCATTTTACACAACACTCAGCAGTGGGGAAGAAACTGTTCTAAGGGCAGCAGGGAGAAAAGTCCATGGTGGGGGTGTGAGGGGTCATTTATAATGTTACGGACTCAGGGCAAGCAGCGCTGAGATGAAATGTCTTGAATGGAGGGAAGAGGAGCCCCGATAATCTTCTCTGCTTTTCTTACTACTCTTCTCACCTTCTTTTAGTCTGAGGTGCTGCAGCCTCCACACCACACAGTGAGACAGCTGGTCAGAACGCTCTCTATGGTGGTTCTGTGGAAGGTGGTGAGGATGGGTGGGGCAGGTGAGCTCTCTTCATCCTCCATAAGAAGTACATGCGCTTTTGTGGCCTTTTGATCAGTGAGGTGGTGTTTAAATTCCAGGTGAGGGTGTCTGTTGATGAGCAGTGGAGCATGGTTAGGCCGATTCTTCCTGAAGTCAAAGATGATCTCCTTCGTCTTCTCTACGTTCAGGATCAGGCTGTTATCTTTGCACCAGTCCACCAGCTACTCCACCTCCTCTCTGTAGTTCAGGTCATTGTCGTCTCTGATAAGCCCCACCACCATGGTGTCGTCTGCAAACTTCACGATGTGATTGGTGGTGAACCTGGGGACGCAGTCATCTGTCATCAGGGTGAACAGCAGGGGGCTCAGGACGCAGCCCTGAGGGGAGCCTGTGGTTAGATTGATGACATCAGAGGTGTTCTGTCCAACCCGGACTGACTGGGGTCTGTTGGTGAGGAAGTCTAGCAGCCAATTGTAGAGGGGTGTATTGAATCCCAGCTGTTCCAGTTTGCCCATCAGATGCTGTGGGATGATGGTGTTGAACTCACACTGTACGACAAAACCCTGCGGCTTCATCCTACAATGTGAGCTGTAGCTGCATGCAACGATTGAAAAAATCGCACGCCCTGCCTAAAGTGACTTTCATCAGTTTAAACAGACCTTATAAGATCAAGTAAATATATTATGTGGTAACTCCTATAATATTTTCATTGTAACAATGTGGTCATAGGATTGCATCCCTGCTTTTTGCAGATGATGTGGTCCTATTGGCTTCATCAGGTCGTGATCTGCAGCTCTCGCTGGATCGGTTCGCAGCCGAGTGTGAAGTGGCCGGGATGGGGATCAGTGCCTCCAAATCCGAGGCCATGGTCTTGAGCCGGAAAAGGGTGGAGTGCCTTCTCCGGGTCAGGGGGGGTGTCCTGCCCCCAGTGGAGGAGTTTAAGTATCTCGGGATCTTGTTCACAAATGAGGGAAGAAGGGAGATCGACAGGCGGATTGGCGCAGCATCTGCCGTGAAGCGGGCGCTGTACCGGTCCGTCGTGGTGAAGAGAGAGCTGAGTCAAAAAGCAAAGCTCTCGATTTACCGATCGATTTACGTTCCTACCCTCATCTATGGTCATGAACTCTGGGTCATGACCGAAAGAACGAGATTGCGGATACAAGCGGCCGAAATGGGTTTCCTCCGTAGGATGGTTGGGCTCTCCCTTAGAGATAGGGTGAGAAGCTCGGTCATCCGGGAGGGACTCGGAGTAGAGCCGCTGCTCCTCCACGTCGAGAGGAGCCAGTTGAGGTGGCTCGGGCATCTGGTTAGGATGCCTCCTGGACGCCTCCCTGGTGAGGTGTTCCGGGCATGTCCCACCGGGGGGAGGCCCCGGGGAAGACCCAGGACACGCTGGAGAGCTGGATGGATGGATGTATCAATGTTAAATCCTCTGCAATGGCAATATGCATTATGTTTATGGTAGCTTTAAAATATGTGGAGCTCAACTCATGTGATTTTTCAAAATGTTCAACAAACCTGTGACTGCCTAGTGTATTCAAAGATTGCATTGATAAGAACAGATACATGAATGTTTTCTGATGTGGCCGCCTTTTACCGCCTCGGCAGATGGCCGCTCACCCTGAGCCTGGTTCTGCTGGAGGTTTCTTCCTGTTAAAAGGGAGTTTTTCCTCTCCACTGTCGCTACAAGCATGCCTAGTTTTAGGGATTGCCTTCGAGTCAATGAGTCGATGCAATCAACTGGTTTTCCTTAGATAGAACACTTTGAATCAATTTGACTGTATGATCTGGTGAACTGTAAAGTGTCTTGGGATGACACGTGTTGTGAATTTGCTCTATATAAATAATCTGAATTGAACTGAATTGAAAAGAAGATACTGGAGTCAGGGATGCACCAATATCCCTAACAGCCCTAATCTTGTACTCGTACACATAAATCTGCTAAAGAACCTGGCAAAAGCAGGATTTTCGCCCCAGCAGACAGTATTAGATCTTGCCCTTATACTTCAGCCAATATGTTGCAATATTGCACCATGAAATAAGGAGAAACCACAACAAAAAGCGGTGGTAGCATTGGGGATTGTGGGCAGTAGCTGTGACAGTAGTAGGAAGCAATGAAGGCGGTAGCAGTAGCTAGGTTTACCAGCATGACATTAAGTAGCCAGACTGTTGAGAAGCTGTGGTATCACTGTAGTGCAGTGGTGGAGCTTGACTTTGTTGACGAGCCAAAGGGGTAGAAAAGCTATCTCAGGAAGCTCAACATGAGAATGAATTTCTTTCTTGATCATTTGCGAGTTTAGTTTCTAGCCAGCATTTTATTAAATCCCTTGAAAGGTAGGACACATAGAGAGTTGCCAATATTCCTGCCTGTTCTGAATCACCAAGGTTTTCCTAATCTACTTAAGGGAAATGTTCTCACTAACAAAATAGACAGTTTCTTAAATAGATTGTTTCTTACTAACTGAGGCATTTCTGGAAATAACCCAGAGTCTTTTTAATTTTTGAAGACTGCTAAAATCTTGCATGTCTTTTTATTTGAGTAATAAACCAACTTTTTGTGTTTTGGGGAGTCAAGCAGTGGTTTAGGTCTTGGAGTAGCCTACAGGCCGGAGGCAGTTGGACTTTAAAGTCGTAGGGAAACGGTTGTTCCAACCGTTGCATTTCCGAATTCTCCTGAATGGTGTACGACTTTACACGAGTGAATAAAGTGAATGTGAATTGGTCTATCAAGAGGCGGGATTGTTGCAACGACACTGTCAAGGAACGCTATGGACAGCGGGAACATGCAAGCTTGGTTTAGTGTAGAAGGCTTACAGCCGTACATGTTTGAGCCCTTGCCTCGCAACGCTGCCAGTTCTGTTAGCTCTACGCCTGATTAAGACACAGACGTCCATCCCCTTGAACACTTGGACAGAACTCACTGGGAAAGTAAATGATTCTAATTTAAACTGTTGCATATATTAGCTGCGACATATGAATCAAGATGCTATGACCAAAAAAATTGGATAGACAGATCACCGTTGATATATGATTGGCCGAATTTAGGTGTACAGGCTGACGTATAACTAACTGGGCTGCATAAGAGAACAAATAACTAATATATTTAAATATATTTAAATACATTATTTTATTTTAAACAGAAATTTTCTAAATTTTGGAAAAGTATGGTCTGATAAAGAGTACATTTATATACATGTTTAAGCCAGAATGATTAGACATTTAAATATGATTTCTATACAACTTTAAAGAATGCGCCTTCAAGTGAAAATGGAATTTTCATTGGCTGCTGCCATTAAGATTTGCTAAAGGTCTTTAGCAGTCAGTCAAAAAATCTGTTCTTTGAACTTATTTAAAATTTCTCTTGACTTGTAGCTGAGCTTCTAACATTGAACATGGCATTACCATCCAAAACTGACATACTTCAGCTTTCTTATCTTAAGATAATGTCATGATTGGTTTAAGCGATCTGAACCACATGCAGAGAATCACTCAGAGTCCAAGGGAAAAAGTTTAACAGGTTTATTAGATGTACATGAATTACAGAAGTTGGATCTGGAACTCAGTGGACTGGTGAACTGGAATTGGAAAGTCTGAAGGGGAGATCACAGTGATCAGTTCAGGGACTGTAGGAAATTTGACAGAGGTTTGAATATTACTGGAGATGGACTCACGTTTGAGGGGGCTCTTGTCAATCCTTGAATCCAGCTTGTGGGGGTTAATCCAAAGAGGGAACTCGTTGGAGAGCGGACAGATAGACAAGCGTTGGACCCAGGGGAGTAAAGGAGTGGACTGTCACTTGGATATCCGAAGGGGACAGATCATGTGGAGGTTTTCCCCTGCTCAGTGTGTTCTCAGTTAATCCTTCCAGGGGCAGAAGGTCCAGGTATCCAGTTACTAAGGAAGGCTTCCTGCCGAAGAGCAAAGACAAAAACTAGATAAGACTCAGAGAAACAAAGCTTAGGTTAGACTAAGCTAATCTTGGCTAGAGTACCCAAAACTGGCAAACATTCTGGCGTCGAGGTAGTGGCAACCTACTGCTCAAATACTCCTCCAGTAATGATCCAACGAGCAGCAGGTGTGCAGGGAGGCCCTACGAGGACAGGGCACCACCTGGTGGTGAAGAGAGAAAAACACACAAAATGGAGTCCTAACAGATAACGCAACTAATGAAGCTTTCATTGTTGAATCAGACTACATAGATGGGTTGCAGATGTGTAATATTAAGAGGAATTTTGTCCAGGTTGTCCTGTTGTCATTTCAAGTCAAAGTTTCCCTCAATTCATAAAAAATTCTTATAACAATAATCATAGATCTATTGAAGCCTTTCTTTCATAATTTGTTAAGTCCTAATATCTGAACAACTTTGAATCTCACCTATAAACATAACTTACAGTTCAGGTTAAAACATTGTTTTTTTAACACAGATTTTTCTCTCTAACTGAAGGACCAGATAGATGCGCCTCAACATCTAAAACAATTCGAGCACCCCTTCCCCTACATTATCCATGTTTAAAACACTGGCATGCTGAAAGGGTTCAATTTGCATGCTTGAGTATAATGTTCTCCTTTATTTGTTTGTTTCCGTTTGTTGTAACGCTAAGCTATTTAAGTGCCCCATTTCAGGCTGAATCATCACTGTCATTGTCGTCGTTTTCCACATCAGGGAATCAGCATGCATTATTCAGCTCCCTGCTGCAGGATTAAGAGGCGGACGTCGACTTTTCAGACCCAACAAATCCCTGTAGCACTGTCAGGATGTGTGATTTGCTAGTTAGCAGCAGCTCCAGGGAGCTGTACCTCTGCTTTGATTAAAGGTCCCATGAAAGGTCAAGAGGGAAAGAAGAAAGAGTGCGGGAGAGTAAATTGATGGACCACAGAGAACGTTTGGTTGATGTAAATTCCCCTCTTCACTGTCAAAGTGAAGCTTGAAATGAGTTGGCATACTGCTGTGATAATAATGAGTGAGCATGCCGGTGCTCTTAAAAACATCTCTCTTTGAAAATTAGCATTGGCTTAGATGTTTGTCATTTCTATTCAGCACAAACAGCTGTGGTAAAGTGCTAGCTGCAGCTCTCAACCAATAAGCTTTGTTTTGTCATGTGCAATAGGCTCAATGACATGCTATTATGTCATTTTCAGGCTAAAACACAAACTATGTAAACAGAATCAGGACCAACGTTATATTGTTTTAACAACTAATTTTCTAATTGCTGCATAACTAGACTATAAGATTTTTTTTCATATCTATCAGGTTATTTTATTGTATTTATTGTTATACATCATTTAGCAGTTAATTTGTCTCTTTCTTCTGGGGACAGATGTTGCAACGTAGAAGTAGGCCCGAGTTGAGCCAAGCTTTATATAGTTGCCAAACAAAATCTTTGTTATGGCTTATAAAATATGCAAATTGAACCAAAAACAGGTCCACCCCTTAGTAAAACCATGCATCTGGTCCCTTTGAAAGGGGAGTCGTTTGGGTCACTGTTGCCCTGGCTTAACAGCCGCAATACTTTGACTACCTGCATGACGATGAGGATTGAGATGATAGCTGGAAGGAATCAACTCGGTCAACTAGGTTTTCGAGAGCTGAAACCTGAGTCCACACCCATTGTCTAAGGTTGGTTTTGTCTCTCTGAACGTAAATGACTTTCTTAACACCTGTTGTGAGAGTTTACCAGAAGATTATGAATATATTAAATAACTAGAACTGGAAGTTATAGTAAATTAATAGGTCATTCAAATCAAGGGTAAAAATAAATCATTATTATTATTAGTTGAAGGATTACAACTGTAATTTGCTTACTGATCATGGTTTTTTGTGTCTTACATAAATTGTTGTACTACTGAATCCGGATTTTAAGAATTCAGTTGTCTTTCACCAATTTAGTAATTTAGACTATGGCTATCAGCAACGTTATTAATCACCAACCAAATAATGGTGTCTCTGTTCATTCAGATGCTACTAAAAGAAGAGTGAATCCAGCCTGAATGATCGTTCAGTGTAAAATAAACACCAAGACCAATGGTACCTTTATTAGCTACAATCACATAGTATTATATCTAATAACTAAGTAGACACTGAACACTACTGGAAATAAACAAAAATAAAGAAATAAAAGGGAAAGAGAGGTTTAAAAGTCTGAGGGATGTTCGAAGCTTAAGGCTTAATGCGTCTGAAAGTGTCCTTTAAAAACAACAGCAGATAAAATGTGAAGAAACCCTGATGCAGAGATGTTAACTGCAGTTAAAATAGTGAAGTTTCATTCAGTTTATGGTGTAGAATGATGAATGACTCAGGAATGCTGACTGGACCGGACAGGGCATTCGAACCAAGCCATCAGCTCTGGGGACGGAGAGACCGAACCCGACCCTGTGACGGCCTCCACCCCACCTCTGCATGCAAAAGAAAAAAAAAAAGTTTTTTGGAGAAATAAATGCACAATTTCTAGAGCATTTAAGATGTATACTGAAAAAAATAGACTAGAATAGATTAGTGGTACTCAAAGTGAGGTTCAACAGAAGTCCATGACAGCCCAGGCCTATCAATAATTGTTGTAAATAATCTGACACCAACAAAATATATAAAATATGAACTTTAGTTTATTACAAAAGTGCACTGTAAATTGTTAAACTTCAAATATAAAAAGTAAAATCTAGTAAATAATTAAACAATGTAGTAAGCCATATAAAAAATGTAATAGCCTTAACACATGCAGTGGAGATAAATTATACTAAATTAAATAAATAATAAAAAATTAGGCTTGGCTAGTGCAAAATTCTCAGATGCATCAAAATGCAGTCAACAACGTGTAAGGCCACATCAAGAGAAAAAGGTCCCCTTGTTACCATTTGGCACAGTTCGTTATGGCTTAGGATGCTTGGCCATTGAGCAGGGTCTTCTGAGATCACATCTTTTGGGCGTGACACATCTTCCTTTTCACCTTCAGGTCTTAATAGAACTAATCAAAAAAAGAAAAGAAAGAATATGGCATATTTGTTATAAACATTTGACAAACATGAGGTAAATACAGTAACTATTGCTACAGTTACATTTACTGCCAAATTAAAAATGATTGAACTCACAGTTATCAGTATCAGTAATTGAAATTGACCCTTCATCGTCCATCTCTGTTGCATCTTCCTGCACTGGAAAGGCAGGAGGTTGGGGAGCTGGTGTACTGCTGGAGGTGGATGTTGATGGAACTGATACAAAAAAGCAAAAACAACAACAGAGCATATGAGAGTATTTTATGGCAGCCATATGATAATGTCCATGCACAGCATTTTCTAGAATCACAGCGTAACACTACTGTCACAAAGAACATTTAGAGGGCAGGCCATAATTATCATAAATTAAAGTGGAATACTGAACATACCTGTACAGTTTTCATCGTCAGTGTTGGGAGGGGGTACAGTATCCTTCACTGGATTTACTGGTTTTAAAAATGTTAGTAATGATCCTGAGGAGAGATAAGTCAGTTTAAAAAAATGTCACATTTTAATGCAACATTTCCTTTGTTTAAAAGTTCTCTTTAATTGCACATATATAAAGCCCAATACGAATTTCCCACTCTGAGCACAATCAAATTAATTTCATTATCAATTTAATTTTCAAAATGCTCTTACCACTGTCTTTCTTTCTTTTTTCCTCTTTTTCTTTTCTCTGTCTCTTTTTTTCTGCCCCACTGGGATAACTCCTCTTCATGACTCTCTCATGGAAGGTTGGGAAGCTTTACGACAAAGTTCAAGTTTGTGCAGAGTCGCGCCAGCAGCGTCAGATGCAGGCTGAAGGCATGGGTTGGGGGCCCAACAAGGGGGTTTTTGACAACGGTGTCATTTCATTGTAAAGTAAATCCCCAGTCTTGTCGTTGCTGTGAAGTACTATTTGTCAGCCCTTGGGGGCCCCCTAGAGGCCGGGGCTCCAAGCAACTGCCTGGCTTGCCTGTCCACAAGCCCCGCCCCTGTCCACCTTTGTTCCCAGACCAGCCTCAGTTCTGCTGCACTGTAGTCCACCAAAATTCTGGGACGATTTTGAATTTCCCCCGGATACTGTTTTTAAGTATGAAAAGTAGGACATGTCTGGTCACCCTAGCAGCTGCTCAGTCCATCTCCGTCTCAGGCAGTTTTAGACTTAGTCAAATAATTGATTTCTTTCTGGATTGTTAAACATATTAATAAATATCGTATATTTAAATATGTAAAAAAAAGGCTTTTGCTGGTTACCCATTTTGTTACCAATGCATGTAATTATCTTTGAGGTATAACAGGACACTGCCCTAAAAAATGACCTGCATGTATAGGTGTTTCAGTGCAATAAATCCTACATGACTGTCTACAGGATTGCAGATTGTTTCAGGTTCATTTTAACCCTTTAAATGGTAAAGAATAAGGGGTGAATAAAACACAACTCCAGTCATAATAACCAACTTTGCATGCCAGATTGGCATGCTTTTTTCTCTATCCATTTTCCGTTCAACTTGTGCATTTTCCCTGTAAGTATTTCACTGTGAAAATAATGTATTTAGAAAGAGCACATTTAGTTTTCTATGATGCAGGTCAAAAAGTTAAAATTACATGTCAAATGAGAAGAGCCCTAAAATTCCCCTCTTGACTAAGTTACAGTTGTTTTACATTTACAGTTATCACTGTCTGTCTGTCTGTCTGTCTGTCTGTCTGTCTGTCTATCTATCTATCTATCTATCTATCTATCTATCTATCTATCTATCTATCTATCTATCTATCTATCTATCTATCTATCTATCTATCTATCTATCATCACCATTACACAGGGAAGTCCCAGAGATTTTCAGCTGGTTGTCAGAAAGTTCTGAATAAAAAGCAGTTAGACATGGAGGTGCACATTCACTACCTGTTATGCATGGAATTTGAGTTTGCTGCCCAGCAGTGTTAAACATGCAAGGCAGCATTTTGAAAGGGCACGGTTCTGTTTAAGTGTAGAACATGAAAGCAATATATAATCCAAAGAGTAACTCAGAAAGGTTAATCTAATAAATGATGATACAGCATCGTATTGATTTACACATGCACACTGCAGGGCTGCTTTTCAACCACAAATGTCGTCTGATATTGAGTCTTATTTGTTCCACTGTAACACAGGTTTGCAACAGGCAGGAGAGAAGTAGTTATGAAAGATAATGGTAAGTTGTTACTTAGTGATGGGAAAATTAGCCAAGAGCTGTGAATACAGTAGTTGTGTTGAAAAGTGTGGTTCTGTTTTTGTTGAGCTATCCTTTCAGTTTGTACCACAGTCTGGATCTAGCAGCGGTTTCAACGGATACCTGAATTTTCTCTTCCAGAATTCAGACCATATTAACAAATTTTCTTAGGTCAGAAATACGTCAAGCAGCTCAAACCAAGCCCACCAAAACCAATGTGATAGCTTATCAGTCTCATGTGATGCAAGAAAAAAAAAACAGGAAAACAGCTTTAAATAAGCAGATAATCAAGAATGAGAACAATAAAACATTTTTATTGACACTTCCAAAAAGGAGGACAGTGAGATACAGAACATCAAGGCAATGTCACCTGGCCTGGGCATTCCCAGCTGATTCTCACAAAATTTAGTATCTTTATTTCATTTTGTGAAATAAGAAAACTAGCAGCCCCTTGATATTAAAGTAATTTAATATGTGGTAATTTCCTGCTGTCGATGAATGCAAAATATACACATTGATATGACCCCAGAGATATTTTTGCATCCCATCTGTAGTTATCAGATTGTTTCTAACTTGTTTCCACATATGATGTTTGTCCCACCAGAGTTCCGCGGGAACCTTGAGGGAAGCCAAACCTTCTGACCCACCTGGTAATTGGGTGCAGCAACCCAGTGAAGGTAGCTTTGGCTCGACCAATTAAGGCCTTAGAAATGGGTTCTCTAGCTCTTCTCTAGGCCCGCCAACACCTGCGAGCAGACAGGCGGGCAGAGGGAATGTTAGAGTCCTTCTTATGGATAGTGAACACCGGTGGTTGAAAACCAAAAACAACAAAAATGTAGAGAGCCCAGTAGTACTAGAGGTAGCAGAGTTAATGGCATGTTCTACCCAGGAGATTTGACTGGCCCACTTATTGGGATCGTTCTCACAGAGAATATGGATCTTGGTGTCAATTTCCTGGCTGGTCCTCTGTGTCTGACTATCTGTTTGGGGATTAAAACCTTGCTGCAAGAGATCCCCAACAAGGAGCAGATCTCCCTCCATAAATGGGAAACAAACTGAGGACCCCTATCGGATACGATGTCTGTGGGGAGGCCATGCAGACGCAAACTTCTCATATAAGAATCTCCCCATCTCCTTAACAGACGGGAGTTTGGGCTATCATCAAGTGAACTATCATAGAGAATTTGGCAATAACAGTGAGGATGATGGTGTTACATCCAGAAGATGGTAACCCGGTGATAAAGTCCATGGCAAAACAGAGCAGTGTGATTACTGGCTCAACTAAGAATAATGTCTCCAGTCTCCCATCTGTTTCTTGAGTGAGTTAATACTTCTGCAAAGATGTATTTACAAGGTGCAGACGATGAAGAAGAGTGCAGAGATTTCTGTGGAAATAATAGGAGATCCGTTGAAGATGAAGCAATAGATTATGGGCCCAGGCAAGTTCTGAGTATGGCACTGCCGCCGCGGTTTGACGGAGACAAAGTCCGATACCACATCTGGGAAGCAAGGTTTTTAGCATAGAATTACTGCAGATCACACAGTGTCCAAACATAAATTTAAAAATAATAAATATTTCAACGGAGAATGCTTTATTTGTGAGAAAAAAGGGGCATAAACCAAAAGACTGCAGAAACAAAGAGAATAAATCTCAGTTCAGGGAGACCAATGCACAAAACAGTAACAAGGTAGCCGCGATAACAGACACTGGACAACAGACTGTTCGTGATAAGGACAGGCATAAAACCACAAATAAAGAAGAGATATTCATGCTTCACACAGCACACAGCAGCAAGGTTTACTGGTGGACAGCGATGCACACATCGTGACTGACAAGAGCGTTTTCATCAAATTGATGAGACTTTCAGGTCAAGAACCACATCATGCAGCTGGTGTATGGAACACGGATCACCAGCAGTGTCCCGAGGAAAGGAGATCAAGCTGACCGACTGTGATGGGAAAGTTGTGAGTGTCAAGCTCACAGATTAACTCATGATTCCTGGATACCCACAAAACAACCTTTCAGTGGATGCAGGACTCCTGGAATTTATCTTTGGATCTAAAAATATGCAATGAGATAATGGGCCATTGCAACTATGATGATATTCTAAAACTTGATACAGTTGTAAATGATATGAAAAGGAAAGATACAACTTCCAGGCCCAACTTATGAGAAATTTGTTTAAAGCAGGGCTCTCAAACTGGTTGCAGAAAGGGCCGTGTGGCTGCAGGTTTTCTTTCCAGCCCAGCAATAGCACACCAAACTCCAGTCATCTCATCAAGTGAGTCCAGTCTTAACACTTGATGAGATGACCGGAGTCCGGTGTGCTATTGCTGGGTTGGAAAGAAAACCTGCAGCCACACGACCCTTACTGGAACCAGTTTGAGAGCCCTGGTCTAGAGGGTGAATTTCCACAAAGCAGAAACAGACAAATTGATGTGAGGGCCAAAGAGCCATTAGAGCAAGTACATACAGACCTGGGTGGACCTATTTCGCCATAGTAATTTAAAAGGTACAAGTATGCCTTCACTTCCACTTTTCTGATGCTACCTTTGTGTACTTTACAAAAACAAGGTAGTTGAGGCAACTAAGCAGTTCTTGGCAGAAACAGCACCTTACAGTAAAGTAAAACGACTCAGATCTAACAACGGGACAGAATTTGCATCAAAGGAGTACCAGTCATTGTTGAGGGACAATGCGATCAAGCAGAAGAGGTCTGCTCCCTACTCTCCCCATCAAAATGGCCAGATCTGTCGAAAATAAAAAGTTTGGTTTCAAATGTATGGCATATGAACAGAACAATAAGAAGCTTGATTGTAAAGTCAAAATGGGATTTTCTGATGGTTTTGGTTGTCATTCACCAGCTTATTTGGTTTATTTTTCAGAGACAAACAATATTCAGAAAGACAGACTATTCCAGTTTTTTGAAAGGAGTGTGACTAAAAGGGAGACACAGACTGACTGGGACCAACAGGAGGACTACTACATAGAGTGAGTAATTACACAGTCAGAATAGTCAACCACTGACTGAAGTAACAGAACAGACGGTCACAGACAGTGAGAAAGACTGAGAAATAGACACAGATCCGACTAATGATACACAAACTCCAAATATTACAGGTAGAGTAAGTAAAAACTCAAAATACTTGGAGGAAAAAATTATGTCACACTATTGACACAAAAACTCTTTTTTTTTAAAGGAGAATGAGCTCACAGTACTTCAATGACCTCATAGCCACCAAAACCCGATCAAACAGAGCATTTTTAGGATTTGGAGGAATTGGGTAATTGCATCATGGAGGACAACCCAGCAAACCTTCAAAAACTGTCTGATGTCCGACACCTTACTGAATGTATGCCATAAAATAAGGTGGTTCTGAAAGCAAAATAAAGTCCACACAAGGACTAGTTAGGTGTAAGAAATAAGTGGCACACAGGTGCTTGAAATTGTATGTGCATCCTCTTCCTATCTAGAAGAAACAAAAAATAATTTAATAAGAGGTGCTGCAGTCACTTTGAATGTTAGCAATAGGTATACTTTAGGAGAAAAGCAAAGAATCTTTCAACAACCTACAGATACATTTTTTCTTTTTTTGCATTACAAGCTGTCAAAGATTAAATTTACAAACGTAAAAAAAGCTTTGTAAACACCTAAACCATTAAATGTTTTACAATCGATCGCATCAGTAACATTTATTGACTACCATCTTCAAAAAGAAGGCTACACCTCAGCGTATCTTCTGTCAATCTATATAACCTCAGGTTGTCATGAGATGTAAATGTAGAGATAGCCCAGCAGCACTCTGCACGTGTTAATAGACTACAAAGATACACACTGTCTGGTCCTCTAATCTGCAAGGGCTACTGTTCCAACTGGTTCCTGACTAGACAAGAGGCTGATGTGAGTCTGTTTGTGGCCCCCTGCAGTGATCGATGTGTCTGAAAGAGGTATCCTGCAGAGTGCTATGGCGCCGTTTTGTCACCAGCTGAGAAACCTGGCAGTGTGTTAGAGGATGAGAAAGTGCAAAATATTAATAAAGGAAAGAAAGAAGACAATGCAGGGGCTGTTGGAGTCAGCTGAATTGGACAGAGCAGAATTAAAACATAGCAGAAGAATGGAAGTATTAAGACGTTAGGGTAAGGACAGAGAAAGATGAGCCAAAGATTGCAGATAATCAGAGAAAGTGGAAACAACTTTGTCATTTACAGTTGGCACTTAAAATATGTAGATTTTATGTGATAAACCATCCTTGAATGAGGAATAGCTATGGAGTAGATTAAAAATTGTGCTTTTTTTTTTTACCAGTGTGGTAACCATTTGCATTCTTATCCTTAAACTCCAAATCCAATTAAATTAAGTGCAACCAATTGCCTTCAGAAGTCATCTAAGTCATCTCTGGTGAGTAGAGTCTACGTATATGTAATTTAATCTCGGTTTAAATCTATTGTTTCTGTGAAAGCCTAAGAGATTCTTTTCACTTTAGATAACAACCTTGTGGAGACCAAGCAACACAACAAATATGTCAAGAGAAGTTGTGGAGATGTTTGAAGGGGAATTAGGTTATATAACAATATTGAGTTGGGTTCATCAGGTGATCGGGAAAGTGTTAGACCTGCCCTCCAACACATATGTTGTTTTGTTTTTTGTTTCTTGTTTAATGAAAGACTGGTAAGAAGAAAGCCATTTTAAAAGGAAGCTGAGAGAAGTCAAATGTTTTATTGAAGTTTTAATCCAATCAAATTTAATTAAATTAAAAATAAATTGAATGACAAGGAACTGGTTTCTATATCAAAAGAATCAGATATTAGATATTTTTAGTAAAATGACCATCTTGTTTGACAGCATCTTGTTAATATATATTGTCAGAACCTGGTGGCCTTTATTCATTTTTTACAGACAGTGACAAGAAGAGATCAAGGAGGAAAGTGTTGGGATCGAACTTGCCACAATCGACGAACCAGCTAGTTTGGAGGACTTAATCCGTTTAACCATCAGACTGGATAACAGACTCCGAACTAGAAATAACTCAAGACAAAGAAGTCTAAATTTTTCTGTGTCAGCTCCTGCATTTAACAATGCTTCTGTTTTTTCTGGACCCACAGAACCCAGTTACAAGCCTAAGTCTAAAAACCAGACTCTTTCTGTGCCTGTCCAAGTCTCTCACTCAGATAGAGTGGAGGTCGAACCCATGCAGATTGGACACACAAGGCTATCCCCTGAGGAAAGACAACGAAGATTTAGAGGCAATCTGTGTCTGTACTGTGGTGAGACTGGCCATTTCATTGCTTCATGTCCAGCTAAGTCAAAAGCCAGGGCCCGTCAGAGGAATTGAGGAGTCTGACGAGCCATCTGAAAACTGAAAAAACTCCTCATCTGATGTTGCCTGCTACTCTTTTTTTCTCCAACCAAAATCTCACCTTGTCGGCTTTCATTGACTCTGGATGTGAAAGAAATCTCATTGCTTCAGATCTGGTCCAGCAATTAAATATTGAGACTGTCCCTTTATCTAAGCCTCTCAGAGTATCTGCTATTGATGGAAAGAAGCTTCATCAAGTCACTCATCAGACACAACCTCTAGAACTTTTAATCTCTGGAAACCATCGTGAAACTTTAACATTTTTTGTTTTTCCTTCTGCATGCTCCCCTCTGGTGCTGGGATTCGAGTGTCTGGAACGTCATAACCCCCATATCAACTGGGCTGAACGCCACATTGAGTCTTGGTCCACTTCCTGTCACGAGTCATGCCTTCGTTCTGCGGCTCCTGCTATTCAGTCCCCTAGAGGTAGGGGGGAGATGGACTCTCCTGACCTTACTTCTGTTCCTCCCGAGTATCATGATCTGACACCAATCTTCAGTAAGGTCAGTGCGATGTCTCTTCCACCTCACAGACCATATGACTGCGCCATAGATTTACTACCAGGAGCCCCCCTTCCCAGCAGTAGACTATACAACATCTCCAAACCTGAACGCGAGACCATGGAAAAATATATCGATAAGTCTCTAGCTGCTGGAATTATTTGTCCATCTTCATCTCCTCTTGGTGCTGGTTTCTTTTTTGTGGGTAAAAAAGATGGTTCCCTACGACCCTGTATAGATTACAGAGGCTTAAATCAGATAACTGTCAAAAATAAGTACCCCCTACCATTACTGGCATCAGCGTTTGAACCTGTTCAGGGTGCAACAGTGTTCACTAAACTCGATTTGAGAAACGCTTATCACCTCCTTAGAATAAGAGAAGGACATGAATGGAAGACAGCCTTTAAGACCCCCTTAGGCCAATTTGAGTATTTGGTCATGCCTTTTGGTCTCACAAACGCTCCTGCTTGCTTCCAAGCTCTAGTCAACGACGTTCTCAGAGATTTTTTGAACGTATTCGTTTTTGTATACATCGATGATATTTTGATCTACTCCAAGAACCTCTCTGACCACAAGAAACATGTTCGTCTAGTTCTTCAGAGACTTTTGGAAAACAAACTCTTTGTGAAAGCAGAAAAATTTGAATTTCACCAACCATCTGTCACTTTTTTAGGGTTTGTGCTCGAGGGCGGGCAGGTGAAGCCATCTGAAGACAAGATAAAGGCAGTTCTGGACTGGCCGACTCCTGAAAACCGCAAACAGCTTCAGAGATTTCTTGGGTTTGCAAACTTTTACAGACGCTTCATAAGGAACTATAGTCAAACAGCTCTACCTCTCACAACTCTGACTTCTGTGAAGAAGACCTTTCAATGGACACCTGAAGCCCAGAACGCTTTTGAAAAATTAAAAAACCTGTTTTCCAGAGCACCCATCCTTATCCAGCCAGATCCTTCTAAGCAGTTTATCTTAGAGGTGGACGCATCTGACTCCGGTGTTGGAGCTGTTTTATCTCAGCAATCTGACTCAGACCAAAAAACTCACCCCTGTGCTTTTTTTTCACGTAGACTCTCACCAGCGGAGCAAAATTATGATGTTGGAGATCGAGAACTTTTAGCCATTAAACTCGCCCTGGAGGAATGGACACACTGGCTCGAGGGGGCCGAGCATCCAGTATTGGTTTGGACAGACCACAAAAACCTGGCTTATCTCCAATCGGCAAAACGATCCAACCCACGTCACTCCAGATGGTCATTATTCTTTTCCCGTTTCAACCTCATTATTTCTTACAGACCTGGTTCCAAGAACGTCAAGCCCGATTCTCTCTCTCGTCTGTACTCCACTGATCAACCTGAGAGACCCGAGCCTGTTCTTCCTGCCTCCTGTACTGTTGGAGTCGTCTCCTGGGAGATCACTGATCTCATCGACTCTGCCCTAGCCTCTGAACCTGACCCAGGTAACGGCCCTCCAAATAAAACTTATGTTCCATCTTCCGTCAGATCCCGACTGATCCAGTGGATGCATGCAGCTAAATTTTCCGCCCATCCTGGAGTGAGCAGAACCATTGCCCTCATTACAAGACGTTTCTGGTGGCCATCACTACACAAGGACGTTAAGGAGTACGTTTTGGCATGTCCCATCTGCGCCAGAAACAAGACCTCTCATCAACCACCTTCTGGTCTGCTGCATCCTCTACCTGTTCCAACCCGTCCTTGGTCACATATCGCCGTTGATTTTGTCACAGGTCTCCCGATTTCCAGAGGTATGTCCACCATTTTAACCATCGTCGACCGTTTTTCCAAGGCCTGTCACTTAATTCCCCTCAGGAAACTTCCCACGGCTTTCCAGACGGCCCAGCTTCTCGTGAAGCATGTTTTCCGACTCTATGGTATTCCACAAGAAATTCTCTCTGACCGCAGTCCTCAGTTCATCTCACAGGTCTGGAAAGCTTTCTGTTCTGCGTTAAACTGTAAGTCCTCCCTCACCTCTGGTTATCACCCACAGTCTAACGGGCAGACGGAGAGGATGAATCAACAACTAGAATCCACTCTCCGCTGCCTAACATCCAATAACCCTACTGACTGGAATCAGTTTCTGACCTGGATCGAGTACGCCCATAACTCATTAAAATCCGCTTCTACTGGTTTATCCCCGTTCCAAGTTTCCATTGGTTATCAGCCTCCACTTTTCCCTGCAGACGAGAGAGAGATAACGGTCAGATCAGTCCATCACCACATCCGCCGTTGTCAGCGCATCTGGAAGGACACCATCACCACCCTCAACCGCTCATCTGCTTCTTCAAAACGCTTCGCAGACACC
Source organism: Cyprinodon diabolis (assembly GCA_030533445.1). Classification (NCBI taxonomy): domain Eukaryota; kingdom Metazoa; phylum Chordata; class Actinopteri; order Cyprinodontiformes; family Cyprinodontidae; genus Cyprinodon; species Cyprinodon diabolis. The sequence goes on along the minus strand of CM060075.1, from coordinate 13,478,755 downwards.
ATAGGCCAAGAGGTTTGGTTGTCAACACGTGACATTCCCCTCAAAGCCATGTCAAAAAAGCTGTCACCCCGGTTCATCGGCCCATATAAAATTGCCCAAATAGTCAATCCCTCTGCTGTCCGCCTGCACCTGCCACCGAATCTCCGCATCCATCCCACGTTCCATGTCTCCCAAGTCAAACCTGTCGTTACTGGAGCTCTCCAGCACACCTGAGACGCATCTACTCATCAGGAGACCTGCCCTTCATAAGCAGCTGCCAGACCTTTCTTCGACGCCGCAATGTTGACCTTAGTTTGGTTAGCAACCTGAGCCTCTGTTACCTGAAGAATCTAAGTTGTCTCTAAGAGAGAAAACTGGTTCTAACCTTCCTCTGTCTTTGCTCACAGGAAACCTGTCTCAAGCCTGAAGCTCTGGGTGAGCTTAACCTGCCTTCCAGCCCTGGTGAGCCAAACCTGAAGATTCCTATTTTGGATTTCCCCTGCTGCTCTCTGTGAAGAGCTGGAAACTCTGATCAAGGTCTGCCATTCAAAGTCAGAAGCTAGACGCTGCAGCTGCTTGAGCACTCTGCTGAACCAACAGTCTCTGGACCCAACGGTTCCCTCTCTCACAAGAGAAGCCTGGACCCCGTCAAGGTAGAATCAGAATTATCTAAACAGACTCTTTATCATCTGCCTGCCCAGCTAATCAAACTATCATCTCTGCAGACTTCAGTGAACCTAACCCCGGACCTGTTCCAGATCCAGTTCATGTCTTTGTGTCAAACATCTTTAATAAACTCTGTTAAACTTTTACCCAGCCTCCTTTGTGTTCTGCATGTGGGTTTGATATTAAACCGATCATGACAGAAAGACATACGGGAAAATCTTAAAAGTTGGGAATAAAACCATGGGCTGTGTCCAAATGTCTACCCTAACCTCTAAATGCCTCAATTACAATATAGAGAAGGGTCTATATAGTGAACTTTATAGCGAACACAGTTTACTGATCGTCCGGACAGATGATCACTACTTTCCGCTCCCCGTTTTTCACATAACTCCACCTCGCCACATAGTGCCAGCAACATCTTTTTTGTTCTTTCTCGCCTCTACAACAAATCCCATGGTGCTTTGCCATGAGAGGTCTCGCACAGCATTCTGGGATATATCTGCTCATCTAATGACCACAGATGATCACTACTTTTAAAGGTGCATTTTAGGAAATTTTGGGTCCGCTACTTTTTCATCAACTAGACGTTCAAACAGTCATCTAAAATAGCGTAACCCCTATATAGTGCCTTATATAGAGATAGTTTAGGGGGGATGCTCGTACACAGCCATTGACTTCTTATGCGCCCCTCCCCCTCCGCTACCCCCACATCATGCTAGACTATCTGCACTGGATGACTCTAAAATACCCCATTTAGACTACCCTTGAAAAACCTTGCTGAGACTGGTCCAAGCTTAGTAACTTAGGTAACTTATCGTGTGTAAATGGAAAGCAAACTGAACTGAACCGAGCTAGACACAACCGAACCGAGATAACTGCAGATCAGTTCCAGAGGTGGACTCAGCTCGGTTTTTCTCTGGCTCGGTTCTCTGATAACAAGAGTGCATGAGCAGAACGTGTCATCTTCGTCTGAGTGCACATCCCGATTCACACTCCATTCCAGTAGTTGGCGGTAATGCCACTCCAACCAACACAAAACAGAAAAAGCAGAACAACTATAAACAACAATCGAAATCTTCTCCACGCAACATTTTAAATAATGGCTTCAACAGAGCATGGTGCCACCTGGGAGGATAACAATAATCAAGCATAACTTTCTGAATGTGACGAGCGCCGCCATTTTAATTTGCTTGATTCCTTCCTTCTTCGTCTTCTTCTCCTTGTGTTTTATGGTGGTTGGCAAACAACTTTTGTTGCATTAACGCCACCAACTGCTTGATTTCCTCCTTCAATACTGGCTGTAATACCGCAGATCGTCACTAGGAGGCGAGGAGTCGAGGAACCGAGATAGCGTGATGTGTAAACGGTCATCAGAACCAAGCTCGGCCTGGTTAACTGATCCGAGCTTGGACCGGTCTCGGCATGGATCGGTTTTTCAAGGGTAGTGTAAATGGGGTATAAGATGGCTCTGGGTAAAAAAAAATCTAAACAAATTTTCTAAAAATACTTTCGTTGTCAGGATTAGCGGATAATTGTTGAGCGACCAAATGCAGAGCTGAAGAGGCAGAAATCATTTATTTAAAAATTTAATGAAGAGGTGAAAGTACAGAAGCCATAATCCAAAACCGATTGACAAAACTAGGAGATACCAAGGAAGACTAAAAGAAATGAGTGGAGGAATGAGGAATGAAGAGAATCCAGCAACCAGTATGTTCAGAGGAGGAGTATAAATGCCAAAGAGAACAATTAATGGAGTCAGATGATTCAAGTGATTGGGAGCATATGTGCAGATAAGGCTCTAGAAGGGAGCTAAGGGGAAGAAGAGTGGCACAAGGGGGAACCAGAGAGTACATAAGAAATACAACAGTTCTCAAATATAACTAGAAAACAACTTGGACAACTCTTCATGAAAATAAATCAATGACCTAGAAAACACAAAATGACAGAAATCAAAGTGTAACTTTAAAACATAAACAGAACCAAAAAGTCCAGAAAGGGCAGAATCATGACATTCATTTTACAGCAGACTCAGGATATTAATCATTGTCTCCAGAATATCATTCATTTTGGGCTGGAATCTATAAACTGTTATTTATGCTCCAAAGATAAACATTTTTATACACCTCTTTTGAGAGCTGAGTCAATAGAACAAAGCCCCCTTTTTTTTACCAAACCTGTATTTGACTACTTTTAAACTATGATTATTATGGCAGCAATTGCATAACATTCATTAAATGACTTTAAACTGTATCACATTTAGGAAGTGTGAGTTGCTGTGAGAGGCAGGCAAAATCGGGACTGGAAAAGTTTACATTCATGGGATGCGGTGATGAGAACAGACAGGGTGTTGTCACTGTGAGCAGCTGTAGGTTAGGACCCCACTGAGCCGCTCTGCTGATGCCTATACGCCGTCCCACACACACATATATCCCCACTTGTCAGTCCCGATCAATATTAACATGGGCGGTTTGGGAGCCACACTGGGGTGTCAGATGAAAATAGCTCATTCTTTTTATTCATACAATGAACAGCTTTGATGCTGATGATAAAAGGCAGCACACAAACTGTCTGTAGATACACTATATTGCCAAAAGTATTTGCTCACCCATCCAAATTATTGGAATCAGGTGTTCCAATCACTTCCATGGCCACAGGTGTATAAATTCAAGCACCTAGGCATGCAGACTGTTTTTACAAACATTTGTGAAAGAATGGGTCGCTCTCAGGAGCTCAGTGAATTCCAGCGTGGAACTGTGATAGGATGCCACCTGTGCAACAAATCCAGTCGTGAAATTTCCTCGCTCCTAAATATTCCACAGTCAACTGTCAGCTGTATTATAAGAAAATGGAAGTGTTTGGGAACGACAGCAACTCAGCCACGAAGTGGTAGGCCACGTAAACTGACGGAGCGGGGTCAGCGGATGCTGAAGCGCATAGTGCGAAGAGGTCGCCAACTTTCTGCAGAGTCAATCACTACAGACCTCCAAACTTCATGTGGCCTTCAGATTAGCTCAAGAACAGTGCGCAGAGAGCTTCATGGAATGGGTTTCCATGGTCGAGCAGCTGCATCCAAGCCATACATAACCAAGTGCAATGCAAAGCGTCGGATGCGGTGGTGTAAAGCACGCCGCCACTGGACTCTAGAGCAGTGGAGACGCGTTCTCTGGAGTGACGAATCGCGCTTCTCCATCTGGCAATCTGATGGACGGGTCTGGGTTTGGCGGTTGCCAGGAGAACGGTACTTGTCTGAGTGCATTGTGCCAAGTGTAAAGTTTGGTGGAGGGGGGATTATGGTGTGGGGTTGTTTTTCAGGAGCTGGGCTTGGCCCCTTAGTTCCAGTGAAAGGAACTCTGAATGCTTCAGCATACCAAGACATTTTGGACAATTCCATGCTCCCAACTTTGTGGGAACAGTTTGGAGCTGGCCCCTTCCTCTTCCAACATGACTGTGCACCAGTGCACAAAGCAAGGTCCATAAAGACATGGATGACAGAGTCTGGTGTGGATGAACTTGACTGGCCTGCACAGAGTCCTGACCTCAACCCGATAGAACACCTTTGGGATGAATTAGAGCGGAGACTGAGAGCCAGGCCTTCTCGTCCAACATCAGTGTGCGACCTCACAAATGCGCTTCTGGAAGAATGGTCAAAAATTCCCATAAACACACTCCTAAACCTTGTGGACAGCCTTCCCAGAAGAGTTGAAGCTGTTCTAGCTGCAAAGGGTGGACCGACGTCATATTGAACCCTATGGATTAGGAACGGGATGTCACTTAAGCTCATATGTGAGTCAAGGCAGGTGAGCAAATACTTTTGGCAATATAGTGTATGTGTGTGTCTGTGGAAGTGTATTTCTGTAGCATACTTATCAGCTGACAGAACTGTATGCGTCACTTAAGGTCTAAGGGGTGACTTGGACAACTTCTGCAAGCCCTGACACGGAAAATACAAAAAACAACGAAATTGATGACGTGTTATCAAACTTGGTAAAATAGACAGCATCAACTTTTTTAACATTAGATTATTAGCAAACCTGTGCCTCAATAATTTATATACAACCAAAATGGGAATGCTAAGTGTGGAAGTAGATCCTTGTGGTCTGCAGCTAAATTAAAGGAGAAAGCAACAGCCAGATGCTGCCAATAAATAAATAAAGTTGTTCTAGTGATTTGGTTGAGTTCACACAATGCCAAACAAGAGAAACCTCAGGAGTGACTGCTACCCATCAATTTTCTGAAGATTTGTAACACCAGTTTCCAAATAAAGATAAATTGTTGTTTTTTTAACCTCAATGATATCAAATATTTCGACATCAGTCTAGCCAATTCTAGATATTTGCTGTTCCTTTGAAGCTGATTCTACAGACCGATATTGTTTTCTCTTCCGTAATTTTAATAATTAAAATGAGACAATAATAACAAATATTGCACAAGTGTGAATTTAAACGAAATATTTATTTAAAAAAAAATCTCAAGCCTACTGAATCCAGTAATGGACAGGTAAATGTATGTAGGTAATGTCCAATACCACTAAATTAGATAAACACAAAAGAAGACGCTAATATTGGCCAAAAAATATCAGCCGGCTGATATATTGATCAATCTCTTTTATGGGCCAACTGATGAGAAGGCATTTGTAAGCTGTGTTTATGGTCATACATTTAGGAAAAGTTGGAAGATGTAGGGCATGTTGGAGGGGCTGGCAGTAGAAGCAATAAACAGCAAGAGCTTTTGAGCAATATCAGATAAGTCAAGTTTATTTAAATTGTATATTTCGGCAGCAAGACCATTTTAAGTGCTGTACGTTAGGGAAATTAAAAGTAGATTGCAGAGGTCTAGAGGCCAAACAAACAGTTAGGGAGAATAAAAGTGACACTTTAAAATAAGTGGATTAACTATTACAAAAAGAAAACTAAGACAGTTTATGTAGCACAGTTCAAAGCCACACTAAACAAAAACAGTTTTAATTCCAGATTTGTAAGGCATAAGAACTAAAATGTTGTTTGGTTCTACTACATCCCACACCAAATGCAGAGATGGAAGCTGAAGTGGGTTCTTGCAGATTTAATATTCCAAAGGGTGGCAACTGAGGAAAAAAAAAAAAATAATAAATAACAAAACACAGAAAACCAGGAACATCAGGGAAAACGCACATTGGGAGTAGAGACTGACATTTCTTCGGGAATCCCACGGGTCACGGGATTCCCGTGGGATGGGAGTCAGTATTAGTAACTATCACGTGATTGGGACGGTACAGGATTAAACATTAATGGGAGCAGACGGGAGCGGGAGCAAACCAATAATAACTAAAAAAAACAAGGATCGATACCAAAAAATAAAATAAAATATAAAGAAAAAAATCCCGTACTGGCACCGCCATTTTGTAGTTTTTTTCCTTGAAGCCTACTGTACACTATAATGCGAGTCAAAAAAACTACACGACCCAAAAACCAACAGTGCTTCCGCTCTGAGTTTTTCACCCGCGCTCAAAAACAACAAGAATGGGAGTGGTGGAGGAGCAGGAGTCATTTTGAATGGGAGCGGGATGGGAGTGGGAGTAATTTCACCGGGAGTGGGACGGGACAGGATTTAGATTTGTACTCTGGCCCGGGATCGGGACGGGACACAATTTTTTTCTGTGGGAGTGGGACTGGACAGGAGTGAAAATCCACTCCCGTGTCAGTCTCTAATTGGGAGCTAAGAAACGACGAGGAACCAGCAAAGAGAAACAGCTCTGACTTTTTGGCAATTGCAATTGCGTGTTCAAATTGTAATCAAAACATCTTTGTCACTCAGTGCCTAAACTGACAGAAGCCCATTGCTAATGTATATCACATGCAGCCTGATCCCGGACACTCCGGGTGGCTTAACCATATTAACAGGAGAAGCTGTGCGAGTGAAGTTAGACACTGCCGTCGGACAACTGCGTAATTTATAAATGTTTTAAACCTTGTCTGCTAATCCGTGACCTCTGCTGTAGGGTATTGAATTATTGATCATTATTTATTCATCACTTCTTTTTTTTTTCAAATTTTAAAGCTTGCAATAAATGTAGTTTTACATAATGGAAACACATGCATTTTGTCAACATTTCCTACCTCCGATTATGAAATTTACTAATTTACTGTTTACTGATCTTTATTTCTCAATTGTCTAGTGAAGTAAAGAATCTTGAACCAAAAAATCTGTAACTACTCTCACCATTTTGTCCACCTGCTGTCTTAAATTCAGTAACCTTGTATTTACGTGATGTGCACAACCTAATGCAGATTTAAACATTTAAATATTCCAGTGCATCTTCGCTCTAACGTGGATTGTGTTTGTTTCACACTCCTACTACCTAAAACACTATAAAAGCACATCTTATGCTATCCTCAGTACCAGAGATATGTGTATAAACCGACTTTGGTGTCTCACATAGATCCCATTGACTGTGCTCAGACTGGAATTGGGATGAAGCTAATTAGCTCCACCCATCCATAAGGGCTGATTAATGAACAATAATGTAACATTATGGGTTGGTATTTTGATTAGGTCAGAGTTTGACAGAGGAAGTCATACCCTGTTTGCAAATAATTCCCTTGAGCAGCAGCATTTATATGCCATCTATCCATAAATGAGAGCTTAAGCTGGTCCCAATCTTTTTTTGTTTCATAGAAGCTGATTTTCGTCCACTTTCAATCCCTTCTGAGCAAACAGGCAGAGTCTGAGATGGCACTCCATGTTAAACCAAAACAATTACAAAAAGATAAAAACAACAACAAAATCTTCAGAATTACAAACCAAAGACATCTTTCTTTGTGAATTGATGCAGCCTCAAACCTTTGCATAACATGATGACTTTTCCTTATTAGATATAACAAAACTTAAAGCATTGAATCACATTTATAGTCTTTGAAGGAAGAGCGGTTCATTATAAATGATAAAAATGTTTCCTCAGCAGCTGATTGATAACTTACATTTAAGGTGCAGATTCTATACTATAATATAGTTTCCCTTGCTTTTAGAAAATGTTGCCAAGGTCTCACCCAGCATGGTATACTGTGACCCCTCTTTGCTTTTCAATTTCCCTTCCTGTGAGGCAGGTGTTAAAAGGTTAGCTGGCAGGAAGATTACAGGTGAGTCATACTAGCTGGGGTCTTAGAGCCCCAGACCGCTGGGCATATTAAAAGAGAAAATTTGGACCCTTGACACCCACTGTGTATGAACTCAGTGGCTCTGAAGTGTTGTTTGAGGTTATATTTGGCGGCAAGACTTCAGTCGGTAAGGATACAAAGATAAAAAACAGTTTAATAATCTTGAAGAAATATGTTTATCATGAAGGTAGGAGTCTCTAAATGATTTGACTTAGACTTCCTTTATTGTCATTGCACAAAAAAACACAAGGTGAATCTTGACAACGAAATGTCGATTACTTTGCTACCAGAGCTAAGACCCTATTCCTGCACAATAAATATGTTTTCTATGAGTAAGAGCTAGCTATATACAGGGTAAGAGTATATATATAAATATATATTGCATATATATTGAAGAAGAAACATCAATAAATAAATATTGCACTGAGTTATTGAATATTTCACTGAAGAGTTATTGAAAATGAAACATTAAATTGAAGACAAAACTAAACTAAGGTGCGTGTATTGTCCATGTCCATGGGGGGAGGAGTGTTATGTGGCGTTAAGTAGTGTGATGGCCAGTGGGAAGAAACTGTCAGACTGATGATATGATGATGACAAGGCCAAAAAAAAAAAGAAAATTAAAACAATCCAATGGACTCTGTTTCCAAGTTTGAAGACTTTTTGCTTCCCATCCAGGAAGCTTTTTCAATTCAAAATAAGGCCTTGTACTCAACGTTATTCCTGACATTTTGAATTGAAAAAGCTTCCTGGATGGGAAGCAAAACATCTTCAAACTTGGAAACATAGTCCATTGGATTGTTTTAATTTTCTTCTTTTTTTTAACGTTAAATAAAGATAAATACAGGAAAACAGCTAATGCTCACCTTCAGGCAGACTTCTAAACATAAATCCAGAGCTACAGCATTATGGAATGACTGGATTCAAGTAGCATGTATTGGGTTTTGAGAATCTTTGGCAAGACTTCAGAATTGGCTGGAGATGCAGGATGGTGTGATATGAGTTATTTTTTTGTTTTTGTCAAACTTCATGAAACATGGTGCCATTACATTTCCCAGCGGAAATGTTTTTATGGCAGCTATTGCTGTTCTACTTATCAGTGATGGTAACTGGGATTTGATACTCATGTAGGTGTACGACATGCACACACTCACTCACCTCCATGGTCAATTCACTGCATATGGTTGCATAACAGAGATGAACCAACCACACACAGCACACCTACAGCTGTGTTGCCCACTTAAAAACTTAAATAAGAGATTGAAGTTTAACAGTCCACTAACATAAATACACAGTGGAAATTAAAACCTACTCGGAGAGGTTCAGAGATGTGACAAAGACGTCTGCCATATGTGAGAAAATAACCCAACAACTAGGGGGGTTAAAATGACTCAGAACACAGTGGAAATCATAACATTTTTTTCTTTTTCATTTTTTTTGTTTTGGTAACTTGACTGATGTAAGAAGTCCTGGCATACTGCAGAGATTTCTGTTCCAATGCAAGCTGCTGGATGGACAAGAGGCAGTTGTTCCTTGCTTGTGGCTTTTTCAATACCAGTAATGAAAATAACTTTTCTTATTCAAAGGTTAATAACTAAGCTCATTCAAATTATGCTTCCTTTTTTTCCTTTTTTACTTTCAAAGGTGTCTTTCCACCGCAGGAACTTTAACAATGCCTCTTCCCATTTCATCTCCCCAGGTAAAAACGAATTACCAGAAATGTACCTGTTCTGCAAGAGGTAGGCTTAAATATGAACTTATTCCAAATAATTTCAATACTTACATTTAGATAATGATAAAAGCAAGATAAAGATAAAGATAAAAAAAACATGAAGTTTGTCCCTTAAAGAAAATACAATAAAGTAAATCCCAGAAGATGTATATTTATATGAAATATAATTTTTACTTAGATTTGATCAAAAATGGCATCTTTTTTTAATCTAGTCTTCCTCCCGCAAGATGTTGTGTTGCATCTGTGCTGCTTCTCTGCTTCCGGTTCTTGCAGTCTCAAACTGTATTCTGCTGAAGTGTGAAATATGATTATTTCATGGCAGCAAGGCCTCAGACACCACGTCCCCCCTCATTTATAATGTCTGTGTTTTTGTATTTTTGGACGGGCTGCACTGAAGCAGAATTTCTTGCTAGGGTTAATAAAGTATTATTACTAAGCATTATTGAATTGCTCCAGGTCTTTGGGGTTTGAAGGCCTTTTTGCCATTTAACTACCTCCACAGATTATAGCGCATTCAGGGCTTACTGCAAAAATCAATATTGCTTATATGTGTCACAGTTTTGGTTCTGTTTAAGTTTTCTTTTTGAGTTTTTAGTTTCACTTTGATGTTTTTCTTTGTTTTCTAGTTTTATTGTTTTAATTCCTATTTGTGGTATTTTCTTGTTGTATTTGAGTTCTTAGGGGTTTCTTTTTTGCCCTCTTGTGTCAGTTTCCTTCTCCTAGTTCCCTTCTAGATTCCTCTGTTCACACCTGCTCCCAATCTACTGATTAGCCTCGTCTTTGTTTCTGTTGGATTAATTGTACAAGTTATTCTACTTTAATCATATTCCTTTAATCATATTATACTTATACATTTATACTTACACAGAGTGTTGAAATGTTTTACTTGCTTGCTGTGTACTAATGTTTTGCTAAGTCTGTGCAGAAGAATGCTGAAGGTCACAAGCTGGAGAAAACGGGGAGCTGTACACACTAGCACCGGATAAGGAGTGGAAGCTCTCCTTATCTTATGATGTTGTATGAAGTTATACAGAAATTCTGGTTCCGACTGGGTTCACCCCCCCCTCCCTTTTAGCAGTCGGAACCCCATTGTAGCCAGGGTGTTCCTTAATAAAAAGCTTGGAGAGCAGAGACTGCTTCAGAGTGGGTTGGAGATTGTAACTGAATGCAGTTTCTGATCCCCTCTCCTTGCAAGTAAATTATACTCAATTCTCTGTGTCTTTCTTTTGTGCAGGTTGAATAAGGTGTTTGGTGTTTAAACCTGACATTAATTGGTCCTTCGAGCCGGATTGCAAGATACCCGACGACCCCCAGCAGGTGAGTGAGATCCAGATAAGCCTGCGGCCGCAGCAAATAGACCCTTTACGGGACTGGTCTCTCCCTTACAAGCTGGGGTCCGACGGTTGAAGCATTCCAAGGACGCAGAGAATTGTGAGTAGTTTTTTCCTTTTTATGAGGAGTGCGTGAGAACCGTGTGAGAAAAACAGCAAACAGTTAAAGTCCGCGGGAGGACAGACTCCCCTAGTTTTAAACTAGTTAAATTCTGTGTAGGACGGCGGCGTCCTCTGTGTTTAAAATAAAGTAAACGGTAAAAGTTAACTGCGCAGTGTGTGTGTGTGTGTGTGTGAAAGGAAATATAGATATCACTAGATATCTGTATTTCATACCAAAAAGACAAGGGTTAAATGGTGAGCTTTTGTGGATGTTTGTAGACAAGAAAACTCCACCTGTAAAGGTTGAAGTGAGTTTTACCACGAAAAGTAGTTGATCACCATCTTGTCTGAAGCCCCAGTGTTTAGAACACGACAGGTGTTGAAAACCCACTGGGCCCAAATTTAGTTCAAAATGGGAAAAGGACAAAGTAAAGAAAAACAGGCGTTATTAGAAGAACTCCAGTGTAAAGATTGGAAAGTAGTTTAAAATGATGACCCAGCGGCGGTAGAACCGTTGTGTTACTGGATAAAAAAACTACGGTTTTAATGGCAAATTGAGCACCACAAACATAAAGGAATTGCAACAAAAAATAAAAACAAAAATAAAGACACTATGATGGCAAAAGAAGGTTACATGCAAACCATGGTCTGGATGAAATTAGCAGGACAGAGAGAAGAGAGAGAAGAGACAAAGAAAAGCAGTAGAAGGAATTCCCTCTCCAAAGAAGGATGTGGAAGAATGTATAATTCAAGAATGGGTAAATCGTCACCACATAGAGATGAGTGGTGGAACACTCCAAAAGTATATAAATCACGCCCTGCATGCAGAGAAAGTCATAAAAAGTAAAAAGAATAACAATAAAGAATCCACTGTGTTTTATCAGGAGGAAGAGGACACTGTGTTTTATCAGCAGTCCAGAGGTAGAGGCCGAGGCAGAGGTCGAGGCTGTGTAAGGGGAAGAGGCTTTGGATCACACTGATAAAACTGATAATTCCAGATTGTGTTGGTCATGTTAAAAAAAAAAAAGGCCACATAGCTAGACACTGTCGAAGTAAACCACAAAAATAGGAAGCTCAGCATGACTAGATGAGCAGCCATTTTCTATTAGAGATAATATGGATATAATATAATAATATATAATAATATATATAAATATATAATAATATCTTCTATAATATAATATAGAAAATATGGATGTCTTAAACCTAGAAGATTTGTTTGTTTTGTTTTTTAAAGAAAAATATAGACCAGAAATAGTTCTGATGGTCCAGGGCACTCCTGTTAAATTTTGTGTGATACAGGAGTCTGCAGAACCACAATAAAAGAACCCATACCCTCACACATACCCATCGTAAAGATGATTTACCTGTAGGTCCATAATCAGCATTATTACAGCAAGCACAAGCAGCTGCACAAGCAGCTTTATAGCAAGACCCAAATGAACTTGGTGCTGCTGTTGCTTCTGCTTCAGCCCCAGTCTTGCCAGCTCCTAAAGTTGAGAATCCACCGGCTTATTCTCCTACGCCCAGCACCTCCACAAGGGTTACCCGTTCTGGGGGACCTGTGGGGGCTTGGTCAAAAGATATGGGGGGAGGCTTAATCTCCCCACAGCCAGCCCCTGAACCCAAACCTGACACTGAGGTGTTTCCTTTAATTGAGCTGCCCAATCCTTTGGCGGGTCAGGGGCCAGCTGAAAATCATTTTTTCCTGTCATGATGGTCTATAGGCAGGGGCGGATTTAGGAAATTTGGGGCCCTAGGCATGGACAGGCAGGGGGCCCCCTGACAAGAAAACCTATAAGACAGTCCCATTCTACAGATAGAGAAATGTTAATAGAATAGACATCCATTATTTGTTCTAGGTTTTGTCCCTCTCTTCTTGTCCCTTTTTCCTCTCTATTTATCAGCGTTCTGATGGCATTTTAGCCAAAGCATTTTTATCAAAAACATAATTAATGTGCACAAATAAGGAATAGTTGTATTAAATATACATGTGAATGGCACCCCAACAGTTTTCCTGTGTGACAGAGGTGCATGCAGAACAACTGTTAAACAACAAATTCCAGGTGCTGGCCAAGGACCTGTGACTGTCATAGTCCGATCAGCTCAAGGTCATTTAAAGGCTGTGCAGGAGATCCAGCCTGTGTGGTTGAAAGACCCTGAAGGACTCTCCTGCAGGCTGTCTGTACTGACTTTACCTGAATGTCCAGTTAACCTCATAGGCAGGGATGCTCTAGCCATGCTTTGCTTAGCCTTAATCCCCACTGACTCTGGGATTGTGATAAAACGAATGGGAAAACCCATTAATACCATAGTTATACAGAGGCTGGGCATCCCACATTACCATTACACTCTGGACTTTCCCAACAAACCTCCTTTAAACATCGGAGAAGCGCTGCTTCAGGAGGGAAGACAGTCTGTTCGAACTGTACAGCAGTCCATGGACCCGAATGACCTACACATTACCATGTGGTACAAAGACTCTCCAGGTCCTGATAAAGACTATGAAAAACTTACTTGGATTAAAAAACTATATAAAAAAAAAAAAGGGCGCTGCAATGAAGGATGGTACCCAAGGGCTTAGGTTTGATTTGAACTTTGGTAGGGACACTATTGGTCTGGTGTCATTGGTGCTATGCAATATGTATGCCCTTTTTTATGATTGACGTGAGCATCAGTACTGATGAGAGGAATTCATTGTTTAAAGAGAAAAGGAGCATTTTGCTACATTAATAAACATTTTATAAGCACTACACTCACTAGATGCTGTTTATCAATGTTGAAGTATCACCGGCTCTGATGAATGTGGAATTAGGACTGTTTTCCACTTTGTAAATGGTTTCATTTGCACAACTGAGACAGAAGGTAAATACAGTACTTTCTTCTGAATATATAGAATCGTGCAGAGTTAAACCCCACTCTTATATTTTTACCTACTATGCTCTCTCTGTATCAAGCAAAATAATACATTCATTAAAATAATAACTTCACTATTAAAGTTGAACATCTGGGCTGTAGGTACTCTGTGTCGCCCATCTCATGTATTTCATCTGTGGCTGAAAACATGAATCATATTAATTGATTATTTGCATATTCGTAAATAAATTTAGTGATTCATCATTAAATGGAGTATAGAGACTCTAAAACATAATATACATGTAAAATCTGGCTTTCCCCGACAGAATAACACACTTGGATCAGTAATCATACCAAAACTGTAAAATAAATTTATAAACATTTTGCAAATACGATTGTAAAATGTTTTTGTCTGTCAATATTTTCCGTCCGGAGCTCTTTGTTTTGGTTTCACCTGGTTTAATGTCATTAGTAATCTCCTTTATAGAACCTTTGGCTATCCAATTAATCGAAAGAATTAACGATAGACTGATCGATTTGCAAAATAATTGTTAGTTGCTGTCCTAATTTTATCGTAACATTGCATTAAACATAACATTTCTTACTAAATACATGTGAAGTGGGGATAACATTCAACGAAACAAACATGTTAATCAGCCAAACTATCTTAAGATCCATGTGGCATCATTTCGTTAATGTTTTGCACTAATTTACTTATAGACTGTGTGGAAATCCACGTAAGATAAAATCTATGTTAATGATGTCCCTATGGTCCCTATGCAAACCTACCTATATGTGACCAGAACATAAACCAATCCTTTCAAATAAAAATTCCTTTAAATTGGCTGCTATATTGAGTCATGATTTTTTTACTCATGTCTCAAACGGAGGGATTGTAGGATTGATTGAGCATTGAGCATCATTATACAGCATATGGATTTATATTCTATGCAAAAAACTTTTGTAAGGCATGTCTAAAAAGCATGTCTAATATGTGCTAAACATAATCTTCAAGGAAATTTAAGACCTAAAAAGGTGATTTCCCTAAACCTATTTATGCTTTCCAGTTCATATATATGGATTTTATTGAACTAAATCCAAGCGAAGGTAAAAAATTCTGTTTAGTTATAATAGATTTGTTTTCTAAATGGATTGCAAGAAAGTGATAGTTAGATCAGATGAGTAATGAGTAAAATCACTTTCTTAATTATTCTCTGGAACCTTACCGTACTGCTTAGCACTCTAGTAATTCTACTGTGGTACCTGTTATAGAATACACATTTGGTCTCCTTCACCGACCTTCAGAGGAAGTCCATCGTACAAAGGGGGTTGTATTTTTATTATACAACCATCTCAAACTGGTGAAGATTGTCCACAACTCTGCCGAGAGGTCATAGGAAGTAGACCATTGTGTAAAAGCTTATCCATAGAACACTTTTTGAAGTTTGAACCTAGATAATGTTGCGATTATTCATATTAGTTTTGTCTTTAGCTCTCACTCAGGGCAAGGATTCTTGTTGCCCCCATGATCCAGCTATTTGTAAAAGGGACATCTATCTCTGCTATAACTCTACTAGAGTAATCAGTTTGGTGACTATTCCTTTTCAAACATTCTCGCAAAGATTTAAACATGACCCGGGAAATTGGCGAGGTTATGATTTCTATCTATTTCCTCGCGTAGTTCAAACAACTCATAATGGTTGGGGAGACGTGTTTAGAACCACTGGACAGTGGAAAAGGGATGGTATGGATGGACACCTTTAGCTAAAAAATGGATGAGTAGAATATCAGGGTTCACTGTTAACCATGTCTCCAAAGTTTTCACTATGACAATAAACTCCACAGCAGAACCCCTTGAGAAGGAAGGCTGTTCCTCCTCATTTATATGTGCACGGTCTAGTGGAACCGATCCATGTTGGACATTGTATTTGTGCCCTGCAAATGTTACACAAAAAGAAAATGAGATACAAGGGATTCTTACTTCTGCCCAAGGTCATACTAGAAGGAGGAGGGCATCTGAAAATGCATGGAGTGGAGATGACCCTACTTATATTGATAGCATTGGAGTACCCAGAGGTGTTCCTGATGAGTATAAACTAGCCAATCAAGTTTCTGCAGGATTTGAATCTTTCTTATGCTGGTGGTGTACTATAAATAAAAATGTAGACAGGATCAACTACGTCCACTATAACGTCCAGAGGCTGGGAAATAGAACAGAACAAGGCTTCTCCGCCGTCCATGAACAATTGTCAGCTACCTCTCTGATGGCTTTCCAGAACCGTATTGCTGTTGACATGTTGTTAGCTGAAAAGGGTGGTGTGTGCTCTATTTTTGGAGATCAGTGTTGCACCTTTATTCCCAACAACACCGCTGCTGATGGCAGCCTCACAAAGGCCCTTGAAGGCCTTCGCTCTCTTAACAGCAAAATGAAAGACCATTCTGGAGTTGACACAAAACTGTGGGATGGATTTGGAGACATTTTTGGTAAATACAAACAATTGGTGCTTTCTATCTTAATGTCTATAGCTGTATTTGCCGCCATCTTGACCTTATGTGGATGTTGTTGTATTCCATGTATTAGAGCGCTGCTAAATAGACTAATTACCACAGCAATACAACCCATGAAAGCGGAAATGTATGCCCTCATGCCCACTGACAAATACCCATCGGATGATGAAGACAACGAAGGGGATGAAATCTCTTTACATTTTTCTGACTTATATCCTAATTCCAATAACAATAACCCATCAGTTTAAAGTACCTCTGAGTGTACCCTTTTTAGCTAAAAATGATTTCATAGTTGAAAATCTGAAAAGAAGTAACTACTGAATGATAAAATAAATAGCTTAAAGTGAATAAACAGGAGGGAAATGTTGGATTAATTGTACAAGTTATTCTACTTTAATCATATTCCTTTAATCATATTATACTTATACATTTATACTTACACAGAGTGTTGAAATGTTTTACTTGCTTGCTGTGTACTAATGTTTTGCTAAGTCTGTGCAGAAGAATGCTGAAGGTCACAAGCTGGAGAAAACGGGGAGCTGTACACACTAGCACCGGATAAGGAGTGGAAGCTCTCCTTATCTTATGATGTTGTATGAAGTTATACAGAAATTCTGGTTCCGACTGGGTTCACCCCCCCCCTCCCTTTTAGCAGTCGGAACCACATTGTAGCCAGGGTGTTCCTTAATAAAAAGCTTGGAGAGCAGAGACTGCTTCAGAGTGGGTTGGAGATTGTAACTGAATGCAGTTTCTGATCCCCTCTCCTTGCAAGTAAATTATACTCAATTCTCTGTGTCTTTCTTTTGTGCAGGTTGAATAAGGTGTTTGGTGTTTAAACCTGACAGTCTCCCTCTCCCATATATGCACCTCCTGCTCAGTCACAGTTGCTGGTTTGTTGTCATTTCTTTCCCCCCTTCTTGTTGTGATTATTCCTGGAAAAGAAACATGCAAGATATGATTTATGTAGTGGCAGAATAACTATACTTTTTTTTTTAGAGCGCTTTGTCATGTTCTGTCTAAATATATACTTAATTTAGTTTATGTTGTACAAGTAAAAATAAACAACAATAATGTGCCTCCCATTTTGCTTTTTTGGAATTTTTTGGAATTGGAATCATGCTATAACTCACATAGGACGAATGGATTTTGCCATTGTAATTTAAAAGGATGTTGTAATGTTTATATTTTAATAGATCCTTTGTAGCTGTATTAATTCCTTTATTATTGGGCAGCAAATTTGACAGACAATGACGTAGTAAATGTGGAGACAAAGGAGAAAAAGTCAACTTGTTAGAGTAATATTCACAAACATTTACAGATATTCTGAATTCAGTTAATATGTATGATTGTTAAAATGCTGATCTGATCTATAGAGGATCAGATTCAATCTGTAAGCAACAGTACCGTATTTTCACGACTATAAGGCGCACATAAACATCTTTTTTTTTTCTCAAAATGTGCGGTGCGCCCTTTGGTGCGGTGCGCCCTATGTGTGTTGTAACTGCGGACTTTTGAGACCACCTCATTGAGGAGATGATGAAAGAGTGGCTGAGGGAGGTGAATGTAAGGAGACCAGGTGGTTTTTTTCCACTCATCACCATCGCTGTTAATCTGTGACTCCATGCGCGCCCATCTCACAGCTGATGTGAAAAACATGGTGAAACAAATGAACGCTGTGCTCGCTGTTATTCAACCGCTTGACATCGGTGAGAACTGGACGCAGCAGGCGCAGCAGAAGCAGCGAGTTTACGTGCAAAGTCAATGGTTGACGCGCGTATAGGCACAGCAAAAGGCAAGTACATCCCGCTGCAGCCTGCGGGAAGGCGGGGCTTGACATCAAGCCCCGCTCAAATCAAGGACAGCCATATTGGAAATGCTGACCTCTCTTGCCTATAGACGCTGGCGAGAGAAATGGCCAAAAAATTGTGTTATGTCACGTGGTGTGTCCTTTTTATTTTTAAATCTTTATTAAATTTTCAGATGTTAAAATAACATTAGTAACAAACAGTCTAAAATAAACAACAATAAGGAATTATTATGAAGATGTATTTATCTATCCTCAAACCCTATCACAAACAAATGTCATAAAACGTAAATTAAATTGGTAGTTTAGAGACAAATGTACATTACATTGAGGACACATTTATCTATCCAATAATTATCATACACGCACACTTATCCCTATAGTGGTGTCGTTAGGGCTAGTGCAGTGGATTCTGGACAGATTCCCAATCCATCGCAGATTAAGAAAAAATCTATCCTTCAAATTTCTGACCCGCTTAATCCCTCGTGGGGTCGCTGGGGTTGCTCGTGCCTATCTCCAGCGTTGTTTAAGAAAAGCAATATAACCAAATACTTGCTGGTGCTGAAGTTCAAATAATGATATAATATAAGTAGACCCCGCATTGGCTGTCGCGGCGCAGGAATTACGGCCGCCATATTGGGGCGGTCGACCTGCTACTCAAACCTGCTGATTCAAGCTGAACACACTAATGATGCCTCAGCACTGTGCGGCGTATTTTTGTTTAAATTTACGTACTATTGACGTCAGGGCTCGAGGGATAACTTTTCACAATTAAGATGAAAACATATCTTTACATATATCTTTATATATATCTTCTTATATGTCTATGTGCTTCCCTGCCCCGTTACGTCAGAATTTCCAATATGGCTGTCCTTGATGTGGGCCTTCCCGCAGGCTGCAGCGGGATGCTTCTCGCAAAAGGTCCCGCAGCGCGTTTTGAGCAGCAGGCGCAGTGTGTCGGGAGCGTTTAAGCATCTACAACGTGCTGCTGCTGCTCAAGATGGAAAAATTGAAGTTTTGCTGCTGGACGCGCCGCATCAACCAATCAGAGAAGCTGATCTGGGAGCTGACAGCGAGACAGACACATCGCTCTGATGACATATGATATTAAGGCAAATGAAAAGGGCTGGATGGATGAGGAGGTGATGAAAGCGTGGCTGAGGGAGGTGTATGTGAGGAGACCAGGTGGTTTCACGAAAAGTGGAAGGCAGCGCCGGGCAAGTTACGCCACCGTTTGCGGATGGATTGTAGATGCTTGGACTAACGTGTCTGCTGGCACTGTTGTTCGAGCTTTTGCAAGAGGAGCCGCCCGGCACGGAAGGTGACTCTGACAACGAAGAAGGGGAAATTGGCATGTCTGATTTAGCGCAGCTGTTTAATTCAGAAACAGAGGATGATGACTTTGATGGGTTTGATTAATACTTTGTAATAAATACTTGAATAAAGCACAATCATATTCAGTTTTGCTCCCGCTCTATTTTTCTACCTGAAAACTTAATTCAACAGCAGCCTCTGGTCCGGGTCGCCTCCGGGTTCACCGCGGCGGCTGGCAGGTGTTTTTTCATCTAAATAATTTAAACTGCAGGCACCAGGATACTGGTAATAAAAGCGGACATATTCCGTCGGCAGGTTTCAGGATTTTAAGTTAATTTAGGAGTCATCACAGCGCTCTGTCATCTGCGATGTGTCTGTCTCATGGCCAGCTCCCAGGTTTGATTAATACTTTGTAATAAATACATGAATGAAGCACAATCAATACGCAGTAGAGGTATTTAAACGTAGTAGAGGACTTGTACCTGTATATAAAAAACGCGCCCTATAGTCCGGTGCGCCTTATGTGTGTGTTAAATACAGAAATGGCACACATAACTGAGACTGCGCCTTTTAGTACGGTGCGCCTTATGGTCGTGAAAATACGGTAGCTGTTCCAGCTTCTGTTCCAATGTACTTCACTGCTTATAAACTAGCTTCTGTTATGTTTACATGTATTTCTAAACAGCACCAAATGCTACCATTTTTGTTACAGTTAAATATGCAAACATCTAATTTTAAGGTTTATATTCTTGCTATATAACTAGATGATGCATCAATGTATGAGCAGAAGAATATTGTGATCAAAGTGAGGTCAATTATTTTGATAAAATTGCCAAAAGATGACATCCCATATTCTGCTCAGTTTTGTCACTGTTTTTTCACAAATTGTTTAACATTTGTCAAATGTGGTAACTGATGCAACACACATAACAGCTCTTTTATTTAACAAAAATTCCAATATTATATCCTTTATTTAGTATCAGTTAAGAGTTTGGGGTGAAAATAAGAAAATAGATCACAGTTTAATAACTTTGTGCTTAAAATACCGTTAATTAGGGTAAATGACTGACTTTTTATAAACCTATTATGTTTTTCAGGTCAGATCATCAAACTCTGACTCTTTTCACTATCCATTGAACTTTCTAGAGAGCTCTACTATTTTCTGCTGAGCAGATGACTTTCAAGCTGTTCAAGAGTTCAAGGACTTTTCCTGCCATTTAAATCCATAGGATGAACTCTAAGAAATCGGGTTTGGAATCTTTATTTTTATCATAGTTTTTACTCTGCAGACACAGAGGGCTGAAGCTCTGTGACTCAGGAGGAGACAAGATGCTCCTCACAAGCCTCCCCGCTTAGTGGACAGGGCTTTGATGATGGGAACTCAGAAGAGCAAAACCATAAAACTGAGCGGGACCAATGGAGAGAGGGCAAAGTACAATCCCATCTGCTGAAATAGCCTCTGGGAGGCTAAGAAAAAGGTAAGAGAGTTAGTAAAAGAGGAACGGATATAAAGGACGTATCTAGGTCAGAGTAAGCCAACAAAGCTCTATTAAATACATGCTTAGAGTTTGTAACTAGTATCTTTACATTAAGTCATTTCCATAGTGCTTGATTGGTACAGGTAATTGAGGCCTGAAGGGAATGCACAATTACTTCTTTGGGCACACATGTGAGATTAAAGGTGAGGTATAGATGCTCTGTTTTCTAATGGAAAATGAGTCTCTTTAGATGAACAAAGAGATTAACCAATGTAAGGTTTTTAAGGTAACGTTGATGTCGATTATTTTGACATCAGTTTTAGGCCGGGCATAAATTGTACAATATTTTCTATCGTTGTACTCAGCAACAGCTCAAACTGTACAATGAAACACAAGGTTCAAAGTTCATAGCTCTCAATGCATATTCTTACTCTTATGCCACATTCACAGCTAAAGCAAGCAGAGGCAGCAGAAGCAGCTAGTTTACATGCAAAGTGCATCAAGGCGCAGCAAAAGGCCCTGCAGCGCATTTTGAGCAGCAGGAGCAGCGCGTCTGAGCAGCTGAAGCAGCGTATCATGAGCTTCTGAGCATCTGACGTGCAGGACGTGCTGCGAAAGAAGCAGCTCCTGGAGTTGGAAAAATCTAACTTTTGGTGCTTGACGTGCCACATCAACCAATCAGAGAAGCTGGTCTGGGAGCTGGCAGGGAGACAGACACAGCACTGCTGATGCAGCTCACTATGATCACTCCTCTGAAAAAGTTTATTAACACCTAAATTAACTTAAAATGCCGAAATCTGCCGCCAAACATGTTAGCTTTTATTATCCTGGTGACTGCAGTTTGGATATCGTACATGAAAACAGCCACAAACAGTAGTGGTAAAACCACGAAGAGGCGACCAGGCAAGAAGCTGCCAATGAACCACATTCCCAGTGACAGAGCACCGCCGGTGTACGAGCGGCTCCGACAGTGAAATAATAGTTGAAGGCAGGATCGTAATCTTGAAAATTGAGTGCACAGATTAAGTTTCATCAATTTGGAGGGGGAAAAAAGAACTCCCTCCTTTGCACATGCACAGTGGGGGAGGTTCTGGTAAATCAGCTTGTAAATGCACGTTGCTCTGCTTCAACAACAGGATTTGCCTATGAACTGGTCACGAGGGCCGACTGAATGTTTGATTTTCTCTCGACTTTACGATTCCTGATGGGAAGGTGGTCTTGAGAGGCTCATCGCCCCTCGTTACCCCATGTATACTAGGCAGGACGCATGATGAGGCTTAAACTCAACTTGAGAATCATCCCAAAAAGGGCGAAAAATCATACAGTGTATGCCTAGCCTAACAGATCCCAGATATGTGTTGGTGGTTTTTGGGGTGGGCTTATTCCTTCTGCCAATACTGATTCTTCTCCTTTTATTTATGTTAAAAATGACGGAATGAAAACAAATATTACACAATATCTCAATTTGAATGAAAAATAAACATTTATTAACAAATCCAAAACATAAAAAAATGGATGGAAATGCCAATGCATTAGCTTCATATGAACTCAAAGCATGGCTGCTGAATCCACCAATGAATTGGCAAACAAATATCAGCCGATGCCAGTAAAAAAAATACCCCACTAATATTAACCAGCTGATATATCAGTCTATCTACTTGGTGTCCCACTGAGTTGAGAAACAGCAGCAGCCATTCAAAATGGCCATTCCCAGGCAAACGCTAGCCGAATGGCAGCCCCCTTCCCTACAACTCCCAGCAAAATCCCCTCCAACTTCCAGCTGCTTGACTGACCCTTTCCTTCTCATGGGCGTGTGTATTTTTTTTTACTGAATTACAGGGTCTGACCAGGAGATGACACTTTTCTTTAGATCTTAATGTCGACAAATCATGTGAGAAAGAATATTTTAGTACAAATATTGATTTTTAAAAAGGAATTGTAGGGGACCAGCAAAGGACCAGCCAAGGACCAGCCAGGGGCCCATCAAGGAAAGTAGGTACATTTTGCTGAGATATTTCTGGTCTATATTTAAGTAAGACAGTAAAATGATGGTAGGGTATCCAGATAGCTGCTCAATACAAGCTTGATGTGCAACTCCCTGATCTTTAAATGTTTAAACTCATCCCAGTTTAAAACATCCTCCCGTCCCTCTCCTGGGTTTCAGTTATCTCTGGCGGACAGAATTTAATGGTGGATTTGCTTTTGTTCATTCTTCACAGCGTGTCCCTTCATTAACAGCTCTGCTTCTGCTCGCCGTGTACAAAGCCTTGTTACTGCGCTCTTTGAGGTTACCACCTGTTTGCTCGCTCAGTTTCGTGTTCTCATGGAAACCAATATGGTGAAGAGCGAGTTCACTCAAACACTCAATGGCCTCTTTGTTTTCTCTCAATCTGTGATTGTCTATAGATGGTTTACATCCGTCACTACTCTACTATTTTTGCCACCACTTGCTTTTATTGACTGTTAAATTGCACTCACCAGTTTATCCTCATGTGTTCCTCTCCTATATTCTTCCACAGTGAGAAAGTTTGGAGTGGTTCTTCTGGCTCAGCTTTTCAAAGCAAAGATCTTGATTAGACTTAAAGTGACTTCTTATAGAAAAATGTACATTTAAAAGTTTTTTCGTCTAGTGCAACATCTAAAATAATTCAGATGATTTTTTTCAGCTTGTATTATCTATGCCAAGCCAAAACAAATCAAATATCATCCCTTTTATACTTTATAAGACAAACAGCACATTCATATCTAAATGTGGTACAAAGTTCAGTTCAATGCAAAAATCTTTACATAACAGTAAAAAGTAAGCTTAAAGCTATAGTGTGTAACTTTTAGCGACATCTAGCGGTCAGACTGCAGACTGCAGCAACATGAACATCTCCCCCCCACCGCTTCTCCCCCCCGACAGTATGGCGAGCATTACGGGACAAAATGTCTTCCTCGACGTCCGCATCACCTACCTTCTCAAGTGATGAGGTTTGTTTACATAGATAATTTTACAGATAGTATTTCATTAGTCTGTGTAGGGTATAGATTTCATGTAGACTTAAGATAATAAATATACCCGTTATTTTTTCTACATTGTTGTGACGTTTTGGCGATCTCGCAATCCCTAGTTTGTTGGCTCTGCGCTGCCGTAGCACAAAGATGTCTGCCTCCATGGCTGCGAGACCCGCTCCTATGTAATTATAAATAACGAATTCTAAGGCAACGCAAATATTAAGGTTAAGAGGCTGAGCTCGTAGATGATGATAAAATAACATAGTTATGTATAATATATTACATTTCTGACTGTATATCCCTGTAATTATTACACACTGTAGCTTTAACCATTTAACACCAATGAGGGCAGTTTCCAATGGATGTTCAGCCCACTGCATTGAAACATTAACTTGGAATCAATCCTTCATATTGTTCAATTCTGTAACAATAGTGATTCCATGTAATAAAGAAAATTGAAATTTATTGATCTCACATTGGAAAAGTTACTTCTGCATTTAACCCATCCCCTTGAGGGGAGGCAGTCTGCAGGAGTGGGACTCAAAACCAGAACCTCAAGATTCCAAGCTCTATGTCCCATCCACTAGGCCACCACTGCCCTAACTAAGTGAATCCTCCAAAACAAACACGTTCAGTAGGAACAGCCATCCCTACTAACTATTTGATTCAGGAAAGATGATGGCATAGCTGCTTTCATCCGGCTCTTTAACATATTTCATTTAAAGGTATGCTATGCAACCGGTGTGGATTTTCCAGCGAGGCTCCCCCCAGAGGGCGAAAGTAAAAGTGCACTGTCGTAAATATGCACAGCTGTTCTCCTGGTTTCTCCGTCAAGCCAGTGCGGGTGTTTTGAGCTTAGCAGACAGGCAAACGCAACGAATGACGAACACAGTGAAAGTATGAACATGCACACAGAGAGAGAGAAACCATTCCAATGTTACTTACAATCGAATCAGCAAGGACGCGAGGTCCGCGTCAGCCTTGCAGCCTTCTTTTTATTTTAGCACTCGCCATTCGGAAAAAGCTTGCCGGATGTTCACCCGTGTACGACTCCTCTCTCTGTCCAGGGCCCTTTTCCTCTTTCTTGCCTGCTCCGACATGGGCTTTCGCTGTTTTCTCGCTGGTTCCGCCATAATAACTGCACAAATATCGCCACTGCGCTAGCAACGAGCATGCCTTTCACTGGGGGCGTGTAGCAGTTCTCGCCGTAAAGCAAGACCGACTCTCGCGAGACTTCTGAGCCTGTGGGTGCGGGTCGGTGCTCCTGCAATTGCAAGTGCGGTATTTCCCCCACAGACCACCAGGGCGGCCGAGAATACCTTTGTTCAACCTGAAATGACTCATTTAATCTTCCAAAACGTTATGGAACACATTAATTAACTGAAAAATGTTGCATGTTTCTGGATGGAGTTTGCAGGTTCTCCCTGAGCATGTATGGGATCTCTCATGGTGCTCCAGCTTCCTCCAACAGTCCAAAAACATGAATGTTAGCTTAATTGGCTTCTCTAGATTCTCCTTAGCTGTGTGTGTGAGGGATTGTTTGTTTCTGTGTTGCCCTGCGATGGACTGGCGACCTGTCCAGGCAGGGTGTATCCCTTCTCTTGCCCGTAGACAGCTGGAGATAGACACCAGCACCCCTCGCGACCCCAATTGTGACAAGCGTGTCAGATAATGGATGGATGGATGGATTTAAATTGGCTGGTACTGACTCTGCTTAATCTTTCTCTGTGAAATTATTGTGACTTTTCAGTTCAGTTTGGTTAACATGAACTTTTCAAGAAATGAAACAAAAGTTTCCTATATGAAGTTTGTTCCTGTGAGAAAAAAAAACAAAGCAAATGTTGTTTTTGAATGTATTTTAAAGCAAACTTTAAGAAACAAACAAAATACAAACTCCCAATTATATAGGTTGCCTCATTGAGATCAAAGATTTCATTTAGAAGAGACATCTGTCTTGATAAACGAAAATAAAAAATGATGTTCTTTTAAAGTACGTGGTCTTGTCTTGGTCTTGCAGGAGAGTAGTGTCATTATTGTATTTGTAAATGGCTCAGTTCAGGTAAGAAACAAAGGACAAGAAGTAAGACTCTGCAAGGCTTAAATGCTGAAAACAGAGCTATTGCCCCATTTACACTACCACTCTGACAGCAATCCGTACCGAGTTCAGACCAAGCTTGGATCAGTTAACCATGCTGAGCTTAGTTCTTATGACCTTTTACCCATAACGCTAGCACGGTTTCTCGCCTCCTATCAGCGCTCCACGATGCTACAGTTCTCAAGGCGAGAATTACATAAACAAAAATGGTGCTGCCCACAACATTCAGGAACATATGTGTCTGGATGGCGTCCTCTGCTCAAATTTCTATAACAGCCTCATCTCAGCTCCATCCCAGGTCATACCACGCTCCTTTGAAATTAGATTTAGCGCAGTACAGTTGTGTCTGGCACAGTCAAGTTCAGCTGGGTTCCATTTAAACAGTTACTGTACTCGGACCGTTCTCATCACGGTTTTAAAAGTGTAGTGTAAATGGGGCTTAATAGTAAATTGTTATGCCAGTTCATACAGTCAGTACACTGATAATTCCAAAAAAAGAAAATGAAAAACAATCCTTTGGACTTTTTTTCCAAGTATAGACGTTTCCAGGAACCTTTCTCAATTCAAAATATAAGGAATAGCGTTGGGTTCGAGGTTTTATACAGTAGCCCACTAAAGCCTTGTTTTTGTTTTGAAAACATGCAAATTGTAACGGACGGGTTCCACCCCTTTGGAATGGGGGTCGTTTAGCTTCTTTTGTTAGCCTGCAATGCCCCCTAAGTGTCTGAAAAGTCGGTAGTTAAAGGGAATTGAGGGCCTGGCTGAATAGTCAATGTCCTCCGCTCTGCTGTACAGGGGCTGCGATGATAGCAGGAAGGGATTAACTCAATTGCTGCCTTGTAGGTTTTTGAAAGCTTAAACCTGAATCCACCCCTTCTGTTTAAGGTAAACTGATTGATAACTTTTGCCTCCAGAACAGCATCTGCTTATGATATGGGACGCTCCTTTACAAACTAACAATGATACAAAATATATAAAGAAAAGAATCTTATTTCAAATGTTTTTTCAGATTTTTATCCTTATTTCATTATATCGCAGTTGTTTAAACCAAGAATCTTAACAAAAATTTTGAACACTGTATTTTATTCCTGCTGAATAAAAGTGTGTAGAGGGAGGTCGTACTTATATCATTGTCCAGTTGTAAATGTGCTTTATCTTTTTATGTACTCAGAAAATAAGGTTGTTGCAAAGGGAAAATGCATTCAGGGTAGTCAGCCAAGGTAGGTTACACACTGAACAAAAAGACAAACACTTTTGTTTTTGCTCTCATTTTTTTATAAGCTGAAACCAAAGTTTAAAATAATTAAATAACTATGTCTCTCCAATATTGTTCCCTTATATATCTAAATCTGTGATTGTAAGCACTATGGCTTTGCATAGATAATCCATCTCAACTAGCAGGTGTTGTATATCTAGATGCTGATTAGATAGCATTGCGTAGGTGTGCCTTAGATGGGCCTGAATAAAAAAATAAAAACCCTGAGATGTACTGTTTTTCTTCTTTTGGGAAGGGGGGGGGGGGGGGGGGGGGGAGGGTGTGGATTGTGATGAGTGGGCTGGCCATGCAAGAACTGCAACATAGGGTTGTGCATTATCATGCTCCAACATGATGGGGCATGATAATGTGGTTCTGGATGAATGGCACAGCAATGGGCCTTAGGATCTCATCATTGGGCCTTCAAACATCCATCAATAAAATGCACTTGTCTTCCATGTCCATCACAAACACCTTCCAGTACCTTAACCCCAATGTCACCATGGGCCATTTGATCCACGACAATGACATGAGTAAACTGTTCACCCACATAATCTGCTTGCTGTCTGCCCTGAACAGTGAATACCAGGGATTCATCAGTGAAGAGTCGTCTCCGCTGTGCCAGACGTCAATGAATGTGAACATTTTCCCTCTTGATGCTGTTACGTTTCTTTGGTTGCACAAACCGATTGCATCATTCTCTCTCCAGGTGGCCTGTCCATGACTTCGGATAAAGACGGTAGTTGTGGAGCTCCAGGGCTGGTGTGGTTGCATATGGTTTGGATGTAAATGGAAATGAATGGTGTGTCCTTATATACTACCTTTTCACGTCAGTGGACAAATTTCCACTACATTCACTTATTCAGTCCCACAGCAGTATTTGTAATAACTCAAGCTGCATGGTAGCACAGTTTGTGGCACTGTCGGCTGCAGCAAAAAGGTTCTGGGTTCAATCCCTGGTCTGGGGTCTTTCTGCATGGAGCTTGCATGTTCTCCCTGTGCATTTGTGGGTTTTGTCCTGGTACTCCACCCTCTTTCCACAGCCCAAAAAAA
Organism: Cyprinodon diabolis; assembly: GCA_030533445.1. Lineage (NCBI taxonomy): Eukaryota > Metazoa > Chordata > Actinopteri > Cyprinodontiformes > Cyprinodontidae > Cyprinodon > Cyprinodon diabolis. The sequence continues at coordinate 13,450,452 of CM060075.1, read as the reverse complement.
GCACTATTAGGTTAATTGGCATCTCTCACTTGTCCTTAGTTGTGTGTCTCTGTGTTGTCCTGCAACAGACTTCCGACCTTTCCAGCTTTTACCAGTTTGGCTCATGAAAATTATAAGCCAAAACAGGTGGAGCTTCAGTTTAGCTTTTTAATCCAGTTTCTTACGTTAATTATATTTATATATATGAAATATAAGAATTTTTTTCCCAGTTTTATGAGGCCCCATTTTGAAAAAAAAAAAAAAAACACCACTATAATCAATAGTACTTTAAAGCTACAATAAAACTTGAAAACAGTACGTGCAGGATTTGTTGGGATCTGGAGGTCTGTCCACCTTCCTCCAGCAGAGGGTGTTCTAGGTCTCCTGGAGCTGAAGCTGACCGCCACACATGCGGCTCATGAGCTCATCAGGAGACAAGCACTTAAGGAGGGGCAGAGCTACAATCCGACGCCAGAGTGTTTGCCAGTTATGGTTAGCAAGCCTGAGCCAACCTGCCTGTCTGAATCTCTGACTCCCCTGAAGCCTGAACCTGAACCTAATCTGCTTTTGTCCTCTCTGCTTCTCAGGAAAAACCTGCCTGGAAACCTGAAAACCTGGAAGAGTTTCTCAAGCGTGAAACCAAGCTTTCTGTTCTCAGAAGAACCCTGGAAATCCAACTCTGAAACTGAAACTGCCCTACTCTCAGTAAGAGCTGAAAGAGAAGCTCTGAACCTGCTCAGTAAGATTAACTGCTCTGCACTGCCTTTGCCTAGCCCTCTGCCTGCCTTCAGCCTCTGGACCCTCCTGGTTCCCCCCTTCTACCGCTCTGCTCATCTCTGATCAGGTATAGACCTGCAAACACCCAACCTGCAAATTCACTGAAAGACTGCTAACCAATCTGTCCCTCTCTGCAGTGAAAACCAGTCGTGACCAGACCCGGACCCAGTTTATCCCAGAAACCGTTGTTCTTTATTGTCATTATTCTTCTATAAACTTTGTGAACTTTTTCCCAGCCTCTGAGTGTTCTGCATGTGGGTTAGATCCCTGAAAGCAACATGACAGGATTAGATTAAGATCTTCATATTACAACATAAAAAAGCATAAAAGCAGGACATTGTATGACGCTAAAGATTTTATGATAAAGGGCTTGTATCTTGTTGGGTTTTTAAAGTAAAAGTGCTCCAATATGACATTCACACAGATGAAATGGGCTCTAGTTCATTTAATGCCTTAGAATCACAGGGAGGACCTTATAAAGAGTATGTATTGAGTTCTTCTTCCTTCTCTGTGATATTGGGTTGAAGGCAACATATTGACAAAAATTTCAGAAGGCTTTTAGGTTTTGGGGGAATTGATTTCAGGGCATGCATTTTAACCACTAAAGCACCATAGAGCAGAACGCTTTACTCTATCGCTGTGGAAACCTGCTTGAGCCGGTCCGTTCAAGAATAGACTCCATCTTCCTTCTCAATCAGAAATCACTCGCTCTTCTTTTTACCTCGATAAAATGAGTCTGTAGTCTAGTTACATAAAGAGAATTGCACCAGATCAAATCCTTTATAATTTCAGATGTTTCCAAAATCCTGAAAAGAAAAAAAAAACTAAAAATTGTTAAATATTTAAATTTAAAATAAATAGATATTAATGGATATTAAGAGTTTTTTTCCTTTATCTGGTCATTTATTTATATAAAGAAATGGCTTTTTAAAGAGAGAAACTCACACGTGGGTACAAACTGCTCTGTTTCTGGGAAAAGAATAAAAGCAGGAAGAGAGGAAATGTTGTGCTTACGTACAAATTTTAAAAGAACTAAATTAGCATGGAGTTGCTAAAATGCACAAAGCTTTTACCCATATGATCTATCTACACTAGAGACCATCTATACACTTACATGTTAACAATGGACTTTTTATCCTTTCAAAATAACTTACAAAACCACTTTGATTATCTTCAGCTGTCATGACAACAAGCTGACCAGATAAGTATTTTCCATCCTTGCTGCCCTCCGATGTCCTTTTAAAAAGCCACCCTGTCCTTCTCATCTTGACCTGCTTTATTCTATTCTCTTTCTTCTTTCCTACTCTGGCTCTCCATCCCTTCTACCAGTTTCTGCCTCATTAGCTCTTAAAAATCATTACGCCCATCTCACAGATCAAAGAGGAAATGGCTGACAACACTTAAATAATTTATGCTTTTAAAGAGTCTCTGTTTTACTTTACGGCAGCTCATCATGTCTTCAGTAACCTCGCCTCTATTCATTCTCTATATATAAAAAACATAATTTAAATTCTGCTGCATGCCTGTTCTTTTTCTGATTCATTTCCTTTATTATCTCCTTAAATGGAAAGATTCACTAGGTGGCAGCATAGTTACACATGCAATAACAGAGTAAGAGCCTGCACAGATGACATGACCTGCACTAATTGTATCACGGCAAGGCCGAAAATAGCTAAAGACGGAGCTCAGACTATGACTGGCTTTGCTCCAGATTAATGAAGAGGTGGAATTACTGCTGCCCCATCCATCTTTTCATTTATCTCCCCTCTTTTCCTAATTAACGGATCAATATGGCCTGGATCAATTCCAGATCAATTGAGATAATGTTCCTTTAACCCATTAAGAGTCCTTTATGACCTTTCAAAGGCAAAGGGGTGCGCCGTCAAGTCTGTTAACCCACAGTTCATCAGAACAGCAGTCCTAAAATAATTCATTACTGCTTAGAGAAGAGGTTTGCATGTGTGTTTGTTTGAAATAACAAGGATTAACCAGTTGTAAACCAGTTATTCTCTCTAATCTCTAACATATTCGGCTCTGTTCCAGTCTATGCACTGGCATCATAGTCTAATATATGTTTTCTAGAGATCAGAATGTATAAAGCAAGATATCAAGGAGAACATTTCAGCATATTTTGGTATTCATGCTAAGGTGAAGTTCAAAAGCTCCGAAATTCTGATACAGCACTCAGTCTTATCCTATAACATTCACAATGTTGGAGCATAAGAAAGATGGATTCCTGACCTTTCTAGGAAAACAAAAACTGGGGGCTTTTATTTAGACTAATCAGACAAGTGATGGGCAGAGAGATCCGGGTTGAAGACAAGCAGCAAAGGTCAAACAAAATCCTGGACAGCTGCATATTCAATTCAATTCAGTTTATTTATATAGCGCCAAATTCACATCACATGTCATCTCAAGGCACTTTACAGTTCAACCAGATCATACAGTCAAATTGATACAAAGTTTTCTATCTAAGGAAAACCAGTTGATTGCATTGACTCATTGACTCAAATACAATCCCTCACACTAAGCATGCTTGTAGCGACAGTGGAGAGGAAAAACTCCCTTTTAACAGGAAGAAACCTCCAGCAGAACCAGGCTCAGTGTGAGCGGCCATCTGCCGAGGCCGACTGGGGTTCAAGGAGACAGAAGCAGAGATACAAAAAGCAGCTGTAAAAGGCGGCCCCGTCCAGGAAACACACAGCCAGGCAGACGAGCTCCAAGGCAGCTCCCATGCCAGAGGAGGAAGAGAGCACATCCACCCAGTCACGGTCAGAGAAACAGGACCACACCTGAAGACAGGCCGATCTCCAACATCTACGAACAAGGGCGTTGATGGAAGCAGCACAGACTGAAACTCTTCAAAAAGTTCATTATGGTTTAAGTGGTCGCAAACTTGTTTGGCAACTACTTTCTCAAGAATTTTGGATAAGAAAGGAAGATTGGATATAGGTCTATAATTAACCAAGTCATCTGGGTCAAGAGACGGTTTCTTAAGCAGAGGTTTAATTACAGCAACCTTAAAAGCTTTAGGTACATATCCCTGTAACAGAGATAGATTAATCACATCTAAAATGGAGGAGGAGATCAAAGGGAATACCTCCTTAAATAACCTGGTTGGAACTGGATCTAACATACAAGTTGAAGGCTTAGATGAAGACAATAATTTTGCTAATTCAGAAAGTTCAACTGGATCAAAGCAGTCTAAACCCGGTTCAGATTCCATGACTACCTCAGGTACAATCGCGGATAGAGGAGTGCTTATGATCTTATTTTTAATAAGATCAATCTTATTTATAAAGAATCCCATAAAATCATTGCTGCTAAGAGCAGGTGGAATGGACGGTTCAACAGAGCTATGGCTCTGGGTGAGTTTGGCAACTGTATTAAAAAGAAATCTAGGATTATTCTTATTCTCCTCTATTAATGAGGAGAAGTATGCTGCTCTTGCTTTACAAAGGGTCCTCTTATACAGCAGTAAACCATTTTTCCAGACTAGGAAGGACTCCCGCAGGCCTGTGGAGCGATATTTTCTCTCCAGTTTCCTAGCATTTTGCTTCAAAGTACGCAGCTCTGCATTAAACCAAGGAGCAAGCTTTCTATTTTCAACGGTTTTCATTTTCAAGGGAGCTGCGTTGTCTAAGGCAGTACGCAGAGAACTAGCAACCCCATCAACAAAATCATCAACCTGTGAAGGGGAATAAGCTATGCTTTTGCACTCTGCAGCACTGCTCAGCGACACAGAGGAGAGAGAAAGTGAAGCAGATTCTTTAAAATTTATAACTGCACCATCTGATAAAGATCTACTAAAATTGAACCTTCTTTTGGGGGAGGAGAACTCTGTTAAAGTAATCCTGAAGGTTATTAGAAAGTGGTCAGAGAGGACAGGGTTGTGAGGAAATACTGTTATTTCTTCACATTCTATGCCGTATGTCAGCACAAGATCCAAAGTATGAAGATGAGAATGTGTGGGACTATTCACATTTTGAACAAAGCCAATAGTGTCTAAGATAGCATTAAAGGCTGCTCTTAAGCTATCGCCTTCAATGTCAGCATGGATGTTAAAATCTCTCACTATGATGACCCTGTCAGTATTTAATACCAAATCAGAAAGGAACTCTGAAAACTCATCTAAAAATTCAGAGTAAGGACCTGGCGGACGATACAAAGTTACAAAAAGAAGAGGTTTTCTTGCCTTGAAATTTGGATGAGGGAAATTAAGGGTTAAATGTTCAAAAGAGTTGTAGGTATTAACTGTTTTGGGAGTAATCAGTAAGTCAGACTGGAAGATTGTTGCTACTCCTCCTCCTCGCCCAGAACTTCTGGGTATGTGAAAATTTAAATAGCTTGAAGGAGTTGCCTCGTTTATGCTCACATAATCCTCTTGCTGCAGCCAGGTTTCTGTAAGGCAAAACAAGTCAATGTGATTATCACAAATCAAGTCATTAACTAGCAGACTTTTAGAGGAAAGAGATCTTATGTTAAACAGACCGCATTTAATTGTTTTAACTTTTTCCCCAATTGGAGTTATTTTGATTTTAATTAGATTATCATGATTTACTCCTTTGGGAATCTTTGCTAATTTATTAGATTTTGGTCGTGGGCAAGACACTGTCTGGATGGAGTAAAGAGTGGGTAACAGTAGAGAAGCTGCAGAGATGTGTGTTAAACTACAACTCTGCTTCCTGGTCTGCACCCTGCACCCTGCACCCTGAACTCAAAGCATGGCTGCTGAATCCACCAATGAATTGGCAAACAAATATCAGCCGATGCCAGTAAAAAAAATACCCCACTAATATTAACCAGCTGATATATCAGTCTATCTACTTGGTGTCCCACTGAGTTGAGAAACAGCAGCAGCCATTCAAAATGGCCATTCCCAGGCAAACGCTAGCCGAATGGCAGCCCCCTTCCCTACAACTCCCAGCAAAATCCCCTCCAACTTCCAGCTGCTTGACTGACCCTTTCCTTCTCATGGGCGTGTGTATTTTTTTTAACTGAATTACAGGGTCTGACCAGGAGATGACACTTTTCTTTAGATCTTAATGTCGACAAATCATGTGAGAAAGAATATTTTAGTACAAATATTGATGTTTAAAAAGGAATTGTAGGGGACCAGCAAAGGACCAGCCAAGGACCAGCCAGGGGCCCATCAAGGAAAGTAGGTACATTTTGCTGAGATATTTCTGGTCTATATTTAAGTAAGACAGTAAAATGATGGTAGGGTATCCAGATAGCTGCTCAATACAAGCTTGATGTGCAACTCCCTGATCTTTAAATGTTTAAACTCATCCCAGTTTAAAACATCCTCCCGTCCCTCTCCTGGGTTTCAGTTATCTCTGGCGGACAGAATTTAATGGTGGATTTGCTTTTGTTCATTCTTCACAGCCTAAACGGCCTAAACGCACAAATTTTTCACCAAACCAGCCTCTCATCCATACGAAGCCAGCGTTTCGGGGGTCTGTAAACGATCTTTTTTTTATTCAGCCTTCAGAGTGGGAAGATTTTGAAACGCCGTTTTCGCGTTTCCATCTTTAAGCTCTAACCGCATTTTTTTTTTTTACACGCATGCGTCATAGCGTCACCTCTAAACACGCATGCGCGACACAGTATCACAACAACAATGGCGCCGTACTGTGTTGAATGGTTGCTGCTCATGCTACTCACCCTGCTGTCGGGCTTACAACAGAATCTTCTTCTTCTGGAATATCTCCAGGAAGAACAGAGCAATATCGACCACATAGTTCAGCACCTGAATCTGACTAAACCACGAAAATGGACCCGTAGGGCAACCATGTATAAATATTAGTGTGCATGCCCAACATTTCGTCGCCTATTTTTGCTTTGGCACCACAGCGCCACTTATAGGCCTGGCATACATTTTGCAGCTTTTTCATGCATTCGTGTGGATGATCACATTTATTTTACGTCTCCTGCTTTTCGACAAACGTTCTGGAAAATATTAGCGTTTCGTATTCGTTTTGACTTCGTGTGGACGGGGCCTTATTTAAGTTTGTATATGGTCGTCCAGAATCATGACTCTCCCCTTTTGCTCTGTTCTCCGCAGCTCTTATCTAAAGGATCGAAGGGGCCTTTAGAACCCTGATGTCTTTAGAATGTCCCACAGCTTCATAGATCTTCCACCGTGCTTGAATAAACAGTAGGCTACAGGTACTTTACTGCAAATCTTTAGGCTTTTTGGGGGGTTTCCTTTTCATTTCCAGGTGCTAAGTTAAACTTGAACCTGACCAAATCACATAGTCTTACTAACCTTGAACAAAGTTAACAGATTTACATTTTTATGGTAGGATGCAAGGAGTGTTTTCCTTCAGAAAGCCCACCATACAGCCCATTGAAGTGAAGATAGAGGGATAGAGTTTGTTTTGGGGGGCTTGGGGAAAAGGAAAACGTCACTCTTAGCTGCCTTGAAGATTAACTCAGTGCCTTTCCCTTCTGCTCAAGAAATGTTATATTGTCAGGTCATTTTTTATGTTTCTAGGAATTTTCAATCTTTGATCTTTAAAGGTATATAGTGACGCTATATTCCTGGACCACAAAGACCCAAATCCTGTTGATTATGATGAAATAAGGCTAAATACTCCAAGCGCCCATAGTGATAATGTTTTCATAGTCCTTCTTGAACCTTAATCAAATCCTAGCAATGAACTGACATAAACAGACAAGGCACCATCTGCCCTGACCGTGCTATAATACTTCCAGGAAAACGGACAGCTCAGAGGAAAGGCCCTAAAACCCTTCCAGACAGCAGTAGCTCTATTAGTCAGGACATCTCATTTACGTGTATTCCGTCTTCATAGTGACACCAGAATTCTTACTAGCCCCAGCCTCAGTGTACTGCAACCGTCATGCTAGGTACGTTTATGAGGACACAAATTATGTCCTGAACAGATCAAAGATGTTTCATCTAAACATGTCAGACTGAAGATTCTAATCTGATTCTGTTTGATTGGAGAGAATTGTCATTCCGAAAGAGAGTTTTTTTTTTTTTTTTTTTGATTGCCATCCATGTACACACTCATTTGGATCTTTTGGAGTAAAATCATCTAAAATGTGCATTTGGGGAACATCAACGTGATGTTTTTTCTCTTTGCTTTCCTTGATTTCCTGGTTCCTTATCCTCCTTGGTGGCAGAGGTGTCTCTAATGTGTTCCCTCTATCCTTCATTGCACAAGGTACTGCTGAGCCCTTAACTAAAATGACAACCAGAACAAAACTAATATGCAATGAAAGGTCCATCTATCAATCCATTTTCCATCCCTACTGGGGTTGTGAGGGGTGCTGGTGCGAGAGGCGAGGTACACCCTGGACAGGTCGCCAGTCTGTTGCAGGGCAACACAGAGAAAAACAACCATTCACACACACACTTAAGGAGAACTTAGAGATACCATTTAGTCTAATAGTCACGTTTATGGAGTGAACCCATGGGAAGAACATGCAAAGACCCAGGGTGGACTTGAACCTAGAACTTTCTTGCTGCAATGCAGCATTGCTACCCACTGTGTCACTTCACAGCCCACAGAAGTTTCATAATAAAAAAACTAATACATCAACAGGCATGACTGAAGAAGTGTAGAAAGAGTGTGAGTCAAGGACAAAGAGTAGCTAAAGTTGAGGATGAGCGGACAAGTATGCGTTTGTTTGCAAAACAGGCAGTTTCTTCTACTACTGCTAAAGTTTTCTTTTCTGCTTAAATGATTCAATCTGATCGAATGCTTGACCGGATATTTTTCTTTAATGTATATATAAATAGAGATTTTGAACATCAGATCAACCAGGGTTTAGAGTGGATCAGGGAAATTTTCCATATTTAAACATCGCTACTGTTTTCCTAGCGCAACTTTAGTTTTATCCACCTTGGAATTAAGCATCTTGCGAATTTTTACACCTGATGTTGGATTTCCTTTTACTGCTAACTACACTGGGAGATCCACACCACATTCACTCCCCTTTAGTGCTTCGGCTTCTTAACCAATTGTACGCATGCGCAGTGATGCAATCCTGGTCACGTGATGCTGTAATGATAAATATACACAGAAAGGCTGTATTTACTAACAGATTTAGCAAAAATAAAGCTTAAAAGACGGAAATAGTAAATAATTCCCAAGCAATACATTGTTAATTTTCACAAAAACGTTGTATGGAACCAGAATGAGTTACTGGAGTATGAATCTAAAAAATGTCAAATATCATGATTATGTACCTTTAACTGTAGGTGAGGATAAGTAAAACAAATGGTTTTGAAGTCATGAGACAACGTAAATGAATGCTTTCTCTTGTCTTTTTGTATTTTGATGATTTGTTAATAGATAGAGGCCTTTGTGTTGAGCCTTAAATATGCTAAGTATAGTATTTCAAAGGTTGTATTTTACTGCATCTTTTAATTATACAACTATTTTAAACATCATATTCACAGGTAGAAAACTATAACAAAATGTCTGTTATTTAGGGGAAAAAAAGCACAAGGACTAAGATACTTTTTGAACCAGTAGATGTAAACGTCTAAGGCATCATGAAGCGATAATAAGAAAACAAGGCATCATACAAAGATCAGTTTTCATCTCGATATCATTTTAGACATTTCATCATTTGAAAATCCACCGAGACATCCAATTAAACACGTCGTGAGACAGTCGGATGAGGAAGAGAGGAAATTTGACAGGCTGTGCAGAACTCCCAGGGAGAGCATTAAGAAGGTGTGTGTGTGTGTGTGTGTTTATGGAGGGGGGTGTGACAGATAGAGGCAGAAATCTGTATTGCTTTGTCTTCATTCATTTGTTGAATGCTTTCTTACGTCATTGGAATATTACCCAACCTGGAGTTATCAAGGACTACACTTCCATTTACTGAAGGGGAAAAACAGCAATGCTGAATTAATTATTGGCAACATTTTAATCTTTTAAGCAGAGACATTTTGTTTTTTTGCCATAATGTGATGTTACTGCCATAAACTGAGTAACATTTATTGGGGTTGTTAGTCATATACCAAATCAACAGTATGGCATAACAGTGTAGTTTTATTACAGACTATTCAAAAACTTTCTATTTTAAATATTTTTATTACTTTTGTGTTTTCACAAACAGAAAAAAGATAGAAAATTGTGAAACTGTGTTGCCTAAACACAAACATAGTGGCTCTCACTAATGTTTTAAAGCTGAATTTTTGTCATGGGAGCTGGCTTGGAGCTCGTCTGCCTGGCTGTATGATTTCTTGACGGGGCCGCCTTTAACAGTTGCCATTTGTGTCTCTGCTTCTGTCTCCTTGAACCCCAGTCGGACTCAGCAGATGGCCGCTCACACTGAGCCTGGAGATTCCTTCCTGTTAAAAGGGAGTTTTTCCTCTCCACTGTCACTACAAGCATGCTTAGTGTGAGGCATTGCCTTCGAGTCAATGAGTCAATGCAATCCACTGGTTTTCCTTAGTGGCCGGCAAACATTAACAGACATATTTATAGCCTGACATAAACACAATCATATCTAGCCGGGTGATCAAAGAAAGATGCATAGTAATACAAAAGGAGAGTGTTCATTAGATAAGATCTGATGAGACCTTCCACTTTATAGGATTCTGACCTCTCATCACAAGTTGTGTCAGCTCTTTAGGTAAAAAGCAAAGCACAGCTAGAAAGCTACATTTTTGCAATAGGGTATTTAGTCGTTTTTTTAACCTAAGAGAAAATTCAGAGGAACTAATTGTCTTCAAAAGCCACCTACAAAAACCCAGTCTACCTGTGTGTTATTTAGTCAGTCTAGTGTGTCAGTCTAATAGCCTGTTAACTGGCCGCACCCAAATCAACAAAGACAATTTTAAAACACCTGAAATGCATAAAGAGTCTATCCTGCTAAATAAAACTGTTATGATGACAGACAGTAGCCTTATTGTGGCAATATGGAGGCACCAAACCTGTCTTGTGTTGGACATCACAGGTAGCGGAGTAAAAACCATTGTGAACACATACAACATGTGTGACTGAAAACGAACTGCGTACATCACCATAAACACTCCCCATAATATAACATAGTGGTGGCAGCATCATGTTATGTGGTACTTGTCCTCTGAAGAGAAAGAGAAGCTGAGGTTCATCTTCTAGCAGGTCAGCGAACCTAAACACACAGCCAGGAAGACAATGGATTTATCCAGATCGAAGGAAATGTATCTGTTAGAATGGGCTAGTTAAAGTTCAGAGGAAAACTAATAGAAAAGAAAAGATTTAAAGCTGATGATTTGAGATACTTTTCAATAGAGACTAAGCTTAAGCTTAGGAGGAAATAGTTCTCGATCTGTAAAGCTGATTAAAAGGACTTGCAGCAGTGGTTTAAGACATGCATACCACATTTTTAACTTTTGTTATGCATTGTTTTTACTTGAGCTCTCACATAAAACCTCATTAAAATACAGTTAAGTTAGAGGTTGCATAATGTAAGAAAATTTTAAAAGGTACAGATATGCAAAGAATGTTTTAAAAACCTTTGTAGGTTTTGCATTTCACAGAGACTACAGTCCATGTTTAGGGTGTTTTGTTTTCCATACTAAGAAATAAGATATCATATGTCCCAGATAATGTAACATATATAATAGGAAATTCATTGCAACAGGTCTTTTTTTCTTCATGGTCTTCTTCACCTATCTCCCTTTCTGATCTCTTTCCTTTTTTCTCACTGTTGTCAAGGGCAACCAGAGTAAAAACGGACGATCACAATAACATCATCACCACCCTGATGACCCCCTGATCATCAGGGTGTTTCATCAGGTGAAAATGTGAGCCTTTTAGCACACAATTATCTACCTTTTCCCTGATTAGTGTAAAAATATACACAAAGTAACATAAGCTAATTTGGAATGACTTAAAAAGGGAAAAACCATCGCAGACAGGAGGCTCAAAAAAGGGACATACAGTGTTAATCAAGTGTTTGTTGGCAGACACACAGCTAATTCCCCATAAATATTTAATCAACGGCAAACAAATTACTCTTGCACTCAGTGGTGCCAGTGTGTGCGCAAATAAGGTACATGTGTTTGTGTCTGCCTGTGTCCTTGTGGAAGTATGTTTCGCTCTAGACCTCATTAATGCAGACACCTCTCCTGGAGCTTGAGCTCTTTATTAGATGAGGACTCTGTGCCCTAAAAGGCAGCTCTGTTCACAAAGCTCCAATTTCACCTCCAATCAGCCAAAAAGTCAAGATTTGAGGGAGCCAAAAATGCAGATTAGTCGAGAACAAAAGCGGGTTTGGGAATCGTGTCTGGACAGCGTCTGAGGAAAGGCAGATGTGTTGCTGCCTGCACGAGGAATGTTACAATACAAGGTCGAAAGTAGCTCCTCTTGAGCAGTGTGGACCTACTTACTTAGGGCACAGAGGGACTTGGACTTTATGTCTATGTGAGGTACATGTCAGAGTTTGCAGATGTGGTGCAATGGGAGTGATGTTCATGAGTCATGGAGGCCTCAAACAGGCAAATAAAGCAAATGGTTTCACTTTTTGTTAGATATTGGGATTTTGCAGGCACATAGTTGTATTTTATTGGAATTTTGACGAGATGACAAAGTAGACAAGAGTTAAGTAACATGGTAAAAGAAAAATGCATGGTTTTTAAATGAATAAATTCTGACCCATTCAGCCTGAATGCCACTAAACATAATCCAGTCTAATTATATACCTTCAGGAGTTGAAAAATTGTGTCCATTTCCTTTAATTTGACTAATAAACAATCCTTTCTGCTGGACTGTCATTTCAAAATCATTGATATTTTACCTTGAAAAGCAATAATTACTATAATCATTTTTGGTAGTCAAAGCAATAATGAGCAACAAACAAAAACATGAACCTTTAGGGAAAATGAAATCTAATAAGCCACATAAATCTAAACTGAATCTGTTTACATTTGTACTGTACAGTGAGTCCCGATGCCTTCTGAAATGTCAAGCAGAAGAACAGCAGTTAGCTAAACACACTCGGCCCTAAAGATTACATGTGCCTCTACTGGTCTCTGCAGGATTGGAAAATAAATCACTCATGTCAATCTGAAAGCACTTTAAAAGAAATTTCAACATACTCAACTTATTTGGCGCCTGGTGCTCATTTATTAGTACTGAAAGCACCAAAAAAAGCTGCTAAATAGCCCTAAGGGAAAGATTGTTATTCTATCAATAAGCTACATAACTAAGTCTGTTAATTCAAGAGTCAATTAGTGCATTGATTTAATTAAATGTGGTTATAAATCTTTGAGTTCTACATTAATCTTCTGTTACAATCCAAAACAGCCTTTCACTAAATAACTCAATGCTACCAACCCAATGAAGCTCATTCTGCAAAAAATTTGTTTTTATTATAAATCTCTCTTTGAAGTAGAATAATCCAGTATAGATGTGCAAACTGGAATTTATTAAATGCCCAGTTTCTGCACAAAACTGAAACAGCCCTCTAATTAAATCCAAAGGAATCTGGGAATCCTCTCCTGTGGAACCAGCTATCTGTTTTAGTCCGTGAGGCTGACACTCTGTCTACTTTTAACCCTTTAAAGCGCGATCCAAGAATAAAAGAAAACAGAAAATTACTTTTTTTTGGTTTGAAGTCCTTATTTGGCCTTTTAACAAAATATGTAAAAAGAAAAAAACAGAAATACATTTTTTATATTAATAATTTATTACTATGCGATAAGTCAAGATTATGTTTTGTGTAGTCTTCTGCCCTCTGTTATCAGGTATATCTGATTGTGTACAATAAGATTTTGAGCAAAGTTTTTACCATTAAATTATGCAAAAGGTTTCAGACGCAAAACATTTCAGAATATGTATGTATCAAATATGATACATTTGGCATTACAGGGTTAAGAATAGGCTTCGAATGTTCCTTTTTCATAAAGCTTATAGTTAGGTTATCCTGAGCTATCTCTATAGTTTTGCTGCTATATGCTTAGACTTCTGGAGGACATAGGGACCCTTTTTTCATCATTTTGCTTCATCCTATCCCCATTTGTCAGGAGAATCTGTTAGTTCAATCTCTAACGTTATGCACTCTCTTCTTTTTCTCATAGTAGCTTCGCCTCGTCTGTTCCTGTTTGGCTGTGATACCACCCTGGAGAGATCTGCTGTGCTGCTGCCATCAACACCTTTGTTTATAGATGTTTGAGATCGGCCTGTTTTTCAGTGTAGTCCTGTTTCTCTTACTGCGACTGACTGGATGGGCTGTCTTCATCCTCTGACACGGGAGCTGGCTCCGAGCTTGTCTGCCTGGCTGTGTGTTTCCTGGACGGGGCCGCCTTTTACAGTTGCCTGTTGTATCTCTGCTTCTGTTTTCTTGAACTCCAGTCGGCCTCGGCAGATGGCCGCTCACACTGAGCCTGGTTCTGCTGGAGGTTTCTTCCTGTTAAAAGGGAGTTTTTCCTCTCAACTGTCGCTACAAGCATGTTTAGTGTGAGGGATTGCCTTCAAGTCAATGAGTCGATGCAATCAGCTGGTATTCCTTAGATAGAAAACTTTGAATCAATTTAACTAGATGATCTGGTGAACTACCTTCATATGACATGTGTTTCACCTGGGAAGAGCAGTGGCTCTACTTCAAACTACCCCCAGATGATGGAACTCCTTGCCCTGTCTCAAAGACTAAATCTGGCCACCCCACAGATAGGGCTCATTTGGTCAGCTTTGGTCATGATCCATATCTCATCACTGAGCAATGAAATGGTTATGGATGCTAAGTAAAGTCCATACTTTCTCAAAGAACACTTAGAGATGGGATTATTATTCATTTTAAAATGCATACATGAGTTTGTCCTTAATTTCATTTTAAGCATTTCAATCATTTGTTTTTTGTTTTTTATTTACTTTTTTATTCTTGAAGAGTGTCTGTAATCATTGGTTTATTCATCAAGTCGTTTATTTTCGTCTCAGTTCTTACTTTGCCCTTTAATCTAATCCATTTCATTCTTGCTAGCAGACTCCCCCACCCTACTCCACACACAAACACACAACCACAGACCAAGGTTATTTATTGGAACAGCACTGAGCTACATCAGAGCTATTTTTTTAGATATTTACCTTTCCCCAATAATTTTTGGAACTCTAAATATACTATTAGAACTCAACCATCTTCCATTAATATTAACTCAGGCATAGGACTAGGGTTATGTGGTAAGTACCAAAGGAAAAAACACACAGAAGCTGGAAAATTCTGATTTAGACAACATGGAGGTGCTGGTTTCATGACCTTTTACAAGGTTGTATTGACATATTTAAAGAAACATAGAATGATATAGGGCTGCTCAGTGGTGCAGTGGGTAGCACTGCTGCCTTGCCAGCAAGAAGGTTGTGGGTTTGTTTCCTGGACCGGGGTCTTTCTGCATGTTCTCCCTGAGCATGCATTGGTTCTCTCTGGGTACTCTGGCTTCCTCCCACAGTCCAAAAATATGACGTTGAGGTTAATTGGCTTCTCTACTTTCTCCTTAGCTGTGTGTGTGTGTGAATGATTGTTTGTCACTGTGTTGCCCTGCGATGGACTGGTGAGCTGTACAGGATGTACCCA
Source organism: Cyprinodon diabolis (assembly GCA_030533445.1). Lineage (NCBI taxonomy): Eukaryota > Metazoa > Chordata > Actinopteri > Cyprinodontiformes > Cyprinodontidae > Cyprinodon > Cyprinodon diabolis. The sequence goes on along the minus strand of CM060075.1, from coordinate 13,435,158 downwards.
CCTCTTGCCTGTAGACAGCTGGAGATAGGCACCAGCACCCCTCACGAATCCACCTGGGGTTAAGCATGTCAGAAAATGAATGGATGAAATGATATTGACACAAACCCGCACTACTGTGCCACAACTATTTGACCACATTCATATTTTTTTTTATTGATTTTGCCCAATGGTGTACAATGTAAACCTTAACCCCATTCCCAAATAATTTGCAGGTATTCTTTAAGGATTGCTTGTATTAAGCTTTATTTAGTTTTCACTTTAAAGCATAATATGATGCGGTTATCTCAACATTTCACTCTGGAGTCAACATGAGGTGTATCGTTACTGAAAAGATGATAAATAGACAAAGTGTACCACACAATGGCATTAACCACACAATAGGCCTGTAAGCAACATTATCTGGGTGGGCCCCATATGAAGTACAACACCACATCCCCTACCCTCCCTCCGTCACTAACACATTGTACATAACGGTTATGGTTTTAATCTACGCTCTGGATTACCCATAATTCCAAGTCGTATTGTAGAAAATAAAATATTCAAATAAATTGTTCTTTTAAAATCTTTATTGTGGTTTGAAACATGAGTGTTTTACCAGCTACAGTTATTATCATAGTAATAAAAGTACCACTGTCTGCTTTGCTATTGGTGTCCTGTTTAAAGGGCTGACCATCATGTTGAAATCTCACATGTGTTGGGGTATAAATAAGGTCCCAGTACCAGGTGGGTTAAAGATGAATTTTTTACACCATTAAATTTGCAAAGAGACGTCCATATTCCACAGATGTCAATGAGGGGGCCCTAAGAGGTCGGGGGCCCCTCAGCAACTACAGTCTCTGCTTACCCATAGTTACACCATTGGTACCACACCATTCTGAGATTACAAAAATCATATTTTCCTGGACACACTTAACAATCAGTTGCTACTTTGTTTGGGGTCTGTCCCTCAAAAAAATCCTAGAAAAAAAAATCAAATGCATTTTTTTGTTTGTTTGTTTTCTGTAACGCATAAAGAGCAGAATCTTCCTCAGCATAGGGTTTATTTATACGCATCTGTGCAGGCTGTTTGTATCCTCGCGCCCTCTACATCGTGCACGCGCGTGTCGTGCCCGCTTGCGAACGCGCGTTATTTGCTCTCCGTTTAACCTCGGCACAGCGTTCTGAGGCGGCTCAAACACGGCCGCTTTCACATTTCTCTCCCTTCCTCTCTCTCTCTCTTCTCTCTCTCTTTTTCTTTCTGTCTTTTTATCTGCCGCCTCCCCTCCCCTCCCCGCTCCTCTCCCCCCTCTTCCTACCTGATTCACAGCCGCTCCGGCGCTATGCGTGTGACCGCGTCTCTCTCTGCAAGGCGAGCACCACCGGAGAGCGCCTGCTGACCGCCGGCTGCCAGCACTAGCCTTACCCGGCAGACGAGGCACCCAGGCGGGCACCGGGAGAAGGAGAGACACCGCCGCAGAGTGTCGTCCGGAGGTAAAAGCTGCTCCTGTTTTTAGTATTATTATTATTATATTGAGGGTCCGTGTTTGTGCGGAGGAGGTGGCCGCACACACTGTGAACGCCTCGGCTCTGATGACAGCTGAAGCGAATAAAAGCAAGGAGTTAATAAATAAGTGCTGGATGTGAGCAAACGCATGATGATGAAGCGCTCCGCAGCCTGTTGTGCGTTATTATTGTTTATTATTGTTTATAAATGTGTCAGAAGAAGCGTCGGAATCAAAGATATGCTCATTCTCCAGCGTTTTGCCTTTTTTGGGTCATTTTATTTTGAACATAAACTGTCTCAGTGGTCAGGTCGGGTGCCACCAGGAGAGGCGGTGTGGTGAGATGCAGACAGGTCCTTTTGAAGAACGTGGCCGCATCGTAATCAAGGAAAGCCCGCACGCGCGCCACGCGCACACAGCCTCGCAACAAGCCGACAATTCAGCATCATTATTTGGAATCTTATTTTAAAAAAAAATCGGATTTCAGTGGTCTGATCTCGCGCGTTTACGCTTCTGAAACACGCAGGTCCTCATCTGATCATCCGCTTTATGAATTTATTGCTTAAAAATAAGATTATGAACCCCTTTATCGTCATCGGCTGCGGGACTTCTATCAGAAGAAATTATGAAGCTACTGTTTACCTTAAACAGCCTGCAGTAGGGGCTGCTTTTTAAAAAAGTTGGCAGAATTAAGAGGAACTGAGAAAAAGAAGTGAATGTGCTTAATAGACTGCCAAAGTAGAGAAGGGGAGGTTTAACTGCATGGGAAGGTTGTTGTTTATGTGTTCCCAACTTTGAGAACCTGGAGCACTCTCTGCTTTTAGGAAAAAAAAAAGAAAAAAGAAATCTGCTTATCAATAATTCATCCCTCCATCTTTTCCAGAGTGGGACCTGGATAGAAAGATCTGTTTTAAAGAGAGCTTTTGTCCCCAGCTTTAACATCCCTCTCCTCTCCCTCCTCTTTCATCTAGAATATCTCAAAGCCCTTGAATTCATCCATTCTTACCTGATCTCCTTCTGCAAACCGGTCATGGCTTCCAAACTAAACCCCAATGTCCTGTATGTGTCCGGCCCTGGAGAGTCCCTGGGATCCCCCCAAGCTGATTCTGAAAGAACTCACATTGTGAGTATTTGTTGGTGTTTGTCTGTGTAAAGAAAACGCTTGTTAAAACATTTTTTTTAATCTGTAGAATTTGCTTTATACCTATTTAAGGCTTTAAAACTGCTTTAAAGAATTTCCAGAGAAAACTGCAGCAATCTTTCATTCTTAAACCAAAAATTTATGATTTTATCTCTATTATTATAGTCATCAGGCTTAAATGGCTAAAACAGGTGTTTATTTTTCCTGGTATCCAAACTAGTAAATATCAATCGTTTGTGTTTAGAAATGCATCAACAAACAGCCCCTTGCCCCTATTGACAAAAAACATCAGCAAGCCTAGGAATACAAGGACTGATCCATAAATCAGCGTCATATTGAAATTCCTTCAGTTTACTAAAAGAATTAGCATTTTAGACCTACACAAACCTGATTCCTGATCTTTAAAAAGCCCGACATGCTGTTTCCGATTTTGACCGATACAAATTCCTTTTCATAACTGACACTCTCTTGTTATAAGATCACAAGATACAAGATGTTTCAATTTTATCTTACTAAAGAAAAACATTAATCACTGCCTGTGAAACAACAACATTTCTGAAGTAACTGCTATAAAGCATTGACAGTGGGCGGTTTCCACATCTTTAGAGGGGTAGATATGATTGGTGAAGAAGATCCGCCGATCTCCCAAAATTAAGGCCGGCCGATAAATCGGTGCACCTCTAGATTCTACTGTTGAATGTAAATTTTGGGGGCCATTAAAAATCATGGAAAACGACTTGCTAATTGTAAACAGCTACTCCAAATAACTTAGAAGGTCCCGATGAGCTACTGCTATCACTTTGTTACGCTTTAGTTATTTTATATGGTCCTGCATAATAAGCATGTTTATTTGTAAATTGATTCTTTATTTACGTCTTATTTTTTTCAGCATGTCTGATTTGGTGGGTGAAAAAGTAGAATGGTCTGAATGCTGCAATAACTTGAATAATTCAGGTTATTCCAAAAAAAGAAAATTGGACTTTCCAAGTTTGGAAAAGTTAGTTTCCAAGTGTGAAGATGTTTCGCTTCACATCATGGAAGCTTTTTCAATTCAAAATGATGGGAAGCGAAACGTCTTCAAACTTGGAAACAAAGTCCAGTGGATTGTTTTCTATTTTTCTTTTTTGGAATAACTAACGACCTGAATGACTGAGAATCTTCGCCTCCAATTCAGGTTATTGTCTGTAAGTGGTCTTCCATATTTGAGAAACCAAATAAATTGGTTTCAATAAGTGAATTTGATAGGCCCCCATATGAGCAACAAACATATTTAAAGAATAAAAGGTACAATAAAAAGTGTTTGATGTGGTGATCTCACATAATCCCACTTAACATACAAAGCTAAATTTAAAAGCATCATCCGTTTGTGCGTTTTCTTTTACAGCAAGTTCAAAGGTTGAAGTCTCCCAGTGTTGTTAATCTGTTGCTCAACTCCAGTGAAATATGACTCATCTTTTTTGTTCTTTTTTTTTATACATGTCTAAATATAAGCTGCTGTTGCCTCTCAGCGCTCAGGAAGTGATGGAATGCAAATAACTGCCAGGAAACATTTTTAGATCAGGGCAATAAGGCAAGAAAAGATCATTAAACACAGACAATAGTTAAAAAAATCATAAACTAACGACATGTTTTACAGGATATTGTGATGTCACACATTTGTTTTTTTTTAATAAAGGAGGTACCAATAGGGGGAAAAAAAGTGTGATAAACTTAACATTAGTAAGTTTCATTTTAACTTTACAAAAACCAGCACTTAACAGAATTCGCTATGTTTTTGTTAACAGATTTTAAACACGTAGGAATATTAGTGGATATTTAATTCAAAAGAAAACGTACAAAAAATGTGGAAATATTTGCAAAGTAGTTAAGATCTAGAAACCATTTTCTATGAAAAAAGTGATTTTTTTTTTTTAGTTCAATTACCACTTTTACACCAATAATATATATTTTGTAAGCCTGTCATAAGCACTAAAATAAGCAAACTATTACTTCAAAACAGGCAGCTGATCTCTTTTGTTGCGTGCAGTTAGTTAGGTGGTGTTTCCGTTGCTTAAAAGAAAGACCAAAGTTTTCTGCTAAGAAGCATTTTCACTTAGGAAAAAAAAAGACGGTCATGAAAATTGAAAGATAACGACCGATCCCTTAAAAACTCCAGTTGTAAGCCACAAACAGCATGTGTAGCAGATAATTGCAGGTTGGCAGAAACCACAACTAATTAATCATTTAATGTCAAGCTGTTATACTTAGGATGCTCTATAAAGACTACTTTGCATTTTGATTTAAGAGTTATATTTTAGCAGGAGTAGAAATAACTGGAGCCTTTTCTTCAAAGAAAAAAAAGCAGAAATAAATGAGACTGTTCTGTCTCCTACAAACAAGTACCAATTTCCAGAGGACATCTCTGTGTCCTACAACTAAATGAAAGGGCGCAAACTCCGCCGTGCTGCACAGACTGTGGTCAACCACAGTTTCTCATAAGTTTGCCCTTAGTGATAATCATCCCTTTGATTACATAGCACTAGGCTGCTAAAATGGGCTCCACACTACAGTGCAGGATCTATTTCCAGAAGCCCAGCAGTCATTGAGCATTTAACTGAATGAAGCTCTTTCCCATGACACACATAAGGCAGATGTTGGTGGATTTTAGGGATTTTTTTAGCAGTGCAAAAATGACTTTTATGCTTTTTTTTAGGGCTGAAACAATGAATCGGATTAATTGATTATTATTGAAATAATCCTCAACTAAATTAGTAATCGATTAATGGTTAACTGGAGTATAGAGACTGTAAAACATGCCTTTAGCTGACAGAGCAGCCCACTTAAGGCAATAGTTATATCAAAAAATATGTAAACATTTTGCATTTAAGATAAAAAAAAAAAATGTTATTTTTTCTGTCAATATACTCTATCAAAAACTTTTAGTTTCACCTGGTTAAAATTTGTAAAAAGTCTTTAAAGGAACCTTTGGTTAGCCGATTATTAATCGATTTACAAAATAATCATCAGTTGTAGCCCTACTTTTGTTTATTATACATTATTTTCTATTTACTGACCCCTATACTGCTGGGTAAATTGTTATGCAGCTTATTTCCAGATCTGATAACAATATGTACTCAACAATAAAGGCACTATTTCTACCTTTCCGCATAGAGAAAGATTACATAACGCCCAAACAGGTGTATCTGATATTTTGAGACTGGTTCTTGTTGGGAGCTTTTGAGCACCGATCATCATGTACAAAGTAACCCTCTTTGATTTGTTTTTTTATATAGATCCAGATTAGTTCTTCCCATTAACTAAAGTCAAAGGCTAATGAACATTACTTGTTTCTCTGAAAGTTTTCTAAAGTACAATATTTATTAGGACTGCTTTCATTTGATACAAAAATGCCTAAATATTTTAAGATCATATTTATATTCAAATGAGTGGTGGATGCTGTGAACAAAGTCTCTGTTTGTTCATCATCAGCCAGAATTTATGGGTGGAAAACAATCCAGTTTGTCTTTCTCACCAACAATAAAGAGGTGCAAGAGCCTTTATTCAATACGTAGCTCAAAAAAAAGAAAAAAGTAAAGTCTTGGTATATTGCACAGATATTAGCAATTGTCACAAACTTAAATTATATTAAGAACATGGCTTAAAAAGTTATATGTAAGTTATTTTATGACATTCAGAAAGTAAAACTTGTTGAGGATAGGTTTTTTAAAGTTTAAAAAAACAGACTAGCGTGTAACTCTCATATATGTTGTGCAGCTACTACTTTAATAATGCATGTTATAGACAGGGCCAGTCGTGTAAATATATGTTCATTTTTGGAACATTAAATTCCATTAAAACCTTTCTGACTTTTGACATAATCTAGGTTTAATTGGTTCCAAGGAGTGGATTGACTCTATGCTTGCAGTAGAGTAGCGGTTGCAAAGACATTGCTAACTTGATTCTTTTCTTTTTTTTCACATTTAAAGTCGTAGGGAAATCATATTTAAATGTCAAATCATTCTGGCTTAAACATGTATATAAATGTACTCTTTATCAGATGATATTGGCCCAAACCTTAGGAACTTGCTATTTAAAAAAAAAATCCTGTCTTATAATATCTTTTTTTTCTCGTTATCGTATGGAGGCCAGTTAGTTATACGTCAGCCTGTGCACCTAAATTCGGTAAATCATATACCAACGCTAATCTGTCAATCAAATTTTTTTCGTTCATAGCATCTTGATCCATATGTCGCAGCTAATATACGCAACCGTTGAAATAAGAAAAAAGAATAATTTCCTTTCCTATTGAGTTCTGTCCCAGTGTTCACGGGGATGGACGTCTTCAGCAGGCGTAGAGCTAACAGAACTAGCAGCGTTGCGAGGCAAGGGCTCAAACATGTACGGCTGTAAGCCTTCTACACCAAACCAAGCAGTGTATTTTCATTATCAGTTCGTATGAAATCGTACGAAAACTTATGCACAGTATTTCGTAGGTTTTTGATGTTTTTTTCGTCGTATTTCGTCGTATTTTTACGTCTTGCCTCAAGACAAGATATCAGTGCGCATGCGCATCTTACGCACCATTCAATACTTTACAATTTAACATACAATTAACCCTAACCCTAACATACAAAACAGCAAGCAACCTAGTGAGAGACTTCATGAAGTAATTATTGCACTGTCGAAAGCTCGTCCGTCCCAGTTTTACGTCCGTCCGCTGTTCTGCTTTTTTCGTGTGGCTGGCTGCGCATGTGCACTGATATGTTTTTTCGAGGAAAAACGTCAAAAACCCACGAAATACTGTGCCTAACTTTTCGTACGATTTCATACGAACTGATAATGAGAATATGTTGAACCAAGCTTCTGCCGCCCTGGCGTCCTCTTCCACAACAACTTCGTCCCGCTTTCCGCCTCTAAATAAAAAATGTATGGCGGAGGAGACTCATCCACGACCTCCGACACAAACCTCTCCTCCTCTTGCATGTTTCTGCTGTCCATAGCGTTCCTTCACAGTGTCGTTTCTAAGTCACCAATTTAGTGCTACTTGGTCGCAATGGAATTTCCCATTGGGAACCTACTAGCACTAAGTTGCTAAATGGTTAGCAAGATGCTTTCAGACAAACCGGCCACAATCAAACTTGCTTGCAAAAGTTACGCCACAACAATCCCGCTCCCTTGATAAACGACCAATCACATTCACTTTATTCACTCGTGTAAAGTCGGAGACCACTCGGGAGAATTCGGAAATGCAGCAGTTGGAACAACTGCTTCCCTACAAATTTAATTACACCACAACAACATATTTGTTCTATGGAAAGGGTTTGATTTGAAAACGGTTTCCAAGGTGATGGTGTCTGTTGCTGTGTACAAAAAAAGAAAACATCCTTTACAAAATAGCCCTGAGAGATGTCCAGTATGCCTTGTTGCTGCTGCCTTTTTAAGCAGGGAGGGTTTTTTTCATTGCATGTGAGTTTTTAAGAGCGTACTCTCCTCTATTGGTGTGGCAGGGAAATTACACTTTTTAAAATTTTTTAGTAGTGGCCTGTGATTCATAAATAAAATGTTGTCGTATAGACGTGTCAGCAGAAACAGAAACTTAATGGACAGTTCTTGTCCAAACAGTGCCTGAGAGCAAAGTGCTGCTAACATGCCTCTGTGCAACAGTTGCATTTTTAGGGTGGGGCCTTTTATTCTGACAATCAGCTCTAAACGTGAAAAGTTTGTTTCCCGTCAGGTCTGTCTGCAGCACAGCGAGTTCACACATTACACCCCTCACAAACAACTTTAGAATAAAGTGATAAAATCCGTCCTTGTGATAACTGGTGAAAAGAAATTCACAGAAACACATTGAGGTTAAAGTAATTCACCGCTCTTTGCGTTTCAGACTGGAGAAGCTGCAGAAGAGTCTTCAGACAGCGACGGAGAACAAGACGAGACTTCACACAAGTTGATCCGCAAAGTATCAACGTCCGGACAGATAAGGGCCAAGGTAGGAGAATGCAAAGGGACCATGTGTAGTTTTACAAGTTGTCCAGATGTTTATACCTTTTCGAATGTGCTTGGAGCATTTCAGAGCATATATATATATATATTACAACCGTAATCTTTAAAGTTAGGAAGAGAAACCCTATCAAATTATGACATAAAATGCTCACACAGAAAATTCTCAGCTAAGTCATTGAAAATCATCAAAAATTGAGATCTGAATCCGTAGCTTTCGTGGGAGCTCATATTAAGCGCTTAAACGCCTTAGTTATTTAGCAGCATGTGAAAAATTCAAACCTTTCTGACTTTCAGATGTGTTAAGATGGCCATTTTATGGACTTTTTCATGTGTTGCTGGTGGAAGAAAAACATTTGTTATCTCCCTCTTTCTGCCTGTCAGACATCTACATTGTCTTTTTCTTCACTTAGTTTCCACCTTATCTTGTACAATCGATTAATTGAGACGTCTGACGTTATCTGCAGCATTTCGGGGGTCTGTTGAGGTCGGCAGAGCGCCTTGTTGCGTCACTTTCCATTTTCACCATCACTCTGATGGCTTGTATTAGAATCTGTCACACAGGATGTGATCACTGCATGGCAATATCCTTTCTTTTTTGGCCGTCTTGTTGGTGCTTGGTGGCCTCTGGACTCTGGTATTGATTGCTTGATACTAGGTTCTTGCTGGCATATGAAGAAACACCCGCACTCGACACGAAAATACTTGAGGCTCATGTTACACTGGTGGAGTGGAAATATAGCTGATCAGTATGAATGTTTGAAGTCTGAACATGTTGAGGAGTACGAGAAGCAGCATTTAGTTCCTATGCTCCACTTATCTGGAACAAACTTCCAGAAAACTGTAAAAGTGCGGAAAGCCTGAGTTCCTTTAAATGAAGACTACAAACACATTTGTTTAGGATTGCCTTCCACTGTTCTAGTTAAACAGTTCAACTGAAACATCAGTAGTTCAACTTTTTTATTTTCTTTAGTCCAACAGTTTTTAATGTTCTTTTTTGTTTCTGCATTTTTTAATTTTATTTAATTTTTTTATTTATTATTTATTTTTTCCTGCTTGCCTTTTTTCCTACTTTTCCTGTCTTTGAATTGTGCTATACAAATAAATTTCCCTTGCCTTACCTTGCCTTACGACTGACTGACATAAAATAATTTATGCCGACCATTTCAGCATATATGTGTTAGTTATGTTTTTACATGCTTTTTTCCTGTGGAGTTCAGCTCTGAAGGATTTTAAAACTGTTCCTTATTTTTGCATTTTTCTTTTTATGTTCATATGCATAATTTCATGATGTGAATGTTACTATATTTGGTTTTGTTTGTTTGGGGAGTAACAGAATGGCTTTAGGTAGTCATGAAGGGGTTTAGTGAGACCGGAAATTAAAGAAAGATTAGAGAATAAATAGACAGTAATATAAATAAAAGTAAAACTGTAATTAATTTAGGCTTAAGATTAAAACAACTTTACACTTTTCTAAATTGGAACTGATAATTGCATAAAAAAACGATTTTAATAAATCGGAAAATATAAAAATGTAAATGTAAAATGTAAAAAAGGTGTTAATGAATAACATCCTCCGTTTTAGAAGATGAGCTTCAGTTCTTCATTCTGGGCTGGGTGTATGAAGCAATGGCAAAAAAAAGCTAAGTGTTTTAGCTAAAATCGTTATCCATCACCTGCGCTGACCACAGACTGCAAAACACAGGCCAATCAATTGGAGGCAAGGAATTCCTGCAAACTGCTGCCATGGAGATGGCATCCCATAATGCTCGATTTGTTCACGGGAGATAATGGCAGTTGATTCAAGTCTGGTATTGATCACATAATTTAATCATATGAACACTACAGTGGGTTGGTAATGCTGATGGGAGAAGCAGGAGTTTCTCTTCACCAAACTCCCTTTAAAATACTTAGAAATACTCTCAAGTAGTAATAAAGCAGTAGTTCATGTTCAGGGTTGCCTTTTTCAGAGACAATATAGGGAGGGATAGTGTTCATTTAAATGTGACTGTGAAGCAGAAGTTGAAGACTTAGAATTAAATCATATTTCCAGTATCAAACTGAAACTGATCCCTATTTTAAAGTGTTTGTTATAAAAGATGTAACATATTTTTCGGACTATAAGCCACCACTTTTTTCCCACGCTTTGAACCATGCGGCTTATAAGAAGGTGCAGCTTTTCTGTGGAAAGTCAAAGTTGGGAATAAAGGAATAAGGAGCTAATTTTCATTTAGCGCAAGAACACGCTAGCAGGATGTACAGTAGAGAAACAAATGTTCCGAATTCACACATTTTTACATTTATTTGTAACATTAAAGCTGCCAAAACGATGAAGAGACTGGGCTCAACTCCTGCAGAGCTGAAATAAAGAGCTGAGGATGCCCCATCTTTCAGAAGAAGCTCTTACTGCTGCGAGTTAACAAGCTAACGAGAGCTAGCATTCTTCAATTCAGGTTATTTATATAGCGACAATTCATAACACCTCATTTCAAAGCACTTTACAATTTAATCAGATCATACAGTGAAATTGATTGAAAGTTTTCTATCTAAGGAAAACCAGTTGATTGAATCAACTCTTCTTCGTCCCTACTCCAGGGGCAATATGTAGAGCTCCCCCTACAGGTTTGGTGGGAGACAGTTCAGTAGATATTAGCGGTTATATTAGCATTGAGGCTTATATATGGACATTTCCAATTTTTTCAAAAAAATGTAGAGGGTGTGACTTATAGTGAGGTGCGCTCTATATTCTGGAAAATACTGTATTTTTTGTTAAAATCATCAAAGATGTACTCCCTTAAAAGCTGGGATTTTGGCGTAAAGATATGTTTTAAAAAAACAAATTTTAAATATGGCTAAAAAGCTATCACGACAAAAGCCTTTCGTATAAGTAGATTTCAATAAGTTCTGATCCGATTCTTGCTTTAACTTTAAAAAATAAGGACAGGGGAGGAAAAAATGCCAAATATAAATTAGAGACCTAACCCTATATAACCATTACATTTAAAAAGAGTTCACAAATCTTGGCCACGAGAGGTTAAAATATTTCTTTTGCTTAAATACACCAGAATACCATAGGGTTCTGGTTTGAAGGTCACTGAAATCATAGATAATTTTATCGTTTGTATTTCCTATTGATCAGACGTTTATTGCAATATATATTTGATAGTTTATTAAGTTGTGAAAACAATAAACCAATTTACAAGTTATAGAAAATCCAGCTTCTTTACTGTTGTCATCACTTTGAAAGCCTCTCTGAGCAGTTTCAAGCTTCTCTTTTCATTTTAATTAAACTTATAGTTCACAGCAGTACTACATTTACTTAAAATCATGTTTGATTTTGTTTGTTTTCTTCTCCTGAAAAATACCTTTAAACAATTAGCTCCTTTTGACTAAAGTCGTATGCAGTGACCTCTGTGTAAACGTTGGCTTTACCAAAACGAAGCAATCCTAGTAGGACAGGTTGACTTTAATGGAGAGCAGATGTGTAAGCACAAAGACTAAAAGGATTAACAGATTCTTGAACCAACAAACAGTTCAGGGGCTGTACTTTTATAAGCACATTCACATTTAAAAGGAATTCCAACTTTATCCAGTATTTGGGGATATTTATTCAGTTTCGGAGCTGTCTGGAGTTAAAGAATAGCTTCAAACAAAACTCTGATATCTTTGTCATTTACATAATTATAAGATCTTTCAATAATAATTACCAATGCTGAAAAAAAGTTTATATTAGAGTCGTTTGGGTTCTAAATATGTTGCATTTACTACTCGGAAAAACACAGATTTTTCATGCTTCAGCAGAACAACAGCCATCATTCAAGCCATCATCCAGTTTATTTCTTTTCGCTCATTCTAGCAGGGCTGCAAATATTTTTTCACACCCCTGAACAGAATTCGGTCTTAAACAGGGCAAAGGTGACATAACTGTTCTGATGCTAGAAGCTCAGCTCCCGAGTCACACCTGGCTCTCTGGACCCTCTACAAGGGCTCTTAATAGTGGCTAAAAATGATATAAAAAGCAAACTAATGTACTGAAATAATACACATCCATTTTTAGAAGCTTTAGTGTTTTTTTTATAAAGAATATTCAAATTGAATTTTCAGCACAGAAGGTCATTAAAAGAACAAGAAGTGTGATTTTAGAGCAAGTTTTATTTTAATTAGCTTGGAAATTATGTTTTATTGTTTTTTATAAGATAAAAATACAAACAAACTGTTGGTTTTTAAGATTGCAGATAATTCACAAAAATATTAGTCTGTGTTTATTAAAATTGATGTAATATTTTGTGGTTCTAAATGCTGTTTACTCAGCATGATTCAGAGCAAAATGGCTATTTGGCCATTAAAGGTTGCAGACCCCTGTATTAGACGGACCTGACTCTGTATACATGCTGCTCAGTGCGTGTATCATTAGTCAGGTGACGTAGATTGAGCTTGTCAACGACTTCAGGATTACGCTCCAGTGACAATAGCCTGAGCCGATTAGTACTTTTGTTTCCTTTTATAAGAGTATGTCGAGAGTATGTATGCACTTTCTGCGCTATAAATAAACTTGAAGGTTCCATTTTTTGCTGAGCAGAATTCCTGCCTCCTTCATAGATTTAATTATGCGTGACTCATTTTGTCCCCTGCCTCTCACCGTCCTCGTTACAGACAAAATCTGTTAGCGTGCTTGTTAAAGAGCTGCTACTCTTTATTAGCTGTGACATGGCATAACGGCACCATTAGATTAATTTAGCTTTATGCTCATAGGTTCCTAAATAATGGCGCAGATGGTGTGTCATCTCCGTCTCATTCTGTTGGTGTAATTAAATATGTTTGACTTTGATTTGGCGTCGAAGCAAATTCCTCGCTTTTTTTTGTTTTGTAATTTCTTGATAACAACTCACCAACCGTGTTTACTGAAGTTCTTCATGATGTTAGAAAGCTGAGATTCCACCGACTGCTCTGTAATCACATTGATTAGGTCTTCAGAGGTTTGTTGATTTGCTTCTATGTGAAACTCATCCCTCAGACTCTACTGACTGGAAAGCATTTGAAGATAGAAGGAGATTGATTTTCCCATAATTCACCCTCAGTTAGCGCAACCTGATTTTCTTAAGTTACAAATAAATTCACATGAATATATGTAAGATTAAAAAAAAAAATGGCATAAACCTGGTTATACTCTCATAGCTACCAAACCAAACTAGTCTGTTGAAGTTAAACAAAGGAACTTAGAGGGATACATCTACATTTGTCTGCATTAAACATGTTAATATTGCATGAACCACATTGTTCTCCATTTCAGAGCGTTTCATCCAGCCTCGCCCTAACAATTCCTGTCTCTATCTTGCCTTTCCTCTTTTGATCTGTTACCCGGTTTTGTGCACAACACGTTGCGGTAAAACAAACGCAGCATTTTAATTTCTTTTAAAGAAAAATTTTTTATCTAGCTTTGCTTTATACTAATAGTTTGATTTAATATGTGTTTTCAGTCTCTGATGCTCTAGAGATTGTATGACCGCACTGTTAAACATGTTGGTGGCAGCATCATGCTGTGGGGATACTTAAGTAGGGAAAAAAGGAAGTAGTCAGAGTTGAGATTCGATGTATTGGACTAAATATAGAAACATTTTGAAGGAGGCAGCAGAGGACTTATTAATCAGTTTTATTAGTAATAATCTGTAATATTTTCCGTTCACCTTATTACTCATAATTTAATCTGTTACTCCAGTTACTGTTACTGTTGTCCCTTATCAAGAGACTTGATAAACATCCTACAGTAGTTTTTGTGTAAGTTATAGAGACGTATCCCTTTTCATATTTTCCTCAATTTGACTCCTTAGAGTCACATTTAAACATTTACTAAATTCTGTAAAGCAGATTTTTTACTTTTAGCGTTATTTAGCAGCAGCTAATGCAACTTTTGATTCCAGAGCAGCTGTATGCACTGCTAACAGAAAACTGAAAGCTTCTATTTTTAGCTTAACGAAGGCTTTATCTAATCACCTTCCGGACTGAAGAGTGATAACAGAGAGGGTGAAATAAACTGAAACCTAGTAGTTCACGTATAATTCTAAATAAAAGTTATTTGCATTCACATTTCCATAAATTCAAAGAATATACCACAGTTAGATACGCAATACTCAGACTCAAATACCTTTGTAAGCATAGAAGTTGCATTTTTAGATCATAAATTGCTAGTATGCAGTCTTTTTTTTTCAGTTTTTCTTTCATTTTAAGTTGCTTTACATGCTCATCCGAAGGTTCATTCTTTGCACTGTTCAAAAATCATGTGCATCAATTCACAAATCACTACAGCCACTTCGGTTTGTTTAATCTGCAGTTTTATCTGAGCTGGAAATCTTTGCTTCTGTTCATGAACACAAATAGTGGCAGAGCTATGTGGATGACCTTGATAAGCTGTTTGTTAGACATTCTTTTACTACAGTTAGATAAGAAAGTTGTAGACTATTGTTGTGAGGGTTAATTATGAATAGATGCTACCTTACTTTCTGTTTGGAATTGCTAATGTTAAATGTTTTAGCATTAGCTTTTAGTTATTTGCCAGTTAGGAGCAACTTCTTGTGAGTTGATTGGTCTTCACGATGTTATGCAACCTATTAGAGTGGTTAGCATTGTGAAAACAGTGGCCCTGTTGTATTTTTCTTTTAGAATATTTAGTTTGCTCTGAGATATTTAAAATGCTGCCACTATTTAAATCAATTCTGTCACTTGGAGGACTGAGAATCTTCAGATATTGTTAGACTTGTTAGACAAAGGCCTAAACAGGGGTTGACGTTGCCCTTCGGGCAAGTGGCTTTCACATTTCATTTGCCCGGAAACAATTTTTACTTGCCCAGTATAATGTTTGATAAATATAGTTCTTAATATTCATTTTTGTATATATATATATATATATATATATATATATATATATATATATATACAGTATATATATATATATATATATATATATATATATATATATATATATATATATATATATCAATGAAAAATGTTCGTTTTTTAAATGTTTTTTTGTAATTCAGTATTTTTTAAGTTTACAGGTTCCTGGTGTGTATATGCATGCGTCAGATAATAAACTCAAGCCTACATTACCGTGTTAACATGCTTTTCAATCCTTCCTGCACATTCTTTTCAAACTAAACTTTGCTTTAAACTTTTGTGTGCTTGGAAAAATATAAATTGTAATGTTTAAAATCTAAAAAAAACTTGACAGGTTAAAAACTTACACTACTATTACTCACCAATTTAACATGTTTAGCTCTATAACATTTAAATGCACCACTCCAATGTCTAAGAAAAAAAATTTAATGAACATTTTTTAATGTATAACCACTGTACAGAAGACTGCCATATGCATATTTACATTGTGCGCATACAGTTATTATTATTATTTTTACTAATCCCTGACTGATAATTTTTAATCTAGCGTGTATTATAGTATAGATTAAATTCATCATCCAGCTGCTGCTCTGCAGAATTTTCTCCACAAGAGCTGAATCACGCCATCTAGCGGAAAATCACGCGGCTTTTTCAAATCACGCGAGAATGTGTACAAAACAACAAAAATGGCGCCGGCTTGTGGGTCATTTTCAGCGAATGTCGGTGATTTTAAAGTAATTTTGAGTGATAAATAATGTTTTTTTTGCAATCATTGCACTTGCCCCGCGGGCAAATGCAATGATATTTGTACTCTCCCGACAACAAAGACGACTTGCCCCGGGCGATCAGGCAATGGGTAACTTTGATGTAAGCCAATCAGCCATCCTGTTATCTAGTGACATATCTCTCCACCACTGACTGACAGAATGAACCATAGATATGTTTTGACATGTCTTGAATTGCGTCTTGCAAGTTCCGTCATCTCATTTCAGGTTTTTAAGACATCCCTAATATTAAATGTTTGTAATAGAAACCCTGTAAGTTATGGCATCTTCACTGGATGGAAAGGAATTCCTGTGAGGTTAGCAGTCAAGGCTGATCACGCCTCGACTTGACAGAGCAGATCGTTTTTCTGTTCTAAATATGAAGGTCTAAGATCTTCAAGACATTCATTGCCAACAATGCCTTTGATTAACTCTTACTAGCTTTTACTTTTTTTTTAAACCTCACCAGAAATAATTTAACATGCTCACCAGAACCAGTCTGGTTCAGCAGCAAAAGGTTTTAATCTTAATATATAAACAGAAGTTTAGAAGTGTAAAAAAAATTAAAAAATAATTCTTGCTATAGAGCTATAGCTTTAAAAGCAACCCTAAATTAACACTTAGAATCACCAAGTTTTATTAAACAGAACAATAAAAAAGGGAAGAAGAATGAGTCTTAGCGTCTGCAGAAGTGAGACAGGGGAAAAAATAAACGATTGTGCAATGTTTAATTTTAGTTGTGAAACTCTTTTTGTGTGTGAGTGTTTTCTCATGAGCAGCTTAGGCTAAAAGCGTCGTGGGTCTGGTTGCCCAGCAGATGACAGAGATATTTGGTTAAAGTCAGGAAGATAAAAACTGCTCAGTTTCTCTTTTTATTCCTTTGACTCTGTTGCAGTATTTGCTTGTTTTATGCCCATCTTTTTCGGTCATGAAATGGAGCCATTTCATCTGGAATATTCCTCAGTTAATACACAGCAGTGAAACCTTTGATATCGTCTACGACTGCCAAAGATTTTAGTGTATTTATATAAAATGTGTAATTGAAATCCATGAACTGTAAATAAGAAACTGTGGAGTTTTGTGCTTCTTAGCTAAAAAAGGAAGTAGAAAAGAACAAACTGGCAAGATGTGGGTGTATTATGAAGGCATGAATTGGTGAAGCGGCAAATTGACCTAAAGCCAAACTAGAACAACAGAGAAAGAAAGCAGTAAAAAAAGTGAGATATTTTTTTTATAAAATTACACACACAATGCAGAAACAACTGCATTTTCCTCTTTTTTTCAAGCTGTCCCTGTTGAAAGTCATTTTTATGAACAAATGTCAGTTGCGTCACAGTTTGCATGTTGTTTTGGTAGCTCTGCGCTTTCAGGCAGTTCATTTGTGGGTGACCTCTCTGGCTTTGCCGCCGCTTTTTCGTCTCCTCGTCTCTTTTCTGTCCCTTTCTACCTTCAGGCCCAATTACATAAGGTTTTGCACTCCTCTTTTTCTCATCTCTTCTTCTCTCCCTCTTCCTCTTGTTTGACCAGCTCCAGTTGGATTGAGGGTGTGTTATTTCTGATTTCTGCTCATGTGGAACCACACTGGTGGTTTTTAGGGGGGTTTGATCCTTTACGCTGTTAGGGACATGCTCAGTCATTTCATTATGTTGTTTAGACGCCTCCATCTTTCTGTTTCCTCCTCTGAACCCATCAGTGCAACTCTTGACTCCTATAAGTAAGTATAAGAATGAACTGTATTCTGGTTTTCTCTGTATTCTCAGAAATGATATCCTTTTTTCTAGCCGTTAGCACACAGCAAACTTTTGTCAGCTTCTTTACTCCACCCCCCATTTTTTTCTAAAATAGTATTTCACCTTGAGATTGTTTAACCAATCATATTTCTGCTGTTTTTAGTTGTCACCAACACGTAACACCCCACACCCCCACACCCCTTTCCTATTCCTGTGGATTCCTCTTTTCATGTCTGCATCTCACTCCCATTGCTTATATCTGTGTGGGTGTTGATTGCAATGGAGACGAGGATGAGCTATGGGTGGATGTGTTTGGGGAGCATTGCTGACAAACGGCTTAAGGAGAGATGCTCAAGTGTGTGGGATGGCTACTGTTTTTTATGTGTGTGTGTGCGTACTTCATGTATGCCATCAGCTTGATGTGATGCAGCTGCAGCAGCATGTGGGTCAGTACCAGTGAGCGGGAGACATGGAAAAAGACTAGGAGAGAGGGAGTAAGATGGACAAAGAGGAGAAAATTAGTAAGCGGAAGATGTGGAGCGGTGACGGCAAATGGGATGGCACACAGAGACAGATTTGGAGTCTGTTATATAAGAAATATGTGCAACTAACACCAGTTTCTAATGCCTATATTTACCGTTCTAACAGGTTGGCAGGAATGTTGAAGAGGCGTTTGGACTACATCCGATGGGACAAAAATTGCACTAAACACAATGCATCCTTAAGGCACTGCAAATATGGTCATCTCTGTCTCTGCCTGTACTGTTCAGGAAGTAGTTACGTCTCCTATTAGATGGGCTTGTTGGCGACCTGTTATTGAATTTCACTTGGATCCTTATTTGCAGTTAGATGATCTAAAGAATGTCCTACAACCTACCCTGGCTTCTGCCTGACACCTTAAAGTAAACTCCTGATGTATTATACAGTTGGTGATCCTTACTAGGATCTCAATTAGTTCCCACTGTGGGAACACTAGCCTCCTAGAGGGTTGCTCTATCGACCAATTTAAACAGCTCAATAGTGATGCTCCACTTGACAAACCAAAAGCTACACTAAGAGATAATGGGTTTCACGATGGCTGTCACCAGCTTCCTTTTTTACAAGGCTTTCTTCTTTAGGGGTAGCATGCACTCCTACAAAAGAGTGATGCATCTTTTCATTGAGAGCAATACACAACATTGTTTCTTTAAATAAGACAACATAATAATACTCCCAATAACGTCAACAAATGCATTAACAAGTCTTGGGTCCTTTATTACTCTAAACACTATGGGCCGGATCTATCAAAGGTTTGCGTGTATAAAAACGTGCGCTATTTCACTGCGCACGCTAAAAAATGTACAAACTGATCTATCAACAGCATGCTAAAAGGATTTGGTCTTTAAAACGTGCTAAATAGCGCCTCTTATCCATTTAGTACTTTTTCTGCAATGAATATGCAATATGGGGCGTTTACACGCAAAAGTGCGTCTTGTGGGAGGAGAACATGTAAATATATTAATTTAGCACTCGCAAAGTGATTTATCAAACCTGAAAGCAATTTTGCTAACGGTATCTGACTCTATAATTAACACGTTTTAAAAGAAGGTGCAAATGGTCTGTATGCGTAATTGCGCACGCATGGCAGCGGTTATTGTCGCAAGAAGGAGACATCGAAATGAAGCAAGGAGACGCAGAGAACGCATTTTTTCACTCCGTGTGAATATTTTTGGAATGAACGAGGAAACGATCATCAAAACATATCGTTTATCCAGCATTGCCATTTTGGAGCTGTTGGGGGAACTCCGAATGGATTTGGAGCCAGCCACAAGGAGGACCCACGCAATACTAGATATCACAAAACTCCTTGCAACGTTGCAGTTTTTTGCATCTGGGTCATTCCAGCGTACGGTTGCAGCGAGAGCTGGGATCTCCCAATCTCGTTTTTCAGAAGTGCTGTCCGACGTTCTAAATGCCATGTCGCCCTGACGCCCTACCGGAGAACCCCGACCTCCCCCCTGCGCCTGTGGAGCAACATGCCAATGCTGCGGGGATGCGTACGCGCAGTAATCTCATCCACAGTCACTTCTTGTGAGCCATTTGGTATGTGCATTTTTCTACAGGCCAATACAAAACACCTGTTTTTTTTGTTTTGTTTTTACTGCAGTGAAGTAGAAATTCAGCCACATACCACCTTAGGGAATAAAGGTTGCCAAAGTTTATATATATATATATATATATATATATATATATATATATATATATATATATATATCTTAATGCACTAGTTTGTACAAACTACTTTGCCGCAAACCACAAAGCGCACAAAACCATCATTTAAATAGGGTGTCTCCAACAGTTTTGCACCTGCCACCAGTTACGAAATCACTCTTGTTAAATCACCCGCAAACCATGGTTCAGCCCCTCGCGCAAAATTCCAGTTTGCGAGCGCAAATTACTGCACGCAAAATTGGATCTTGATAAATCCGGCCCTTAATTTTAACAGGGTAACTAGACATAAGGCATTATCCAGTCGAGGATACCAGTCATGCAGACTGCCTTTGGCTGTTGTTTTTGGGATGCTCCGTCTTCTCTGCTCCACTCGGCTAATGGGGTAATCAGTTTCACCTGCTTCTGCCCAGTTATCAAGAACTTTCTTCACAAGGAACTCTGACAATTAATATGGAGCTTTGCTTACTCACCATGTTTTTCCATGTAGATGTGTCCGCTTAGTTGCAAAATTTCCTAGTTGCCCGTATGGAAATTCTGTCCGCACAGATGGCGCATGGTGGGCGGTGGAAGCCAAAAACGACAGTCAAGCATAGACTAAAGGGTAAATGGTGAAATCCTTTAAGCTTTCTGCTTGTTAGAAAAAAAAACAACAAAAAATATCCTTTATTTGTAGTACATGCATAATTTGTAAAACAGTAAAAATCTCTATAAAGATTCAAATCAATATACATAAAATAAATAAAGAAAACAAGAGAAAACACATTTTAAAGTCAGAAACTGTGAATTTCACCTCAGGCCGGTCGGTCCTAGAATTCATCTGAGATGTGCCGACACATGCTAGCTGGCAGGTGGTTATATTTGACAGTTAAACCTTTGATTGATTGCATCTGTTAGTGCACTTCATTTTTTTTTCTGTTGTGATCCCAAGGGAAAGTTTCAAATATGCCGTGAATGAAATGTGAGTTTGTTTTTTTATCTGCTTTGTATGGTCATGTAAAATAAATGGACGCAGGCAGTAAATCTGTGTATTACCAGGACTGGTTCTATCCACTGAGTGTTTTTCAAAGAATAAAACGCTTTTAAAAACAGGTGTTTGTAACTTACAGGCATCCAAATCAGTTTCTGCTGGTTTGACCTTTGGTTTCCTGTAGATGTAGAACAATCGTGTTCTTCATGTCTTTACCTTGAAAGGAAACAGGAAGTCCTGAAATGTTTTTGATTTGAGGTTAAATAAAATACCAACACAAAATGTCTAAAACATACTTTAAACACGTTTTGTTGGAAATGTTTATATAGAAACTTCCATTTGAACATCAAAATCAGTTTTTAATGTCAATTATTAGGAGATATAGGCATTTCTCTATGTGTTTTAAAACATTAATGATTATTGTTTAGCTGATGGGTTAGCGGGCACTTTAGAAGCTGTCTACTTAAAATAACCTGCCTTTTATGCTTTTTTTAAAACAAGTAAGAGAAAAAAGTCTGGTTTTGTTTTATTCAATTCAATTCAGTTTAATAGCGCCAATTCACAACACATGTCATCTCAAGGCACTTTACAGAGACAGATCATACAGTCAGATTGATTCAAGGTTTTCTATATAAAGAAAACCAGTTTATTGCATCAACTCTTTGACTGCAAGTCAATCCCGCACACCAAGCATTCTTGTAGCGACAGTGGAGTGGAAAACTCAATTTTAACAGAAAGAAACCTCCACAGAACCAGGCTCAGTGTGAGCGGCCTTCTGCCAAGGCTAACTGGGGTTCAAGAAAATAAACTTCCAGGTAGACGAGCTCCAAGCCATCTCCCATGTAAGAGCATGAAAGAGACACAGATACAGTTAGTCAAAGTCAGAAAAACAGGACTACACTGAAAAACAGGCCAAGCTCCAACATCTATCCACAAAGTTGTTGATGGCAGCAGCACAGCTGATATTTCTCTCCAGGATGATGTCATACAGGAACTGTTTGGCTGTGACTCTAATGTGCATAACATTAAAGATTGAACAAACAAATTCTGTACAGTGGGAGAATAGAGATAGAATGGAGTAGAATGATGAAAAGGGGTCCTTATGTCCTCCAGCATTCTAAGCCTATAGTAGCATAACTAAAGAGATAGCTGATCTTGATTAGTGTCAACCTTTAAGTCTAACATGGTAATGGCAGTGTCATCCTGTGGGAATTATTGGCTGTGGCTGAGACTGGCAGAAATGGACCAAACAAAGGGAAATAGGTTTGCATATTTCTAAGAATATAAAAGCAGGTGGAAGGAATCCAACCATTTATCTTGTGGGATTCTAAAAAAAAATAGCTGAGCCAAGATTGTCTGATACTTTCTGGTGCTGAAGTCGAGTAATCACAATTCGAAAGTCGGGGGTTTCATGTGAAGGGAATGTGATTAGATTGGAAATAAATCCTCTAACGTTGTTCTTGCTTAGTTGTTGGGGAGACTTGATGGAAGATTTTCTCTAACAGCCGTGTGTTAAATCTCCCGCACATTTCCTTTCTCTGCCCTTTTCCATTGTCACCTCATTTTTATGCTCCGTTCTTCTCCCGTCTCTCTGTTCCCCGTGCATCTGCAAAGTCTACACCGCGATCAATCTTCAGTCTGCAACGCGCCATTAAGGAACGTGTGTGTTTGTGTGTGTTCTTGGGAGACGGAAAGACAAAGCTGATGAGTAATCTGAAGTGACTGTGTCTAACAAACTAACACTCACTTAGGAAATGTGCTAATAGCGAGGAGTCGACAGTATCTCATCAACTGTGTTTGTGTAGTTAGAAATAATTTGAGCCCTTATTAATCTGTGGCTGGGTGTTTGCGTGCAATCACAAGTGGGAAATTAGGTTTCAGTGTTTGTGTCAGTAGTTGGTAATTTACCAAACCCGCGTTCTCATTTAATTAGAGTTTTTTTTCTATGCTCTCTCTCTCCATATATATATATATATATATATATATATATATGCATACATAGATGTATTTTTTGTGAAGGTCACCTCCCGTCTCAGTCTCTGCTGTCACTAAAGAAACACACTGTTGGAGTTCAGTGTTGGTGTTTTTTCTTCGAGGCACCTTAACTGATGGGTTCGGCATGCCTGTGAGTGCAGATATTTGCTTTGTCACGCTCGCTTACATTAAACAGCTTTCTTTAACTGATCTGAATGTCACAATTTTGCACTTCTGCATAGCATTTGAATCTGAAACAGGACATTAATTTGAATTTGTGGAGATTTTGTGAACAAAATTATACTTATACTTCTGTGTTTTCTCAATGATTTTAAATCAGGATTAGAAATGATTAGAGATGTATAAAACACCTCACCAGTGGAGATCAATTATTAGCCATGCTTTGCAGGAACTGAAAGGAATTCTGAGGCTATATTGGGCATCACCAACCGTGCGCTGTATACATTTTCTTTTTTTGCTGTTGTTTTTTGTCGTTTATTTCAACATATCCTCAGTCGGTTTCACAAACTGTTGGTCGAGAAATGTTTCAACACTGCTAAAGTTCAGTAGAGCTCAACCTTGAGGCACACAGAGGTAAATGTGAGTGATGTGTGTCTCTTAATGAAATACAATGTCACTTTTTTTTGAAAATGAGAATATTGTTTACAACCAATAGAACAGGTTTCCAGCATAAATGTTAGGCTGTTATTAAGTTGTGCCCTGCAAAATCCAACAGGGAAGGGAGTTTGCATTAGATTGTGCAGAAAGTCAAGATGAGTATAAGCCAACATGAGTGATTGCTAAAGAGGTCAGCTGTGCTGTTTCTAAATGTGGAGGCTGAATGAAAGGAAAACAAATATCAAAGAATCCAGATTTTGGGTTTTCATTCATTCTCATCAAATTTACCTTGAAAATCACTTAGGATGAAATGAATGTAAACGTTTCTAACTTTAATAGCTAATATAAACTCCAAAATATTTATACCTCAGGCAGATTTAGTTTCAAAATAATATATAATTTTGCCCACAGTAATAATAAAGCTTTTTATGTGGACTAGTCCTGCCTTGAGGTCAAGCTTTTAAACCTCCAAGACTTGGAGCTTTTTGTGGAAAATAAATTGTCAAAATACCAGCGGAAATATGTAAAAAGCTCAGCAACATAGAAAAAGGTTTTGAAGCGTCTCATTTCTTATCAGAAACATCCACTCGGTAAATCATTTTTAATTTGAAACCATGTTTTTGCAGTTTCATTTAAAACAGCAAAAGCATCAACATACATAAACCCCAAAAAGATACTGAAGTTCTTATTTGTCCTTTTTTGTATATTGAGCATTATCTGTCTTTTGGTTTAAAAAAAAAAAAAAGGCAATGATCCTACAGTATCAAATAGTTTCTGTTGTTTTGGGATTTTTGGGATATTTAGGTTTTACTTTGCTTGGTTGAACTGTAAAGTGCCTTGAGATGACATGTGTTGTGAATTTGGCGCTATATAAATAAACTGAATTGAATTGAAAATTTGCTTGACTTTTTCAATAGTTTATGGCCTTTTTTCATTTTGAACTGCTTTTAATAATTTTAACTGATTCCATTTCCCTTTATTATCTTATTAAAATGTCACAACTCTATTCAACACACAGCATATCTCTCTCTGGCCTTCTGCCGTGTGCAATAGTCAGCTATTTGAATTAGAAGTAGTGCCGGTGTCACATTGTGTGAGCGGACACTTGATTTAAAACAGTTTTACTGGGATTTGAAAACAACAAAAATCGTCACAAATGTAGCTTTTTGAACTGACTGTAGCATCTCATGTTATTCAATTGTTTTGCTAAAATTACTGCACACATCTGACTCATTAACTGTTTGTTTTTTACCTCTTAACAAAAGAGTTGTGAAGTTTAAAAAAATAATAAAAAAGAGTAACTTTTATGTAATAAGATCAGCCTTCCTGTTAGCTGCTAAGTGTTTTTCTCAAGAAGGCTGAAGGAACAGCAAATGTATCTGAACAGAGGGAATACGACTCTCTTTGAATTGCTCCCTTCATCTCCCTGCTTCCTCTAGATTAAATTTCAAAACTGGAACTGATATTTAAAATGGGTATCTATAATTCTTTTTTTGTTCAATAAAATCTGCAACATTGCGGAAGGTTGTTGATGCCACCTTGTAGGACTTACTGATCAAAAAAGGATCTGATTGTTTAGTTTTGACTCGCCAAAAAAAACAACCCAGAAACACAACTAAGCAGCTTTAATAGTCAGGCTGAAAAATTATGTGAATGCATCGCTGTTTCTGACAGTACTGTAAATGTATATGTACATATAAATACTAAATATGGATCAATATGCATTTGCCTTTTGACACTATACATGTACAGTAGACAGTATGCATGTACAGTAGACAGTATGCATGTACAGTAGACAGTATGCATGTACAGTAGAAAGTATGCATATACAGTAGACAGTATACATGTACATTAAAAAGCATGCATGTATATTAGGTGGTATGCATGTACATTAGAAAGTATGCATGTATAGTAGGTACTATATATGTACAGTAGAAAGTATTCATGCATATTAGGTAGTATGCATGTACAATAGACAGTATGCATGTACATTAGAAAGTATGCATGAATAGTAGGTTGTATATATGTACAGTAGAAAGTATACATAAACAGTAAAGACTATAAATGTACAGTAGAAAGTATTCATGCATATTAGGTTGTATGCATGTACAGTAGACAGTATACATGTACAGTAGAAAGTATACATGTATAGTAGGTAGTATGCATGTACAGTAGAAAGTATGCATGTACAGTAGACAGTATACATGTACAGTAGAAAGTATACATGTATAGTAGGTAGTATGCATGTACAGTAGAAAGTATGCATGTACAGTAGACAGTATACATGTACAGTAGAAAGTATACATATATAGTAGGTAGTATGCATGTACAGTAGAAAGTATGCATTTACAGTAGACAGTATACATGTACAGTAGAAAGTATACATGTATAGTAGGTAGTGTGCATGTACAGTAGAAAGTATGCAGGTACAGTAGACAGTATACATGTACAGTAGAAAGTATACATGTATAGTAGGTAGTATGCATGTACAGTAGAAAGTATGCATCTACAGTAGACAGTATACATGTACAGTAGAAAGTATTCATGCATATTAGGTAGTATGCATGTACAGTAGAAAGTATGCAGGTACAGTAAATGCTCAAACATGTGGCAAAGAGAGAAATGAAGTAATATAGCTTTCAGACTGGAGTTAATAAAACACACCATTATTTGTAGCTAAGAAAAGTGTGTCGTTATTTTAAGCTGCTTCACCACTTCCAGCAGCACGACACTGTTCACGTCAATGCAGCACGTTTCTGTTAACGAAACACAGACGACACATTTCCTCCAATGCTCGGCTGTTAAAGCATGTCCCCAAATGTTGAACTTTCAAAGTAGACAAAAAGCAGAAGACACATTTACCCACTGCTGGGTGTTTCTTTTCCCGTAGATTTGTCTGTCTTCATTTACTTTTCTTTAGAATTTTTCACACTTCTTTGCACATCTTTTTTTTTTTTTTTATTGACTTAACCCTGCTTTTACTTCAGCTTTCTATTTCTCTCTATCTGTGACCAAAAATAGACTGACTGAGTTGGGTTTTTTATTCGGCCTCACTTGAAACTGCAACAGGAAGCGTGATGCAGTCACCACAGCGCAGTGTCTGCAACACAAACATGCTGCTTTAGCAGTCCTGCTGTCCTAAACAGTCAGATCAGTGTTTTCGAGTTAAATTCGTCGTTTTGGACTGAAGCTTGCTTTGCAAAACCTGGTTTTCTGCTGTGTGAGAGCCTGATCTTGCATGAAACAGCATCAATGTCCAGTTGCTTTCACAGCCGCTGACTGAGCACACACCACATGGAGGGTTACAATCTGATTCAGAAGCATAAAAAAAGAAAACCACTCCTGGAAGTGACAGTTGAGGTAAAAGACAAAGCGCTCTGTCTGTGTGTGTGTGGGTAAGGGGGGGTGCTTGCGTGTGTCATAACACAGAGAGGAAGACTTTGATATATTCACCAGAAACTTCCACTGGTGCACTTCACAGTTACAATTATTCATTCAGGAGACTTCCTTATTGATGTGTTAAATTCTCTGTTGTACTATCAGGGTTTTTTTTATTTACCTCTTTGTATATATATTTTTTAACATCTTTCGTGAGACATGTCTGTAAAGTTGTGCTCTTTCATGTTTTTGCAACACCTTTTGAAGCCAAACAGTTTATGGACTTCCATTTCAATAACTGAGAGGTCATCTATAATTTTTTTTTTGTCTTGGTTTTGATCTGCAGCCCTGAACAGTTTGAAAATGAGACATTTACCATGTAACAACATTTAAAATACTTAATGCTCAGGCTAAAATGGTGGGTTGCTCTTCTTTTGGTAGGTAGAAAGAGATAGGGTGATATTTACAGCTAACCATTCATCTAAACCAGTGAGTTGAGAAGCTATATTGCAGATATTTGTTTTTTTTTTATTGGCTTGCAGTAAATCCCTTTAATTATTTATTTATTTATTCCACCAAACTAATTATTTTGTTCCAGTGATAAAGCTCTTGTCTTTGAGGTAATAACTGGATTAATTGAAAGATGTCGGTGCCATGTTTAAACTGCCTGGAATCTTCTGTTTAATTTAGAACCAACATTAAACTTCATCCTTCTTTAAAGACAAGTTGGAGGAGAAAATATGTCACCACATTGCCTTTCCTCTTTCTCTGTTTCTATTATTTCCCATCACCAAGACGATGTAAGATACAGCAGCAGTCACTCAAAATGCCCGTCAAATGCCAGCCGACCGGCAGCTCACTTACCTGCAACTCCCAGCAAAATCCCCTCCACCTTCCAGCCCCTGACTCTCTCCTGGTTGTGCATATTTCTTTATTCTGACTCCACTCTTTCACTGAATTACAGGTTCTGACCAAGAGATGATGCTTCTCTTTAGATCTGAATGTCCCATAAATCACAGAAAGAACATTTTAGTACAGAGATTTATGTTTAGAAAATAATTGTAGGGGACCAGCCAAGGACCCATCAAGGAAAATGGGGAAATTATGAATGGCTTCTACTGTAATACAGTATAGAGCAACATTAAAATAGCCTTTAATCTAATTTTAAAACCACAGAAAGTCGCCTATAACTTTGCCTGAAGGATTTTGCCAAAAATCAAAATTGCGATTATTTTCAGCCAATATTGGGATTGTGATTTTATTGCGATTTTCCTTTGCAGTGAGCACGAGCATGTTGATGTTTTACTCCAGGTTTCTTTTTTCTTTATGACCTTGATAGAATCCAGTGTTGCAGGACCTGGCTGGAACATTTGCATGAAAAAGTTCTTACTTGTACTATAATGCATAGATCTAGGTGCTAGCTGCAACTCTTTGTTACCGACTGTGCGACAGTTTACTCACTTTAATCGCATCACCGCCACCTACAGGGCTGGAGGGAGAAATGTACTGTCTTACTCTTTTTAAATGTATTGTGACAAAAAAATTGGGTGCCTCTGCGATTTTAAAATTGCATTTTTATAAGTAGCAATTATATTGCAAATGCAATTAATTCCTCAGCCCTAACCATAGCCACTAAATGTTTTAAAATCATTAGTTGGTGTTTGCAAATTCAGCATGTAGGACTGAAAACTCTACTCCTCGTTATCATTATGTGAGATCATTCTCTTCCCCTCAGAGAAACTTCTTTATGCGTGGGTGCTGGTTTGCTCAAACCTTCAGTCGGTCGTGGCCGATGGCCTTTAACACTGACAGTGGCACCGCTGGAGGTTTCTTCCTGTTTAAGGGGAGTTTTCCTTTCCACTGCAGCTTCATGCATGCTTGGTACGAAGCCTTGCTAGGAAATAAACGACAGAATCCAAGAGATCGTCCACTGTCTCCACATGCCCGTCCAGGAAGAGCGGATGCTTTAAGTCATCACTTCATGTAATCTGCTTGGTTTTTCTATTACTGAAAAAATTTGGATCAACATGTCTGTGTGATTCAATCAAATGAATAATGCAGATAGCTTTTAGATGATGCGTTTGAGTTGAGGCTGTATAGATAAACTGATATTATTTTAATTAGAGATGTTCTCACCAACAGGCTGTGATTTTGGTGATATGTGGACCAGCTAGGAAGCTAAAACAACCGCTTAGCTCTTTTTAACACCAACCCTGGTTACTGGTAGGCAATTCTTACAATGTTTAACCCCTTTACCAAGTTTTATTAAATTTAACTTGAGTTTGGACAAAGTAAAGCATCTAGAAGCACCGTTCTACACCGTCATACGTACCGTTAACTACAGAGGTAAAAAAAGCTGAAACTGGAACACGTCCTGTTGCAGTTGGTAAATTATCTGTGCCTACCATAAAAAAGTTTGTTGAAATGTCCGGATTTAAGTGTGACTCTTACTGGAAATGGTTTGAGCAAGTCTGAGAGAGAGAGAGAGGGAGAGGGAGAGGGTGAAAATAGTAGTTAACTTAGAGTCAGGGTGCCTCCACTCTAAGGATGTGGCTTCCCTTCTAAAAACAGCTCGTCCTATTTTTACACGCATGTGTGTCATGTGTTAGAGAGAGATTTTTATCATTAAAAAGTCTGGCGCTAAGTACAAAAGATACAAGAGATTTGTTTGATGAATGATTTATTAATTAGAATGGATAAATGTGGCAAGTTACAGAACTTCCCTTGCATCTTTCATCCAGCCCGTCACCTTGGTGAAGAATCCATTAGCTGTGCAGAAGCGCAATGGCTTTTGTTAGAACTGAATGTGGGTTTAGTTTGAAAATACATTAAGAAAAAAAAGAATGTAGCCTTCAGGATACCTCCTCTGATGGTAGGAATGGAAAAGGAGCAGGCGACGTGTGCTAGTTCTGTTTACACAGTACAGAATTAGGCCTACCAGAGGCTGTTATTCTTCAAGTCCATGAAGATGAATGGTTCACAGCAACAACAGTGGTACTTTCAATCACCACCACTTTAATGTTAATGTTGTCCTATTAAGGTCTTTACTCTTGATATTTTTATTCCTAGAGAGGTAGAACCTAGAAAACAGTATAACAGTTCAGATACTTTCGGATACTTTCTCGGATTTCTGCAATCAAATGCAGAAATTTCACTAAGGCCAAAATAGAGACGCTAATGGTGTCTCAGCATTTAAACCTTTTTGTCAAAAGATATTGTTCAAGACAAAAAAAAACATGCTATTTTAAAGTTTATAAGATAAGTTGCTTTTTAAAACTGATATACATGCAGCTTTCTGTTGTTACAATTGGTTCATTCATGTTTTAACACCTAGCAAGCGGTAAATAATGATGTTTTGTCGACAAAACATATGTATTCAAATAAAACGAAAACAGTATACCGTAAATTCTCTAATATTGGCCTGTATTCCATTAGCAGCCGGGTCTCTAATAATGGCCTGTCTGGCTGTCGGCGGAGGTAAATAGTGGCCGGACTCTTATACAGGCCGGGGCTATAATTAAAACCAATGATGTTCCTGGGCAGTCCTCAACAACTTGTGATAGTAACATACAAGTACCACAGGGGGGCAATGTTTGCTAACAAATCCAAGCCATTAGCATGGGAAATCCCATCCTTACACAGAGATCGTAGTGGCCTTTCACAATCGTTTTGATCTGAAAGACAAATGTGATTACGGGTAGGTCTGGAGGTAACCAGGCAGCGTTAAAATGACAGATTTTCGTTGGTCTTCGTTGTTCTAAATTTACCTTGAAATATATGATACTGGTAGCCAACTTCCACTTAGCCTGTCTCAAATAAAATTTCGCTATGATGGCAGAGCAGTTTCCATTAATTTTTTTTTTAAACTTTGTTTCGCAAGTCAGTTTGCCCAAGATTCCACTCTGTCTTTTTTTTTTTTTTGTATTGCCGTTCAGAAAAATTGCAGCTGCTGGAAGATCTCTGAATAATGTTCTATATACCGTTATCGTAACTGTACTTTTTCAATAAATGAACCTAGTATTTTATAGGTTCAAAGAGACACAAAATCAGTTTTTTATTCATTCCACTGGTCGTCTGTTTTGATCAAATAGAAATAGAGGCCTGCCTCTAATTCTGGCCTCCTTCCAATAATGGCCTGGACCAAGATGTACCTGAGTGAAATAAAAGCCCCGGCCTATATTAGAGCATTTACGGTATATTCAGTATGGCACAAAGTTATAGTAACTATAGCATCTTTAGCAGCTAATGTTTAGCAGGACATGGAGCAGTTAGTAATTTTAGCATCTTTGGCAGCTAATGTTTAGCAGGACGTGGAGATGTTAGTAACTTAAAGTCACTTAAAGTCATAGGGAAGTCATTTTTGAATGTCAAACCATTCTGGCTTAAACATGTATATAAATGTACTCTTTTTCAGAGTAAATTGTCCCAATTTTAGAAAATGTCTATTTAAAAAAAAACCTGTACTATAATTTTTTTTGCTTTTTTCCGTTATGCCAGTTAGTTATACGTCAGCTTGTACACCTAAATTCGGCCAATCATATATCAACGGTCATCTGTCATTCAAATCTTTTCGGTCATAGTATCTTGCTTGTCGCAGCTAATATACACAACGGTTGAAATAAGAATCCTTTACTTTCAAAGATGCTTCCAATAAACCGGCCACAACCAAACTTGCTTGCGATTCTTCCACAATAACAAAAGTCGGGCACCACTCGGGAGAATTCGGAAATGCAACGGTTGGAACAGCCCTAAAATACTGTGCCTGAAATACTGCTAGTTAAAGAGATTCACGCTGTTGCAGGTGTCTTTAATGCCTTTTTAGATCATTATTAATGACCTCTGGTGATGCACTAACCTTCATATCATAGATTTGCAATAGCTTTAACCTGTATCACATGTTACACCTCTGTTGTCTCCTGCAGTCATTGATTTTACTACTTCACCACAGTACATTTACAAAGAGTGCAAGCTAAGGAGGTAAGGCAGTTCATCTACAGAACGTGTGTTTCAATCTGATTTGCTTTAACTAAGGCCTGTTACTGTTAATTTCCCATCTTGTTTTGCTTTTCCTGGGACAGTAACTCTTACTTGCCCTCTCTTTCTTTATTTCCTGCTGTTCTCTGTCCCCTGCAACATAATTATTTGGAAGCATATCCCACATCATCATCTCGATTAAAGAGGATGGGACCCTGTTGTGTTGATCCAGCTCCATGTTGCGCCTCCATCTGCTGAGGTTGGCAGATTTTTATCTCGCACACTCTGTCAAGTCCAGCTCTTCATTGTAGAATTTCCTCAATGCAGTTCTTGCATTTGCTCTAATTGCTGATGCAATCTCCTAAGTGTCCCCTCAACCTCAGTCAGCAGTGCTTCTCCTTGTCATTTTTTCTTTTTTTTTTCTTTTTCACTGGGTCCAGTTAGCCTGTAAAAGAAGGAAAAGTTGCATTTAGGCTTCTTCTCTTTGTAAGTTGAGCCAAGGGCATTGGCGCAAAAAAGATGAGGAAAAAACATGATGTATAATCATATTAGGAACGAGCGGTTACCCGGCTTGAACCCACACAAACGCCAAGCTCTCTCCATTTCCATCACTATCCCGCTCACTTACTCTGCCTTTGTGTCTCACAGCCACTGCAGCTCCCTCTTTTTAGTCATCAAGACTGAGTCTGAGCCAGACAGTGAATCTTATTAGAATTAGATTTACGGGCAAGTCCCGCAATAAAAAAAAATAAAAGCTAACTCCAAATCTGTCCAATTTTCTATAAGCAATTGGAGTTTGGTAATAAAGACAAATATACTGCCTTGAAGAATTTTTGATATCAATGAAATGTTTTTACATTTCTTTCATGTTGCAGATGCAAACTCTCATGCATTTTATCAGGACTTTTTTATGTCAATGCAATCCAAAGTTATTGTAAAATAAAGCAAAGATTTTCATAGGAAATTTAAAAATGTGGAAACTATTTCTACACTTAGTACAGCTGCAAATCTTTTAGGGTATGTGATATCCTGCTTAAATATTTAGCAGATTTCCTCCCTAAAATTTCCAACTCTGATCAGCTTCCCCGTTTCTGTTTTCCCACATTATGATGCTGCTTCCACATTTCACTGTAAAGATGGTCTGCTCATCTTGCTGTTTTGTTTTTATAAATCTATCGGGTACAGACATTAAATGTATATCTGAGGATTTTTGAGACTTTTTGAAAAGAACTGACCTTTCCACTTAATAAAAAAATGCACATGAACAACCCTGTACCCGCCCCAGAGAGGAAACGTCTAATATACGTGTGCAAGAGCGTTTAAAAGTTGCTGTTTGCATCGCTCATACAAGTTTTCCACTATTTCAGAATCACCACTGGTAAGTGAAAATGGGGGAGCACGTAGGACGGACTTACGTAAACATATCACCAGAATGATTGACAATTGAGAGAACCACTTATTTTGATGATCCACCTGGAAAAAGAACATCCTATACCTTTAAATTTAGCATACAGGCAGATGCATTTTAACTTGAATGGAAGCCACAGCACAGGCCTCCCAATAGGTACACTCAAACACACCCAGATTAAATGCAATCGTTTCCTAATGTGCAACAACACACTCTTGGTACCCACCCATATACAGTGGGGCGAAAAAGGATTTAGTCAGCCACCAATAGTGCAAGTTCTCCCACTTAAAAAGATGAGAGAGGCCGGTAATTTTCATCATAGATATACCTCAACTATGAGAGACAAAATGAGAAAAAAAATCCAGAAAATCACATTGTCTGATTTTTAAAGAATTTATTTGCAAAATATGGTGGAAAATAAGTATTTGGTCAGTTACAAACAAGCAAGATTTCTGGCTCTCACAGACCTGTAACTTCTTCTGTAAGAGGCTCCTCTGTCCTCCACTCGTTACCTTCATTAATGGCACCTGTTTGAACCCGTTATTAGTATAAAAGACACCTGTCCACAACCTCAAACAGTCACACTCTAAACTCCACCATGGCCAAAACTAGAGAGCTGTCAAAGGACACCCGAAACAAAATTATAGACCTGCACCAGGCTGGGAAGTCTGAATCTGCAATAGGTAAACAGCTTGGTGTGAAGAAATCAACTGTGGGATCAATTATTAGAAAATGGAAAACATACAAGACCACTGATAATCTTCCTCGATCTGGGGCTCCACGCAAGATCTCACCCCGTGGGGTCAAAATGATCACAAGAACGGTGAGTAAAAATCCCAGAACCACACGGGGGGACCTAGTGAATGACCTGCAGAGAGCTGGGACCAAAGTAACAAAGGCTACCATCAGTAACACACTACGCCGCCAGGGACTCAAATCCTACAGTGCCAGATGTGTCCCCCTGCTTAAGCCAGTACATGTCAAGGCCCGTCTCAAGTTTGCTAGAGAGCATTTGGATGATCCAGACGATGACTGGGCGAATATCATATGGTCAGATGAAACCCAAATAGAACTTTTTGGTAAAAACGTCGTGTTTGGAGGAGAGAGCATGCTGAGTTGCATCCAAAGAACACCATACCTACAGTGAAGCATGGGGGTGGAAACATCATGCTTTGGGGCTGTTTTTCTGCTAAGGGACCAGGACGACTGATCCGTGTGAAGGAAAGAATGAATGTGGCCATGTATCGTCAAATTTTGAGTGAAAACCTCCTTCCATCAGCAAGGGCATTGAAGATGAAACGTGGCTGGGTCTTTCAGCATGACAATGATCCCAAACACACCGCCCGGGTAACGAAGGAGTGGCTTCGTAAGAAGCATTTCAAGGTCCTGGAGTGGCCTAGCCAGTCTCCAGATCTCAACCCCATAGAAAATCTTTGGAGGGAGTTGAAAGTCTGTGTTGCCCAGCGACAGCCCCAGAACATCACTGCTCTAGAGGAGATCTGCATGGAGGAATGGGCCAAAATACCAGCAACAGTGTGTGAAAACCTTGTGAAGACTTACAGAAAACGTTTGATCTCTGTCATTGCCAACAAAGGGTATATAACAAAGTATTGAGATGAACTTTTGTTATTGACCAAATACTTATTTTCCACCATATTTTGCAAATAAATTCTTTAAAAATCAGACTGTGATTTTCTGGATTTTTTTTCTCATTTTGTCTCTCATAGTTGAGGTATATCTATGATGAAAATTACCGGTCTCTCTCATTTTTTTAAGTGGGAGAACTTGCACTATTGGTGGCTGACTAAATACTTTTTTGCCCCACTGTAATTCTGTTTGTTGCACAAAGACCTTCAGAGAGAAAAACTGCTGTTTTTCAAGAGAAAAGCCACATCCTTTGAAACACAAAACAGGGTCGAGGGAGCTCACTGTTGTTTAAACAAAAGACTTATTGAATAACACTCCAAACAGAAGGAGGATGAGTAGAAACAGAGGCAGAGTCAGGGCAGAAGAAAAGACGAGGATGATAGAAGAATATACTGACAAATGTGTCTGAAGCGATAAGTAGAGTCGTTTTTGTTTTGTTTTTGTCGACGTTTTTAAGAGCGTTGCTCTGTCCAGGTTTTTTTTCTCTAAGGTGATTTGTGACAAGAAAAAAAAAGATATTGCCTAGCAATGTGAAACACATAACCCTTATATGTGCATTTAAGTGGTCTTAATACATGTACTTGGTATTGTAGCTTTAGATTGTCGCTCCTCCAATGATTTCACCCTATAAGTGTGTATATAAATTGGTACACAGACATAAAAGTCAAAATGATTAACCCCATTGTCCACTGTCTATGCAGTAAATAGCTTTAGAGCAAACAGTGTAAAGAGTGTAAATCAGCTGCAGTGTGTGTTGTTGGTAGATTAAGCAGAACATAATAAAATAGTCAGGCTGCAGCTTGAATTTAAGACTCACTGGATGATAGATTAAATGTCTTCAGCTAGCTGTGAGACAACCAGGTATGGAAGTTCAGCAGGCGCTGGATGCAATAGCTGTCTCTGTTTGTTTTTTGTTTTTTTAAGTTGGATCAATTTTGGAGGCACTTGAAGTTGATTTAATTTTGACGATACTCGTAGTAAATTAATTTAGACAACACTTCCTGTTTAGGTAAGAAATGCAGGAGTCAGGCTTTTTCAGGCCAGTTTTACTTCAAGCTCCGACTTGAGCATTTCTATTTTTCTTTTAAAAGTCCATTGCTATTTTTCAAAAGAAAAAAAAATCAAGTTAGCAGTTCAATTTAACATTTACTCTATACTTTCATCAGTCAAATCCATACTTATACATTCCAATCACAAAGCCTGATTTAGATTTAATTCCAACCAACCAAGCTGGATTTAGAATATAACATACAGTAAAATTCTGTTAAATATAATACTAAAACTGTTGTGTCTGAAGAGGTACCAGCCAACTTGATTCAAATCACTGATTTTTGCAATAATCAAGACTGTGGTAAAGGACAAAAAGAAACTGCTGTTTGTTGATGTGTTTACGAATTGAAATATGTCTTTTTTTTTATTTGAAGCCCTGATGAGCAGCCACAGCTGTTGCTTTGAATTATAGCATGTATGGGCACCATAACCCGGCTGACACATCAACAAAAAAGAGAAAATCTAAATCAGCAGGTGGATCTCTGCTATAGTTACAAATGTGGTGTTTAGTAACCCTAAAAACTTTACCATCTATGTTCCGGATTATAAGCATTTTCCCCAGATTTTGAACCATTCAACTTATAAGAAGGTGCAACTTTTCTGTGGATTTTTCCTAACCACCATAGG
Source organism: Cyprinodon diabolis (assembly GCA_030533445.1). NCBI lineage: Eukaryota > Metazoa > Chordata > Actinopteri > Cyprinodontiformes > Cyprinodontidae > Cyprinodon > Cyprinodon diabolis. Next base: position 13,398,318 of record CM060075.1, on the reverse strand, counting down.
GGGAAGTCAAAGTTGGAAATGAAAGAATAAGGTGCTAATTTTCATTTAGCACAACAACAAGCTAGCAGCAGGCAAGACTGAGAACAAATGTCCCGAATTGAAAAATTTTGACATTTATTTGCTGCATTAAAGTTGCCGAACCAATGAATAGACTGGGCTCAACCCCCGCAGAGCTGAAATAATGAGCTGGGCTGGATTTTTTTTTTGCCCTTTTCGGGCAGATCTCCAGTCTTGTGAGAATTTTTCGATCGGGCCGACTTTCAGCCTGAGACGTGAGAGGCTAATCGGCCGGCGATTAGCCTCTCACGTCAACCTCCCGATCAGGAATCGTAACCCTGTGTTTTTAAACCCTGTGGTTTCCTCATAGAGTTTGAGCTGTATCTGCATACAGCGATTGAAAATATCGTACAGTGTACGATCGGGTAGTGCCTCTCACTACCTGATCCGTTCCGGAAGCAAGATCCGTTCTGCGTATGCGATATCTGCTCATTTGTGCATCCAGATATACATCCGGGTCATCTTCAATTTAAAAATACCTAAATTACACTCAAACATAGTAAACATAATAAAATATAATGTGTTAAAGGTTAATAATGTATTTACTGAGAAAATGAAAGCCTTGAAATCCTTTTTGTTTTTATCACTCGTCTCTGCCCGATCTGCGCCGGAAATGGGATCCTGCGCTACTTCCGGTGGATAACTTTTGCGGCTTTGGATTTAAACATAAATATAGTCTTTTTTTTTTTATTTTCGTTTTAACCTTATGTTATATAGTGCGTGATCTAAAGAAAGAAACAACTAAAATGCAGATAAACATGGTTTAATCATATTTTACCAGACTGCTCTGAGCACGAAGAAAATGTAAAAAGCATCAAAATTTTCTCACAAAAGTCATAAAGATGTGTATTAGCATTATTTAGTGAGTTCAGGATAGAAATAAATAGTTTTAGTACCATAATTACATTATTTTTGGACACCCTGAAGCGCAGGACGGATTGTGCTTTTGGGACGGATCGGGTAGTGACAGTGCTGCGAGAAAACAAGCTAATGGGCGCTAGCATTCTTCTTCTTCCCTAATCCAGGGGCTATATGTAGAGCTCCTCCTACAGGTTTGGTGTGGAGACATTGCATTAGATATCAGCAGCTTATAGCCAGGTGCAGCTTATATGTTGCCAGTTTTTTTAAGAAACTTAGTGGGCGTGGCTTATAATGAGGTGTGCTCTATAATCCTTAAAATACAGTACTTTTTCTCTCCAAAGAGACTCTTGCCCACTTTAAAAGACCTGCTTAATTTTGCTTTATGGTAGTAAACAACATGTCCAATAGTGAATGTCATCACAATACAGTCGTGCACAATACATGGTGAGATTACGTGTGAAGGGTTATGGATTATCACTCTGCATATCGGTAATAGTTTCGGATGGACATCCACACCTGATGTTTATATCTGTGGCAGAAATAAATAAACAAAAAGGTTTGACGCCAAACCTTGCTTTAAACTGTAGCAGAGCTTGATTTCTGGAGCAAGTCATTGTTTGTAGAATGAATGCATGGTCTCCCACTTTTACGCACCCAAAGCCAGAACAGAAGATGTGATACAATCTTGTTCTTCATTTCAGTAAAATAACTAATTAAGAAATTGAATCCTTAGACAAAATAGTTGGAAACAGTTTTTATGGTACTAGTGGCTTGTTTTTTTAACAGAATCCTCACAGGAAAGAGAGAGAGACATAGGGCAAAGGAGCACAGGTCAGATTCAAACCCGGTTCATCCGGATCAAGGACTACTCCATACACAGATCATGCACACTAACCACTGTGCCACCAAAGCATGCCCTGAAAGACTTTTAATAAGGTTGCATAGTTTGGTGTTTTTTTCTTTGCCTTTTTAGGATAATGGTGGACTAACTACAGTGGTTTTAAAATCTCTGTTGTGAAAGTAGCCTGTAGGTTTACAGTTTCTTACTTTTAACTCAATGCTGCATCATTCCTGCAGGGAATCCATTCACTCATAGTTAATAGTTATTACTGATGTTTATTTGTTTTTCATTGTTCTAGCCCTTCATGGGTTCTGATTTTTCAACACTGTATCCGCCTGTACCTATAGAGTTCAGGACCAAGACCCAACCTGTTACCCGCAACTATCCCTATTTAAAACCCAACCCGAACAACACAAGAACGACCCGACGAAGTGCGGCCCGACTCGTGATGACAAAGTGTACACACAGCTGTTTATAATAACAGAGAAAGAAAAGTACCATGCCTCAGGCTCAGATTACTGATTACCAGCTATAAATTGGCTGAAGTAATGTTTGCCTCGTTGCTTAAAAAAAAACTGTTATCTGGATATTTTTGAATCAATTAATTTTGAAGATAAAGAAGATTTATATAATTTAAAAAATATATATAAATAAATTTAATTCATTCTGCATCTCTTTGATACCCGCATTTCATTCATATTTACATAGTTTTTTTGCTACCAGAAGATGTACGTTTTATATAGGTATCCATGGTTTCCCCATCCAGCGCAGGACTCTGCATTGTACTTCCTACTTTTTTTTCCTTTGTACTTCAGCTTCGCGAAAGGCTTTTTTTAAGCTTTTAAATATTTTAAGTATTAAGCTTTCCGTGACCAAGATCATTGTAACAAAAATAATACAAAAGGTATTTAAAAAAATATTACAAGCTAAGACAAAGCAAGGGAATCATTTAATCAAGAAAATTGCAAGGCGTGCAGGTGGAGCAGTGGTTAGCGCGAACGACCCGTGTATGGAGGCCTTAGTCCTCAACGCGGCCGACTCAGGCCCGAATTCGACCTGTGGTCCTTTCCCGCATGTCTCTCCCCCTCTTTCTCACCCCCTTTCCTGTCCACCTACTGTCCAAAAAATTAGCTACTTGTCATAGAAAAAAAAATGAATAGAAAAAATAAAAAATAATCAAGAAAATTGCAATTAAACAAAAAATATTTCACTGATAGTATGATATTAGATATTAAAGTTTTTTTTCCTATATCCTGTTTTCCTGTGGGCCCATTAAAGCCTCTGTGCCTGGTGGGGATTATTTGTGGCAATCCGTAATGACAAGGGACACTGATTTGGATGATTTGTCTATTTTTACAATGGTTAAATGTATTACTATGGCATCTCTGAGGCAGAAAATGTTCTTGAATAGTGGCCGTGGTATGAATACAATAGTTGCAATGCTTCTTTACACTTTTAACTTCAAGATGTCAATTTTTTAAATATAATTTCAATCCAAACTGATACTATTTTGAAATTTTAATTTAAAATGCAACATTTCTGATGCCTTTTCCCCTAAAGAAACTTGTAAGTCTTAATATTTCTTCCTAAAATATTAACAATGCTTCTGTTTGACTTTCTTGATTATTTTTTTCAAGAAAAAAGAAATCGCTATAACACGTACAATAAGTGAAAAAGTCATGCAGCACATAAAAGCACTTTACAGTACAAAAGCACTTTAAAGTACATTGTTCCACAGATTTACAGTTTTTTTTTTTTTTTTGCATGTATGGTTGTGCGGCAGCTCTGCAGAGGATTGAGTGTGTGCACATGATAAGATCATGACAAATTCCCCACAACGTGTGCCTGCCTGCAGCTGGGTGCTGCTGTCGCTGAAGCGCAGGATTCCCTTCAGTCTGACGAACAGACACGGGAATCAGAGACACAGACAGATCGCTGACTCGTTTGCATGTGTGGAAAAAAAAAACAACACGCAGGCACACACCCATGTATGTTTGTCATTCTCTCTGCACCACTAACCACTCAGAAATTCTATTTTGGTCTGAACATTTCTATGTTTGAGAGAAACCGGGTCTATTCTAGAATCAGTTACTGTTTATGGCACATCCCCAGCTGGACCTGCTTTGTTTATCCTTCATCTTCCTTTTTGTTACCTCCTCTAATCCGGTCTTCTCTTGTAATATTTTTTTCTGTTCTACTTTCAGCCTTTTTTAGTTCCTTCTTATTTAGAATGTCAATACTTGCTGTCTTCACACTTCCTCATTAATCTTAACTGAATTCATCCATCTTAATATTATCTTTAATCTTTGGTTATTGTGGAAATATTCTCTCTATCTGGCTGTTCATGCTGTGCAGCAATCTGGTGTTCCTCGGAGAAAACACACAAACTGGGATGCACTGTGAAGGTGTGTCTTTGTGGCATGAACGCCTACGCTGGAACACTCACTCCTGCACCCACCTGTTACACCGATGGCAGGAGGGAAGACGCCGTGTTGTTACCACAGCGTGGCAAACTCCAACACGTCTTTTCATCTCCTCTGGTGCTTTTCTCCTTTATCCTTATCATTCTTTTCAGGTTCAACCACATCCCTTGTTCTCATTCTTCTCTTTGTTTCTTCTTTATCTTCATTTAATTTAACTAGATGTCTGAAGTTTTAATGTAATTACCTTTAGAACCCCTTGAATGTCGTGCAGTTTTATTTAGATTAATAAGTTAATTAAATATGTTGATTGCTAAATGAATTGTGTGCGAATATACAATGTTTTTGATTATAAAGTAGAACTAAAGGGGACATATGTTTAACCTTTTTTCTTTACCAAACAGATAGCTTTGATGACAGAGCTGCTTTTGGTGAAACAGATATTTTACTTCTTATGACTTGCTTTTTGCCTCTCACGTTAAATTTCTGGAGCTTTCTTGCGAAACAGCTGTCCTTTCATCAGACTTCCTCTGAGCTGTTTATCTCTGTAGCTCCTCCTGAGCAACCGTGTAGCCAACTTGGCTATTTCTTTGTTGAGAGCTTATCTTGTCACTGCTCAGAACAGAGGACCCAGTATTTAAGGCAAGACAAAAAGTGGAATTACTTTTTAATAAGGGTTTATTTAAAAACTCTGAAAGCTGTTAGGGAATCTAAGGCGGGAACCTCTGCAGAAAGGTAACACAGGTTAGTGACTACGTAAACCTGATGATTATGAACGCATGAGTCAGTAACCGGGTTTTGTAGTTCAGTCCGTGCCCAGAGAATGAGGATGATCCTGGACGCAGCAGTTGCCGCACAGAGAGTTCTAGGCACTGAAGCCTTGACAACTACAGGACTGACAGGAGATCAGATCCAAGCAGACAAAGGAAGGCAGGATAATCCAGAGGGAAAAGTCAAAGCCGGTGGGGAGAACGTGCTCGGGATTGAGAACCAGAAGATCAGAGGTCCGAAGAGTTTCCGAAAGGACATCCAGGTTGGTGACAGGAAACAGTTCCAGGTTAGGTTAACAGGCAGAAATCAGCAGGAGTCCGAAGACAGGTCAGGCAAACAGATCAGAACAGGAACAGGCAGGCTCAGAGGTCCAAAGGCAGAACGGGTCAGGATCAGGCAATCAGAAAATCAATCAGGTATGTTAGAGAAACTGTCACCAACGGCTCAAAAATAATCTGGCACTGAGGACTGGTTAGAGGGCTGGTTAAACAGGGGCTCGAGCAGGTGGATCAGATGAGAAACTGGGTGGAGCTAGGAAGGAGAATGAAGAGTAATCAAGCCAGACATCAGCGCCAAGAATGAGGTGCCTTCTAGATGCAGTACGTTACATTGTGTTTAAGTCAAGGTACCTATTGCAGGTACCTTGTGAAAAAGTTCGAAGTTCAGGCAGAAACTTCTAATTTAGGATGGGAAGAAAAAAACTGAGGCTGGACGATATGACTTAAAAATCTAATCTCTGATTTATTCCTAATTATTTAAGTTTTCTAATGATAATGTCAAACGCCATATATTGCTTTTAATAGTACACTCTCCTTTTATCTAAAGTACCTGATCAGGTTTTGCAGACCAACAGTTTTTTTAAGAAAAAGAAGTTGCACAAAAAGTTTTCTAAACTATATTTTCCAGCCACTTCATCTCATACTGTTTGTCATAATTTCCTTTTTATATTCAGGGGGAAAAAAGTGGAGGGTTAAAATGAGCAGGATGAGGGATGTAGCTTTTAAACCTAGAAAGGAAAGGGTTTTATATTTTTCTTCCTTTTGGAAGTAATTTGATGCATCATTGTTCAGGGTAGCTGAATAAGTATCACTTGCTTCACGACACGGTTACACAACAGGTTCCCTGTTACGTGATACAGCGGCAAAGACCTGTAACCACCCCTGTTAATGCAGCGCTGCTATCCCACCTCAGCTCCAGGATTAATCCGCCTACATGTAAACGCGAACCACAATCCTCTTGTTACACCTCCGCCATCTGAGCAGAGCGCTCGCGGTTACGCAGGATCAGCATTTCCAAACAGTCGTTCCTTAAAGTGTAACGGGAGAAACAAACAGAAGGAAACTTTTTTTTTCATTGGATGTAAGCATCCACGGAGAGATTTCTTTAGGGATTTCTTTAAAAACTTGTTGAAGCTGAGAACTACAGTGCTTGTACTAAAGCTGTTAACAATTAAAACAAAGAAAATTGTACTCACACTCTTAAGGGACGGAGTCCATTTTTAGAACCTGTTCAGGGATACAGCGTCTATATTTAGAGGGTCATTTTGTTAAACAAATACAGGCAGAGCATGTTGGAAAGCTGTCAAAACAGGCTGGCTATGCGTGTGGGTGTTTGTGGACAGGACATGTGCACATGGAGTAAGGTTATTTTAACCCAAAGGGAGAGTGATGCAGGGAGAGGAGGAAGAGTGGGAGTGAGTGAAGCAGTGAAAAAGAAAAAGTGTAGATGGGGAGGTGTGGGAGGAGTTCAGTTTCATTAGCATGATGGATAGCAGGGAAGCTCTTAAAACCACACACTTACACACCCCTTAAACTAAAACACACACGTTTTGAAATTATAAACTCACTTGCTTTTGCAACTCACCCCAGTGCCTTTTTTTTGTTTCACATTTCACCACATTTCAGTATTTCAAAAATGTTCAGCTGTTTTAACCAACTTGGTTAAATGTTACCATGATTTTTCTCTCTGATTTGGCATTTATGATATAACAGCGTATGGTGTAGGAATAAAAGTCTGAGATAGAGGGTTTTCACCAAAGGAATGGCACCTGTTTTGCAACTGGTTTTATTTTATTTTTATTTATTTTCTTGAAAAAATATCTCAAATTAAATTCGTAGGGAAATCATATTTAAATGTCAGATCATTCTGGCTTAAACATGTGTATAAATGTACTCTTTATCAGACGATAGTGTCCCAAAATTTAGAAAATGTATATAAAAAAGAAAATGCTGTCTTAAAATCTGTGGGGGTTTTTCGTTATTTTATGCAGGCCAGTTAGTTGTACGTCAGCTTGTACACATAAATTGGCCCAATCATATATCAACGGTCATCTGTCAATCATATTTTTTCGGTTATAGCATCTTGATTCATATGTCGCAGCTAATATACGCAAAGATTGAAATAAGAATCATTTACTTTACCAGTGAGTTCCGTCCCAGTGTTCACGGCGATGGACGTCTGTGCCTTCGGCAGGCGTAGAGCTAACAGAACTAGTGTTGCACCGATACCGATACCAGTATCGGACGGGGCCCCGATACTGCCCTAAAATGGTGGTATCGGTATCGGTGAGTACCAACAAATAGGGCATCAATACCATTTTCAGAGCCATAAGTTTATTCAACTATTGTCACCCAATCCTGGTAGGCAATAAAAAGTTCTACTGGACTCACTTTGTATTAGATTGTTTCCTGCTTCACAAAGGTAGGCAGCAGCTTGACAAAGCCATGAAGGCACTTATTTTACATTATTATGGTATCGGTATCGGCCGATACTGCACAGCCAGGTATCGGGTATCGGGGCCAAAAAATGGCAGCAGTGGAAAACTAAACAGAACTGGCAGCGTTGCGAGGCAAGGGCTCAAACATGTACGGCTGTAAGCCTTCTACATCAAACCAAGCTTCTTCCGCCCTGGCGTCCTTTTTAACAACAATTTTGTCCCCGCTTTCCTCCTCTAAATAAAAAATGTATGACGGAGGAGACTCATCCACGACCTCCGACACAAAACTCTCATCCTCTTGCATGTTTCCTCTGTCCATAGCGTTCCTTGACAGTGTCGTTTCTAAGTCACCAATTTAGGGTTACTTGGTCCCAATGGAATTTCCCATTGGGAACCTGCTAGCACTAAGTTGCTAACTGGTTAGCAAGATGCTTCCGACAAACCGGCCACAGTCAAACTTGCTTGCGAACCTTCCGCTACAACAATCCCGCCCCCTTGATAAATGACCAATCGCATTCACTTTATTCACTCGTGTAAAGTCGGGCACCACTTGGGAGAATTCGCAACTGTTGGAACGGCCGTTTCCCTACGACTTTAAAGCATAACATAAAAAAAATTATCTAACATAACATTTAAAAATAATAAACAGAAAATATTGATATGCTACATTTTCTTTTCAATGAGTTGCTTCTTGAATTAGAGTATTTATCCATCTATATCTTATGATTTATCTCTAAAATTACCATTTTGTTTGATTTTCTACAGAATCTAAGCTCTTTTGAACTTGCAAAAGTTGAACAAAGTGATTCCAAACCATATTTTTCAAACCCACACTGCAAAGACTGCTGATTGTGCCTTTAATCGTTTAGGTCAGGCCGTTCAGACCACCAGACTGTGGAGGATGAATTTCAGTGGACAAAGAGTGACCACAGTGATAAAGCAGATTACAGTCTAGACACTTAGAGGTCTGCTCCATCCATCACATTACAAGGCGTGCCAAGGGTCACATCATTGTACTTTGTCTTCCTTTCTTAATAGCTTTTCATCATTTCAGCCCCCAGAGCACACATAATGGAGACACATTTGTGACCCATTTGAGTCAGTGTAAAAACATAAAGTTTGCAATGTCCGCTTCTCTAGTGTTTGGGCAAAGCTTGGATTGTTTCAGGATATAAAATAAAGAAGTTAGTGTCTTTTGTTGTTTTCACCTTAGTTCAGATGACATACAGTTGAATAACATCAGGGGTCATTGTATAAATAGAAAATCTGAGAGACTGTTATTTGTTTTGTTTTGTTGTGGGCTTTCTGCTACATTAAAAACATGGTCATTAAGGATGATATTTTTGACCAGTCTCTTAAATGAAAGGAGAGAAAAATTGCTTAATTCTCTTGTGTAATAATATTGCTAGATTTTGACATTCATACAATAAATTATTTTATCCTTATTTTCTTCTTTGAAGAATCAGTGATATTAATATTATGTTGTTTTGCTATTATGCTGCCTTTACAGCTACATTTGGTTACTAAAAGCTGAATGTATTTTTTATCTAATTATAACATATGAGGCATCACAGGACAAAATATGGTAATTATTTTTTCCAAATGAGATGTTTTAAGGGGGTAATATATTTAAGAAATATATATTTTTTATAGTTTTGTGTTACTGGTTGTATTTTGGCTACATATTACAAATGAGAGCATTTAAATTGAAGTTTTTTTATTTTGGTTTGAATCTGATGTCGAACTGAGAAATTAAGACACTTTGTAAGGTTTTACTGAAAAATATCTATAACAAAGTCTTTTTACTATTTTTATTAGACTCCTTACGACTAAAACATCGTCTGATGAGTAGGCTGACACCTCAGTAGTCCAGTGCCAATGCACCTATAAGCCTGTTGCCCATTTTACTGTTTTTATTTTGGGTCAGAAGTTCCCGCGCTGTTTCTGCGGTTGTGTCGTGAAGCTCATTCATGTTAAATGGGTGAAAAATGTTTAAAAATCTTGTTAAGTAAGAGCACACGCTACAAGAACGAGTAAAAGAGTGCTGCAGTTCTCTGTTTTGGCCACAGGTGGCAGTATCCTTAGAAAACTACCTCTCTAATTTATAAAAAAAAACTAAGGCCATTTGTAGGGATGCACGATATAATCGGCCCCCTATCGGTATCGGCCTGTATCGGCCTCAAAACTGAATATCGGACATCGGCCACCCCACCGATATTTAACCCGATATTTGATCAGCTTCTGAGTTTCTAAAGTCTAAAAAAAAAAAAAAAAAATAGAACTTCTTCTTCTTCCTCAAAAACTTCTTTTTTACAGAGTTAAAAACTTCTAAAGATGAGGGAAAAAAATATTAATACATTAAAATATCACAATATCTTCATATGCTGATATATTGCCATTTAAAAACACCATATCAATCTCTTTTACTAATGAAATATTGCTGTATGTCATCGTTATGCTACGAATTCCCCCGAAAATGTACGAAATTTTGCCATATTTTTATATGCTGATATATTGCCGCGGTATCGAACTATTTTACTAACAAAATCTCACAAGAATTTGCAAAATATCATGAGAGTTTGTAACAGAACGATGAAATTTCACGAGATTTTGAAAGTAAAATAGATCGATACCGCGTTTTTAAAAATCAAATTGATATCAGTATATGAAAATATATTTGAGTATATTATTTTTCAAAGTGTCAGAAATGGATAACAAAACTGCTATTTTCAATGACTACTTATTTTTGTCCAGCTTTAACATCGGTATTGATATCGGTTATCGGCTACATGAGTTTTAAAATATCGGCATATCGGATATCGGCCAAAATCCCAATATCGTGCATCCCTAGCCATTTGTGCACAAGAACATTTGTTGAGATAAAAACATGTTTTTTGGACCTGCATTTAATGTTAGGGATTCTATTTCTTTTTTTTCACCCAATAAATGGTTTATAAATAGTGTTATAATTCTACATCTGTAGATGATAGTAGCATTTAATCTATGGTGGAATTTGATGTGATAAAAAATTAATTATTGAAGAAGTGAGTTTATAAGATTCCACCAAAGAAGGCGGTTTCTCTATGGGGCTGACAGAAAGAAAAAGGAGTGACCCAATCTAGAAAAACAATGGAGTAGTAATCATGACTAGTTTTAGCCTAAAGAGTGGAAAGATGAGTTGCATTCCTCTGAAAAAAAGTGTGTTAAGGTGGAAAACATAACAAATAAAGGGGTTGGAGAAGAACTAGAAATGAAATCAAATTAGAAAAACGAGGAGCAGAGCTTAGGAATCGATCTCAACAGTGAAGGGAGAGCAAGGAAAGAAAAGGAATAGTAGAAGAAAATGAGATGGAAGGAAATATTGATCCAAGACAAAGCATTAGAGTTAATGGTGGAGAAAGAATAAGAAGGAAAAAATACTCTCTAAAGCGTAAGGATAAGAAATTAGAAAGAAAGTGGGGGGAAAAAAAACAGCAGAGGAAAAGTGCTTTTTTTAACATCTAATATAAAGAGGCTCTGATTGGACTTCAAAAATTTTTCTATTTATGCTGCAATGAAATTAGTAATAATATGATAGATGGCCACTTGATGTCAGTAAAATTATGGAATCCATTTGTGTCTGTTTGTTTGGAATTATTTTATTCAATCTATTAAAACCATGAAACATTTTGATGGACAATGAATTCTCCCAACACACCCTGTCAACCATCAATAAACTTAATTTTTTAAGAACATTTTACACTTGATCTGAACCAATAAACAAAACCGCTCAAACAACAGGCTGGGCTTTTACCCTCTGTTTACTAAAATACTGAACACTTGGATGAAACCAAAAAAAAAAACCCCCAAAAAACTTAAATCAAACCCACATAAACAAAGCCATGTATATATTGGATTATAAACTTTCAGCAAATATGAACTATTTGTCTCAGACTGGAAAAAAAGGCTAAACCAACAGTTTTATAAACACAGTTAAAAATAGCCACAGAAACACTCAATATTTCTTTGCTAATATTTGAAATATTTACCGTAATTCAGGCTTTTTAAAGGGCAGCATCTTTTTAGAGATAAAGAGAACTTTAGTCTATGAACCAGTTTGCATTGCCTTTCTAAGTATTTTGCTCATCACATCTGTGGACTATAAGGTAGACGGAGGCGCTGCTTCTTTCTTCCCGCACCTGGAAAAGCTACTGTTCTTTGGTAGATTACATTTTAGTTGCAGGAGCATGTTTGTTGTAACGCCGCGTAGAAAATATAACTCTTTGTCACCCACTCTCATTACTAGAAAGAGAGGAAGACACAGAGAACAAACATGCAGACAGAAATGATCAAGCTTATCTTATTATTTAATTAACTAATTTGTTGCATCAGGCCAATTTCTAGATGTAGATCTTTTAGTTTTGTGTTTTTCCTTTTCAATGTATGTAATTTGATAATAAAGACCTGGGTTCTAACCAGTGCTGAATCAATTAATCAGATTAATTATGATTCATCGATCATTGAAATATTCATTAACTCATTTATTAATCGATTAATCGTAAAATAAGAATTTAGGTGGCATATTAACCAACCTTTGAGCAGCAATTATACCAAAATTGTAAAAAAAAAATATATATATATATATATATATATATATACATTTCGCATTTTAAGATAAAAAAAAACTTTTTCGTCAGTTAATAAACTCTATCCAGATCTCATCAAAAGGAATCGCTTTACTTTGACCTAGTTTATTTTGGAAAAAGTCTTCTTTAAGGAACCTTTTAACATCCAATTATTAATCAACTATTTTATAAAATAATTGATAGATTAATAGTTTTTTTAAATAATCGTGAGATGGAGCCCTAGTTCTAACCAGTATAGGGTGACAATCACTCAGACGGTTAGGATTTTGACATGCAGAATTCCTTTTCACAGGGCGCTTTGAGGTATTGCCACCTTTCATTATATAACTTTTGCATCTTCATCATGATTCATGCTGGAACTGATTTGTTTCTGCTTTGGTGTCACTTTATTACTAGGTGGATGTTGTATCTTGACAGCAAATGTACTGATGAGGGATTTTCTATCTAATATGAGCTCAATCAAACCATATTTTGTTCCATCCACACTGACAGGTACCCTGTGTAAAAAAAAGGAAAGCAGAACAAAAATGTGCAGAGTGAGTAGAAGCTGTAATTCAGATATAATGAGATGTTACTCATTAGACAAAAACATGTAAAGTCTCAAATCCCCACTCCGCCTTTCTCAAGCTTCACGTTTGTTATCAGGTTTCACTACTGTTGAGGAATTTGCTGGAGTGAAACATGAGCAAACCTGAAAAATCATATTGTTCTGTGTTTTTTTCCAACTGAACAGGTAGATAATGCTGAGGGCTACATTTTGTTGACCTAGAAAGTTTACTCTGAAACAAAATGTAGCTTTACAACAGCAGCTGCAGCAGGAAGGTTATATCACATCCTGTTTTCTTGATTTTCTGTTGAGATTTAAGGTGTTTGGCTTTTATTTTTACTTCTAATGTGTTCATGTTTGATTTGATTTTACTTGGGGGCTAAATAAAAGGAAACATCAGCAATAGGTCACATTTGTATATTTGTACTCAAGTGATAAAAATATTCCAAAATACGAGTGTGTATTAAGTACTTGCAGTATTTTATATTTAGTATTTTTTATTCACATAGTTGCACAGTTTGAACCCAATTTTAAACAATGGGTGTTTTAAATAAATTTATAACTTCTTTGATCTCCATTCACAAAATTATGTGCAATAAATAGGTTATATGCTTAATACGATAGTATTAGTACGATATTTGCAATATCACTATATATTGCGATATTTTTCCCTGCCTTCAAAATTTAATTTATACATAAAAAAGTGAGTGCTCTATATGTTCATCAGAAGATATTGATCTTTTTTCTTTTTTCTTTTTTTTTGGTATCCATGCTATTTGGGGTTTAAGTCAATCCACGTCTTCCACTTTGACTGCCTCAACTACAGATATAGCGCTGTGCCGCACAGCAAAAAAATCTGTTATATCTGGCAGCCAAAAATATATTGCCAAAACCATTTTTTTCCACATTTCTATTTATAAAAAAATAAAAAATAAAGATTTTTACCGTTTCTTAGTGTCAGTTTTAAGAAGAGTGAGGCTATCTACAGAGAAAGAAATGTCGCAAAAATAAAAGTTAAATAGTTTTAACAGCTTTATTAAATAAAATGAAAGAAGAACAAGTTAAATCTGAAATAAATTCTCAGTTAAAGTTAAGGGAGCCAAGAAAAAAGGTTTTTACTCCTTTAATCAGGAAGAATCTCCACCAGCTACAGGAACTGGGAAGGACGTCGCAGTGACAAAACAAATCCCCTGATTCATGTTATCTGACATGATATGGAATGACTTCACCCCCGTATTTAGTCACAGACCCAGTCCATAGGCTCCCATGTCTTTATCACTAACTCTTAAGCCTGAAGCGTTGCTCTTTCCAGACGGTCACGTATTACTGCCAGTGTTTGTGTAGCAGAGGCCCAGCTGTCGTAACTCTAGGTTTGGACGGCGCTGGTGAAGAGGACCGGACCAGTGTGCCATCGGATGGAGCTATTTTAAGCATCGTTCTGTCAGAGTTGAGCGAAGCAGAGCAGAAAGGACTTTTTAAAAGACTCACATTTAGGTCGGCTAAAACATACTTTAATGGGAAATCTCTGCTATTCCTGATATGAACCTGAAGCTGGTTTAAAGAAAAAGTCATGCATACTAGCAGCATTAATCACACCGATATCTGAGTTTTTAAATTATTTTTTTATTAACATTCAGCTAATAATCATCTATTTACTAATTATTTTTAAGCCGGGATTAACTTTGCTTGTTTATCCGCCCCGATGCACCAGTGTCTGAATCACAACTGTTGTGGTATATCAGCAGGCAGATTGGTTGGATCAGCAACAATGAGTCAGTTTAAAGGGAGAAGTATTTTGAGCAGTCATATGAAAACAACATATGAAAACTTCTGCAAAGGTCAAAAATAGAAATGAACATTCTTAATGCAAAAACGTATCCCAGCGTTCATTATAATGCAAATAAGGTTCGTTATTAGCTATCCTGTGTTGCTGGACTGAAACTTGTGGGACGCTAAAGCTGGAAGTTCTAGTATGTTGCATTTGAATATCAGCCCTGATGGGCTGATAAGAGATTCTGATGTTAATTATTCTGGAAACAGTAACTTTATAGTGATGGTTATGCATTGAATTAAATATATATAAATCCATATGCCCATATCCATAAGCCTTTTTTGTTTTTAAGGAAAAACGTTTTTTGCCGGTGCAGGTACCAGATCTGCTCGGGTGGTCAGATTTGCTCGGGGCCCCGCCCCTTCTTGCGATGTCATCATATGGCAACTCCACTCTGACAAACCGTTGCACCCGTTTCTTAAAGATCAACTCTCTTCTGGATTCTCAACATATTATTACCTATATTTGCTATTATTTCACGTTTCATTGGCGATCTAAAGTAGCCGAAAGTAGAAAACAATCATTGTCAGTCTTGAAGGAAAGTACTGCGTTCTAAGGCTGAGCTCTGCCATCTACAAGGTTACAAAAAAGTCTCCGCTTATTTTATTTTTTTCTTAAGATTTGAGTGCATTGGAGGACAAATGGAACATCCTAAAAAATGACTTTTGTAGAGATTTTAGATAAACAATTATTCTACTTGTAGAAAACGGACACTTGTTGACACAAATTTAAAAGTAGTGTAGCTTCATATGGCTAACTGACTGAGCTAAAAGAGGCTAACCTGTTAGCTACCGAATTCAGCTAGCTACTGCGTTACCCAGCTCCCCCCCTGTTTTTTTTGCCCATGCCACATCATTTCGGGAGACTAGCGAGCAGACATGGCGGATATACACACTGAGGCGGTTAGCGATGCCGTCCATAATATTTACGAATCTATGCAAAAAGAAAGTATTTCAGGTCCTGAAACTGCATTAGACAGGGACAATTTCTAAGCTTTATTTAGGCCACTGAAAGAGCCCACTACCCTCTTGAGACTAATGCTAATGTTATACATCCCGTGTCATTTGAGAATATTCATCGATCAAAACTAAAACCCAGTCTCTTTAACTGATCACGCATTGTGACGTTCTCTGATTTGGATGAGTGATCTGATAAAAATAAAGTTTTACCGCCTCCTGATAATAAATGTCCAATCCTTGCTCCGAAAAAGATTAAAGCTGCATTCCTCTTAATAACTAACGTCTCATTGCAGCTTTAAATAGAATATAATGTTATAAACAACAGGGTACTCCATTGTCAGCACAGTGGTATCTCTGCAAATACATGAATAATTTGGCAAATCCAGTAGGACTTAAGAGGGTTTCCTTTCTGCTCTGACTCCTCTCAGAGAGTATACTGCACACGGCTACTCTAAGACTGTCGGTTTAGTCTCCGGAGTCTCCGACAACACAGAAAAAAGTGACCAGATTTTTCACTAGTCACTTCACTTAAAAAAAAAAGGGTTTGAAAACTCACTTCATACAGAGTCAAAGTCACTACTTTAGCCACAGTCTCTGACTTTGAAAGTTGATTTGACCTCATGACCTTTTTACTGGCAGACACTATCACACTTTTGAATTTTCGATAGCGTGCATTTCGAGAAAAACTTGTCTTAAAGCATGAGTGATTCAGCACTGATTGCCAGTACCTGCGGGTATCGCCAATGGGCAAAAATTCCAATCAAAAAAGAAAGTAATTCAGCGTAATTTCCCGCAGTAGTTATTACACACCACTGACTTCACACCTTGATGCACTGGGTGGGCGAAAAACCCCAAGCTGTCTCTAGCCGCTCATTAAAACAAGTTTTAAGTGAGTCAAAGAATGAAGGTTTGTGGTTGTGACACTTTTGAATCTGGATTCTGTCTGAAGGCCAAAATGCGGAGCAGATGATATAAGAAATATACATTTTTAGACTGAGAGAGCCTGAAATTTATTGTGTAATTTGAATTTTCAATAAGATTGATATACATCCATGAGGAAAAAATATGTATTATTTCATTACGGCTTTAAAAAGCAACAGGTCTAAGAAATAAGAGGGGAGATTTCCCTGGGCAGAGGCTGACAAATCGAGAAAATCCTTCATCACTTTCAACACATTGTGACATGACACATAGACATACGCTTTTCCCTTGGTCTTTTATTTATTTATTCACTAAATTAAAAGATCAAAGATAGATAAAGATAAAAAAAATAATAATTTTTATGATATTCACATACAGGGCAGGAGTTTTTGCTGTTTGTGAGCACTCTAGGATTGCACCCATCTGGAGGAAAACTTAGATGAAACTTTTCTACACTCTTAAAATTTTAAAGGGAAATTCTTGTTCCTTTTCTGCTTTTAGATAGTAATTAGGTTCCTTATATATAATATTTTATAATAGACGTGATTCTTGTATTTTTGCAAGCACAGATCCTCGTTTAAGAACAAGCGAATGATCATCAGCAGTGTTGGGAAAGTTCTCTTTCTACGTGAACTAGTTCAAAGTTCAGTTCACACATTTTAAAATGAACTAGTTCAGTTCATAGTTCATAATTCAAAATTTTGAACTAAGTTCACAGTTCCAAAAAATGAACTAGTTCATAGTTTTTTTTTCATATATTGCTCAATTACACCATAGCCTACTGTAGAACCACAGACAGCAATTATTTTATCAGTTATAACTCTGAAACTGTGCGTCAGATTTCATCTTCATATCCAGTTTTGAATCCTTATCCAACCAGGGTTTACATTAGCATTGAGGGGACAGCATTTCCCCATTGTTGCTTTAACGCTTTGTTGCTGTCCATTCACTTCACACTAGTAGCAGCTGCAGCTTTCACCCCTACAGTATATTCTCAAAAACATCAGGAAAAATGTGCTGCTTGAATGGTCTTTTTTATGAGGAATTATTAAAAGAAAAACAGGAAAGTAGTCTTTAAGGTGCAAATGTTTTTTTAATTTTACATTTTTTTTTCAATTTGAAATTCCATTTCAGTACATACTAAAAAGGAATACTGGAATCCTGGAAAATTATACCAGGCAGGTTTACATGAATAGTAAAACCCTCAAGAACATTTTACTAACACAAACTGAGGGACCAGGCTGAGGTAGGAATTTAAGATTACTGAAGTGCGGATTTTTTTACTGAAAGCCGGCTGGCAAAGTTTGCAGAGAAATGTAAGATTGTTGCCATCATCCTCACCGACCACCTGGTCATGAACCTGTTTTAAATGATCATACTGCTGCTTTGTCGCCTCCACGGTCGCCTCCATGCTGCTGTGGCTTCCTCGCTGCATTTTGTTTTGATGACGCACGCGGCTGTAGGCTACGACGCTGATAGCTGGTGTTGCCAGATTGGGTGTTTTTCCCGCTACATATTAAGGCCTGTTTACGGTGTGATTTAGCCGGGGTTTCGCCTGGAGGGATCTATAGAAATCTGGCAACCTATTGAACGGAGTTGAACTGAGAGAGCGTGCCGTTCACAGACACCAGAATGAACGAGTTCACAATAACGTTCATCAGGCAGTAATGCCGTACGTTCAGTTCACGTTCACCCAAAATATGAACGAGTTCATGAACCTTGGTTCAATGAACGCGTTCAGGCACAACACTGATCATCAGTATACTATATCCTAAATGTGAGGAGTCTAGATTAAAATGCCCAGTCTGATCATGGGAGGATAATCACAGCATTCAAACACACGCAGAAGCATCCCCATAATTCATCTGTTTACTGCTCCCATCCTCCGCCTCGTCCTCCCTCGCCGTGTATCTGGAAGGGGCTAAAACTAATAGCTGTCTTTCTTCTGTTTCATATGCAAACTCCTTATTTTAAGGGTACCTCGCCAGCAGCTCGGAAAATCAACGGCAACGTGATTCACATGGCGAAGCATCAGGGAGGATGTGCTAATCGCATCAGCACATTAAGAGACTTTCCACCTCTTTTTCACAAACGATCTCTTTCTGGCTCAGAGACTTATCTGTTTGTCTGTGGGTTTTCTCGGGGAGATGCGTGTTTGTGTTTATGTGTGTTGGAGGATTATGCAGCATCAGAGCCAGATTTGTTCCGTGGGCAAGCCCACTGTCCCCCCCCCCCCTTCCACCCCACCCCCCTGCAGCAACAGATTATCTGTCCTTCAGCGTGCAAACCACACAGGCAGAAGCCAAACACTGTCCGGATTTTCAACAAAACAACACAAACAAAAGACGGTTTGAAGAAATGTGTAAGACCGATTGGCCATCTGTCCATGCAAAACACAACCGGGTGTCATCAGTTTATCTCTGATGGCTTTTTGAGCATATCATGTGTATGTGTTTGTGTGTGTTAGTGTCTATTAATAAACGCAGAGAGGTACATGAGACAGGATGTGGTCGCCATGGTGCAAAGTCCTCCCACGCCTTGTTCTCGCTCTGTGTGTGTGTGTGTGTGTGTGTGGTCAGACGTTTTGTTTATGCATGACAGAGGATACAACCTGTTCCGTTTTTTTCTGTAGCAACATGCTCTTTTCATTTTATATATAGATTGATTCCTTTTTTATGATGTAGGGAAAGTTCTCAGAAAGAGAAAGAAACTCTCGGAGGAAGCCGGTTTAGTTCCTGCATGAGTAATGCGCAATAGATGCCCTAACGAGCAATAATTTCTTTCAGCCTGTGTCCGACGTCAAGTTTCAGAGCTGAAGGTTGATTTGTAAGTCAGGCTGTTACTATGGTAACGCCACATGCCTCGTTACCAACTTCAGTTATCAGAAAGCAGAAAGGGGGGGGGGGGGTGGTTCCTGCAATTAACAGTAGCCTTTATCTGTAAAATGGGTGACTAAAGCTAACAGATGTCAGTTAGTACCACATGAGTGGAGGGTTCACAGCAGCCGGACTGTAGCAGCGTCTGTTTTTGAGTCACTTGGTTTTGTTGCCTCTGTGGTGCTGCAGGTTGCCTAAAATAAAAGCAACAGAGTGTTGGAGAAAGATTGGCTCGTGCGCATGGGAATCCCACTGTTTGTCTCTATGAATAAACCAGTGCCACATAACTCTGAAGGCTGTGGAGGGTTATATCTGCCAAATCTGAAACCAATTTCATTTTTCATTTTCTTCTTCTCTTTTTTTTTTTTGGATCAAATATATTTTCATAGATATTTCAGTTATTTGGGTTTCTCTTCATTTTCTGCCATGCTGTGACTTCTTGTGCATCCCACCTACCTCGCTCTGGCATAATCTCTTTCCCAGTCTGCCATCTGCTGGGAGCTACAGGAACTGCATTGTTTTCACATCCCAGCTGGTGGGTTGGACCGAGCCTCATTTGGCATTCCAACAATGTGCATCCAGGGACAGCATGTCCACATGATTGGAAAAACACGGCCTTGTTGGAAAGGTTAAGTGCTTCTGTGGCTGTGACAGCCTTTGTGTGTGTGTGTGTGTTTTTATTAGCTTTTGAAAAAAAGAAAACCATACACCTGAAAATGTGTTTCTGTTCATTTACATGTAGCTCATGAATAAACAGCTGCTGTGATTGGTCAGGCGTCAGTTTAAGAATCATCAAGCAGACCTTTTAATTGTAAAAATATGAAGTTACACATGTTCTCTGAAGAGGCAGACAAAGTAGCCGGTAATAATTAAACAGTGATGTGTTAATATTGTGAAAATATTCACTTTTTTCCATTTTGTCACATTATGACTGGTGTTGGGCAAATTCATTCCAAAATTTTATATAGTTTCGATTGCAAGTTACCTTTGTTTCTTCAATATATATCCATTTGTGTAAAGCGGAGGTCTTCAACAGGGGGTCCACGACCCCTAGGGGGGTCCACAGAGGTAATGCACAGGGTCACGAAAGTTTTGGTTGATTAGACTTTTTATATATATATTCTCTTTTGCATATTTTCCTGCTAATTGAAATGTCTTTAAATACACATTAACATGAATTCAAGAATAAACAAAGTTATAATAAAATAAACAAATAAAATGCTGTACTGTACTTTGTTTTTACAATCTGCATGTGGAGAATATATATAATATATTGATATGTGTAAAAAAATAGCAGCACTGACAGAGATGTGCATAATGACAGCAGCATGTTATTTAACTGACTAAGGTTGGAACTGTGCAAAATCAGCATGGATGTAACAACTTATTGAGGTTGTTGGGATCAGTGATGGTTATAGGGTCTTCCAGCTGCTGGGAGGAAGGATCTGTGATAACGCTCCCTGGTGCATTTAAGGTGCAGCAGTCTGTCACTGAAGGAGCTCTCCAGTTCTGGAACATCTTCATGCATGAGGTGGGAAATATTATCCAACTGAAATGTTAATTTAGTTAGGATCCTTGTGTTTCCCACCTCCTGCACTGAGTCCAGAGGGCATTCTACCACAGACCTGGCCTTCCTGATCAGCTTATCCAATATTAACAATAATTAGTGCCACATGGAAAACATTTGACTGATTATTGTAGCCATCTTGTTCCTCTGATGTTTTAAAAGCATCTTCTCCTGATATAAAACAAGTCTTAAAAAGAGGCTTTATTTAGGACTCATCTTTACTTAAGCTGTTGTCTGTAATTGTAACACTTTACCCGATTTAGAAACTGTAATAATATTACGTATTAGGGCTGGGCGATATAGAAAAATAACTTATCGATTAAAAAAAATGCATATTGATCGATATCGATAATTATTGAAAAGATTTGAAACCATATTTAATGTGCAGCTCTGCCTGGACTTTTTATAATATTGCTAAATTATTTAATTTTAATAAAAAACACAAACACAGACTTCGAATTAAATCTTTATTTAACCAACTTTTTTAACCATAACAGAATTGTTTTAAAGAAAAATAACTTAAGAGACCTGGATTATGTTATTAAATACTGACAAAGAATAAACTAAAGTGACCAGAAAAGTGACCAAAATAAATATAACAAATAAACAAATTCCCGACACATTTTACAGATGACTGTGGTTTGTTTTTGGTCCGACTTGCCATGACCGAAATACTGCCAAACTGGCGAACTACAAAAACCCTTCTTTGAAACAATTTCCTCTGCCTCTCCTTGCTGCGACATCTTCATGTGCTCTGTGTTGTGGTTTGAGAGGGCAGCGCTTTGTGACGGCGTGCCTGGGTCCGCGATTGCGATTGGTTGGGAGGAAGTAGTGATTAGCATAAACCTACATGCTAGGCTACAATGAGAAGGACGGAAAACTGCGTTTCTTTTTTATCGAACTTTTATCGACCCTCTTTTTTTCTATTGCGCCACACGTCTATCGATCGATATATATCGTTATTGAATTATCGCCCAGCCCTATTACGTATTATATTACTTTTTTATCCCCATCCTGAATATGGCTGACATTTTAATTAGACTTAATGAGATAATCATAGGAGCTCAAGTTCAGTCATATTTCATAGAGGGCATGTGTAAATTAAGTTTAATTATGTAACTGCTGCGTCATCATTCTGATGGAGTCTTGGCCGCCTCCAGCGGTATCGGGCGGTGCTGTTGGCCTGGGGAGGCAGATGCTGTACGGCGCCCATAGAAACAAAGAGCTCTGCGTGAATGGAGGCTCCGATACTGTTCTCAGGCAATCTTCGGCATCTAGAGGGGAAGCACAGCCCTCTGCAGGTGAAAATGAGGAGAGCACACTAGATGCTTCCCTGCCAAATGCTGAAACATCCCCAGCCGGCTCCTTCTGCCCCCCTCTGGCTTCCACACCTTCTCCAGCATCGTCTGTTGCTGCTAAACCTGCCGATGGCACCACTGCTGCTTCAACCAGGTCCGCCTCTTCTACCCAGGGGGCTACCACCCTCACAGCATCGTCATCATCGTCCTCTTCCTCCCCTGAGCCAGGAGAAGCGAGTGCTTCAGGAGCTGGAGGCATTAGTAGCAGCTCAACAACAACTGTTGCTTACCTTATAAAGGCTGCACTTTGACAATTGACAATTGTCTAGAGAGCTGTTCTAAACAAAATTTATTTTCTTATTTCTTTTTCTTTTTTGAAGGATTAGGATCCTCCTAAATATCACCTATGATAAGTGTCTTTGTCCCTCTGAAGAAGCCTCCCATAGTATGATGTTACCAACACCATTCACCACTCTGTGGGTTTTGCAGGTGGTGTTCAGAGTGCTGTGCACTGTCAGTTGTCCACCACACGTAATGCTTTGTAGAGCTGCAAAATATACTGGAAACGTATGATGATTGCAGTATCTGTTTACATGCTAATGTAATATTTTGCCAGTTGGACAGAGACTCTCAACAGCAGATGTTCAAATCGGATGCAAATGATACGACCCAAACTGCTAAAGGTCAAAGAGGGAAAACAGACAGGCATAATTCATCTTGTACTATCTACCGTTACTAACACCAAGCAGTCCTTGAGCTTTTTTCTCTTAACAGAGCACCTCCTTCCATGTACTTGCTTTGTGCTCTACAAGCCTTGTGTTAACCTCTCAAAACCCACCGGATCGCTAAGGAACGTTTACAAGGGTAAAAGTTTGACCAATATTGACATGTTAGACATCCTTGGAAAGCTTTGAATTCTCCACAATTCAACCACCAAGTTTATTTTATGGACACAGCGAGCACCAAAGCACAATTAACACCACAACAACCTACCTTTGAAGACATCCAGAAGAAGTTTTATAAATACAGTCTTTAATTTTCTATACTCCATTCGTCCATAAGGATCCACAGATTAAAGTAATCCAGCATATTTGTAAAAAAAAAAACATTGTATGATGAGAAAATCACCACATAAAGTAAATTTTTTTACTTCAGAGAAGCTGGTCATAGCTAATGCTTAGAATCTCGTTAATAAGGCTGACTTCCTGAAGGATTAGCCAGCAATGTTTGGTGTTTTATTTCACATTGTCTTCTTACCTACAACACAAAAGTTTCCATATCTTTGTATGACTTGATTTGAGTCATGGACAGTCGCTGAAGTCTCACAAGCGCTCCTTGTCTATCAGCCAATGACGCACCGAGTAGAGCGATATTAGGCCTCATAGAGTCCTGCTGTTATTGGTTAAGACCACCTGGGCTGTTTGGCTTTGTAGCCAATGAAATAAAGTTTCAAATAAGGCTAGACATGGCTGGGTTGCAGAAAGCGGACCGATGTTGCTGGCTAGTGTAAGAGTGAAATACACTGCCGAGACTTGATCAGTGCGCACAGTTCGAAGCTGATTACTAACAATGCGGCGACATTTTTTACATTTGGACACTGATTTTGTATTATTTCAATGCCTAAGGCTGAAAATAAACAAAAATACAGCTCAGAAAAGGCACTGGAACTTATTTTAGCTTAAAAGCAGAAGGTTCACTTTCTTTTCTTTTATAGATTTTTATGTTATTTTAAGTTTGTAGATGGTACATTTTGTTCTATACACTGATTCTGAAAAAAGTGGCCATTAAAATGCTTCATGCTTATTGCTAAGGTCAAATAGTTGAGTAAAAGAATTTGGCAGAATCTGACACATTTGGAGGGGTTTGGAGATGATGGTGACACCAAAATTTCAAAGCCCCACAGCTCTGGAACTGTTCTAGCTAGAGGTCTTAAAATTTTCTGCATTTGTGGTTGACATGATGTAGAACAAATGTAATGCAATGAGACATGCCTATTCTCAAGCACGTCTTTATTACTTTTATTACTGGTGTTAAAAAAACCCAAAAAACTATTATTTTCAAGGAGAAAAAAATTTATGAATATGTATGAACTGCTGCAGCTTAGGCTGTATTTTAGTCACCTTAGTATTTTAATTTATATTTTCAGAAACTAAAAGGTGTTAGCTTTCAAATTATATATCCAACATGTTCCAGTCAGTTCCTCAGTCATTTGCTTTTTCATTTGGGTATGCAAAATAGGCAAGGATACTTCAAATTAAGTAAATGTGTTAAGAGTTAAACTGCTAACAAGACTTTTAGTGGCTTCTTTTCATTAATGGCTGTTTTCTATCAGTTTTTCCATAGAAGATGGCTTTATAGAATGAAAAAGTTAAAGGATTCCTCCACCTGAGCTGATCTGCAGCTCCTCCAGCGTTCCCGTTGTCCTTAGCTGCTTCTCTGATTAATACTCTCCTAGTCCAGCCTAGTCCAGTCTTTTTGTTCATATCTTGGTAGGTTTGCCTTTGAGCCTCTCTCCATTTTCAGAGGATAAATTAAATAAAGCTTATTGAGAGGTTGGGAGAACATTATAGAACAAACATCAAGGGACAGAGCAGACAGGTCAGGAATAGAGCTGAAGTTATGTTAAACGGATGTAATCAGACATCAGATTAAAGATGAGCTTATGTGTCAGACATGATATGATTTTATTTCTTTTTAAATGTAAGCACTTTTTTTTCTTCTACCTTATAATCATGCAATACTGTGTGTTGGTCTGTTAGATCAAAATGTAATAAAATACATGGAAGTTTGTAAATACAGAATGACAGAATCTTAGAAAAATTTCAAGTGATTTAAATACTTTAACATGACACTTTATATCCGTAAATTTCCCCTCCTGGATATGGAACAAGCCCTTTAGTGTGAGATAGTAATGCATAGGGTGGCCATTTCTATAACACCAAAAAGGAGGACATTGTGCGGCATATCAATTACTAAGGTGTACATAAGAATTGGGTAAAGTCACATTTATAGTACAATTCTTAGTAGTTTAAAGATGATGCTTGTGTAGTTGAATAGAACAAAATATTAAAGAGATGTAAAAAAAGAATTGGTTCCCAGCATTTGTATTTATTTAATACATTGTGGTGTTTAAAAAGTGACTATTTTTTGACACGATTAATTTGAGCAGAACTGCTGCAATTGATCATAAAGCAGTTGTTTGGAAAAGAAGCTTGAGGCGGAGAGAGAGCTAGAGAATAGGACAATACAAATGTCAAAAAGTGGCTGGAAAAGAGGAATTTGTGACATGGCTGCAGCCTGTCGAGAGTAAAGATGATTTCACCATGTTATCTATCTATCTATCTATCTATATATATATATATATATATATATATATATATATACTGTATATATATATATATATATATATATATATATATATATATATATATACACAAACTTGAGTCATGGAACTGTGCTTACAGCTCCTTATTTCATGTATACTAATAACTTGTGTACATGATACTTGTTGATGAAATTAAAATTATTTCTAATAGCATTAAAAGAGCATTAAATTAGAGTTCCTCATTCCGGTATAAACCCTGTGAACGTTTAATTTAATATGACATATAAAAAAAAATCCCCATCATCATCCAGCAGATGTTCAGTTTCTGCCCAAATATTTTCTCTTTCTGCTGTGGATTTTTGTAACAGGAATAAACAGGATCATCCATAGTTTGTATGAACTATGTTTTTTCTCCGCTTCCAAACTCATCATCTCTTCATCCATTCCTGCAATAAGAATTTTTTGGTCTGTTGAAGCACCAATAGTCTGCATCCAGTTATTTAATTAATTGCTCTTAATTTTGGGAATATATACGAACTATGCTCTAATTTCTAGTAACCGACCTGTTTTTACTATAATTTAATTTGACAAACCGGGTCTTCACTACATTCTTTAACCTGTTTGGTGCGATTGCAATTGCGGGTCTTGATCTGGACTGACGGGAGCGGAGACAAAAAGAGCTCAGTTCCGTATTTTGACGGTGAAAGACGGAGAAGACGTACGTGGACAGAGACGTGCGGAGGAGTAGCGGAGGATGTGGAACAGCTCTCATTGATTTACATGACAGACAAGTACTTCGCACGACGTACTTGAGCGGAGCGGAGCACTGACAGAGTATGTGGAATCTGGGTGTAAAGGAGGGCAAATACACGTCCGGCTGGATGCGGCGCCGGACGCCGGACAGTGCAATGAAAATCCGGACTGTCCGCCCTAAAGCCGGACATCTGGCCACCCTAGTAATGCAATGTTTGGCTATGGAAGACCTGGGTAAAGCTTTTGTCTGGTGGGCGCCACTGGTTCGCTAACTGGTTCAAACAGAAACAGTACATAAGGTTTTAACTTCCCTAGTTAGTAAACTCGTTGAATATTTACCCTACTGGAAACTCTATTTTACTCATGGCACTGCATTGTTTCACTCTAGACCACACAGTGAGTTAAAAAGGTTCACAGCAAAGACTGTAACATTGATCAAAAGACTTTTAACATTGTTATCCAGCTTCAGACTTCACTCTTCCAGTAAGCATCCTGTGTTTCCATGCACATATCAGGTAGAGAGTACACTGAGTCAAAGTCATTTATTCTAGCACTTAACGTGTCTCGTCCTTTGTCTAAATGGTAGGTGTCACTGCTGGGAAAAATGCACGGCTACATTGCTGGAAAAGCAATAAAAGGGATGATTTACAAGGTGAAACATGCAACATCTTTGCCTCAACTGTCGAGACGATGCTTCTATTTTATTCTTTTAGGGTGAGAATCTCCCCTCTGGGCGTCTTTCCTTATTGTGGAAAGTGTTAACCCAAATCATACATTTTTTCCCAAACATTAAGCAGATATTTATGTTTTTTCTGGGTTAAACATTTGGTTTAGAGATTAAACTTTACAGAAGTAATATCAATGATGCAAGATGCCAACTTTTAGAGCTGGATCTTCACTCTCTAAAACACCTACAGGGACCAGATATGCTTCAGTCACAAAAAACCAAAATCATCA
Source organism: Cyprinodon diabolis (assembly GCA_030533445.1). NCBI lineage: Eukaryota > Metazoa > Chordata > Actinopteri > Cyprinodontiformes > Cyprinodontidae > Cyprinodon > Cyprinodon diabolis. The sequence continues at coordinate 13,370,993 of CM060075.1, read as the reverse complement.
CATCCAGATCAACACAAGGATGGGCAAATATTTGACCTGTAAAGGTTTGTGTAATTTTGATTTAACTGGATTTTTAATCTCTCATCAGCTCTGGCTACATTAAGTTTAGATTGAGAGCATTTGTAAAGAGCAGTCTTACCTCAGATTTAATGGGATTAAGGTCCAGACTATGGGCCATCTGACCCGAAGGAAGCCAAAGCTAACTGAAAATCAAATCAGAAGATATTGAGAAACTGTTTAAAGTGACTGTGAAGTGTCTTTTAGTTTATGTAACACACTAATATATCAAAAAAAAAAAAATTTTATCACGAAGCTTCACATTCTAAGAAGATGTGAAGAGCTATGCTCTTTGTAGCATAGCTCTCCATCTGAGTTAGCATATCTTAGCAGCAGCTTCACAAACAAAAACCTCCTCAGCCGAGCTCTTGTGATTTCTTTTCATCAGTATCAAAGCCCTCAGGCTCGAAGTAAAAAAGTTTAACGTTCCTTATAATTGTTTTGTCTGGACAGAGTAGAGACTGACATTTTTTCGGGAATCCCATCGGTAACGATCACGTGATTGGGACGGTACAGGATTAAACATTAACAGGAGCAGAAGGGAGCGGGAGCAAACCGATAATAACTAAAAAAAAAACTAGGATCAATGCCAAAAAATAAAATAAAATAGAAAGAAAAAAAATCCAGTACTGGCGCGGCGCCGCCATTTTGTAGTTTTTTTCCTTTAAGCCTACACTATAATGCGAGTCAAAAAAACTACACGACCCAAAAACCAACAGTGATTCCGCTCTGAGTTTTTCACCCGCGCTCAAAAACAACAAGAATGGGGCTCTGTTCGAAATCCTGGGCTGCATCCTCCAAGGACGCGGTCTACTTAGACTGGATCCTTTGAAGTCCGTGAAAATAAGGAGACCGGAAGAGTTTCGGCTGTGAATTCGACCAGGTCTACCCTTCAGCGGGTTTTATCGCCGTAAGGTCTGTTGCTTAGCAACCACGAAAGTTGACACACAAAGCAGGAAAAGAATGAAAACCGAAGTTTCCAAAACTGTTTGTTTATTTATTTCTTTTTTATTGTAAAGTGAACAAAGACTGATGAGAATCCAGAGTGGAATAAAGGTTCCAACCACCGGGAGCAGGAACTAATCAAATCAAATGTAATGATAGAAACCTTAGTCAGTTAAATAACCTGCTGCTGTCATTCTGCACATCTCTGATGTTGCTGCTATTTTCAAATATCCATTATTGGAAAAATGTCCATAGTTGCATATTGGTTATTTATTCTCCAGTTTTATATTGTTAAAACACTTTACAGAATTGTATTGTTTATATTTTAACTCTTCCCTATTATGTTATTCTTATACATTTTTCTAAGGTCCACATTTGTGTGACCATTTTCAATAATCTTTCTGCTGCTGTAAATTTGCCCATTGTGGGACAATAAAGGGATTTTCTATTCTATTCTATAAAAGGGGTAGAAATATATAAGTAAATCTAAACAATGTATGTATTAAAAACATATCTGCAAATTCTCTAATATTAAACAAGAAAAAAATCTTAGTTAAGCCTATTGTGCAAAACAGCAATAAAAAGATAAAACTATCAGATTTATAGTCCCCTCTCTGCAGATCTATTAGAATCTGTCCTTAAATTACAGCCAAACCCATTTACACAGTAACAGATTAAAACCTTTAGATAAATCAAACATTACCGTCACATATCTGACTTAATAACCATTAAAACAACTATTTTCATTCATTTCAGATGGAACTATTCACAGACTGGATTATATTAAACTGAACTTCCAATTTTCACCACTGTTTGGCGCCAAGTAACCTTTCCTCTGATCACGGCTTGCTTGGTCTCGCAATGAATCCTGGGTAAACCAAGGATACTGAGGATACATCGACACCCGTCCTTCAAATCGGGCTAAAAGAAGGACGCATTTTAAGGCCGCATAACAAGGAGTCTTGGAATCCAACCAGACCTCAGCGCCGCACTATGACGTAATCGTACTTCGAATCTGGCCTTCTAAGGACGCGTCCTAGGTTTTTGAACAGAGCATGGGAGTGGTGCGGGAGCGGGAGTCATTCTGAATGGGAGCGGGATGGGAGTGGGAGTAATTTCACCAGGAGTGGGACGGGACAGGATTTAGATTTGTACTCTGTCCCGGGATCGGGACGGGACACAATTTTTTTCTGTGGGAGTGGGACGGGACAGGAGTGAAAATCCACTCCCGTGTCAGTCTCTAGGACAGAGCTAGCGCTATAGGATCTAGCGCTATAGGACCTAGCGCTACAGGACCTAGCAATACCCGTAATGTTTGTAGTATAAACAACATGGCAACGACTTTGTTGCAATATTTTATTTACCTTACAGTATTTTAACTGTATTGTACCTACTTTACACCCAGATATATTTTCCTCAAATAAAGTCTATTTTTACAACACTTTTTTTAACAACACACTTTACATACACTTTTTTTAAGGCTGATCCCAATTATTTTGAAATCAGTCTAACTGATCCCCAATATTTGCTGCCAGGATTTAGGGGGCTGATTCTTTAAGCTGATATCTCTTTATTTTCCTCTATTTACCTGATTAGAAATGAGACAATGCTAACAAATGTCACACAGGTGTTAAATTAACCAAGAATAAAAACGTATCAAAAAATCAAACAAAACATTAGTGTGTGGCGCCATTTTTGTTGTTTTGGTCACATTCTCACGTGATTTGAAAAAGCCGCTTGATTTTCCGCTAGATGGCGTGATTTTTCTCTCCTTGGGGATAGAATTCTGCAGAGCAGCAGCTGGATGATGAATTTAATCTATACTATAATACACACTAGATTAAAAAATGAATATTAGGAACTATATTTATCAAACATTATACTGGGCAAGTAAAAATAGTTTCTGGGCAAATTAAATGTGAAAGCCACTTGCCCGAAAAAATCCTTAACGTCAACCCCTGGTCTATATACTGTATATATATATATATATATATACACACACAATATATTATATAAGGTAGCCAAATATCATGTATCGCCAAAATTATTTTTTCCCACAGCCCTAGTTTACAGTCTACTGTAGATGTACATGTGCTGAAAAAACAGAATTCTTGCTTCTGAATACCTTCTCTTAAAGATCAAATTTGCATGACTTAAAATTGTCCTGTCACTAGCTTCTCCCTTATGAGCCATGGATTTTTGCAGCTCCTCCAGAGGAAACAAAAGCCTCTCGCCTCTTTTGATGAAGACTCTTTGTTTCTCCTCTCTTCTAGGGTAAAAAATCCTCCATCACAGCTGGGTAATTTCCACAGCTCCATTAATAAACATGACTTTGTGAGCTGCCACTGCAAGTTTCCAAAAGTCAAATATCTCTCGCCTAAAAGTTGTTAAACTGGGTTGTTTGAACCTTTGAAGCAGGATCAGTCTGTTTCACATCTCAAAGACAACAGCTATATATTTCTGCCTTGATTTTTCTTCCTAACCTTTTTATTTGGGCCAAGGACACATCTCAGATTGACTGTACAGGAATAATGTGCTATTCTCAGTCTTTTCACATGAGTAGGAATAGTATGATTCATTAGCTGCTAACCGAGGCCTTTGACCCGATTCTGAGATGATTTAATCGCAACTGGTTCAGAGAGAGAGACAGAGAGAGAAAACGTCTCAAGTTTTTGGAAAGCAAACATTCAAAAAGAATGAAAGGTGCTACAGTAGTAAGGAAAACCTGACGCATGGTTGCACAGACAAAGACAGGCAACGAGAAGGGGAGCTGGTGTCGGCGGATGAATGTGCGGGAAGCAGCATGTTTCTGCTCATTAGAGACAGAATTATCCACCGACTAAAGGAAAACATCCACATACAAACACATAGAGGAGCAAGCACTGGCTGCAATTTGCCTTGGCTGATGAGACGCTGATTTGACGCTGTAAGCAGTTGGATGACAGCGCAGAGGCAACACAGCAGCAGTGGATACACACACACACACACACACACACACACACACACACACACACAGAGGCTGCCAGGAGTTAGTGATCACAGCAACATTTCCATTTCCTTTAAACAAAGCAGTGCGCCATCACAATCCCCATCATTTTGTCATCTGTGTTTGTGTGCACATGCACCTGCGCACATTTGTATATTGTATTCAATACACATTTTAGGATTTCAATCAGCTCAGGGTGCCATTAAAGTGTTTGTTGTTGCTTGTTGCCTCAGCACTGCCTGCACAGGTAAATTCCCTGATCCTGCAGAAGCAGGACATCACTTTTAGGGTCATGGAGGGGGGGGGGGGGGGGGGGGGGGGAGTCGGTGCTTTGTCCAAACAAGGGTAGGTGTGTGAGCCTCAGAGTGTGTCTGTGTACTCTGTGAAGACAGGTTCCTCCAGTTTTATTTATAGCCCGAAGGAAGTGGTTGAGTTTTACTATCAACTTTCAGCCACAGACACTTGCATGATAAGGTGCATGACTCATGAGGGAGAATCTGTTTGCATGCTCCGCCTTGTCCTATGCATGAGCAAAGGGGAGAGCTACATTAAGGCAGCACACCTGAGGGGGCGTGGCCACCTCACAAAGGAAGTTTGAGTACAAGGAAGTAGGGAATGTATTGTCCCAAGAGCTGCCGGTGTGAAAGGAGTTGCAACATAGGCTGGAGTGTATATGTGTGTGTGTGAGCAGGGGGAGTGTGGAAATACATTTGGAAAAGGACAGCTGGGAATATCAAAGATAGAGAAGAGCAAATACCGTCCAATTAGACACACAGGCTGTGTGGTAAAGTTTCTAGACTAAGTGAGGTCATCAGTATGCGCAGATGCTAGGGTTTTGTAGGTCGGGTGGGTGCTGTGCAGCCCTCCTGCTGCGTAGAGGGCCCGGAGAAGACGCCAAGCTGAGGCGTGACTACGCCAGTTTGGACTCCAGGTTCTCCGAGGAGCCCCGAGAAAATCTGCTGGTGGAGGAGGTTAGTCTCCCAGGGAAGACTTTGGCTCATGTGATGTATTCATTTATGTTAGCATGTGATATTGAGTACATCCTGAATGAGATACAGAGCTTTCTGTGTGCTGTGGTTTTATCTTGGGCTAAAGTCCACAGTGGACAAAGTGTCTCATGGTCTTCAGAGATCTACTCTACAGAGATGCTACCATTAAATCTTTGTAAAGTCGACTGAAGCACTTCTTTGTGTTGTTTAGATGCTTTAAGAAGATTTATTAAAGCTGTTCAAAGTATCTTTTTTAAGCCCTCCTGCTGTGAGTGGCTTTTAATATCAGAGACAGATGTCAGGCCATTGGTGTTACCAGTCGTAAAAAACAGTTTTAATGTTATATAACGGGGACAGATGATTATTGTTTGACTTTTCAATCTTATTTGAGCAATCAGATTTCTACAAAGTCTGCTCAAATCAATCAGCATGTGGTACGATCTGTAAACAGAGTTAGATTTATTGCCTACAGCAGCTTTCCAAGTTTTTGAAAGGAAACATTATTTATGTCCATAATAATAAAACAGAGCAGCCTGAATTTGTTTAGCCTTCCTGTTAACTTTTAAAGTCTTGCTCTCTCTCCTAGTCGCACACTCAGGGAATGGCTTCCTTTTAAAACATTTTCTTTACCTTTGTGTTTTGGTCAAACCTAAGCAAGGTGAAATCAAATCAACACCTGATTGTTTTGTTTTTGTTTCGTATTCTGTAAGGCAGAAAACCTTTGCACTATTACCCTTAGACAAACTTTAATGTCATTTAGAACGCACAGAGTGTATACAAAACAACATTTTTGCGTACAGCTTACAACATTGTAATGATAGTGCGGTTGGAGTAAGATAAACATTACTAATATGAAGTGTGCCAGTGGTCAGAATATAAACAGTAGAAAAAGACTGTTTTTTACAGTTTAAATAATGTTTAAATAATGGTGAAAAGGGGCATTAATATGAAAAGTGCAAAAATAAATGTGGCACAAAATGCAGTAGAACATTTAGTTGTTTCCTATTTAAAAGGACTGTAGAAGTTCAGCAACATTGGTAGTGCAACATAATGTGAGTCCAGTTTAGAGTTTAACAGTTTAACAGTCAATGGTGGGGGTGTGAGGGGTCATTAATGTTACGGGCACGGGAAACGAGCAGCGCTGGGATGAAATGTTCTTAATGGAGGGAAGAGGATCTTCTCACCTTCTTCCAGTCTGAGGCGCTGCAGCCTCCACACCACACAGTAGGACAGCTGGTCAGAACGCTCTCTGTGGTGCTTCTGTTTATTAGGCTAAAGTTTTCATTGTGACTCTTTGGATCAAATGGTGGAGAAGTTAATCAAAGCTCCACGTGTTTCTAGTGTTTCGGTTCCTGTACCGACCATTCTCTCCTGCTTGTTTCAGGCTTTCCACTCTCCCTTTCAATAGGATTTTAATTTAGCTTTTATAGCTAATTATAACGTATTGTTAATCCTTTTTAAACGTCTATATATGAGCCGGTTCTGCAGACTGCTAACTGACACACCCTGGTTGTTTGTGCAGCATTCTAAGGCATGGTAGAAGTAGTAAAATCCTAATATCTGGCAACAAACCCTTTATTAACACTTGATTAATATAAAATTGGGATATTCTACTCAGTGGTTTCAGCTACAACAAATATGTAGAAAAGGTGTATTAGAGTTAAAGCTAACTCCGTTACTCTCGTTTTCATGTAAACAAAAAATGAATGAATAATATAAATTTTAAGGACTTTCTTTTAAACCATTTTAAAAGTAAAACATGAAATAATTTACCAGAGTCCAAGCTCAGAATGTTCTTCCCTCCTTTTAATCTTGGTAATAGTGATTTACATTCGCTGATTTCCAAACGTACGCGTTCCTGTCTTGTTTATATATTAAAACAATATCTAGAGTAATGCAGGGAAGAGTTTAGTTTTAAAACTAACCACACAAAAAAACAACAAAGTTGAACTATTTTTTTAACATTGGAATGTTCATTTCTGGGACTCCTGACAAATGTTGTCACCTAAGAAAAATATTTTGAAAGGTTTCCTCTTAAAGAATGCACTGTGGATGCTTGTGAACATAATTGAAACAGCAAAGAACCTAATAACTCTTGTTTTTTTTAACTCCTGCGACGAAGAAGCGACATTTCTTTTATCTAAAATTAATTATAAATAGCATTTATGTAAAAAAATATTAAGTGTTTAAATTGTAGAATGTAATGTAATTATACAATGTTCGGATGAAGGACCTTAAAAAAAAATCAGAAAACTTCGCAGAACACTCCTGTATTGGTTTTACTGAATAGTTTTAAATGCTGTTAGCAGAATAATCATCTTATCTCTGCATTCAGATGTTTCCCCCCCAATAACCAGGCGTTAGACTAAATTTGGATGTTCCATCAGTCTTGATTTAGTTCAGAAATAGTTCTTATAAATTGAGCTGTGATTGGTCGGTCGCCATTTAATCCAATTGGAGACATTGTAATAAGACATTGCAAGCCAAGTTTTCAACACCTTTTCAATGATCTGAAAAATACAGCTTACACTTTTTACTTTTCAACCAAATGTAGACGTCGTTTGGATGTAAATTATGTGGTCTTTTAATTTTATTTGCAACCAATTTTTGCTCGGTGGGTTAAGCACGACCTAGATCAGCTGTGACCTTAGCTGTTTGATTGAGGCATGTTCTTCTATTATTTGCCTTCACTGTCAGTGGTCAACTTTTATTATCTTTATTATGACGTTGAGAAGTTCCTCATTTTGTCCACAAACATGATTCTTTTGTTGATCATAGCTCTTATGAAGTAGAAGCTGAAGGTCTGTCCTTGATGCAGGGTATATGCTGACAGACGCGTGTGTTTGTATGTGTGCACCAGGCCAGATTCAAACAGATGACTCTGACAGATTTATGTTGGGGTGTCCTCCAGAGCTCTGGTTGGCTGTGTGAGCGGCGTGCAGATGTGCAGGGTGGTGTGTCAGTGCGTCCCTGCTCCACTCCAGGTCAGCAGGGGCTGTTTTGATGTGATTAGTGCCGCTCTAATAAATACACTCGTCTGTCTGACAGCATCTCTCTGAGCGGAGCGCCAAGGAGCCGAGCCTCAGGGTTTGGCTGCTGTGCGACCACAAGTTAACAGATGATGATACACCGCAGACGTTTATGATTTACTGTGTACATTACATGTGTACTATCTGTTAGGCTGTTTGCCCTCTGCACTTCTCTAGTTCAGTAATTATCTGATTTCCTTTATGGGACAACGTTGAGGACTTATTTCAAGGACCTCGGTTTCATTAGAGGAAACGACTCTGGCAAAATGCCTGAACGCGTTACCATAGAGAACTTCCTTGATGGCCCGTTTTACACAGGCTGTACAGATGTATAGCAATAATCATTGTATTCATAAGTCTGAGTAAACACAAACGTTAATCAGCAGTTCCCATAGCAATCCTTGGAGAATATTGAAACAGTTCAGCTGCTGCCACGCCCAACATTTCAACACTTGGTTTAGCCACTTTCTAATACTGCGGACTTCGACACAACTGCTGCAAAAGGCAGAGGCAGTACGGCTGCATAATGCATTGTGAATAGTGTGGCTAATATGAATGTGCAATATTCATACCATGTTTGAAGAGCAAAACTTGTCAGCCTAGTGTTATGACCTTGTGTTTTTCATGCTTATGTAATATTTAGCTATTTGGACAGAGTCTGTCGGCAGCAGATGCCAGCGGCAAACACAAACGACATTTCTCTAAATGCTCAAAGTCGCAAAGACATGGAAGAACAGAGCAGAGAGAGGAAAGAAGTCACAAATAGCTGATTTCGTCATCACAATATTTTTTTTATGTCATGCAGTCCTACTAGGTAGATTTAGAAGATTTAGATTTAAATCGGACCATTAAAAACAGGTTTCTTGATTGTTGATTAGGGTGATGGTTATGAGGCTCCCCATTTTCAAAGATACAGAGACTTAGTTCAATAGACTATGTTAACTCTACTTTAATGTATCGACATGCATCAAATTCAAACAACTTATGTTTGATAGAATAATTTTTACTCCTCTACAAAAATATATTAAGGAAGCAATTAACTTGATCTAACTGCTTTTATTTAAGGGTATAGAGGACGATCTTTTATATCCGGATGGATCATCTCAATGAGTGGTCCTCCTAATTGTCAATCATTCTGGTGATATGCTTACATATACCGGTCTTACATGCTCGCCCCCTGTTAGCTATCTTTTTCTGCTCATGTGCGCTTTCAGGCATATATCTTTGGTGAGTGACGGTTTTAGACAGTCACTGAAGCTCACCTTTCTCACCTCGGTTCTTTGAAAAAGGCCGAGGGTCGTAAGAGAAAAAGTGTCTACGAGAAGAAAAGAAAGGCCTCAGAAGAGGCAGATATATCCCAGAATGCTTTGTGCTGAGAGCTCTCCTTGCAAAGCATTTGGTGTCACAGCTGCCCTCAGTCACCCTAAGGCTGTCGCTACCCGACACCGACGACTAATAACAAAGATGGCGCAGGCACCCCGCGGTCAAGGAGGAGTTACATGACCAACGGAGCAAAAAGCTGTGATCATCTGTCCGAACGGTCAGTTAACTGACTCTATATAGTGATTTAGGGGTTAGGGTGTACGTTCGGACAGCTTGTATGAGCTATAAGAACAGCAACTTTGAAACAGAGTGTGCACGAGGAGAAATGAGCTCTTGCATGCTCTCGCACCGGTTTAATAGGCGTTCCCGCTGTAGCACGTACATGGAATGTGCATGTGCATTTTTTTTTAAGTGGAAAGGGAGGGTCTTTTAAAAAAAAAAGCAAAAACCCTCCACAATACCTTCAAAACAGAAAAAAAACTAAAATATTGGTTTGGTTTTTCCAGCTGGAAAGTAAGACTGCAACCACAGCCTGATGCATCCACCTCCATGTTTCACTAATAGGACGGTGGGACCAGGTTGATGTGCATCATTTGTTTTCCACCACACAACATATTTGTTTTGTTTTCTTTATTTTACGACTTTATTTATCTCCAGCAGCTCCTCAGCTGCTTTAGTCCAAACTGAGCTGGCTAGCCTCTCTGATACCAGATTTTGATTACTTTAAAGAATTACTTTCCTTAAAGTTTTGCCTCACATTTCCAAAGTTTTTGTTGGTTTATTTGTTTTGCTTTGGGGCAAACTGCTTTAAGAAGTAAAAATGCAAATTAGCTTCAATCTTTTGTTTGTGTTGGAGCAGCTGCCGCTGTGTTGGATAACCCTGGTTGCTAGAGGGCGATTGTTGAACCCTGATGTTATCTCTGATGTGCTAGCTAGCTTACAGACCTTTACTCTTTGTGCATTTCTTTTTTTTTATTGCCTGGAAGGTGACTGACAGCCCTCAATTTTCTCTTATGTAATTTTGCTGGAGGTCATTGTTTTGTAACTCGTCCTTTTTCTCCCTCTATTCCGACACACTCCTGTTCCCTTTTCCATTTCTCTTGCTAATGATCCATACCATGAGCCAATCTGTCACTGCTGCACCATCGGTCCCTTCCTCTCATTCCCTGCTGTTGTCTCCAACATGATGCCGATAGATTTTTCCCTCCCTTCAAGGGAAGAAGGCACATTTGTTGTGAAAAAACAAAACCCTGGGCAGAATAGTCGGATGAGTACTGCACGGTGGAGCAAGTGCTGAAAATGAAACACACTGTAATAAGCTGAGCTAAGTGAGATTGTGTTAGTGATTCATTTCATTCATTACTGGGTCTTTTTTTTTTTACACATATTTTCAAACCAAAAAGCTCAGTTACATCTATTTATAGCTCCCTCATGTGTAACAGTGCAGCCTCGTTTCTGATAATTGACTTTTTGTTCCTCATGGGTTTCCATCCAGATGTCTTGCCTAATATTAGCCATACCTGTACTTTTCTTTAGTGTGCTGCAGGCTCTATTAGCTTCTTTCTCATATTAAAACCAGCAAAATTTCTCATTGTTAATCTGAATTCATGTAAAGCTTTTCTCTTTTATTATTTAGGGATGTTTTTAGAGTTAAAAGTAATGGAAACCCAAACAGTATTATCAGTTCATCGATAAAGAAAAATATGGCTTCTAAAAGTCATGCAATGATCAAAGATTTTTGCCTTTTTTCTGCTTTTTTAGATGCAGCTGCAAAGACTTTTAATGGAACCTACTACAATTACAGCAAATGTTTTCATTAGTAGCAACTACAAAGCTATTATTTTTCAACTTTAAATCTCTTGCTCACAGTTAGCGTAGTGAATAAAGACCATTACCTGGTGAATTTCGCATGTTTTCCGTAACAGAAGAAGAAAGCTCAAAAGAATAAAGAAAAGCACATTTTAAAATACATTGAGGCTTCCTGTCATCTGCTGGAGTGCATCAGTTTGCTTCTACTCTTATTTTTAGTTGTTCAGGGAACAAACAGACAAAATTAGAGGAAAAAAAGAGTTCCTCTAAAACTGCTTACTATTCATTTTGCGATCTTCTTCTTTATCCTTCCACACTGAAGAGTGGTGTGAATGCTGAAACCTGGGAGCACTTCTCTATTTTGCTTTTACCCATCATTTCCAATCATCTCTCAGTGGATCTATCATTTAGAGACATGCCAGTTGATCCAGGAGTCTTTTGTTTATCTGCTGCCGTTGCTGTTGAATATGTTTGCCCTCCAGGACACCTGGAATCTCTTTGCGAATAGGTTGGACAGGAAAAAGCAGGCATACAGGCTAGATGAGAGAAAGTGAAAGGAATCAAATTTGTAGGTGACATAAAAAAACAAATGAAAAGACACTAAAATAAATTTGCTGTTTCTGTATATATATATATATATTTATTTTTTTCTACCATATTGGAAGAGTGCCCCTGATAAGACCAGCTGTGATATCACCTACGAAGCGATATCAGTCACACCGGTTGACGCACAGTATTTATCTCCGTACTCTCTGCAGCCTGTCATACAGGCTGATATGATCGGAGCCGCTCTGGCCGTCCTGCAGGAATGTCGCTACATTAGATGATAAATGCACAGGTTCAGAGGCGGTAACACGAAGCCTGCTGAGAGATTGAAGATGATATCTGTCTCTTTGCCTGTTTGAGCGTCGGGCAGCGCAGATCCTCATGTTGATGCTGGATGTCAAATCTGAAATTTATCACCCATGACTTGCAGTCTTCTCAGAGCGTGTGCTCATAAACAGAAGGAAAGGAGAAGTAAATGATAACAGGCTGCCGCTGACACAGTAGAATTAGTGGTGGCTTTTAGATCCATTGTTTGAATCGTATGTTTTGGTTATGCAAATAATTTTCTGGTTGCTATGGATGGCCGAGCATCGTAGTCTCACAGTCCCCTCCTGAGCGGTGCTCCTTAGTTTCCTATGTAGTCTGAAAAAATGATGATGCTCCTAAATTAAATATGGTGTTATCAGGGTGTTGCATTATTTTTTCAACTTTCTCTCCTCCTCTGCTGTGAGCTTGTTTGAAGAAAGTCATCCTAGTAACAGAATCCACTCTGTTGCTCCTCTGTTTATGTGTGAAGTCTAAGTAGAATAGCTTTTAGATGAGATATGTTGTTTTCGCTTTTTCCCTCTTTGCCTTTTCTTACCTTCTCCACCTTTTTTGGCATTTTCTCATGACAGAAAAGTGTGAAGGAGGGAATCCTGTTAAAACAGACCAGCTCCTTCCAAAGATGGAAGAGGAGATACTTCAAACTCAGAGGGAGGACTCTCTACTACGCCAAAGACTGCAAGGTACAGAAACATGTGAACGTTCCCTGCATTGCTTTTAGATTCACTATATTATTAATAATTATGAAAATAACCATTAGAAATGTGACTTTATGCATTGAAAAAGCGAAATAAAAGGTGATTGCAGTGTTTGGTTTCACCATCAGTCCCTGATTTTTGATGAAGTGGACCTATCAGACGCCAGCGTGGCTGAAACGAGCACCAAGAACATCAACAACAGCTTCACAGTAAGCAAATCCCTTTGTTTTGAATAACAAAACATTTCTATTTAGTTTTTTCACTTAACAGCCTATTCCTACATTTAAACAATTTTCTAAATCTTACAGATCTGGATGGGAAATAGGGAGTAATATGTTTAATTTTTGTCTTTATCCGAGTGATGTTTTTTCCAGCTGTTATTTTCTGAAATATGATTGTTTTAAAGTGAACAAAGCATTTTTAAGTTATAGTTTCTACAAATCAGTATGAATCATAACATTAATTTATTTAAAAGAATGCTTTTACGCAAATTTTGACATCTTAAATCTTATTGTTAATTCATCATTCCGGTTAAAAAGGAGCCACACAAGTTGCTTTTTAATGTGTTTTAGAAAGCATAGATTCGCTAAATTCACTGTCCAAATGATCAGTAGTTCGTGGCATTTTCTCTGTTTTGATATGACTCATTGATAGTTTGACATTTTATTGCTCTTCATAATTATGTGCGAAACAAATTGGTAGTTGGTGTTATTCTGCTCATAAACAAGGTGGAAAATTATAAAAATGATTAATGGTCTCAACCATGTAGCTGTTGGTCTACGCTGGGTTGGTCAGATCGAAAGGACATAGGGAGATGGAGCAGCTAATGCCTTCTTGCTTTTTTTGCTATTTTATTATTTTGAAAAGCGGGAAGGATAAACCTTTGATAAAAAAAGTCCTCATTTTTTTATATTCCCTGTTTTAGTGTGGATTTGGTTGAGATAGGAATTTTATTTAATTTCTGATTTTCATTTTTTATGAGTTTAAAAGATTAAAAGCGTTAATAAATTACTTTTCCAGCCGTCCAGATGTGATTTTAGTTAAGTTATAGGGCTGAAACAATTCATATGATTAATCGTTACTAATTTAATAATCAATTAATCGTTAATTGGAGTATAGAGACACTAAAACATGACTATAGCTGAAATAGCAGCCCACTTAGAGCAGTAATATATAAAAATTGTAAATAAAAATATATATAGATTTTGCATTTAAGATAAAAAAATAAAATAATAATTTCATCTGTCAATATGCTCTATGCAGAACTCCTCAATTAGAAAAGTTTTAGTTTCACCTGCTCAAAGTTTGTAAAAAGTCTGCTTTAACCATCTTGCTATTCGATTATTAATGGTTTAATCGAAAAAATAATCGACAGATGAATCAAAATTAATCGTTAATTGCAGCCATAACTGGTTTACAGCAGACACGATATTCCAGTTTGGGTGTGTGTGTGCGTTAGGAGTACCTGTAAAACAGTTCTTATTGTTCAAAATAAGAAAAGACATGATTTTTAGACATTTTGAAATCTTTGAAAGACTTGATGATTAATTCAATTCAATTTTCAATTTAGTTTATTTATATAGCGCCAAATTCACAACACATGTCATCTCAAGGCACTTTACAGTTCAACCAGATCATACAGTCAAATTGATACAAAGTTTTCTATCTAAGGAAAACCAGTTGATTGCATTGACTCATTGACTCAAATACAATCCCTCACACTAAGCATGCTTGTAGCGACAGTGGAGAGGAAAAACTCCCTTTTAACAGGAAGAAACCTCCAGCAGAACCAGGCTCAGTGTGAGCGGCCATCTGCCAAGGCCGACTGGGGTTCAAGGAGACAGAAGCAGAGATACAAAAAGCAGCTGTAAAAGGCAGCCCCGTCCAGGAAACACACAGCCAGGCAGACGAGCTCCAAGGCAGCTCCCATGCCAGAGGATGAAGAGAGCACATCCACCCAGCCACGGCCAGAGAAACAGGACCACACTGGAAGACAGGCCGATCTCCAACATCTACAAACAAGGGTGTTGATGGAAGCAGCACAGCTGATGTTTCTTTCCTGGATGACGTCACAGCCAAACAGGAACAGACGAGGCAAAGCTACTCTGAGGAAAAGCAGAGAGAGCAGAAGGTTAGAGATTGAACAAACAGATTCTGCAGAATAGGAGAACAGAGAGAGAATGAAGCAGAATGATGAAATGGGGGTCCCTATGTCCTCCAGAAGTCTAAGCCTATAGCAGCATAACTATAGAGAGAGAGCTCAGGATAACCTGAGCCACCCTAACTATAAGCTTTATCAAAAAGGAAAGTTTTAAGCCTAGTCTTAAAAGTAGACAGAGTGTCTGCCTCACGGACTAAAACTGGTAGTTGGTTCCACAGGAGAGGAGCCTGATAACTAAAAGATCTGCCTCCCATTCTACTTTTAGAAATTCTAGGAACCACTAGTAAACCTGCAGATTGAGAGCGAAGTGCTCTGTTAGGAACATAAGGAACAATCAGATCTCTGATATAAGATGGAGCTTGGCCATTTAAGGCTTTATATGTGAGAAGGAGGATTTTAAATTCTATTCTGGATTTAACAGGAAGCCAATGAAGAGAAGCCAGGATAGGAGAGATATGATCTCTCTTTTTAATTTTCATCAGAACTCTGGCTGGAGCATTTTGGATCAGCTGAAGGCTTTTAACTACAGTTTGTGGACTTCCTGATAGTAAAGAATTACAATAGTCCAGCCTTGAAGTAACAAATGCATGGACTAGTTTCTCAGCATCACCCCTGGACAGGAGATTTCTAATTTTTGCAATGTTCCTCAGATGAAAGAAGGAAATTCTAGAAACCTCTTTGATCTGGGATTTAAATGACAGGTCCTGATCAAAAATAACACCAAGATTTTTTACTTTATTATCTGAAATCAGTTTAATCCCATCCAAATGAAGTGACTGGCTAATCAGCTTCTTTTTCAGAGACTCTGGTCCAAAGACTATAACTTCTGTTTTGTCTGCATTCAGAAGCAGAAAGTTAAGAGTCATCCAGGTTTTTATGTCTTCAAGACATGCCTGTAATCTATGTAATGGGTTAGCTTCATCTGGATTTATAGACAGATATAGCTGGGTATCATCAGCATAACAGTGGAAATTAATCCCATGCTGTCTAATAACTCTACCAATTGGGAGCATGTATAAAGTAAAGAGAATTGGTCCTAGCACTGATCCCTGTGGTACTCCACAGGTAACCTTTGAGCATGTTGAAGATCTATCATTAACATAAACAAACTGAATTCGATCAGATAGATAGGATTTAAACCAGTCTAGTGCTGTTCCTTTAATTCCAACAAAATATTCAAGTCTTTCTAAAAGAATATTATGGTCAACTGTATCAAATGCAGCACTAAGATCCAACAGGACGAGCACAGATACAAGTCCATTATCTGAGGCCATGAGAATATCATTAGTGACTTTCACCAGAGCTGTTTCAGTGCTATGATGAGCTCTAAAGCCAGACTGAAACTCTTCAAAAAGTTCATTATGGTGTAAGTGGTTGCAAACTTGTTTGGCAACTACTTTCTCAAGAATTTTGGATAAGAAAGGAAGATTGGATATAGGTCTATAATTAACCAAGTCATCTGGGTCAAGAGACGGTTTCTTAAGCAGAGGTTTAATTACAGCAACCTTAAAAGCTTTAGGTACATATCCCTGTAACAGAGATAGATTAATCACATCTAAAATGGAGGAGGAGATCAAAGGGAATACCTCCTTAAATAACCTGGTTGGAACTGGATCTAACATACAAGTTGAAGGCTTAGATGAAGACAATAATTTTGCTAATTCAGAAAGTTCAACTGGATCAAAGCAGTCTAAACCCAGTTCAGATTCCATGACTACCTCAGGTACAATCGCGGATAGAGGAGTGCTTATGATCTTATTTTTAATAAGATCAATCTTATTTATAAAGAATCCCATAAAATCATTGCTGTTAAGAGCAGGTGGAATGGACGGTTCAACAGAGCTATGGCTCTGGGTGAGTTTGGCAACTGTATTAAAAAGAAATCTAGGATTATTCTTATTCTCCTCTATTAATGAGGAGAAGTATGCTGCTCTTGCTTTACAAAGGGTCCTCTTATACAGCAGTAAACCATTTTTCCAGACTAGGAAGGACTCCTGCAGGCCTGTGGAGCGATATTTTCTCTCCAGTTTCCTAGCATTTTGCTTCAAAGTACGCAGCTCTGCATTAAACCAAGGAGCAAGCTTTCTATTTTTAACGGTTTTCATTTTCAAAGGAGCTGCGTTGTCTAAGGCAGTACGCAGAGAACTAGCAACCCCATCAACAAAATCATCAACCTGTGAAGGGGAATAAGCTATACTTTTGCACTCTGCAGCACTGCTCAGCGACACAGAGGAGAGAGAAAGTGAAGCCGATTCTTTAAAATTTATAACTGCACTATCTGATAAAGATCTACTAAAATTGAACCTTCTTTTGGGGGAGGAGAACTCTGTTAAAGTAATCCTGAAGGTTATTAGAAAGTGGTCAGAGAGGACAGGGTTGTGAGGAAATACTGTTATTTCTTCACATTCTATGCCGTATGTCAGCACAAGATCCAAAGTATGAAGATGAGAATGTGTGGGACTATTCACATTTTGAACAAAGCCAATAGTGTCTAAGATAGCATTAAAGGCTGCTCTTAAGCTATCGCCTTCAATGTCAGCATGGATGTTAAAATCTCCCACTATGATGACCCTGTCAGTATTTAATACCAAATCAGAAAGGAACTCTGAAAACTCATCTAAAAATTCAGAGTAAGGACCTGGCGGACGATACAAAGTTACAAGAAGAAGAGGTTTTCTTGCCTTGAAATTTGGATGAGGGAAATTAAGGGTTAAATGTTCAAAAGAGTTGTAGGTATTAACTGTTTTGGGAGTAATCAGTAAGTCAGACTGGAAGATTGTTGCTACTCCTCCTCCTCGCCCAGAACTTCTGGGTATGTGAAAATTTAAATAGCTTGAAGGAGTTGCCTCGTTTATGCTCACATAATCCTCTTGCTGCAGCCAGGTTTCTGTAAGGCAAAACAAGTCAATGTGATTATCACAAATCAAGTCATTAACTAGCAGACTTTTAGAGGAAAGCGATCTTATGTTAAACAGACCGCATTTGATTGTTTTAACTTTTTCCCCAATTGGAGTTATTTTGATTTTAATTAGATTATCATGATTTACTTCTTTGGGAATCTTTGCTAATTTATTAGATTTTGGTCGTGGGCAAGACACTGTCTGGATGGAGTAAAGAGTGGGTAACAGTAGAGAAGCTGCAGAGATGTGTGTTAAACTACAACTCTGCTTCCTGGTCTGCACCCTGGGTGGTCAGGGTTTTGGAGGACTAATAAATGTGGCCAGATTCCTAGAAAGAAGAGCTGCACCATCCAAAGTGGGATGGATGCCGTCTCTCCGAATCAGACCAGGCTTTCCCCAAAAGGATTGCCAATTATTAATGTAGCCCACGTTGTTTTCAGGACACCACCTAGACAACCAGCGGTTGAATGACGACATGCGGCTAAACATTACCGCTGTTATTAAATGTAGACAGGATGTTTCCATACAGAGTAAAGATCCTTATGTTGACTCAAAGATTTCCAAAAATACTGCAGACATGTTCGATATCAGACAGAGACAGGAAGTAAAGTTGGGCGTTTGGATGACTCTAACGACCATCGACGATAGACTCTGTCGTTTTTTTAAGAGCATTTTTATTTGTTTTTTTTTTTCCCCTGCAGGTTAAAATGCGGCCCAAGACAAAAAAACAAAACAAACAAACGCTGTTTTAATGGTACAGAAAAACTCCTTTCAGCAGCTTTCCCCAGTTCCACTGTGCAGCAGCAAACCAGAGACTGGGTGTTTCTTTGTTGTTGTTTTTTAAAGTCGTAGGGAAATCATATTTAAATGTCAAATCATTCTGGCTTAAACATGTATATAAATGTACTCTTTATCAGAAAATTTTAGAAAATTTCAATAAAAAAAAAATCCTGTCACAGAGTCCTCTCTGTGGTTTTTTTTTCCGTTATCTTATGCAGGCCAGTTAGTTATAGGTCAGCCAATTAAATTCGGCCAATCATATATCAACGGTCATCTGTCAATCAAATTTTTTCAGTCATAGCATCTTGATTCATATGTCGCAGCTAATATACGCAACAGTTGAAATAAGAAATAAGAATCATTTCCTTTCCCACTGAGTTCTGTACCAGTGATGGACGTCTGTGTCTTCGGCAGGCGTAGAGCTAACAGAACTGGCAGCGTTGCGAGGCAAGGGCTCAAACATGTACGGCTGGAAGCCTTCTACACCAAACCAAGCTTCTGCCGCCCTGGCGTCCTCTTCCACAACATCTTCGTCCCCGCTTTCCTCCTCTAAATAAAAAATGTGTGATGGAGGAGACTCATCCACGACCTCCGACACAAATCTCTCCTCCTCTTGCATGTTTCCGCTGTCCATAGCGTTCTTTGAAAGTGTCGTTGCTAAGTCACCAACTTAGTGCTACTTGGTCCCAATGGAATTTCCCATTGGGAACCTACTAGCACTAAGTTGCTAACTGGTTAGCAAGATGCTTCAGAGAAACCGGCCACAATCAAACTTGCTTGCAAACCTTCCGCCACAACAATCCGCTCTCTTGATAATCGACCAGTCACATTCACTTTATTCACTCGTGTAAAGTTGTGCACCAATCGGGAGAATTCGAAAATGCAACGTTTGATACAGCTGTTTCCCTACGACTTGAAGCAGCTGAACCAGAACCAGAGATAAACAAATGAATAACGATTAAAAAAACCTATAATGTCTTATAAAACAGTCTGAACAACAGGAAAAGATAAAACTGTTGCCACTGAAAGAAAGCGTTTCTGTGGTATTGGGTTTTAGCAGTGTGCGCAATATTACCAGCGGTGCAGAAGAGGCGCTCCAAAGGGGCGCTTGTCTTTGCCCACACCTGCACAAACATATCATCCATCACCATTTGTTGTACTGATGAATATCGGTTAGAATTTTTTTTTCATCTCACCTTAGCTGGAAGCTCAAACCAGTAAAACGAAGCATATTTTCTGTTATATCTGTGCCTTCCTGTTATCCCCTCATCTCTCATGCTCTCTTTAAACTCAAGCAATATGTTAACTTGTGACATAAGGAATGATTTCCCTTTTCAAAAGTCTCCAAATCCCTCTAAGCAATCCTTAAACACTTCACCAATAATGAAACTAAACTGAACAATACTAAACAGCTCAGCTCAGATTTCTATCTGTAAATGAAAACATAGATGTTTCCAAACGGCTGACTCTTAATCTGAATTACGTAATCTCCAAATAGTCATAATCCAGGAAGAGTGAGTCATTTGAAAAGTGTTTACTGTAGTAATAAATTGAGTGCATGTTAAGAGTCATTGTTGCCCTAATCTTAAAATCTGAGTTGCTTTAGTATAATAAAGAAGTTGCAGACTATTTGGATGAATGGTAACGTTGCTGTTGTTTATATACTGTTGGAACAAGTTAAGGCATTTTTCTTTCATTTCAACCTGAAGTCAAAGGTGATTCTTTCTCAGCCACACTGAGTTTTGCATTGGTACATAATACCAAAGCGTGTAGAGCTTAATGAATCAGCGAGCTCATCTGTTATAGCATCATCCAGATCAGTCGATCACCCGTTGGCTTGACGTGGTTACAAATATTTCAGATGTGGTCTGAAAATTGACTGATTTTCATCTGTCCTTCACAGGTGATCACCCCGTTCCGTAAATTAATGCTTTGTGCCGAAAACAGGAAGGAAATGGAGGACTGGATCACAGCGCTTAAGTCGGTTCAAAAATGGGAAACCTATGAAGTGAGTGTCTCTAACCTCTCAATGGGTTTCCAGTTTTATTTGTTTCAATAACTAAAAACTTTCACCTTTTGGTCCAGATTTGATTTGATTTTTTCAACGCCTCTCTTGCTGATTAGTGTTCCTTGATTCATTTCTGCTTATTTATTCTTCAGAATAGAGTTTAAATTCCTAGCACGGTCAGTTGGACCCATAAAGTAATTGTCCTCTATCTTCTGCATGGCTCAGGCCAGTCAGTTCAACATGGAGCATTTCTCTGGGATGCACAACTGGTACGCCTGCTCGCACGCAAGACCGACCTTCTGCAACGTCTGCAGGGAGGCCCTGCCAGGCGTCACCTCCCACGGCCTGTCCTGTGAAGGTGCACACTCGCTCACACTTTTAGGAGGCTGCACTTTGATTCTGCATCCATGCATACATTAGAAGGAAGCTGAAGCTGTCTTGGTCTGTGTTAGCAGTGAGGGCATTGTTCATGTATCTACAGACTTAACGTATTTATATACATCATACTATGTTATCATTATATTACGTAAATTTTTTTATCATTATTTGGAGCCTTAACTGAGTGGTTTATAACGTCTCTGCTTCTAGGCAGACACAATTTTATTGCAGGTTTGACAAAAGAATAGTTGCGTTCCTGCTTCATTCATATCAGCAGGGAAATCTCAACCCGTCCATAAAACATTTTGAAGTCGGGTCCCGATAAAAACCTATTTTTTTTAACTCTGTTCAAATTCCTGAACAAATTCCAGAATCCTGCACAGATCTAACAAAGCAAACATGCTGTGATTCCTGCCAGAAAAGGTAACAATCCGTAGCTGCAGAGAGGAAGCAAAACTCTAACAAGTTTGTCAAGTTCCATTTTTTCAGCAATGATTAAACACCGATGCCCACAGTTATTCATTTCTCTACTTTGCTCTAATTTTAAACGCTCTCCTAGCTTCTGACTTGAATAGAATAAATGTACTGTACAAAATGCTAGTTCACATTGATTAATTAAGTCTAAACAAGCTTTAAAAATGGACGCCCAGTGATTTCTATCTGCATTGTTTTTCTTACTAATTTGAAAACTATTCATATGTATTTAATGGTCATCCTTTCGTTACATAATTTGATAGAAGTATATACGTATATGTTGGTATTTAGTATTAGTTGGCCTTTTCTGCAAAGAACTAAATGATTAATTAAGGAAAATAAGCAAACAGACTGGTCAGCAATAAAGTTGCAGGGAGGTTTACAGCAGAATTAGGTTATAAAATATAACCCCAGGTTGTGGAAATCTCACAGAAGACTGTCCAATCCATCAGAAAAGCAGCCAAGGGACCCGTGGTCTGCAAGATCTAAGAAGATCCACTGCTCTGTGCACTAAATGAGTTTAGCCTTTTTTGGGAGATTTACAACAAGAATAAACATTACTGAATGGAAACCATAAGAGGTCACACTGCAAAAACGATCTAGAAACAAGTAAAAAAAAAAATCTTAAATTAAGTGCATTTACCCTTAATTTGAGTAGTAAATAAGATGATTTGCTAATGGAATAAGTATTTATATCCTAAAATAAGATAATTAGATAATATTTACTTGAAATAAGACAATGCAATTGTTTTTTTGTTTTTTTTTTTATGTAAATTGCCTTTTTTCATTGGCAAAGTGTCTCACTTACCTCCTCAATTCAAGAGAAAATTACTTATTTAGATTTTACTTTTTTGCTGTGCATGTTTCAGCTTGGTACAAACCATAAAACCTACATTTTAACTAAGCTGCTGTAGTCAAAAAAGCGCCAAAATGGAACATTTAAAGGTTATGTAGAAGTGTTTTGTGTGGCAGGAAAATAATGCTTTGCATCGCTACTGTTAAACATGGTGATGGCAGCATCATGTTGGAGTTTCTCCAGCTGGAACACTGTTGGATGCTTCAAATTGATGGAGAAATGGATGGAGCCAGATACTGGGCAACCTGTTGGACACTGTAAAGGATTTTACCGCCCAGTCAGACAACAATGCTAAACATACTGCCAGAGATAATAGAGCACACTGGTTTAGATTAAAGTTTGCTTTTAAGACTTGGATGTTGAGGTTCACAGACTTCTCTAACCAGTTTAAAACCTACACGCCACTTTACAGTAATGCATAAAATCCCTACAAAATGATTCAGTAATAACAATATTTTTGCAAGTGGGAAAAACTTTGGAAACTGAAACTTTTTTCTACTTTTCATGTTTTTTTGGTGTTTTTTTTTTGCAGTTTGCAAGTTCAAGGCTCATAAGCGCTGTGCAGTTCGCTCCACCAACAACTGCAAATGGACCACACTGGCCTCTATAGGAAATGAGATTATTGAGGATGAGGATGGGGTGAGACGTTTAATCCTAGAAATATCTGCCTTGTTCTTGTTGAAATTCTACTTTCCTCGATTCTTTTCTTTCAATTTCTAACAGCAACAGAAAACTAGAGCTATGACACGATGTGGTATAAACGGCTCGTTCCACATTCCTTTAGCAAAGGGAACTTATAAATAACAATCTATTCATATTTTTGGATGTTTTCAGGTGTCTATGCCACACCAGTGGCTGGAAGGCAACCTGCCTGTCAGTGCCAAATGCGTGGTGTGTGACAAGAACTGTGGCAGCGTGCGGCGGCTGCAGGACTGGCGCTGCCTCTGGTGCAAGGCCATCGTGAGTGGGATTGATTTCAGCCTCCTTCCTGTCAAAACCTGTCATTTCAAATCAGTCTTGAAAGTTATTTAGTTTAGTTATTTTAATGCTAAAAAGCTAAAGTTATTCTTAGTTTAAATTAAGTTCAGATCATGCACAGCATCATAGAGACTTTGCAGTTTAGCTTCATAAGACGTCAGAATCTGTTGTTTTTTTTCTGTTTCAACCAAGATTAGAACCCATTAGAGAGTTTCTTCCATCACATTTTCTACAAGAAAAATCTTTTCATCTTATAGCAGCTTCCAATATAAATAATCTGTTAGTAAAAAAACTCCATAACTCATCAATGCAATATAAAAAGGAATAAAAAAGAAACTGTTTCTGAAGAACATTTGTTTTGTTATTAATGCCACAAGATATTATGACACCATTTACATAATGAGAAATCTCCTTTTCCTTAAAGTATTAACTAATATATTAGTTGAGGTAAGAATTAAAGGAGAGTGGCAAACAAACATTAATATAATTGCTTAGATCTGCTCCATCCTTTATATCTAGACATTATTTTTATTAAATTCAGTAAAATTTAGGTTTAAAAGGCTTGCAGGTTTGCTCAAACTAAACTGCTGCATTGTTATATCTATAACACAAAGTCAATGCTGGATAATAAGCTTCTGAGCACATCAGATTTGGGGCTGATCAGATTTCAGGGTCGTTTTATCAACAGTTGCTTCTAAGATCATTGGATCTTCCTACCGCGCCCGCGGCAGTCATGCAGTTATCTTGCCGAAAGGTTTTAACAGAATCTGCCACTGGGAGACAGAGTGCCAGGCTTTTACTTTCCTCCACTTCCATTAGGCGAAAGCTTGGGATGGAGCACATTGACCCTCAACACAAAGTCCGGTTCTCAATGCATAAAAACACTGAGAGCCACAAGCACAAATGAATCAGAGTGGCATTTGTAAAGGTTACAGAACTGGCATTTGGTGGGTTTCAGTGGGATGTAACGACCTTTCTCCCACCACTGAAATCTGCAATTACTGTGTCCACAAAAAAAACTCCCTCCACATGTGTGTGAGTGTGTGTGTGTGTGCTTTCAGGTGCATAACAGCTGTAAAGAACAAATGGGGAAGGTGTGTCCCCTGGGTCAATGTCGAGTCTCAATCATTCCACCCACTGCACTTAACAGCATCGACTCTGATGGTGAGACGGCACCCACGCCCACTCGCCCACCCACACACCTTACTTTTCCACATTCTATTGAACTGACAGTGGGGGGGGGGGGGGGGGGGGGCAGAGGAATGTAACTGTTCCTGTCTAAATGCTGGGAATGCAGAGCAGGTTGAGGTCAAGAACCAAGAACAAAGCTTCTTTTGTGCCGCTAAAAAAACTTCCTGGTTAATAATCTCTAGACTTTAGGGAATTATTTGATGCAATATAGGCGTAGATTCTTCATTTTTAACATAACTTTGTTTTTTTTATACTCATATACAGGTTTCTAGAGATAAATTGATCTAGAATTAGAAAATTAAGGTACAAACTACAGAGAAGAGAAACTCTGTTTGATTAAAACTTCTTTATGATCTATGAACATTTTTTCTTTCATGAGTAAAATCATTTTTTATTTTACTTTTACAGATTTTCTAAAAACAGCTTTTGGTCAAAGAGTTTTCTTTCTTAGCGACACAAGAAATCTATCTATCAGTTTTTTTTCAAATGCGAACCAGGTCTCTTTGCTAAATCTGAACCTGTACCTCCTTAACACCCGACAAATATCACTGTTCTGCTTCTTCCTACACGGAGGCTGAAAGAAAACCAACAATCATGGTGGATGATAATGCGGAGAGCAGTCTTTCTTTTTGATGTTCTTGCAAACATTGCGTTATTATCGCGTTGGAAAAGAAATGATTGAGAGATTGCAAGATACGCTCCAGCACTATCATCCACGTTTACTTCCGTAAATACAGAGCAATGTCGCTATTTGTGCATGCAGGACACTTACGTTGCATGAATGCAGTTAACACAGCAGATCACATGCAAGTCGTGTATAATTGGAAATGTGGACGACTACAGAAAACAATCTGAAATAAAAGGGAATGAGCATTAAGGCCTGCAGTGTGAACCTAGCCTAAGATGTTTAAATCATTCACTGATTTACTATAACTAGGCAGGAGCCTTATTGTCAAGATTGATGGTTAAGTAACAGGAATCTTTCCTGTATTTAGTTTATTTTCCCGTTATTTTGTAAATTCTGGTTCTCAGCTCTGCCTCCATCCAAAAGCTTTTCCAGCTTTTTGTGTTTCGTCTTAATTCAGCTCTTGTTTTTTTAAACTTCCACACTAAAGATTGTTTTTGTAAGTTCTACCTGATAGCACTCAGTATGATGTGTTCAGGTTTTTACTTTTACAAGCTGATTTTTATTTTTTTTTTATTGTATCAACAGTTCAGATATCTTCTCACTCTTTTAAGTTTAGATTGTTGGTTGTTTTTAGATTTTTTTTTTCTTTAACTCCTAATTCTTGATGATCAGGTTTCTGGAAGGCCAACTCTGGATCCTGCGCCAGCCCCCTGCTCGTCCTGGTGAACTCTAAGAGCGGGGACAACCAGGGCGTCAAGTTCCTCCGCAAGTTCAAGCAGCTCCTGAACCCGGCTCAGGTCTTTGACCTAATGAATGGAGGACCGGAGCTGGGGTGGGTTTTTGTTCTCATAGCCCTCACGTTTAAACCCTCCATGTCAATCTTCTCATACCATCTCTCTCTTTGCTCGCAGGCTGCGGCTCTTCCAGAAGTTTGTAACATTTCGTATTCTGGTGTGCGGGGGTGACGGCAGCGTGGGCTGGGTGCTCTCCGAGCTGGACAAGCTCAATCTCCATAAACAGGTGAGAACAGGGATGAGAAACAAGGAGGAGAGGAGGAGGAGAGGGCAAAGGGCAGGTTGATAGAATATTCTTATGCATAATAAGTCTGCGAAAAGTGCTGACGGGGCAGAGAAATCACCCACATACCCGATGGAGTGGAATACAAAGAAGATTCACTTTTATACATCGGTAAATTCATTTCACACCTTTCAGCTCGATTCGATAAAAATACAAAGTGCTGCTCAGAAATGTGCTTCCTTTCTAAATGTTAGGTGACAGATGAATCATCGGATGACAAAAAACTTCAATCGATTTCAGAGAAAGAGGTTGAGCTGTCAAGTTCGGATAGTTTGTATGTTTTTATAATTCACAGATCAAGAGAAATACACACAGGTTCTACTCTACACATTGTCACCTAAGACATTTGAGGGGAATAAAATAATTATGTTAATTTATTGCATAAAAAATACTTTTTTAGATCTTTTTAAAACAAAACTTTTAAATGAACCTGACATGATGCATAATTATTAATATGATATAGCTTATTTAATTAAAATACATAACGGTCAGGCTTATGTATTTTGAAGTAATAAGGTAAACTTGATCAAAATTTATACTAATAATTTTATTTATTTCAAATGCATAAAATTTATTTGTTGGAATTGCATAATAATCAGGTTAGCTTTATATAAACGTTATATATTTAAAACAAATACACTAATAAGTATTCATTTTGATCAATATATACCCTATGTATTCAGCGTAAATAAACTTCAAATTCAATAATTAATTTGCAGCTTGTACGTTTATTTAATAGCTTTTTAAAATGATTTATAAACAAGTAAATGGGAATTTGTTACGTAGAAAATGTACTTTAATCTTTACATTTGGGTGAATTATTTTTGTGACTTTAGGCATCAATGCTGTCCTGGTATAATTCTGGCTGAATATTGGACCTTGCTTCTTATTAGAATTAGTGGGGATGATTTAGATTGGATCTCTTTTATCCACTTTGCACTTTTCTTAAGGGATTTGGTAAAAAAAAAAAAAAACCTTCAGAACACTAGCATTAGCCTGTTTTATCCAATTAAAACTCCCTTTTGAAGTGTATTTGATGATGCACAGGTAAACTGTCCCTTTGTTTGTTTATCAGAAGTTCAAGAATATGGAAAGTATTCAAAAAAAAAAAAAAAAACAGTTAAAAACAATCCACTGGACTTGGTTTTCCTAGTTTGAGGACGTTTCGTTTCCCATCCTGGAAGCTTTTTCAATTCAAAATGTCCAAATAGCGTTGAGTTTGAGGTTTTATACAGCAGCCCAACAAAACCTTGTTTTTATGGTAAGAAACATCAGGGTTTCCACCAGTCATTAAAAATGATTAAAAGTCATTAAATTGTTTTTTTTTTTAAATAAGGCCTTAATTGGCCTTAAAATTCATTAAATGTGTTTATTGTGGCATTTAAAAACTATTTCGTCAGACATATTATATCACGATATATTTGCGTGGAATTGCTTCCGGTTGATCCCAAAGAGGAATGTTCAGAAAAGAAGCTTGAGTCGGAGAAAAAGCTAGAGAATGGGAAACAATGCCAATTTCAACAAAAGTGGTTGGAAAACGAGAAATTCGGGGCATAGCTGCAGCCTGTTGATGGGTACCTGTTGGTGGCATTAAAAGAGCATTAAAAAGCATTAAATTAGAGTTATTCATTCCTGTATAAACCCTGAACATGCAAATTGGAACAGACGAAGGGGTCCACCCCTTTAGAATGGGGGTCATTTGGCTTCTTTTGTTAGACTGCAATCCCCCATAGCCATCTAAGTGTCTTAAAGGTCGGTGGTTTGAATTGAAAAAGCGTCCTGGATGGGAACCAAAATGAAAGTAGTTTTCCTTCCTAAATTTTGTGCAGTTTATTCAATAAATCAGTACTACAGTACCAAAACTGCTCACAAAATGATGCAGCCACCAATGTAGTCCCACAAATGCACTTCCATTCCACTATGTTGGTCATGTATCTTCCAGGACATGATTGTTCTTAAACGTTCTAACCCATTTTCAGGCAGTTTGGTCCAGGTAGTTAAGGCCTACAAAGCTGCCAATCCATTTAACTTAAGCACAGATTCTGAGAGGTCAAAGAGATGTTTGTTGCTTTATGTTTACTATCAGTGGTAGGAAAGGAGGCTGCAGCAGCCCTGGCTGTGTAAGCGAATTGTTGTGCTATTAATTAAGCCATATTAATGCTGTTCCGCAGCTGCACTGATATGGTTTTAATTTAGGATTAGCCTTCTGTTAATTGATAATTAACAGCATGTGAAATGAGATTTGAACCATCTTAAATAAACATAACTGATCAGCGTCTAAGCCAAATTTCACGGCGTTTCCTCAGTGTCAGCTGGGAGTTCTTCCCCTGGGAACGGGAAACGACCTGGCTCGTGTTCTGGGCTGGGGAGGCCTGTGTGACGACGACGCTCAGCTGCTGCAGATCCTGGAGAAGCTGGAGAGAGCCACCACCAAAATGCTGGACCGGTAAGAACCGGGATGTTTAACGTCACGTCATTCCTGCCGAGGTCAACGACAGGTTACGTCCACAGTGACCCGGCTTGTGTCATTTTTTATGACTCATTCTTTCCAATAAAATGTAAAAGATAAGAGAATCTCTTTGCAGATGAGTTTAAGGTTACCTGTGAGGGAAGGGTCATGGTTATCTGATGCCACAAGCTGTTGGGGAGATGACCTTCTAAAAAAATTGATAAGAAAATGTTTTTTTTTTATTATTGCTATAATAATCAGTAGACTGGAACGATCCAAATTATTGAACTCCACCCAAGTTCAAAGCTTCAGAGCTGAGCAGCTGGTTCTAGTTAAAGCCTTACACTGTTTGAAAGAATCTTTTCAGTTTTCTGTAACACAAAAAAATTGTAGAACATACAACCTTGTATTTTATTGTCATTTAAAAAAAAAATTTTATTTAGACCTGCCTGTTTGAAGTTCTAAGACTGTCGAGGAATCCTTGACTTTAGTGGCTCATTTGTTTTATCTTCATTTTGAAACCAATCAAAGTTTATTTGTATGGCACTTTAGAACAACAATAGGAAGACCAAAGTGCTTCACAGAAAGATAAAAACATTGTAAAATAACAAAAAAATCCTGAGCATAAATCAGTGAATTCTAAGTATTAAAAGCCATTTTGAAAAAAGAAGTCTTTAAACCGGACTCAAAAAGGGGCAGATCTGTTAGAACATGCAGAACGAGGTGCAGGCTGTTCCACAGTTTAGGTGCAGTAACCACAAAGGAACCATCGCTCCACTGTTTATACGGGATCTGGGAACATCCAGAACCATCTGATCGGTAGACCGGAAGCTCTGCTGGGGCGATGTACGCTCAACATCTCAGTTAAATATAACAGAGCGAGACCATGAAGGACAATTATAAAAATTTTAAATTTAAAAGATAATAGAACAGGGTTATCAAAAAAAGCCAGATGAGGAGGTATATTTATTAGTGTTGCACAGATGCCATTTTTTGGCCGTGATACCTGGCTGTGCAGTATTGGCTGACACCGATACCATCTGTTTGGAATTGATATGTGTGTGTATATATGAAGAACTGCAAACTACTTGGATGTAAAATAATTGCCATCATGGCTTTGTCAAGCTGCTGCCTACTTTTGTGAAGCAGGAAAAAGACTAATACAAAGTGAATCCAGTAGAACTTTTTATTTCCTACCTGGAATGGGTGACAATAGTTGAATAAACTTTTGGCTCTCAAAATGGTATCGTGCCCTATTTGTTGGTACTCGCCGATACCGATACCACCATTTTGGTGCTGGATCGGGGCTCTTAATAAGCGGTCCTCCTAATTGTCAATCATTCTGGTGATATATTTATGTAAGACCCTCTACGTGCTCGTCCCGTTAGCTATATATTTTGCGGATGCACACTTTCAGGAGTAAATGTGTGGTGAGATATGGTTTCAGACAGTCATTGAAGCTCACTTTTCTACAAAGTATATGAGAAGAAAAGGAAGGCCTCCGAAGAGGGAGATATATTCCAGATTGTTTGCGTGGAGAGTTCTCCTCAAACATTACGGGATTTGCTGTCACCGAGGCCAGCTGTCGCCATAGCCTGGCGCTACCCGACAGCGGCGACTAATAACAAAGATGGCGCAGTGCACCGTAGTGGACCAATAGGGAAGTGATCATCTGTCCGAATGGTAAGTTAACTGAGTTCAATATAAAGTCTGCACTCTATATAGTGATTGAGGGATTAAGAGGTTAGGGCGGACGTTCGGACATAGTAAGCCTGTTTGAGCTATGAGAACAGCAACTTTTAAACAGGGCGTGCACGAGAAGAAATGGGCTTGTGCACGCACTCGCACGTGCATTTTTTTTAAGTGGAGAGTGAGGGTCTTTTAAAAAAAATTGAGAAAATCCTTCAAAATACCTTTAATAAGGCTTCTGTGACAGGGGGTAAATTTAAGGTACTACTTGGTCCTTTGTCGTCTTATAATCGTGAAAGTGATTTAACATACCTTAGAAATACCTGAGGGATCATGCTGACTTCCAAACAAAGGGACATTCTTCAGCCATTCAAGGATCCAGCATGCTGAGTTAAGGGAATCTTGAATGAAGTCGGATCAAGTTTATCATGTTGCAGTGAGGTTAAAGCAGATGTTATTTAATGGAGAAAAAAGGTAATTTTAGAATGTCCTTTCCTGAAAGAAACATTTCTTTCTATTTCTTTGAAGTGCAGTCCAAATATGCTGAACTGTGATAGGAATATTTTAAAATAAATAGCAATGCAAAAAGATGACGCATTAAAGATAATGATACCAGGTTGGGTTCAGAAAAGAGTGGCGCTATTTCAGACCTTCTTTCTTTGCCTTCAGAGTTCAATTTTTTTCAAAGTTTTTTAACTTGGATTTATATGAAAAATCTTTGGTCTGATATGTTTATTTTAAAACGTTCCTAATAAAAGCAACAAAACTAAATTATGCAATTTGAAATTGGGCTTTTGTTTGTCAGTTGTTCTAAATCTTAGTTTTTTTTAATAATGCATAACAAATAATTGTGAAAACATAACGTAGGATTTTAAGAATCTATATTTTTAACTTGTAGCATGAATAAAAACCTATACCAAAGGTAAAATACTCTTAGTGACCAATAAAACTGTTGTTTTTGATTCTTTGCAACAGATATTTTGTTTTAGAAATAAATGACATGACTAAGTCAGTGATGACAGCAGGTTTCTAGGGAGCTTGAAGAAAATATTGATTGCTCCTAGTTTCAACTGCCGTCGAGTTTTTCTTGATCTCCTGTCGGCGGCATCCGACACTGCTTGTCTTTCAATCCCCCACCGCTGATAAAATGTTTCCCGTTAGGCTTATCAACGGTGTTTATGTTTTCAGATGGAGCGTGATGACATACGAGGTGCCCCCGACCGGTAAACAAACGCCGACAGGGAAGGAGGATGACAGCCACGACTCTCCTCTGCAGGTAAATTAGCCTGCAGCACTTTCAGGAGGCTGTCTGCTTTCCACAGATAGCATCTATGAAAACAGAGCTCAGAAGAAGCAAATAGAAGCTGAGGCAATCAGACTGAAAAAACTAAAAAATAATGGAGATTAAAAAAAAAAAAGCAGTCTCTGCTGCAAATATGAAGGATATAATTTAGAAACATGTTTATATTTACATGATTCCTCTTTTAAAGTTGTTGGGAAAGCATATTTAAATGTCAAATCATTCTAGCTTAAACATTCACATAAATCTACTCTTTATCTGACGATATTGTCCCAAAATTTCTGTTTTAAAAAAAATCCTGTCTTAAATTTTTTGGGGTTTTTTTCCGTTACTTTAAGCAGCCCAGTTAGTTATATGTCAGCCTGTGCACCTTAATTCGGCCAATCATATATCAACGGTCATCTGTCAATCAAAATTTGGTCATAGCATCTTGATTCATATGTCGCAGTTAATATACGAAACAGTTGAAATAAGAATAATTTCCTTTCCCATTGAGTTCCGTCCCAGTGTTCACGGGGATGGACGTCTGCGTCTTCAGAGGGCGTAAAGCTAACAGAACTGGCAGCATTGCGAGGCAAGGGCTCAAACATGAACGCCTGTAAGCCTTCTACACCAAACCAAGCTTCTGCCGCCCTGGCGTCCTCTTCCACAACAACTTCGTCCCGCTTTCCTCCTCTAAATAAAAAATGTATGACGGAGGAGACTCATCCACGACCTCCGACACAAAACTCTCCTCCTCTTGCATGTTTCCTCTGTCCATAGCGTTCCTTGACAGTGTCGTTTCTAAGTCACCAATTTAGTGCTACTTGGTCCCAATGGAATTTCCCATTGGGAACCTACTAGCACTAAGTTGCTAACTGGTTAGCAAGATGCTTCTGACAAACCGGCCCGACCAAAATGCTTGTGAATCTTCCACCACAACAATCCCGCCCCCTTGATAATGGACCAATCACATTCACTTTATTCACTAATGTAAAGTCGTGCACCACTCTGGGGTGGGTAAAAAAATCGATTTAATCAATTTTGAATCGATTCCTTTACATCTTTGCAAAATCGATGTCTAGGGAATGAGATCGATTTGTTTTATAGTGACACGCGTGACGTTCACATTCAAATGAGCAGGAAAGATGCACTCACGACTCACGACTGCAAGCCAGACAGCTGCAAATATAGCTAATAGGTTGACTGAAGACATGAGGGCTGACCAGCAAACACCCAGTGGTTGTTACAGACAACGCTGCAAATATGGTTTGTGCAGTGAGGATAATGCAGCTCATTAATGTCTGCTGTGTCCCCGCTGTGTCACGTCTGCTAGCTCGAGTGAGGCTTCACTTTTTCACTTTTCACAAACAAGTTTGCACTAATGAGTTTTGTTCACATCTCAAGTTTAAACTCTCTGTTTTACTAGTTTGCACTTTGCGTTTAATGTGACAGGAACATTTTAAATACATGAGTATTTTGAAACGCATTTGAACCACTTTCATTATTGTAAAAAGAACTGCATTAATCAATATCGAATCGATTCAGGACTTGGGGAAAATACCCAGCCCTATTCTCTACAACTTTAAAACCAATTCTTTTTTTCACCAGCTGAGATGATACATTACAAACTTTAATTTAATCTAAAGCTTGCTTTGTTAAAGCAACCATCAGGTGTAAAAAATGGGGCTGGGTCAAATCTAGACATGTGCTGTACAAGTAAAACCATTAAAGCTCTTTTCCTTTTTTGGGAAGAGGTAAGATAAATTTACCCTTTATTGCAGGAGAATAATTTTCAATAGAAGAATTCAGCGTAATTTAAGCCAAATTAATAAAAAAAATTCCAGTGGAGAGCACATTTATTAGTATCATTAAAAATCGCTTTGAAATAATTCGAATTTCTTATGAAGGATTCCTTCTTCAGTTCTTCTCTGGTGTATAAATAGGCCTGACACAGAGCCACCAGTCTGTATGCTGAATGCAGACCAGTATTTATTGACCTAGCAACCACACAGGATCTGAGGAGAACAAGGGATGAACATATATAGCTCTTAAGGCTGATTTATGCTCAGAAACCAGGTCCTCTGCAGGGAGGAGAGAAAGGAGGCATCTGATTGGTCAAATCTTCATCCACTCTACACTATGCGTATTTCCTGTTTGTATGACGTATGATGATGATGTGTGATGTGTAGAACCACTCATGAAGTTGGATCAGCTAGAAGAGCTAGGTATGCAAGAACGCAGGGACCTTTTTTCCACCTGGATCCCTGCTCTATTTTGCCCTCATGTCCCTCCGTTGTTGCACAAACTTGCCCCTTGCTTTTATCCACTTCCTCACCGCCTCTGCCATATCTAGATCCACAGCTAGTTCGTGATTGTCCCTCTTGCGTTGTGGCGTTGAATAACATAGCACAGACCACGCTTCACTGCGACACACTGCTGCAGCAGGATAACCTGGCCTTTAATATCTCTTAATAACAGTTAGAAACAGAGTAAAACAGGAATGACCCACTTGTGAGTGAGGAAAAGAAGGAAAAGCCTTTTCTTTCCTACTGTTATAAATGTAAACATCTACATTTTGGTCAATGAACTAGGACTAACTGGAATGGTAACATTTGAACAGATCTGACTAGGGTTGTCACGATACTAAACTTTTCAACTCGATACCGATACTAAGGAAAATATTCGATACTCGATACCATTTTCGATACCACAAGGATAAAAACAAAGACTCTAAAATTCTACAGAAATATTTTCATAAATAAATAAAATACAATAAATAAATACAATAAACAATAAGAACAATATTTTGAGGTTGTATGCTGTGCACAATATTAAGCAAGCTTGATAAAAAAACTTAAAATTAAGTGTTCCTTCCTTGGCTATGCTTTGCACACTTAACAATGACACTAGCCAAACTGGTTAAGAAACAAAAATAATTCTCAGCAGCTGCACCTCTTACAAAAAAAGTCTGAAACTGAAAAGTGCGTAGAATTATTCAATCACACAGTGTTCAGAAAGTGCATTGTCCTCTATTCTGCACTTTAGATGAATGACTGCTTAGGTGCCACTGGTGGTGGCACTGTATCGATACTTTTAAAAACGAGTATTGTATCCGGATACAACGTTTCAGTATCGATACTTTTGACAACCCTAGATCTGACTGGAAAGGAGGTTTTAAAAAAAACCAAACCTGTTTGGTTTGAACCAGGGAATAAATATGTAAATGACTAAATATGAATCTGTAATCCTCTGGTCCTGTTTTCTCTGAAGGCAAATGGATTAACATCCTGAACTCTTCCAAAAACCAGAATATGTTAGACCTAAAATGTGATCGAGTCAGACAGACTGAAAAAAAGGTTATTATTTGGTCTTTGAACAAATAATGATCCAAACGTACATTTAGATCAGCGCCGAAGCACAAAATCAGCTTATTTTCATTTTCCATCTCAGCCTTCAGACAGCTTGATAATCTGAACAATCCCATCTTTCATATATAGTAAAAAGACGTGTAGATAAAAGATATAGTTTTAGATTTATGATTCTATAAATGTTCTTCTCAGTTATCTAAATTTTTAGATAGTTAATTTATGTTTTTAATACATTTTAATATCTGTTTTATTAATATGCTTTATATTCTTTATTTTCTTTTCTGCAAAACCGTAATTCCCTATTTAAATTTTCATAACAATATTCTGTGAAAAAAGCTTCATAACTTCATGAAGAAATTAAAAAAATGCTTCTTATTATGAAGGAGAATGAATAAGAACATCAAAATGCTTTGCAAAATATATGGTTTCGACTTTTCCTTCTTGCAGCATGTTAGTGCTAAACAGAAAGGTGTTTCCTCCCTGGTTTACTGGAGGCTTCCTCTGTCCATGTTTTAGGTCCACATCACTCAGTATGCAGACTCTGTGGCCTGCCACCTGGCCAAGATCCTGGACTCAGACAAGCACAGCGACGTCATCTCCTCTGCCAAGTACGTGCCACGAATGCCTGCATTCAAAACGAAACAAGAACCCGATTGAACCCTAGAAACAAAGAGGAAACAGGTGAAGGAGGATAAAGATGCTTTAAATCCAGGGGCGGATAAAGAAAAGGAACGATAACCAGAAAAAGAGTCCTCACAGGCGCTCAGCAGGAATCGATTTTCTGCTCTGGTCCTGTTGTAAGTGCAGACATGCACTTAAGAGTGCGAGTGTGTGCACAAGTGGAAGGGAGGAAGAGGGATGAGCCATTATTTAGGGCTCATCCGAGTGCATTAGTTCACAGCAGTCAGTAAGAAAGAACTTCAGCTGCCATTACGGAGCACTTTTCTTCACCCTTCTGTTTGTTGCATTTAACCTGATGAGTTTAAGACATTAGATACCTTACTTAGGAAAGTACTCCAGTTTTCCGAGGGCGTTTAGTCAGTCGTAAAGTGATTTTAGCTGTGTTCAGAGTCTCATAAAAGCCTGTCAGGTGTTGATATTCACTTTACTGTAATAAATGAGGGGAGGTAAGGGAAAGCTGCTGTCAGTCTCTAATGGATGCCTTTGAACATTAACAAAGACCTTCTGCAGGCTAAAAGGGTTCACACTGATGAGGATGACGGACAAATTGGAGGAGAGAGCCTTAACTGCATTTAGTTTGAAGACCTTGATACATTTTAAAAGACATTTGCTGCATATTTCCTCCAGAAATTGAATATAAATAGCCACAAATCCAAAATCAATTTAGGGAAAAGATGAAGCACTGGAGGCTCGTTTCAGATGATCTAATGTTTACGGAGGGCATTGTGAGTTTGGAGAAAGCTCCCTGCTGAGTCACACCGCAGCAGCAGTAATGTACCAGATGTGAGTAAACAGTGACTGTGAGGAGGCGACGGAGCTGCCTGGTAGGTAGGCAGCAGCCAGTCGCCACCACCAGCATCATGACTCATCAAATCTTCAGCATGTCAATCATCCGCTCAACGCTGAGCCCTAACCTTGATCTGATCTCTCCGCCTCCCTCACCTGTGTCGGCAGGTTTCTGTGTGGGACGGTGAACGATTTTGTGGCAGAGGTGGGGAAGGCGTACGAGAGAGCCACAGAGAACAAGGAGGAGGCAGATGCTATGGCCAAGAAGGTAAAATGTGTTTAATTATGTGTGTATGTTATGTAAGCGCTTGTATAACAGCAGGTGGTGGGCAGATGTAGGCGTGTGTGTTTGAAATGGAGGAGGAACAACACTCGCTGCTTTGCAGTAGTTTTGTCACCCATCATGCTTTCCCTGAATTATTTACATATGCAATCTGCAGAATAGCATATGTTTTATTGTTATATGTAAACTGTAAAATAGATCAAAACAGAGAAAAGTGGTTTTCACTAAATGGAAAATATAATCAGAGATGGTGAAGATTCTCAGTCATCCAGGTCATAGTCATTCCAAAAAAATAAAAAATACATTAAAAGCAATCCACTGGACTTTTTTCCCATGTGTGAAGATATTTTGCTTCCCATCCAAGAAGCTTTGATAGTTTTTTTTTTTTTTGGCACATAAGCAGAGTTGCACCTTCATCTTTCAACTACGATCTGGTTCTATATTCTAGCACATTTAGCTACTTCTTCTGCAAAAAGAAGCTAAGTTATTTAATGTATTGCGTTTGTAGTTGCTATTTTTTATTTAGAAAACAATAAAGAGAAAAATTAGGAAATAAGGAATAAGGAAATACATATCTTATTTTTAAAAAAGCACATTCAGCAACTGAAATACTATTACAAAATTTGTTTCTCTGAACCCAACGCTTTATCATAAAAGCAACAAGTGCATTTTTTTTCCTAAAAGGAAAAGTCAGATTAAAGTCCTTCCTCTGTTTTCTATCCGTGAAACAACTTTTTAATTTTTCTTTAATTCCTCTTTTGCTGATTAGTTTCTCTTTTGGACTTAATTGAAGATGATATCCAAAAAATTAGATAAGGGTGAAATGATATTGAAAAATCAGAATATTAGCATCCTGATAGAAACTTTGCAGTTAATCCATAGGTTGATATTTAATGGCTCAGCTGTTCTCATCATTATTGTTCTAGACTATTGTTCTCTGGTTTATTAAAATCTCTTCATTAAGACTATTTTATAATGCAACACTACAAAATGAGTCAAAGTATGTATTATTTATGCTAATATCGTATCGGGTCACACATCTGTATTGGTCAGTAACTCAGGGCTGCAATATTCAATATGGTATCTGAAATAAAAAGGCTATAACCTGGCATCCCTGTATATTTAATTTGTTTTCCCCTAATAATTAATAGTTATATGTTTGAATTTGTTTTGAACAAAATTATATTTATTTGCTGAGGGGACAAGAAAAAAATGTTTTACATTCTCATCATATGGCTGATCAGACAAAGCAGTGATGAACCAATTTAATGCGCCCAGATGAGAAAAAAATAAAACATGTTTGTTAATAAAAATCTAGCTAATCGAAAACAGCATAACTTGACAAAAGGATGATTGTTATTAATGATTGGATTAGGATTAAATGATGTAGATCAGGGCGTGCTTCGGTGGCGCAGTGGTTAAAGCACACAGCCCATGTACGGAGGCCTTAATCGCCGACCCGGGTTGGAATCTGACCCGTGGTCCTTTGCCGCATATCTCTCCCTTCGCTCATACCCCCTCTCCTGTCCACCTACTGTTGAAAAAACGAGCTACTAGTGCAGCAAAAACTTACATTTAATGTAGATTAAGATTATAATCAGGTAGGCAGTGTTGCAGTTTCTAGTTTCTTCTTTTTTCAATCTTGTGTTGCTCTAGTGATTTTTTTGCAGAAAATTGGCATTTTTCCTATTAACAGTGACTGAAAATTGGTTTGATTTCAGGCTTGTTGTTCATCCTATATTTTCAGCCAGAATATGCATTTAAAAATTTAATACATCAGTGAGGTGTGCTCTAAACCCCCAAATCTACTTTATTCTCTCTTTGTGTAATTCTATTGTAATCTTGGAAGTGAGTGTTAGTAGAAATCTGCCTGATCTTTTCCTCTCTGTTTATGTCCTCTCCCAGTGCGCGCTGCTGAACGAGAAACTGGATTCGCTGGTAAAGGCCTTAAGCGAGGAAGCAGAAGCTCAGGTAAAACAAGCACCAGAAAAAATTGTTGCAATGAAATAAAGTAGGACTCTTTTCATTTATAGATAAGGTTTATTGCCCTAACCCTTCAAAATGATCACATCACTTGGATTTATTTTGATTTTTGCCAATTGAATTCAGTCCTAATTAAATAAAAATCCAAGTCTGAGGTCATAATGTGAAAATTAGTACTGCAAACTAAATAAACAATTAAATTCAGTTTATTTATATAGCTCCAATTCACAACACATGTCATCTCAAGGTACTTAACAGTTCACCAGATCATCCAGTCAAATTGATTTTCTGTCCAAGGTAAACCAGTTGATTGCATCTACTCGTTGACTCTGAGGCATTCCCGCACACTAAGCATGCTTGTAGCGACAGTGGA
This sequence comes from Cyprinodon diabolis, assembly GCA_030533445.1. Taxonomy (NCBI): domain Eukaryota; kingdom Metazoa; phylum Chordata; class Actinopteri; order Cyprinodontiformes; family Cyprinodontidae; genus Cyprinodon; species Cyprinodon diabolis. Next base: position 13,331,962 of record CM060075.1, on the reverse strand, counting down.
GAGGAAAAACTCCCTTTTAACAGGAAGAAACCTCCAGCAGAACCAGGCTCAGTGTGAGCGGCCATCTGCCGAGGCCGACTGGGGTTCAAGGAGACAGAAGCAGAGATACAAAAAGCAGCTGTAAAAGGCAGCTGTAAAAGTTTCCATCCAGGAAACACACAGCCATGCAGACGAGCTCTGAGCCAGCTCCCATGTCAGAGGATGAAGAGAGCACATCCACTCAGTCACAGTCAGAGAAACAGACTACACTGAAAAACAGGCCGATCTCCAACATCTACAAACAAAGGTGTTGATGGAAGCAGCACAGCTGATGTTTCTCTCCAGGATGGAGTCAAAGCCAAACAGGAACAGACGAGGCGAAGCTACTTTGAGAACAAGCAGACAGAGCATAATTTTAGAGATTGAACTAACAGATACTGCAGAGTGGGAGAATAGAGACAGAATGAAGCAGAATGATGAAATAAGGGTCCCCATGTCCTCAAGAAGTCTAAGCCTATAGCAGCATAAGTATAGAGATAGCTCAGGATAACCTGAGCCACTCTTAGTATGTGTTTCCTTATGGAACCTAAACATCAAAACTCATGGTGCTACCTTATCCTAAATAGATTAAGACCTCAAATATCAGCAGGATTTCCAGCTCCTGCTCTGCGAATTCAGAAATGCAGGAGAGTTCAGACCCTGATCCTGCAGCTGATCTAACACTAAATGGTTTCAAAGACACGCGGTTTGAAATAAGGAGGTATTCTGTGGTTCTGAATGTGCTTATAAAATGTCAAACACTGACTTCTCTGCTTTTATCCAGGTGGTGCCTGCAGGTTCAGCACCCAGCCAGGAGAGCGGCAGCTCAAGCCCTGGCGAAAGTGGAGGAGAGTCGGGCTCAGAAGGCAAAACGTACCGATCCAAAGAGCAGCTGATGCTCCGAGCCAACAGCCTGAAGAAAGCCCTGAGGCAGATCATCGAACAGGCGGAGAAAGGTAACAGCAGCCAGACCGCTGCTTTAATTTATACAGTTTGAGGTGCTTACTGACCCAACATCATGGTTTCAGTGGTGGATGAGCAGAACAAACACACGCAGGTCCAGAGGATGCCATCTTCGTCATCCATCAAGAGGGAGAACAGTGAGGAGCTGAAGGATGCTGAGCAACGTAAGTCATATTTTAATCACAGTGAGGTGAATGCATTAGTCCTGAGATAATCTGCCTGATAAAACATGATGATTCTGTCCAGGGGGTCTGAGTCCCACCTCACCCATCGTCCTGGAGAAGCCAGAGAGCCTTAATACGGTCACCTTCAGCGAGGATACTGTGTAAGTGTGTTTGCTTTGATTGTCAGACCACAACCAGAAGCTTCACCTTTAATGGGACTTTAAATGAGCAAACCAACACAAAGTTAAGTGTAACTGGGCTGGGTATCAATCAAACATTTAGCAGTGTTGTAGCGGTATGTACCAATACCGATATTGTCCCTTCGATATCGGTGCCTGAACGATATTTTTTTCAATACCAGTTTTATAATATCAATTCTAATAAAAAGAAAATTACATTAAATATTAAAGTAAAGAATCTTGACTTTTATTTTAAACTCAGATTATTCAATTCCAAGCACTTTTCTTACATAAAGATTATTTTCAGTGCAAAAGAAATGTTGCAAACAAGTGACGAGTGAGTGGTTATGCTTACTTTTAGATATTGAGGACCTTTTAACTTAGCAGTTTAAATTAAAAAAGATTAACGTGTCTGTTCTCTCAGCAATCCCGCTCTGAGGGTGTGGATGACGCTTGCACGCAGAGATACCTGGTTGCCGAGTTTATGTACCTATTAAGTTGCAGTAATGCTAACAAACGTAAACTTGCCAGTTGAAGATGAGTCCGGTGGTAGAGATTTTGAATCTCTCCGCTCCAGTTTTTGACCGCACACGGGCTGCTGAGTGGAGGTGGCTGTACTAGCTGCGGTCAGCTCTTCTTGCAGTCAAACACTGTGCAAGTTTCCGCTCTTAAATTATCCCGTGCTCCATTAGGTGCTTCATATAGTTGCCAGCCTTAGCAAAAATGTCTGCATGTATTGCGCACTTTTCGCATCAATCTTTCTAAACTGATGCCACACTTTTGACTTGTGGCATGTTTAAGCGGTTTGAGGCCGGCAACCCGCTCACAACCCAGATTCATGTGAACTTAATTTATAGGCATAACCACGTATGTATTTTTTTCCTGAGTGACACAATGTTACAGCCAATCATCGACATCTGGCACTGAAAGACGAGGCATGTATTAATACTCTTTAAATCAAAGCATTTTGGTCTATACCAGAGGTCATGGATTAGCGGACCGGGATCCGGATCCAGACCCACCTGCTGGCTAATCTGGACCCAACATGATTTAAAACATTTATAAATTACTGCATGTTGTCCGATGACAGTTTCTAACTTCACCTGTGCCGCTTCTCCTGTTAATATGGTAAAGCATTCCGGATCGTCCGGGTCCAGGCTGCGTGTGCCCTGCACATTTTGATTATGTTCTGCTCAACCTAGATTTAGACTTAGACAGATTTATTTTGTCATTTAGTATACACAGGTGTAAACAAAAAGACATTTCGTTAAGAACAGAACTTACTGCTGTGAAGCAGGCTTCTCCACCATGAACAGAATCAAAAATAAATATGGATCCAGGATCAAAATGAGCTTCTTGATATGTGCTTTAGAATGGCTTTGTCTCCATTTAAACCCAGGTTTAAAGCCTTGCAGGGCATCATAAAGCCCACTGCTCTCATTAAGCCAGAAAAAAAATAAAAACTCAATTGAGGTGTTTTATAAAATATGTGAATCAGGAAATTTTCTATATACCCAACTGAGCAATTGTTTTTCTCTACTTCAAAAAATACCGTACTTTAGATATTAAAATGGAAACATTTGGAATGTAAACACTTCATTTTATTGCCTTTACTGGTTAATGATTTTCTTTATGTAGACCCCGCTGATTTTTAATTGGTTACCCCTGCTCTATACCATAATGGAACCGAAGTTCAGTACCCTCCCCCAGACATAACTATAAAATATTACAAGCTAAGTTAGTCTGGACTTTGGTCCAACTCTGTATTGCACCTGTGGCTACATGTTCAGGGTCATGGTCCTGCAGGAAGGTAAGCTTCCCTGTTTCTGTTATAGAGGAGCATTCTCACTGCATGAAGCTGTCTCCTGCGTTTTCTGTCTTACGCTGTGTTTTTTTAATAGGCCAGAACAATAGTTTTGCTCTTATCTGGCATGTTTGCAGCTTCTCCTACATTTCTTGTAGCACACAACAAACAGGACCACTTCTGGTTTACTTTTAATGCAACTTTTTTTCTTCTCACTCATTCATTATAATCTTCATTAAAGGCATAGTGGAGGATTTTTGTGAATTTTTGATTTAAAAAAAATGTACATGCACAACCCTGAGAGGGAACGCCTATTAAAGGTGTGTGAGAGCATGCAGGAGCCTATTTCTCCTCGTGCACGCTCTGTTTAAAAGTTTCTGTTTGCATTGCTTATACAAGCTTACTTTCTAAAAGATGATTTGCATTTTTTTGCACTATGTCATTCTCACCACCGGTAAGCGAAAATGGGGATGAGCACGTAGGATGGCCTTACGTAACCAATTCCCCAGAATGATTGACAATTAGTAGGACCAATTATTTTGATGATCTACCCAGAAAAAGAACATCATCCACTATACCTTTTAAGTTTTCCAATTAGCAAACTGTCCTATCTCTGCTGCGCCCCACAGAGGTATCATGAGGCTGTTCTGTTTTCCAGAGCAGATGTATCAATTCTGGTAGTAAATCACAATCAGATCAACTTTTATTTACTAGTTATTTAATGACTGAGGGAACTTCTTTTCCTTGTATTTTTAGAGGTTTTAGAATAAATAATATTTTTATATATAAATATTTCTAAAAAAAAAAATACTGAAGCTTGCAACATGATGTGAATACATGTTTGCTTTAATTGATTCATTAAACAGCTGCATCTTTCTCTAGTCAATGCACAGAGAAGTGCGTGATGAATAACTACTTTGGCATCGGACTGGACGCGAAAATTTCCCTCGAGTTCAACAACAAGAGAGACGAACATCCCAAGAAATGCAGGTAAGGAGAGCAGCTAAGTAGGATTCTGGTGTGTAGTCAGCGTCTAATTAGAGGAAACCAGAACCAGAACATTGTCTTCTGATGTCTAAATCTGCAGTAGTCGCACCAAAAACTTCATGTGGTACGGAGTCCTGGGGACCAAAGAGCTGGTCCAGAAGACTTACAAGAACCTGGAGCAGAGAGTCCAGTTGGAGGTCAGACAGACAAGCCTGTGAAAGTTTAGTAGAGACAGTTTCCTCACGTTTCCTCTGACACACTAAGGTCCTCTTCTCTGTTTCCACAGTGCGACGGCGTTCCCATCTCCCTGCCGAGTCTGCAGGGCCTGGCTGTTCTCAACATTCCCAGCTATGCAGGAGGAATCAACTTCTGGGGAGGAACTAAAGAGGACAATGTGAGCACCGCTGAAAAACCATAACTTCTCATGTTAAGTGGAAGCAGACATGCTGAGAGAGGACACGCAGACACGGCACCTTTTTATGCTCTTCCTGTTGATATTAGTGGCAAAGGATTTACTATAAAATGGATTTTCTTCTTTACAACTAAAGGATCATACTTTATATATTATAACTTTTAGCTTATTTTAGTGCAGCTCAGTGTTACAGCTACAAACATCTGTTTCTCCATGTGGAAATGAAAAGAAACAGAGAATTTCATTTCAGTTTCTCTCAGGTTTTAAAAAGCATAAAGAAGGGAAAGAAATATGGAAAATTGTTTTTATTCCCAGAAAAGGACCATAAATGTTCTGTCCTTCCCTCCTCCCTTGTTTTCCTTATATTATATCGTTCCTTCTTTCTTTTTCTTTTTCTGTTTGCACCACATCTTTCCCCACTTTCTTGATAGTCTTTTAATTTCCTTCCTTCCTTCTTCCCTTCCTTCCTTTCTTCCTTCCTGTTTTTGATATTATTGGGGTTCATACATGGCTGTCCACTGTAGGGATACCTGAGGTGATGCATAGTGGACTGAACCATATGGTGTTTGAAATGGATTGTCCCAGACTGATTACATCAAACTATGTAGGAATCCTTTTAATATGAAGAATAAAGACCCTTATTTTGATGTATAATGAAACCAGTTTTTCATAACAGTCAGTATAGATAATTATTGAGAAGTTGATTTGTTTTTCCTATTTGCAATGAGGATCCAGGAGAATAAAAGACTGAAATTCAAACAGTAACCCTAATTAACCATAATCTTTCAAAACAAGGGCTTAAGAGGCTAAACATACTCCAGAAAACTGTGCAGCTTTGACAGTTTGGTGGAATTAGAACCTTCTATTAGATGTATTTTCTATTTATGTCTATTAGGTGTCAATTGTGACACACCTTGTTATGTTTATAAGCACTAGCCGGTGAATGACATCAGCTATCCGAGTCATGGTGACTGTTAACTTTTAGATTAAGAGGAGAAATATATATTAGAAGGAGGCCAAGGAAGCCATCTTTAGAAAAACTGCCAGTGGACCCAGTGGGAGAGGTCCGCTTTCAGCATCAACCAACCTGCTGTGAAACTCAGCCTACAAGCCGCCTCAGCAGGACTTAGCAAAAGGAAACTATTAACACCAACAATAGTCCTGGCAGCTTGAGAAACTCTGGTGATAAGCAGCAACTGTTGGTTCTTTTAGTGATGGATTCATCTTTTGAATTATTTTTTTCCCAAATGAATCAATTCATCTAAAAAGATCAGTGAGTTAACATTTCAAAATAAACAAATGGCTGACCTATAGAAAAAGATAACCTTTATTGTGAAATTTAAATCACTTTTAAATGGCCAAACATGTTAAAATGTACAACACTAAAACATGCATAATATTACATATAAAAAAAATTAAGATTTTTTTTTTATCATACATGGAAAATGTTTAATTTGTTTGTAGTCCTACTTATTTATAATTGCTTTAGAATCTATGTTCCAGTACTCTAGGTAACTATTCAATTCCTTTATTTTTAATAATTAATCAAAATGAAGCTCGCCAGGTTGTATTCGATTAATGCAGATGAATTGGATTAATTATTATTAAATGGGTGACGTCTTCCTCTAATTTCATTTTTAAAAACCTCATTGATACTGAAAGTAGTTCATTAACAAAGCTGAATTGTTTGTTGCAGAACTTTGGAGCTCCGTCGTTTGATGATAAGAAGCTGGAGGTGGTGGCCGTGTTTGGCAGCATGCAGATGGCGGTGTCCAGAGTCATCAACCTGCAGCATCATCGCATCGCTCAGGTAACAGACGCTCAGGAGAAACATATCAGAAACCTTCTCGATCTTTAGCAGCTGTTAGTTGGCTGACTCAGATGATTGGGAAAAAGGTTTCTTTTTATTTTTTTTGTTAATTAGCTGTAAAAAGGAAAAACTTTTGCATTTTATCAGCCAAAAGTTAAACTTTAAAGATCAATAAGTAAAAGAACAGAAGTGAATCATTAAAATTTACAATATAGTGTCTGTCTCAACCGGTTAGACAAACAATTAACTAATGAAGCTTTTAGTGTAAGTAGTTCATCTGTGAAAAAAACAATCACTATTATAGCAGGTGTTTAATGAAACGGATGAACGTCCCTCTAATAGCTTTCTGCTGTTTGTGGCTCTCAGTGCCGACAGGTGAAGATCACCATCCTGGGGGAGGAGGGGGTCCCCGTGCAGGTGGACGGCGAAGCCTGGATCCAGCCTCCCGGCATCGTGGAGATCGTGCACAAAAACCGTGCTCAGATGCTCACGAGAGACAGGGTGAGATCAAACACCCATATATGCTTAAGAATGTGCACCTTTTCAGTTCACGTGTTCCAGTAAAGACAGGTTGGCAGACCGTGGCATGAAATGTCATGAGTGCTGCAGCTGAGTGTCCTCTGGAGGCTTCTGGCTGCAGCCCTCTGCTCACGTTGTTGACTCTTTCTACTTTAAGACTTCTTAAATCAAATCCATCCCCTCTGTGTTTGCTCACTCCTTCATGGTGCTCAAAGCTTTGAGAGCTCTCTTGAGCTCAGCGTGTTTGGGCAGTTTGTTTCCATGGTTTCCTTCGCCCAGTGAACACTGTCTGCTCCTTTTAAACATGACCTTCTTTCAATAAACTAATGACACTTAACTCTGGATAACAACAGGTTTTTAATTTAATATTAAAACGCAAACATTTGAATCAGTAAGGAGATAAAAAAAAAATTGTTTATTAAGTTCACATTTTTGACTTTTCAAATATTTTTCCTTCTGTTTAGCATTTTGTAAAGCTTTCATGAAGTGTCTGACGCTTGTTTCCGTCCCATCAGGCGTTTGAAAGCACGCTGAAGTCATGGGAGGATAAGAGAAAGATTGACAGCTACCGCGCCGCCAGGCCCCGCCTCAACTCCCAGCAGTCCATGGAGTACCTCACTGAGGAGGAGTGTGCTCAGGTGCAGCAGCTGGGCATTGTGGCTGATACCCTGATAAATAAGTACGTCACTGCTGGTTATACCAGCTTTATCTTCTGTAAATACATAAATGCTACATTGTCTTTCTTATTTTTTTACGTTTAAGTAAGAAAAGCTTTGGATCTTTACTAATGCTTAGTTTTGCTCTGAGATTAAGTCACATAAAAAAAAATATGGATAGTCATTAATTTCTAGCATCTTTTATGTGTGAGTCTAAAATCAATCCCCCCATCATCATTCCTTTCCAACCATGCCTCACAGTAAGCACACTTCAATAAACCATTCCAAAAAATTAAAAACAAACCACTGCACTTAGTTTTCCAAGTTTGAAGACGTTTCGCTTCCCACCCAGAAAGCCTTTTCAAAATGTCTGCAGTAGCGTTAAGTTCCAGGCTTATAAAATGGCCCAAACAAAAACCTTGTTATGGTTTAGAAAACATGCAAATTAAACCAAACACAGGTAATGGGGAATCGTTGAGGAAGATGTTGGCCTGGAAATCCCGGTACTGGCCCATGCCTCTGCAAAGGGGAGTCGTTAGGGTCGTTCTTGGCCTGGCGAAACAGTCGAGGTGTTTTCATTCCCTGCATGGCGGTGAGGATTTAGATTCTAGTGGGAAGGAATCAACTCTAACGCTGCGTTATAGGTTTTTCTCACTTGACGTAAATGGCTTCTTTCACACCTCTTTCAAACTACCTGTCTTCTTTTTCCAATAAACCATCAAGTTGTAATTATGAGGATAAATTAGCTGCAATTTCCATTAAAAGTTTTACGCTTCGATAAGGTGGTTTTTCGGTCCTATCGAAATTCTTATATTTTTGCAAAAGTGCATTGGAAACACTTGTTTCGCATCACAAAAGTCAAGCGATCTGCAGCTGGACCGTACTGCCTCGTAAAAAGATGCACAGATGGTAGTTGGAGGATGATGGCGCCCATTTATGGATAAATCTCAATTTTAGTTGTGTTTTTGTTTTTTCATGGAAATACTGCAGTTGCAGAACTTACACATTTGTAATGGAAACACAGTGTGTGTTGTGTTTGGTTTTATTTAAATCATGGGTCTTCAACGTTTTCCAGGACAAGGACCCCCAAACTGATGGCGAGATGGAGCGGGGACCCCCTAATTATATATATTGAATGAAATTGTGTTATATCAAACTGGTCCTATAGTCCCTCTATTACAGATGGAGTACTGTAACGGAAGTCATTTCTCCCTGGGACTATTAAAGTATTTCTAATTCTGATTCCTGCTTGATGGGACAGGTGTTGTGAATGAAACGGTGCCCAGCTTGAAAGAGCTCCTGTGTGTCGCTGAATGTGTGCATTGATGACTGAAAGACATCTTCTGCCTCCATTTATCGTTTTAATACAGTGTGTTTAATTCATGTTTATGTGTATTTAAAGACTTTTCAATTAGTGGAAAAATTGCAGGGGGGAATATTAAAAAAAGAGTGTTATCAACCAAATAACACGCGACCCACATGCAGTACCTCTGTGGACCCCCTAGGGGTCGCGGACCCCCTGTTGAAGACCTACGATTTAAATGATTGTTTTTGCCAAAGGGGCAAGCGCTTAGACTTGGGTAACATTAGACAAAAAAACACTGTTGCAGAAATTTAGTGGTTCATTCATATCCGCCTAAATTGTTGGACCCAAGCCCGAGAAAACACAGACATTATTTAATGTTTTTCTACTGAAAATTATCTTTAAGATAACCTTTTTTTTGATCCAGCTAAAACAGTGTCTAATGAGCGGACTGACACCTCTTTCCTGAATTTACTTTGAGTCAGAAGTTCCAGTGTTGTTCTGGTGTCCAAACTAGCAACCAACCGAAGCGTTATATTCAAGATGTGTTTTGTGGATACTCAGAAGCGACCGGCATCCAGCTCAACTCAGGCACCAATAGCAACTCCCAAAAAAAAAAAAAAAAAAAACACTTTTTACATACATGAGCAAGTTTCGAGGAGCATAAGAGTGCTGCAGTTCCGTGTTTTGGCCACATGTGGCAGTATTATTAGAAAACTCCATAACGCCTCTTTAAAGTCGTAGGGAAATCATATTTAAATATCAAATAATTCTGGCTTAAACATTTATATAAATGTAGTCTTTATCAGACTATATTGTCCGTTGTGTATATTAGCTGCAATACATATGAATCAAGATGCTATGACCGAAAATATTTGATTGACAGATGACTGTTGATATATGATTGGCCGAATTTAGGTCTTCAGGCTGACATATAAGTAACTGGCCTGCATAAGGTAACGAGAAAAAATCCCACAGATTTTAAGACAGGATTTTTTTATTAAATAGAAATTTTCTAACTTTTGCGACAATATCTTCTGATAAAGAGTACATTTATATAAATGTTTAAGCCAGAATTATTTGATATTTAAATATGATTTCCCTACGACTTTAAACTCTCTGACCTTGGGGGAAATCTGCTGGATTTCTAACTACTGGAAATTTGGCAGTTCTTAAAGATTTTAAAGGTTACTGTGCAATGAAGCAACACTTTAACACACTGTTTATAAAAGAGCTGAAATAAAATAGGCAAGCAAACATTCATGATGCTTAAACTAAAAATATTTGAATACAAAATCCTTTCAGGCTGAATTTTGCTCCTTATTTTCCTCCTTTAAGACATTCGTCATCGTCTTCATTCAGTTCAGTTTTTTCCTTTTTTCGTGCCTTAAGAAGCCACATTCATTATCAGCAAATTGCACTTTTTCCACCTTGATTTAAAAACAGTTTCTACTTCAAGCTGATTAATGAGGATTAAATGAGTGCAAATTAGAGGACTTCATTCGCTCCCTCCATGATTATGACCTTGCAACTTATTTACAAGTAACGCTTTTTTCCCTCTTTTTAGAATCCGCGAGGCAGCGAAGACCCATAAGCTGGTGGAGCAGGAGTTGGCTCACGCCGTGAACGCCACAGCCCTGGTGCTCACCGAGGCCAAAGTGTCCAGCAACGAGGTAAGACGTCGATCTTAGCAGGACAAACAGATGCTATGATGGATGAAAGAGGGAAAAAAAAGGGACAGATTTTCAGCCATATGTTTGGGTCTCAGTTCAACCTGCAGGCTGTTCATGTTCAGGCCTTTTAACCTAAAGTCCATCTGTCTGGTCGAGCAAATATATGAACATTTGGAAACAATGATCTGTTTTCCTTTTTTTTCACCTGTTATTTTTGGTTTCAGTGCCTGAGTCGCAGCACGGCGGTGGAAATCGTCAACAGCAGTAAAGTCCTCCAGGCAGAGACCAGTATGCTGCTCGATGGGAAACTATTGGTATGAGTCTGAAGCTTCATCCATGTTTGCTCTTTCACTACCTTTTCTCCCTTTGCTTAAAGCTATAGAGCCTTTTGGCATCTCAGATTTCAATGTCTGTCGTTTCTTTGTTCAGTCTGTAGCTTTAATTCAGTGTGGACATATATACCATCAGACAACTGTCCTTTGTGCGGAAAACAAATGATTAAAGTAACTTTTCTTACAAGGTGTAAAACCTGAAACTGTTTCTGGAGGTTTTTTTCCAAGGAATGCTTTCCTTGCACTCGTTTTATTTGTATTTAATTAGTTTAAATATGCATTTTAAATGTGTTACTTCATTTCCTTTCAGGCTTAAGGATCTATATCCAGCAGCACAGTCAGATATTATCACTTGTTGCAATATTTGAACCAGGGGCGACTCGATAAAACTGTTTCGTTTCCGATACGATACAGATATCACAGCTTTGAGAGTTAACCAATACCGATATTGACCCAATACGATATAAGCACAGATTATATAGGATCTAATTACTTATTTTATACTGTATCTCTTGATCAAGTGATATTACTAAACCAGAGAAATAGTCAACAGCAATAGGTATAACACATGACATGTGTTAGCAATGGGTTACAGAAACTTTAAACAGAAGCAGAATGTTTTTTTATCAGCAGTCAATATTGTAGATTTAAGAAACAGGCCAATTTTAGATTTTTAGGTCAGATCGATATCTGATATAAATACTGGATCGGGACAATCCTAACATGAACTTTTAGAATAAACAAAAAGGTTTTTTTTTCAGAAGACTCAGAAACTAAACGTTATTTTTTGCTAGCAAATTCATTAACTGTGCTTTTTAAGCCATATCCGCATCATTACTGCCATCCCCTGGATCGGAGTTGCAGTGCAGTTTTCTTTACTCCTTTTTTCCATATGTCATTCGGCTGTATTAAATAGATTTTCTGCAGCCTTTCAGAAATAAGTAGTGTTGCACCAATACCAACATTAAAATGGTGGTATCGTTACCTGCGAGTACCAACAAAAAGAGCACCGATACCATTTTGAGAGCCAAAAGTTTATCCAACTATTGTCACCCATTCCATGTAGGAAATAAAAAGTTCTACTGGATTCACTTTGTATTAGTCTTTTTCCTGATTCACAAAGGTAGGCAGCAGATTGACAAAGCCATGATGGCAATTATTTTACATCCAAGTAGTATGCAGTTCTTCATATATACACACACACATCAACTTCAAACAGATGGTATCAGTATCGGCTAATACTGCACAGCCAGGTATGGAGCCAAAAATGGCATCGCTGCAACATTAGAAATAAGAATACTAAAAGCTATAACTTTTCCCTGCATTATTTTTAGTTGTTCCACCAAAGAGCTGGTAGAAGATTTGCCAAAGTTAGAAAAGTGGGCTTGATTTAATTTCTGCATACAAACCAAAATTTATAGTTTTATACTGCAAAATGTGTTAACTAACTTTTGGAAGTTTGGAAGCAATATTAACTAAACCTATAATGTTTCCCAGATTTATTATGTAATCGCAGTGTATGCGCGTTAACACACTACCATAACTTGATTTTCTCACTGTTTTAGTTTGAAGTAGCTCTATATCTTAGACTTTACTCCATGTTTTTAGAGTTAATTTTCTATTGCTATTCTTTAGCTTTTATTCTTAACCTATAAGGTTTAGACTGTCGGTTGTCTGATTCTCCTGTAGTTTTGTGTTTTAGTTTTATTTTCTTTTGTTTAAAATGCGGTGAGTGTGTTTATTTGACATATTCTTTTAAATCTCTTCTCAATTTATTGAAGTTAGGCCCTTAAATTAATTATATATAAAATATTTGTTATTTTAATATGTCTTATCAAGTCTCACAGTGTAGACAGACGGCAGTGAATGTAAGCAGACTTTTTTTTTTTTTAGATCTGGTAAATGAAGGACATGTTCTCTTTCAGACTGATTTTCCTGAGGAGGAAGAACTCCGTTTGACTCTGAATAACCTTAGTGCCGAGCTCCTTAAGCTGGATGACATCCACTGGATCTGTCCACTCATGCAATGCTCCGAGGAGGTATGTCTTATCGTTCCAAACAAGCAGAAGTGTTAAAAATCTCTTGGGTTGTATTAACTTGTCCCGCTATTTAACTTAGGATGCTGTGAGGAGCAGCAGTAAAAGCAGCAGCAGTATGAAGCTGAAGATTATACCCAAAACAAAGAAAGAGAAGGAGAAGCTTCACAAACAGAAGTCCAACAGTTCACTCTCAGGTAAAATCTCACCTCATCACTGTGATCCTTCGCAGCCTGGAAAAATCTGGAATATTATCACCATATTTTCCAGGACAGGATATGTATTTCAGAAAAAAGATAAAAGACATATACATTTGACGTATGACACTAAAGATGTTTCCCAAATTTATCAGTTCACCATTTTTAGTTTCTAATTTCATGTTTTGATTATGATAAAAGAACACATATGAGTTAGAAATTGGCTAATAAAAGTTAGTCATTTAAAAAAAAAAAAAAAACTAACAGGGGCCCCAGAATGAAGCCCTGATGAACGCCACAAGTAAGTGGTGTTGCTCAGGGCCCAATTTATACTTTATATTGGCTTCCATTAACATCTAATTTTAGGAGGGAAGGATCATCCCTTTCTAGGCTTTGTCACTGAGGTCTAAAATCTACGACAAACACATAAAAGTTAAAATGAAAGCTTTTATTGAATTTTCTAATTTACATGACATTTTTAAGAACCGGGACAGTAAGAAAATCAGGTAATAGACTTATGCCATCATGTTTTGATTACTTAGTGGAAGATATTAGGATTTATGTGGCTTTTTTTGCTCAAGAGTTTTATAGACTGGTGAAATTCCAGGGTTTCCTAATGTGCTGATTACATCCTATTCAGAGAAATATTTTACCAATTGCTTCTAGACGAAATTTTGGAAGCCCGTTTCCACCACAAAGTCATCATTATGAGATATTCAACTTTCAAACTTTTTATCTCATAATTATGACTTTGAAAGTCAAAGTTATTACTTTGTAACTCATAATTATGAATTTTTTACAAATTTTTACAGTGAGGTAATTTAGAAAGTTAGAATAAAACACAAAGGTTTGATACAGATCTAATTGAGCTAAAGACTTGTCTCTAATAAGGCATTTAAAATCTCACTGGCTTGTTATTTTGATTATTGAGCACCTGGTTTATCTATTTGTATGGAAGCCCATTATCGCATGAAAACAAAAAAAGGCCAAATAGAAAGTCATAATTATGAGTTACAAAGTCATAATTTTCACGTTTAAAGTCATAATTATGAGATACAAAGTCATAATTTCGACTTTCAAAGTCATAATTATGAGATACAAAATTTTATATCTCTTAATGAAGACTTTCTATTTGGCATTGTTTTTTATTTTCATGTGGCGGCAACAGGCTTCCATACAATTAGATCAACAAGGCGCTCAATAATCAAAGGTCAAAATTACAAACCCGTGAGACTTTAAATATCCTATTAGAGACTAGCATTCAGCCCAGTTAGATCTTTATTAAAACCTTTGTGCTTCATTCTAACTTGCTAAATAACATCACTGTTTACTTTGTTTTATTTGTTCTGGGTTTTTTACAATTTTTGTAGAATATTTATGTTTCCCTGTTATATCTAATAAAATCTTTGCATAAGGCACTATAAATACAGTTTAACAACAATTTAATATCATAGGATTAAAAAGAATGATAATTAATTTATACATTTTTGTGTCCTGCAGGATCGTGGGATATTAAAGGCGGGGCAACTGAGGCTGAGTCCTAAGGAAACTGAATCCCTGCGTGAGCCGCTTTATCACTCTCTAAATGAGGGGTATGACCCCCTCCCGCCTCCCTCCTCTCTAATCATTAAAGCCCTGTGGCTTTCATAGAGGTGTCACAAACTGAAGAGACTCCTTTCTTCCCTATTTTTAAGCATTTAGCTCCGCTTTAATTCTTTGTAATCTGTTATTTTGCTGCAGACCAGCAAGTTATTTTTATCCAATTTCTTCTTTTTTTTTTTTTTTAAGGGGCCTGTTTTTGGTGTGGCATTGCTTTAATGCTGCTGTTCTGCTTTTATTTCTGAATGCAGCCAGTAGCAAGTCAAAGGTGACAACCATGCAGACTGGGAAAACAAAGGAAATGTGTTAACGTGGTGCTCACCTTGAATGGCAGGTGTAAACATTAGTTTTTGTTATAAGTTGTTACAATCTATTTTTTCTCTCTTTATTTTAATTAATGATGTTAAACTGCTGAATAGCCTTTGGACTGCATATTTATTTGTTTAGTGCTACTACCATGTGAACTCCCAACGGCAACGAATCAACAAAATGAACAAACTGAGATGTCTCAGCGTTATTGTCTACTGAACTGGAAAATATCATAAATGTTGCAAAAAATATACAGAGGAATGTACTTGTGTGGACTTTTGATAATGACAATGCTGTTCGGTTTGATTTCACAGCGCTTCTATTGTGGTTTTAAAGTGGTTCTTCAGTGGTCCTAGAATTTTGCAGTAACGCTGCAAAAAAAACCTTTACCGCGAGTCATTTCATGGAGAACTCAGCCATGTGACGGAGGATTAAAGAGTTTTATTATGTGGCTTTATGTGGGAGTGAAATCTCACCCTGCTGTGTGTGTTTTACACCGTTTTAAAGAACAGTTCCTGATGAAATGACTCAGACCGATTATTTCTGCCATTGTCTGGTGAAGGTGTTTACAGAAGGAGGAAGCATCAAGGACACTTTAAAAAAAAAAAAAAACATAGCAGCTTCTCAGTTTGTTGCTCTTACTTTGTCATACTACATGATTGTATATGAAACATAGGGATAAGTACTAATATGTATTTGATTTTTGCCTTGTCTGTGGTTAAAAGCTATTACTATGATTATTATTACAAATATATATCTATTTTTTGTACATTTTATTTTCCCACATGGTGATTTGTAAAGCGGTCCTGGCTTTGCTGCTTCCCCCTTTGAGAAGCTCCCAGGCAATCATAGATATAGATGCTGTTCCGTCTCCCTGCATGCATGCCAAGCCTTTCTTCGCCTCACAGTGGAAATTGCCTCAAAGTAGTGAATTTGTGAACGGCATTCCGGTATCACAGTGCTTACAGAAAATTTTGCAGGAGGTTTTAATTTTAAACATTGTTTTAGCTTGTATGAACCAGAGCATGGTTGTTGTTGGCGTAGCCTTCATGGTTATCTTCCAAGAATAATATAAGATTTCTTTTTTAATGAAAGAGTTGATTTTGTTTAGTTTTCCATCCCTTATTAAACTAAAATGATATGTTTATACTACTCCTGTAATGATAACCATGAGTATAACGGGTTATTTAATCAAACTATTTGCTCGGGCTGCTAGCCTGAATTTAGCAGGTTAGAGGTGCGTTCACATCGAATGTATTCTGGGTCTCAAAGCATCCGACTTGCATGCAGTCTGTGGGAAACGGCGTTAAGCAGCATTCTGCGGTGCATCTGAGTGTCAGAGCTTCCCTACATCGCAGCGTGTGAGTGTTCAATGCTGGAGTTCAGGAATCTTTTGCAATTTCATGCGTTGCATCAACCAATTAGAAAAACTCATCCAGGAGGTTTTTTTGGGGATGACAGACACTACATGCAAGCCTTGATCGCTTCTGCAGACCTGTCTGCATATGAAAAGTAAATAAAAAGAGGTTGACCTCAACAGGTTTTTAAAAAGCTGGGAGAATGGATTGTTATGAACAAGGAAAAGAGCGAGCTCTGATCATTATTACTGCACTGAAACATTTTTAATGAGCTATGGAGAACCGTTTATAAATACCTAAAGCCAAAGTGTTTTCTAGCTTGTAACGACAGAACAGAGCAGATAAACAAACAGTGCATAGAACCCAGCGTCCAAGTTTTTGACACCCAAAACCTGTTTGGTGTGAACGCATTAGAGATACGGCACATAACCTGCCTGTTGTAGTTTAAAATCCCAAAAAACATTATAAGATTGATTAGCAGTACCCTATAGTTCAGCACCATTACTGCCCATGTTTTGTTTTTTTTTCCAGCAGGGAATACTTATTGAAGCTGAAAGAAAAGTGGGCAACAAGTGGGGGTGGGACAAAACTTAATTTAAGTCTAAAGCTACTGAAAAGCCTCTGCTGACTTAGAATATATTCTTTTAATATTGTTTTATGTTGATTTCCTCGCAGAGTGCTAAAAGACCCTAATATTTAATAGGATTCAATGTGTGTGATTTTTACATTATAACCTATAAAAACCCTGGCAAACCTTGCTAACAGCCTCCGGCCAATGCTAGAAAAACAAGCAGCCAAATGCACTTCTTCAAAAAGCTAACGTATATATTTTTTGTTTTTATGAATAATATGAAAGTAGGCAAAATTGCAGAAATTGGTTGCAGTTAAATGCAATAAAAATCCACAGATACAGGGCTGAAAATGTTGCTAAGTAAACTGCAGA
This sequence comes from Cyprinodon diabolis, assembly GCA_030533445.1. NCBI lineage: Eukaryota > Metazoa > Chordata > Actinopteri > Cyprinodontiformes > Cyprinodontidae > Cyprinodon > Cyprinodon diabolis. Next base: position 13,314,700 of record CM060075.1, on the reverse strand, counting down.
CAGAATGGTATGCAAGTTAGTCTTCGTTTGCTGAGATACATAGCGGCTTAATGCAGTTAGCTTGCTCATACTTACAAGCTAGCCTAAATATTAGCTTTAAACTATTTGCAAAACTAGCCAATTCGTGGTTTTTAGTTTATTTTACTGATTTCTGTATTCAAGAAGCTAGTTTTAACTATGTTTTGTGCTTTTAGCAAACAAATCTCATTCATTAGCCATGCCACTAGCATTTTATATTATTGGAAAATATAGTTTCAGCACCATGACTGCCCATGTTTTTTTTGTTTTTTTTTTCAGCAGGGAATACTTATTGAAACTGAAATAAAAGTGGGCAACAAGTGGGGGTGGGGCAAAACTTAATTTAGGTCTAAAGCTACTGAAAAGCATCTGCTGACTTAGATTATGTCATTTTAATATTATTTTATGTTGATTTCCTTGTAGAGTGCTAGCAGACCCTAATATTGAATAGGTTTCAATAGGTGTGTGGTTTTTACATTATAACCTATAAAAACCCTGGCAAACCTTGCTAACAGTGTCCGACCAATGCTAGAAAAATAAGCAGCTAAATGCACTCCTTCCAAAAGCTAATATACATATATTTTGTTGTTATTTAAAATATGAAAACAGGACAAATTGCAGAATTTGGTTGCAGTAAAATGCGATGAAAATCCACAGATACAGGGCTGAAAATGTTGCTAAGTAAACTGCAGACAGAATGGTATGCAAGTTAGCCGTCGTGTGCTGAGATACATAGCGGCTCAATGCAGTTAGCTTGCTCAAATTTAAAAGCTAGCCTAAATATTAGCTTAAAACTAGTTGCAAAATTAGCTAATTCGTGGTTTTTTAGTTTATTTTACTGATTTCTGGAATCAAGAAGCTAGTTTTAACTGCTATGTTTTGTGCTTTTAGCAAACAAATCTCATTCATTAGCCATGCTACTAGCATTTTCTATTATTGGAAAATATAGTTTCAGCACCATGACTGCCCATGTTTTATTTTATTTTTTTTTCAGCAGGGAATACTTATTGAAACTGAAATAAAAGTGGGCAACAAGTGGGGGTGGGGCAAAACTTAATTTAGGTCTAAAGCTATTGAAAAGCATCTGCTAACTTAGATTATGTCATTTTAATATTATTTTGTGTTGACTTCCTCGCAGAGTGCTAGCAGACCCTAATATTGAATAGGTTTCAATAGGTGTGTGGTTTTTACATTATAACCTATAAAAACCCTGGCAAACCTTGCTAACAGTGTCTGACCAATGCTAGCGGTGCAAAAGTGTGTCTGACGCGCGTTGGGTGGAGCTTCACTATCCTTTCTCTGCCTTACAGCTATATTTGCTGTGATCAGTGGGAATAAAGTAGTTTTAATATGTTTTTAAGTGAGAAAATACACCTGAAAACGTAATCAGTGCAGTCAGTTCATTCAGATTATCATCCTGCCTTCCAATATTTTTTCTGTCGGAGCCGCTCAGACCCCCACATACCAGCGGTGCGCCGACAGTAGGAATCCCTTCATCAGCAGCCTCTGGCTGGGTCGCCTCCTCGCGGTTCACCGCGGCAGCTGGTAGGTGTTTTTCATCTAAATAATACAAACTGCAGGCAGCAGGATAATAAAAGCCAACATATTCTGCCGGCTGATTTCTGCATTTTAAGTTAATTTAGGCGTCAATAAACTGGAGTGATCATAGCGCTCTGATCATCAGCGCTGTGTCTCTCTCCCTGCCAGCTCCCAGATCAGCTTCTCTGATTGGTTGATGCGGCGCGTCGAGCAGCAAAAATTCAATTTTTCCATCTCGAGCAGCAGCGCGTTTGCGGTCAGATGCTTAAACGCGCCCGACGTGCTGCTTCAGCAGCTCAGACGCGCTGCGCCTGTTGCTCAAGAAGCCTGCGGGACCTTTTGCTGCGCCTTGACGCGCGTCAACCATTGACTTTGCATGTAAATTCGCTGCTTCTGTCGCGCCAGCTGCGTCCAGTGTGAACGCAGCATTAGTCATTCGTTGCGTTCGCCTGTCAGCTAAGCTCAAAACAACCGCGCCTGGCTTGACGGAGAAACCAGGAGAACAGCTGAACATATTTACGACAGTGCACTTTTACTTTCGCCCTCTGGGGGGAGCCTCGCTGGAAAATCAACACCGGTTGCATAGTGTACCTTTAACACTAGTTGCAAAATTAGCCAATTCGTGGTTTTTAGATTATTTTACTGATTTCTGGATTCAAAAAGCTAGCTTGAACTGCTATGTTTTGTGTTTTAAGCAAACAAATCTCATTTATTATCTATGCTACTAGCATTTTATAGTTTTTGGCCAAAAAAAAAAAATGTGACTTTAAATCTTTTATTTCTTCTGATTCTTCAGACTTAACCCCTGATGGGATGTAGTCACTGTGAGGCGCTGTAGATGTTCAGCTGTGGTAGGATTGTGCTACTGTATCCATAGTGTGCCAGCTACACGCTCAAAACCTTAGAGGCTTTAGTGGTTGTTGTGCCAAGTCTGTGTTTTGGGTTTAGGAAGCGCGTGCAGGTGTGAGTGCGTTTTACGAATGCGGTGTGCAAGCTTTTGATGCGCTTCAGACGCGAAGGTTGTTGCGTGTCGTACATTTCAAAGTTTACTGTATCTTGCCTTGCACTTTACAATGAAGCAAACTTAATAGGAAAAAAAAAACATTTGCATATGTGCGTGTGCGTTGAGATTTTGAGTGTTTACATGCATTTTTTTTTCAAATTAATTTGATGAAAATATATTTTATTTATGATATTGTATAAAATGTGCTGGTAAAATGTAATATCTAACCTTAATCATAAATCATATATAAATACAGATGTAAAAACGGGTTTATTACATTGGTGGTTTTAAACTTAAATGTGATGATGTCCTATCGCACCTATCGCAGTGTAAAAGATGTTGAAAACTGTAATTATTCTGAAAATCTTAAGTCATCATATTGAAACTGTCCAGTGTTATTTATTAATTACAAATGACTCGTTTACACAACCGAGGTGTTGAGCCGGTGTCAGACCAATCTTTGAGTGCTTTTTTCTGTCACTTTCAGTTCCAATTATATGCTGTACTGAAAAAGATGACAAAAACGTTGAGATACGAAAGCCATTTTGTAAAAACTAGTTGCCTGTTTATTTTTTAATAATCATTTAATCGACTGCCTTTCGGATTTGTTTATGAAAGATAATTTGTCTTTTTTTTCTATATTTTGTGTAATTTGTTTTCAAAATGCTGAAATGTGATTTTTTTTTGGACAAACTCTTCCAAGCGCTGAGCTGGAGCTGCGATGACTGCAGAGGAAATTGCTGATTGAAGCGTCTAACCGCGTTAGTGCAACAGCATCGGACAGTCGTTATGGAACAGTGACTGTATGCAGCGCGGGAAGCCGGACTAGATGTTGCACGACTTTGTACATTGCAAGGTGTTTTCGTGTGTTATCATGTGCAGTGTATGACAAAGACAAAGTCGGTGCAACCCTCTGGAGATTAAATGAATTATTGAAGTGTGAAAGTTGTGTCTTTTTCTTACGTTGTTGCTTTTTCTTCATTCTTTCTGCTGCATTTAATTTGTATTAGGATCTATTGAGTCAGGTAACCACTCTGTCCCTCCACATAAAAAGAATGTTCCTCTTTTAGTTCCAGTATTTAGTCATTTATTGTATTTCTTCCAAAATTGGATTGGATGAGCATTAGTTTAAATGATGCATTGTTCTGGACTTTATTTGGGCCGCTCTAAAATATAAGTACACTTTGATCCAAAGTACCATTTAATTGCCATTCTGGCTAAAGGTTTAGGGTTATTTTAGTGCTGGAAGGCCAAACTCTTACCTGCTCAAATAATTTTTTTGCCTTTTTGCCATTTTTCGGATGATGGTTATAAACCACAAAGGATTTAATTGTAGGCTGTAAATTATTGATCTTATAAGACAAGGATCTTCTTGTTCACTTAGTCGCCAATAGGACTGTAAGACTTTATTAACACATTTGTTGTCTTTTCCATGTCATAAAGTGAGACCAGATTTTTCCTACACTCTTTCTAAATATCCTCCCACCTGAGCTGTGCATCTCAGCAGCTCCTCCAAAGCCCATGGCCCTCTTAGTTTCTCCTCTGATTCATCCACATTGCATTTATGATGTCGCCACACGTCAGTAAAAACCAAACATAAGACCACATTTTTCTGAGACTTTTAGCAGAAAATATTTTTGGAATAATTAAAGCTTAAAGCTACTACAGAAATACCCCAGCTGTGTGTTTTTGGCCTTGTTTGCGAGGTTTTATGTTGGATGTAATCCCAGATAAACCTGTCATGTTGAAAACCAATTGCTGACATATGATTCAAGCACGACTCATACACTGAAGATTTTAAAGGATTCTTTTACTAATAAATTTAGTCATGGCGCTATCAGCCTATTTACATCCATTTCATTCTCTCTCATTCTGTGACTACAAATAAAATGATAATGCGAGAACACAGGCGGGACAATCTTACTTGGAATGTGGCATAAGATGTTTGTTTTTTGATCCCCTGGTCATTTTAATGTCCCACAAGTTCATTAATAATTAGATATTTAATCACCAGGTCCTATAGAGTACTGAAGGTTTGTGCAGAGCAGCATTCTACAGCACCTCTTCAACCTTAGTCTGATCCATTAGACAGTCTCAGTGATGTGGAAGCCCTCCTGTCTTGTTCCAGTGCCAAAAAAGACTCAGCCAACAGTCCTCCGTGACTATAGACCTGTTGCCCTGACAACCCACATCATGAAGGTCCTAGAGAGACTTCTGTTGGTTCACCTCAGCAAGCAAACAAGAAGCAATCCGGACGCCCCACAGTTTGCTTATCACTGTGGAGTTGGAGTTTAAGATCCCATCATACACCTGCTTCAACAAACCCGCTGTCATTTAGACAATGCAGACAGCACTGTGAATATCATGTTCTTTGATTTCTCCAGTGCATTTGATATTATTTAGCCTGACTTACTTTGTGAGAAACTCCAGAAGACTCAGGTGGAGGCATCAACAATCACCTGGATCAAAGACTACCTGACAAACAGACCGAGGTTTGTTAGACTGAAGGGTCAGCTGTCTAATCAAGTAGTCACAGGAGCACCACAGGCGACGGTACTCTCACTATTCCTTTTTACTCTGTACATGTCTGACTTCTAGTACCAGAGTCCTGTCATCTGCAGAAATACTCAGATGACTCTGCAATCATTGGGTTCATCAAAGACGGACAAGAAGCTGTGTACAGATGTTGGACAGCTTTGTGGTATGGTGTGGAAACAACGATCTGATCCTGAATGTCAACAAAACAAGGAAGAGGATTGTAGATTTCAGAAGAAACAGGAACACGTTGAAACCTATTAACATCATGGGAGAAGAAGTGGAGGTAGCTGAGGAGCATAAATACCTTGGTGTTCATCTGGAAAACAGACTAGATTAGAGACGCAACTGTGAAGCCGTCTACAAGAAGGGACAGAGCAGATTGTACTTCCTGAGGAAGCTTAAGTCCTTCAGGGACTGCAGCAAGATGCTACATATCTGCTATAAATCTGCTGTGGAGAGTTTGATCTCTTCTTCCATCCCCTGCTGCGGTAACATTGTTAGAGCTAACGGCTTAAAAAGCTAATAAAGAAGGTCTGCTCTGTTGTAGGAACTCCTCTAGAACCTCTGGAGATCATTTCAGAAAGAAGAATTCTTTAAAAATTGAAGAAAAATATCGACAACAGTGAGCATCATCTTCAGAAGATTTTTAAACAACAACAGAGCGTCTTCAGTCAGAAGGTATTCCAGGTCTGCTGCAACACAGACCTCTACAGAAGATCATTCCTGCCCACAGCTATCAACACCTACAATAACTACTTAAAAAAAAAGTTATTTCAACTTTAAATTTCCCTTTGGGAAAAATAAAATATTTTTAAATTAAGTTGGGATTCAATTGTGCATTAATATTGTTGTATTCTCTTATTTAAATATAAATAATCTCATTCTATTTGATAATTATCTTATCTGATCAAATCTTCAGACAGATTCTGTTTAGCACCAAATAACTATAAAAGAAAGATGAGCTTAGACAGAAAGAAAGACATAGAAAACATTTATTTTCTTCTGCTTAGGTTGCACTATAAAATAAAAACACATGCAGTGGGCTCGTCGTTTTATCATGCAAAACAAAGCGTCAAGGTATTTAGATAACATTAAGTTATGGCTGAAAAAAAGCAGACATCTTAACCTTTTTATACATTCAGAAAATGTAACTTTGATTGCTACAAAAAAAAGAAAACTGCTTATTTTGTGTGACATCACTCCACATCACCACCATGCTCCTCCAAATCAGGCATGTCTTCATATCCTTCCTGCTCCTCCTCCCTCCTTTGCTCCTCTAGCTTCCTCTTCTCCTCCTCCATCTTCTTCTGCTCCGCCATCAATCTTCTCATCTCTTCCTCCACCTCCTTCCTTTTTAAATTCTGCATCTCTTGTTCCTCCCTGCTCTTCCTTTGCTCTTGGATCTCCTCCACCTTCTTCTTGTTCTCAGGCGTGTCGTAGGCCCACTCCTCATCCGAGTCGCTGATGTCGTCATCGTCGATGTCCCAGTCGGGCTGGTAGGTCTCCTGGACTTCGTTCAGGTCGTCATCTACAGGCTCCGGCTCAGGCTTGTAGTTTGGGTCCTCCAGTTTGCCCCAGGCCACCTGGTCAGCCTTGCGGAGCGTGATCTCCACTTTGGACGGGACCATGTTGACTGAGCTCTGTTTGACATTGACCACCTGAAAGTTCAATGGAGGTCAACAATCATTCCATTCCTGCAGACTCTCTCCATCAGATGATATATATAGCTTTAGCAAGTTTTTAAAGAACATTTGAATATCATTTTCACTACAGAATGAAATGAAAGACATAAAAACATGCTTTTAGATCTACTTTTTGTCATTAGCTTGGAAACTAAGTGTTTATTTTTATAGAATAATATCCTGTAGAATAGAATCCAAAATGATGCCTCTTTAATAAACCTTCATGTTTTGTCCTTAAAAACTAAAAATGCAAATAGATTTGAAGATATTTGTGGAAGCATAAATATTCCTTGGCCTATTTGTGAGATAAAATATTTTGCCTAAATAGGATTGTTTAGAAGTCTTGCAGCAGTCTGTTTGCCTTCATGCCGTGTTTATCTGGCTAAACTTGATGTCCTTGATGAATGTGTTTTGTTCTTGGGAATAACCAAATGTTAAAGTCTGATAAAGTTTCCTTATGCAGGGGGTCCGTTCCCCTACACTGCAAAAAGTTTAAATCTTAATAAGTCATTTTTTCTTAAAATCAGTGCATTTTTTCTTGAATTGAGGAGGTAAGAAAGGTAAGGAACTAGACAATTTATATTTAAAATAAGAAAAAAACAATTGCAATGTCTTATTGCAAGTGCATTTTATCTAATTATCTTATTTTAGATATATTATTATAGTATGAGTAAAAATACTCATTCCATTGGCAAAACCTCTTACATACTCAAATTAAGGGTAAATACACTTAATTTAAGTAATCTTTACTTATTTCCTTTTTTTTTTTGCAGTGTAGGGGGAGTGTGTGTGATTTTGTAAGCTATAAATGAACTGAAATGCCTCAGTCAGAGCTCTATCTCTCCGTCCAAGGACATTAAATACATTTTAACATTATTTCTTGCAAGAAATGCCTCAGCTTCCTAATTCACATTTTTATTAAAGATATTTAACAAAAACGAAAGTAGAAATCTTAAGGCCATGTAATATTTGTGGATCTAAAGGATCTTTATTCAGCTGGTCTCGTGGTAAAACGGCTCTTTGGATTTAAAAGTATATATAAATACTAATTGTTTTATTTAAAAAGCAAACATTTGTGATTAAAAATAGCCTCATCATAAACTAGATCTTTACTGCCCATTATTGGACCCATGTTACTGAAGATCAAAGTGAGTTATTAAATTAAAGGTTATTTGTGTTACTTACCCCCCAAAGGTGGAATTCTCTTTTGAAAATCTTATTCTTCTCAAACTGGATTTGACATAAAAGCTGCAAGAGAAAAAAAAGAAGGGAAACTTGAAAAAAAAAGTATAGAAGCTGCATGAAGCTACATTTATATCCCAAAACTTATCATAAAATGTTTACCATGAATCCACGCGGTGAATGCAATGTGTAAAAGTCACTGAGCTCCGTTTACAGAAAGGAATTACATTATATTTATAACATGAGAAACATGGAAGCTATTCCTCAGGGGCATAGTATTTATATTGTCAAAACACTTTACAGTATTTTATGTGTTTCTTTTTTAACTCTTCACTATTGCGTTATTCTTATACACTTTTCTAAGGTCCACATTTGTGTGAACATTTTTTCTAGAACCTTTTTGCTGCTGTAAACACCAGAATGTCCCCATTTTGGGACAATAAAGGGATTTTCTATTCTAAAAAACCAACCTTGGAGTTGGTCATTCTTAGATTTAAAAACTAGCTGTTAACCTTTTATTTAAAAAAAATGTGTGGTCATTGAGGAAAAGGAGAAGAAAATTGTAATAGAAACAAAAAGTAAAAACTAACTTTGACTTAAAAATAGGTTGCAAAGGGAACATAGTGGGAACCTGATCACCATTTTTTTAATAAAGGGCTGTCTAATGAGCTTGATCAGTGTTTAAGGGCTGTTTCTTTTTCTCTGATATTTAAAAACATAACTTGATGCATAGTGAAATCTCAGGGTGGCATGTGAAGGTATTTCTGTCAGTATGGCCACCAGCAAACCGTCCTGATAAAACAACTGAAGACTCCTGACTTTGGTACGAGTCAGACTGTTGCATCAGCACAGTTCGGGTTTCTGCCTGTGATCCTACAGATGGAGACCAGCTCCTCGTGCATCTCTTTCTCAGACTTAGAAACACCAAGCTGACCTCAGAAAGTCTCAGGAAGCTTCGCACTAAGACATTGCAACCAAACACCACAAGGACCTATCATGCAGGATGAATTGGGGTTTGCTTTATAAAAGTTCAACAAAATGAAACTTGCTGCAACTTTTCAAACAGTTGTTAAATTATAAAGCCAAATAATAACAACTTTGGTTCTTAAATCAAGGTCATCTGGTTAGAGTTTAATTCTGATGAGTTGTTCTTAGTTCTTGCTCAGGTATATATATATATATATATATATATATATATATATATATATATATATATATATATATATATATATATATATGTGTGTGTGTGTGTGTTTTGGGTGAACAGCAAGTAATTTGGGGGGTTATTAACTCTGCATATGTACAATTTTTTCTAAGCTGCATCAGTATGAAGTGTTTGTTTTAGTTTATATACTCATCATTCTACTCACCACTGTTGGGTTAGCTTCTATGGCGCAGAAATCAGGGTTTGAGTTCTTGGCGTAAATCGTTACCACGACTGTGTTTCCGGTTTGGTGCCAGTCATGTCGACATGCCACCTTCTTCTTGTCCTGACAATAGATACATTTGCAAATAAGCATTTGTTTTAAGAAAAAACTGCTCCTGAGAAGGAGAATGGAGATCTTAGATAGATCACGCTGTGTTTGCCATAAAAAAAAAACAAATTGTGCACCCCTGATACAGTAAGATCTAGATCAGAGGTCTTCAACAGGGGTCCGTGACCCCTAGGGGGTCCGCGGAGGCACTGCATGGGGGTCGCGAAACTTTTGGTTGATTCATTTTTTTCTTTTTATATTCCCTCCTGAATTGAAATGTCTTTAAATCCACATTAACATGAATTCAACACACGGTAGTAAACAGATGAATGGAGGCAGAAGATGTCTTTCAGTCATCAATGCACACATTCAGCGACACACAGGAGCTCTTTCAAGCTGGACACCGTTTCATTCACAACACCTGTCCCATCAACCAGGAATCAGAAATACTTAGGGCGACAGTGGCGTTGGATGTAGGAGTTTGCCCTGAAATCGAAGGGTTGACTTCACCTGCATTGTCTACTGATGGTGGTCGGCACCAGTGTACGGCAGCCCCGCTTCTTTCAGTGAGCCCCAGGGCAGCTGTGGCTACAATGTAGCTTGCTACCATCTGTGTGTGATTGGGTGAATGAATGTAGTGTAAAGCGCTTTGGTCAATTCTCCTAACTTGAATAAAGGCGCGATATAAGTACATGCCATTTACCATACTTTGATAATCCCTGGAAGAAATTACTTTCCTTACATTACTCCATCTGTAATAGAGTGACTATAGGACCAGGTTGATAGAACACAATTTCATACAATATATATAATTAGGGGGTCCCCACTCCATCTTGTCATCAGTTTGGGGGTCCTTGGCCTGGAAAATGTTGAAGACCCCTGATCTAGATGATCTAGCTCATTGAAGTCCCACTCTGCCTGTTGATGTTCTTTCTCCAGGTGGTTCCTGTACCTGTTTTGCAACCCAGCGGTGTTTCCCTGTGGTGCAGCCTTTCTGGTCCAGGAAAGCATTGAAGTCTGTCGTCTTTATGCAGCAGCAGCTCCAGTATTTGTACCTAAATAAACAAACGATCACAGTTGGCAGCAGAGGGAAGAAAACAAGCAAGTTCAGAATTGGTGAAGCTTTATTTTATAATTCGCTTTCTACTGGAGCCAGTTATTTGATGATTTCAACATCCGAGCTGCTTTCCCTTTCATGGCCTTTACTCTTGATTTGTTTACACTCCAGCTTTATAGAGCCCATGTAATTGCTGTTTGGGAGCAGAGCCATGCAAGTGTGGTGATGTTGGAATAACGGATTAGACCTTGGGCAAACAAGGGGAAACACACAACTGTGAATTTCTTTTCTCTTACCCCTCATGAAAGACAGGCGCTCCAGGGTGGTGACTGCAGACCTCCATGTCTGTATCTGGGCCTTGATAGACCTGAATAAACAGATAAATCATCAATTAATCCTGAATCACAGCATGAGGTCAGCAGTCAGTATGTGTTTGGATGCAAACATCTGCATCTTGGGCATATTTAGACCCATAAACCTTTGGTGCAGAATCTATAGTTTAATTAGAAGGTATCACTGAAACCCTTGTTTGACTTGTCTTATCAGCACAGACCTGGAAAACTTGCAAATGAGCAATGGATGCTATAACTAGAATTGTCCACTAGATGGAGCTATTACACCTCCAGGATTCCAAAAACCAAGAGGAGAGAATGAAAAGACAGCAGTGTTGGTATTTTCCCCCATCTGGCTGTTTTTCTGAGGATCTGGGTGAGCTTCTGTAATAAAGACGTTCCAGAGGGTCTCACTGTCTAGCAGACCTCAAAATATCAGTTTGATATGTTTGTCTGAGGGAAAGGTTGTAGATTCAAAACCCCTATTCTTTCCACCTAAAACCTGGCATAACCGGAAATAAGACATCTTGATTTGTTTTTGTTTTTTTTCACATCAGCTCAGTTAGAATAGAAGGAAACCATCTAACACCGGACAGATTTTCTAATAGATTTAGTGATGGACTTTGACTAGGCCATTCTGATGTAATCTATTCTCCCATTCTGCAGCATTTGTTAGTTCAGCCCCTAACTTTATGATCTTTCTGCTTTGTCCCTGTTTGGCCTTTAGCTGGGCTGCTGCCATCAACACATTCCTTAATAGACTAAAGAGTTGGGCCCAATTTTCCAGTGCTTGGTCCTGTTTCTCTGCTAGACATTGCTACATGCTCAGGTTGTGCATTAGTTCATTACTATTGGCATAAAAAACGGCTAGGAGTTCGTCAGTTTAACTGTTTCTCTCCCAGACGGAGGCTTCCTTGTGGAAATAATTTACAGTTACTCTTCTAACCCAGAAGGTATTTAGAGACCAGTGCTTCTATGTTGCTCTTGTAGGTCTGCTTCTGTCTCTTTGAACCCCAATCAGACTCGGCCGCTTAGCCTGGCTCTGCTGGAGGTTTCTTCCTGTTAAAAGGGATTTTTTCTCTCCACTGTCGCTACAAGCATGCTTAGTGTAAGAGATTGCCTTCTAGTCAATGAGTTGATGCAATCAGCTGGTTTTCCTTTGACAGGAAACTTTGACCCAGTCTGACTGTATGATCTTGTCGAATTGTCTCTAAGGAAATTACCTCTGGTCAATTGTCTCAAGCTTTTTTTTCTGCCTTTATCAGGTTTTCCTCAAGGATTGCCCAGTATTTAGTCTGATCCATCATCTTTTTTCCTTTAGATAGCTTCCCTGTAGAAGTAAGGTATTTCCACAGCATGATGCTGCCACCGCCATGTTTCATAGAGGGCATGGCCTATTTGGGATGATGGTCTAAGACAAAGTTCTGCCAAATATCTTTTCTGCCTGTTTTTCTAGTGAAGGCGTTTGCAATAATCTTTATTCATATTAAAGCAATATGCAGATAGAGGCAGTGTTTTTTATGAACAGGTAACTGAGTAAAAAGGGGGATGAACAGACATGCAAACCATACAGATTTTCATTGAAGTCCTATAAACCCTCCCTCATTTTCTCCACTCTACCATCATGCACCACCTTTTCCAGTTAAACCCTAATGAGATTAAGTGTTGTTTGCTGTAACTTCACATTATGTAAAAACTCTTAATGATGCCTTTTGACACATTAGGATAAGGCAGCCACTGCAGCATCCAAGTGAATAATTCAAAGAAACAAAGTCTAAATGATTAAAAAAAGCAGGTTTTAGACAGAGCGATAGCAATATGCAGCCGTAATGTGAAATCACTGCATTCAGCAGTTCTTGCCGTTTCCTCCCATGTGCAGACATCAGCCACCGGTGCAGATAATGAATTTCTCAGCTTCTGCTGATGTCAGATCAGTGACTATTTTAGGCCTCGGCAGGAATACCAGAGACGTTACCTAAACACACACACACCCACTGAAACACACCAGGAGGAGACACTCACTGTTTTGCAGCCTGTGTTCTTGCAGCGTGTCCCATGCATAACATTCTCACTCTCTGGGAGACAAAACAAAGACAGGTTAGAAGAATTTCCAATTCAATTATCTTGAAAAATGAACAACCTCTTTCAGCATGCAGGTGGAGATTGATGGGGCTGAATTCATGGAAAGTTTAAAGGATGAAACTGAACTAGACTGAATAAACTGTTGAATTAAATGCATAGAATTGTTCATCCAGCGTCAACGTTTTCACCCCATCAACACAAAGTCAGGCACGACTGGGTTAGGTTGGATTTGTGATTTTAGGAAGTTTTTACAAGGGAAAAAAGAAAAGGTTTGTTGGCATGTATATCCACCCCCTTCACTATGATACCTGTAAATAAAAAAGCTAACGATTACCTTCAGAGGTTATTATTTAGTGAATACAATGCGGTGTGTGAAGTAGGTGCTCTGTTAGAAAAAAACATTTCTGCCTTCAATGCAGCAACATAAATCTCCTTTAGAGCAAAATCAGCTTTTAAAAGGTGAATGTTGTCGAATATCTACTGTATGAAACATTTTGCCATTTGTAATAAATCCCAACTTTATTACTGTTTGTAGGTTAAAACTCAAACTTTAACAACAACAAAAAAATAAATAAAAAAATAAACCTAAAGAAAGCATTTCTCGTTCTTTTAATAAGGCTATTTGTGAAAATTCTACAAAAACGTAATTGTTATAAAAGTGTATATAAAAAACATTTCTTGGTTCTTAGTTATTAAAGGAAATTTTAGAAGGTCCATTGATTCAGCTGTCTTAACAGATGAAGCCAAGAAGCTCCTTCTAACTCTGGAGGAGCTCCACAGCTCAGGTGGAGGACATCCGTCAACAGGATATTGCTGTTCACAATCGCAGCTTTTAAAAAAAAGAACTTGTGTTTGCAGTTTTGTCATAAGCCAGGTGACAGATGGGGACCAATCTGAACACAGAATCTTTCCCTGCAATCAATAGAAATCTAAGTTCATTTTTATTAAAATCGGTTATTATTTTTTTCTTGAATTGAGCAGGTAAGTGGGTCTATTTAGACTTGAAAATAAAAATAAGCAAATGCAGTCTCCTATTTCAAGCACATAATATTTAATTATCTTATTTCAAGGGGTAAATAAATCCATTCTATTGGCCAATTAACTTATTAAGCTACTGAAATTAAAGGTAAATAAACTCATTTAAAAAAATTCTTTAGATTGTTTTTGCAGTTCCTGAAACACAGCGGTGGCAGCATCATGCTATGGGGATGCCGCCCTAATGGGAGGCCAAACGGGAAATAAAATCAATGTATGTAAGTTAAACTTCATAGTTATTGATAACTTTGTGTGGGTGCATCATAAACAAAAGTCAATATTGTGCATATTTACTCACACTGGAAAAAACGATATAGAAATAAGTAAAAATGTCTTAAATTAAGTGTATTTACTCTTAATTTGAGTAGGTAAATGAGATAGTTTGCCAATGGGATGATTATTTTCACTCTTAGAATAATATAATTAGATAATATGCGCATGAAATAAGACAATGCAATAGTTTTTTCTTAATTTAAATGTAAATTGTCTGGTTCTATTGGTGAAATGTCTCACTTTCCTCCTCAATTCAAGACAAAATGCACTTTTTTAAGATAAAATGACTTATGTAGATTTAGATTTATTGACGTGAGACAAATTGATAGAAAAATACAAATAAACACCTGAAAAATTAACTGCATCTCTGATTCTCCTGCCTGATTGTTGGATAAGTTGGCCTCCGTTTTCCTGAAGCAACGTTTGAGAGTGTGAGTTCATTTAAAGCAGAATAGAATCATGCAGCATGTTTCATACGACCCTGGATGTTTCAGAGTAGAAGGATATAAGAAGAGAACAGCTGTGCTTCTGTTTGGGATTGAAGGCGTTCTGTAAAACCCAAAGCAAAGTTCTGCAGGGAAGCAGAGACGCCTTCAGGAGGACTCACCTTTCTTCTCGCTCTCTGCGCTGTTGCTGAGTCCCAGTTTTTGCAGCTCCTGCAGGAGCGACGCTGACACTTTGTGGGGCAGCTTGGTCAAAGGCTGATCTGAGCTGCACAGATATAAACACACAGTAAAGATCCACCTAATAAATCAGCATCAGTGGAACCTAAAGACCCCATCATGCAGCCTTATTTATCATCCAACGTGTGCTGCAGGTGACCCCGCCCTGACCTCTGAATGAACACATGCACAGCCTGGATCTAACGGGGATGTCTTAGCAAACCGAATCCCCTCAGATGAGCAGCGGGGGCTGGGAGGGGCTCCTCACCTGGGCCTCTCTTTCTGCAGCGCCTCGGCGGATTTGGGGCCCTGATAGATGATCTCCTGGCCGTTGGTGTGTGTGATCTGGCCTTTGTCTGAGGACACCTCGGGCCTCAGAGGCTCCTGAGGCTTGACGTTGCTATGGCGCCCACGGGTGCAGCCCTGTGGAGGGAGAGGAGAGGTACTGTCAGGACAGGACCTCCTCTACTTTGGATACACTGCGGATTGGAGTTTAAGAAAATACAGAAAGTGTTATAAAAATGTCTTCCTTGTTAGGAAAGCTTCTCAGCATGACTCTTCCTCTGGACAGAATTGTTTTAATCCAGCTTTGTTGGAGGTTATTTCATGTATAACAAACCAGTTTAAACTCATATCACTTCATTTCAGTTGGATTTAATTTCCAGCCTTTGACTAGGACCTTTATTTATAGATTTTAATGTTTTTATAAGATGAAAGTCACTGAGCTTAAAGCTGTAAACATCCCATAGGATCCACTGCTAGAGAGCAGAGTTACATGGCTCCTTCAAAGAAAAGCTCAGGTCTCAGAGTAGCATAGCAGTCCCAGACCATCATACTGCCACCACCTTGTCTGCCTGCAAGTAGGGTATGGTTGGTTTGTTTGAAAAGTTGGTGTCAGCAACTTTTCCTACTTATGAATTTGAGACCTTTTTGCCTGCTTCATGTTGTCAACAAGGTTCTGCCTTAAGTGATTTCTTGATTCAATCTGCCAATATATTACTATTTATTATTACGGTATTAACATCTAAAAGATGTTAAGATATTCAGATTTCATGAAGTTGTGACAGATAATCAGGAACGAGTAAAACTGCAACTCCTGTTCCTGAGGCCGTAGCTGTAAAATTCGAATCAAATGTTGACGCAAAGAGCATCGATTTGCATGATGTTTGTCCTGCAGAATTATACAGAAACACCAGGGACAAAATCTGTTAATTGTTAGGTTACATATTTAGAAAATAGGTTTATTTAGTTTAATAATGAAATGATGCGTTCCTTTAAACAGGAGCCTGGTTAGAGTGTATCCATATTATTCCACGCCGTCCTTAACACCCAGCTCTACTGAAGTAATCTTTGCCTATTTTGCTGACACAAATGGAAAACCAAATAGCTGATTAACTATAAGCCCAATTACATGTGTGATACATCATTTGAAAGCTAACACCTTATTTATGAATATATAAATGAAAATTGGGTGAGTAAAACACAGCCTAGGAAATTCGGCTTTGCTCGGCCATTAATGGAAAAAATGACTTCCTGCAGACTCTGAGCAGCTTTTTTAGACCCTCCGAAAGAAAAGCCTCCACAGCATGATGCTGCCACCACCGTGTTTCACAGTGGTGTGTGCTGAGGGATGTATGGTTTTGGTGTTTTTCTCTTATAAAATCCAAAGTGGGCTTCCATAGTCCATCCACCTTCTGTTTTTTTTCCCTTTGATTTGCTTGATATCTGTGTTTCATTTCATATTTATTTATGAATGGCTGCAAACTCACAATGTTATTTATTGATTTAGAAAACTTAATAAAGTTCATTTTTTCTAATATTTTCTTAGAATTTAATGTCATCATTTTGAAAATCTGACTTAATTTTCAGAATCTTGGCAGAAACACTAATTTTATTTTTAAAAAAAAGTCTAAAATTAAAGTAAAAGTTCTAGATTTGTTTGTTTGCAATTTGAAGAAATAAGTCAGATCTTTGAGAATTGAACCCTATTCCCATAAGCCTCTGAATAATCTTCCATATGTCAGTGATTGTTAATAATTGAATGTTGTTTTGACACCTTAAAGGTTATGAAGGCTGTTTAGATAAAGGGTTGAAGAATAATCCACCAGTTTCCCCGGTTAGATTTCATCACCCTGCTGTTAGCAGATGGGTAGGAAGTTAAAAGTGCTTTACTCTGACTCCATTTTACATGAAACGCCTTTTTCCCTCTACTTGATTAAAGTTTCATCAAAGGAGCTGAATATTTTCTGATGTTTTCCTGCTCACACTGCAAATATTCCCAAGGATCCTAAATGAAATGCACTCATTGGACCCAGAGCTGTTACCTTGATGGAGAGAAACTCTGAGAAGTCCGTCGTCCTTTTCTTACAGCAGGACCAACCCTACCGACACAGAGACACAGTAAACATGGAGCCTTGCTGCGAACGTTTATGATCAACGTGAGAAGCTGAGGATCTGCTCACCTTCAGGGCATCATGGAAGATGGGGATTCCTGGGTGGAAGATGCAGGAATCTGTAGTTGGGAGGGACAGGAAATGTCAGACTGCATGTAGTGAGCAGCTGTTGGCACAGGCGGCCATAGAGGCCTGGGTGTCCCATATAAGGAGCCTCCAGCAGCACTTCCATAAAAACGTGGCCGATCACGCTCTTTGCCTCTCATGCTGCACACATCCAACTAACACTTTGTTTTTCAACTTTCTGGCCAAATCCAAGTCTAATCAGTTGCTTTTTGCACATTTCTGTTTGCTTATAACTCATTTCCATATTTTTTTAATCACAGGTTTCCATTTGATTTGCAAATAAAGGCGAGAGAAACACATGATAGTCTTCACCATAAGTGATCACCTCAGCTGACACCAACAACTCTTTGAGAGGACACAGTTTATGCTTTTAAATGAACAGCAACCCTAAATATGACAGGGAAGGAGCAGAACTAGGCAGGATCTCACCATCCTTGTTCTTGCTGGGGTCAAACTTCTCGCCGCAGCCTTTGTTGTAACACAGAGCCATGTTGGACCGGTTGGTTGGTTTCTCTGAGGTCTTCCTCCTCTCTATGATCTTCCCCCAGACCGCCTGTGTCTCCCAGTCTTAATGCTGCGCTCCGGCCTCTAGAAGATTCTCGTCTGAGGCAGAAAGGAGAGATCCAGAAGCACCGGTGGCCTTCTACAGAACCAGCAAACTGGGAAAGGAGGGGGGTCCTCGCCTGGTTGAATGGGAGATAAAAATAGCAGCTCCCTCCTCCTTTCAATTTACAGCTGTCGCAACTTATCTGCAGGTGGGGGTGAGCATTCCTGCCATGGAGCATGGGCTGTGACAGACAGGCCTGGTGTGACGAGGCCGGCGGCTGCTGCAGCGCGGCGGATGGCTCCTGGATCAGCTCCACATCAGTGAGATGCAGTTTCAACCTGTTCAAGGAACTGGGAGACGCCTTCAAAAACTAAAGGAAGGATGTGTAAATATTCAAACAGAAACTAAAAATTGGAACAGCCTGTCAAATATTTAGCTCTTTACTAGGAAATTATCAATGTTCCTGTTTGACTTTGTTTCACTTATTCAACCTAAAACACTCACATATTTACATTAATGCAGATTATATGGAAATATTATCCATTTAAAAGTCCCAGCCGTCGGGCTGTGGAAGCGGAGAATTCATTTCTTGTATTTTCCTCAACCCCCCCTCACATGGTGGACACCATGAAGGTGAGCTGGTCCAGTTCCTGGTGCAGCTAATTATTCCCAAACCATGACACCTCCACCACCATGCTTCACAGCTGGCAGGTTGCCTCCTGGTGTCCAAACGTTTCGGTTTTACACTCATTGGTCTAAATACAGGTGCTGGTCATAAAATTAGAATATCATGAAAAAGTAGATTGATTTCAGTAATTCCATTTAAAAAGTGAAACTTGTATATTATATTCATACATTACATACAAACTCATATATTTCAGATGTTTATTTTGTTTAATTTTGATGATTACAAATGACAACAAATGAAAATCTCAAATTCATCATATCAGAAAATTAGAATATTGTGAAAAGGTTCAAAATTGATGGCCCCTGGTGCCACACTCTAATCAGCTAATTAACTCAAACCACCTGCAAAAGCCTTTAAATGGTCTTTCAGTCTAGTTCTATAGGCTACACAATCATGGGGAAGACTGCTGACTTGACAGTTGTCCAAAAGACGACCATCGACACCTTGCACAAGGAGGGCAAGACACAAAAGGTCATCGCTAAAGAGGCTGGCTGTTCACAGAGCTCAGTGTCCAAGCACATTAATAGAGAGGCGAAGGGAAGGAAAAGATGTGGTCGAAAAAAGTGTACAAGCAAGAGAGATAACCGCACCCTGGAGAGGATTGTGAAACAAAACCCATTCAAAAATGTGGGGGAGATTCACAAAGAGTGGACTGCAGCTGGAGTGAGTGCTTCAAGAACCACCACACACAGACGTATGAAAGACATGGGTTTCTGCTGTCGCATTCCTTGTGTCAAGCCACTCTTGAACCACAGACAGCGTCAGAAGCGTCTTGCCTGGGCTAAAGAGAAACAGGACTGGACTGCTGGTGAGTGGTCCAAAGTCATGTTCTCTGATGAAAGTAAATTTTGCATTTCCTTTGGAAATCAAGGTCCCAGAGTCTGGAGGAAAAGAAGAGAGGCACTTCATCCACGTTGCTTGAAGTCCAGTGTAAAGTTTCCACAGTCAGTGATGGTTTGGGGTGCCATGTCATCTGCTGGTGTTGGTCCATTGTGTTTTCTGAGGTCCAGGGTCAACGCAGCCACATACCAGGAAGTTTTAGAGCACTTCATGCTTCCTGCAGCTGACCAACTTTTTGGAGATGCAGATTTCATTTTCCAACAGGACTTGGCACCTGCACACAGTGCCAAAGCTACCAGTACCTGGTTGAAGGACCATGGTATCCCTGTTCTTAATTGGCCAGCAAACTCTCCTGACCTTAACCCCATAGAAAATCTATGGGGTATTGTGAAGAAGAAGATGCAATACACCAGACCCAACAATTCAGAAGAGCTAAAAGCCACTATTAGAGCAACCTGGGCTATCATAACACCTGAGCAGTGCCACAGACTGATCGACTCCATGCCACGCCGCATTGCTGCAGTAATACAGGCCAAAGGAGGCCCAACTAAATACTGAGTGCTGTACATGCTCATACTTTTCATGTTCATACTTTTCAGTTGGCCAACATTTCTATAAATCCTTTGTTTTTATTGGTCTTCAGTAATATTCTAATTTTCTGATATGATGAATTTGAGATTTTCATTTGTTGTCATTTGTAATCATCAAAATTAAACAAAATAAACATCTGAAATATATGAGTTTGTATGTAATGTATGAATATAATATACAAGTTTCACTTTTTAAATGGAATTACTGAAATCAATCTACTTTTTCATGATATTCTAATTTTATGACCAGCACCTGTAATATCATTCCAGGAGCTCAGATTTCTGCCTGGATGCTCTTTGGTCCGACCTTCCCATTTATAATAGAGGATGTAGAGATTTAGAAAACTAGTCCTAACCTTAGATTCAGACAAAAAGACATGTTGGTTGTTTTGATTTAAGGGGGCTAAATCCGGTTCTGGGAGTATCGATTGATCTCTGACTTCAAATACACATTGCTGAGAGCCAGTGAAAACAAAAAGGAGTATTCACCCAAGACACTTTCTTTTGAAATGTTTTTAAATCTTTCTTTTTAAATCATACAATTCAATTTAATTCAGTTTATTTATATAGCGCCAAATTCAAAACACATGTCATCTCAAGGTACTTTACAGTTCAACCAGATTATACAGTCAAATTGATACAAATTTTTCTATCTAAGGAAAACCAGTTGATTGCATCGACTCATTGACTCAAATACAATCCCTCACACTAAGCATGCTTGCTTTTTAAATCATACATGGCTACAATCTAAGAAGGTTGAGTTAAGGAAGTTTATAAATACATAAAACAGCTTATTTATCTCTGCATTGCTTTACTGCTGGATCTCAAAGGAAGAAATGAAAAAAAGAGCTTCAAAATAAAAGCCCTGGACTTTCAACCAGTACTTTACTTTTAAAGGTTCTTTCCTCTTCTACCCATTTATAAACACAAGATATTTGACTGCTTTTTTTAACTGGAGACAATGTTGTGCTCAAATGACTTTCCTACTGGCAGAAGCAGAGCTAGGGGGTCGGCCATGGCCACCTAGAGCGGACCTTTGGCCAGCTGTGCAGCAAACCCCGTCAGGTAATTAGTTTTTCCAATGTGGAGGAAATGGCGCCCCAATCCAGACTGCTCCCTAAGAACTACATCTTAACTACTGAGGGTCACTCCCAGTGAGGTCACAGGTGAGGGGGTATAAACAAGAAAGGGGCACGCTCTTAACGAACAAGGAAAGCAGTCGTTACTATGGCAACACAATGGCATTCCATGTGCATGGCTGTAGCTTTGTGGCACAGGTTGACATGATATCGGACATTTGCCCCTTTCTTCAAATAAATTTATATGATCAAGTAAAATCGTTTCAAAGAGGACCTTTCCTTCAGGGATTAACAATGCCTTTTTTTAATTTTCTAACTTGCGATTTTCTGTCAGTCTGCCATCATGTCGCTGTTACACCCACTGCCCTGCCCGCACTGATTTAAGGGCTGAATGGTCCAACTCACTATGTGTTTTG
This sequence comes from Cyprinodon diabolis, assembly GCA_030533445.1. NCBI lineage: Eukaryota > Metazoa > Chordata > Actinopteri > Cyprinodontiformes > Cyprinodontidae > Cyprinodon > Cyprinodon diabolis. The sequence goes on along the minus strand of CM060075.1, from coordinate 13,293,143 downwards.
GGATGACCCTTAATATGAAGGCTCTTCTGCGGGAGCGAGCAAACAGAGGGTTAGTGCTTAGGGTTAGGGTTTAGGGGCTGGTTTGGGATGGAATTAAGGACGGTAAAAAAAGCAGCTGCCTTTGATTCAGGAAGTAGTGGAAGTTAATTCAAGAAGCTGTTCTAAACCAGAGGGTGGCAGCAGTGAGGCTCTCAAGCGGAAAGTTATGGCTAATTTGACACTTAGTAATTAGAATATTAACCATAACTCCCTATAGATATACAGATTAATTATTTACATCATATTAAATTGAAACTGAAATCTATGAATGAATATATGTGGATATATTTTGTCAAAGGCTTCATAAAAAGATGCCTGTTTTTATTATTTATTTTGAAAATACAGAAAGATACTCATTTTCCTTCAGTGTGATTAGGGTAGATCAGGGGTGCAGGATACATCCTGCAGCTTTTAGATCCATCCTTGGTCCAACACACCTGTATCAAATAGCTGAGTTATCCCCTCAGTATGCAGTCAGTTCCTCCAGAGTCCTTTTAATCATCGAATTATTTCATTCAGGTGTGTTGAACCAAAGGTACATCTAAAATTTGCAGGATAGCAGCCCTCAGGAACTGGAATTGCTCACCGCTGGTGTAGATGGAACATGAACTGGTTTTGGTCTGGATTTTATTTAGTGTTGCACCAATGCCAATTTTTGGCCCTGATAGCGATACCTGGCTGTGCAGCATCGGCTGATACAGATACATACCAATACCATCTGTTTGAAATTGATGTGTGTTTGTATATATTAAGAACTGCATACTACTTGGATGTAAAATAATCACCATCATGGCTTTGTCAAGCTGCTGCCTACCTTTGTGAAGCAGGAAAAAGATTAATACAAAGTGAATCCAGTAGATTGTTGTATTGCTTACCTGGAATGAGTGACAATAGCTGAATAAACTTTTGGCTCCCAAAATGGTATCGGTGCCATATTTGTTGGTACTCGCCGATACCACCATTTTAGTGCTGGATCGGAGCCCCGCCTGATACTGGTATCGGTGCAATACTTATTTTATTTGGTACTATTAGAGCAGGGGTGGGCAATTCCAGTTCCTAAACAACTTTTCGACGTGTCCTTGGTCCAAAACATCTGAATCAAGTAAACAGATGAATAATAGTTCTGAAGTAACCGGCAGCATTCTGAGGTGGTAATTCAGCCATTTTATTCAGCTGTGTTTAACCAAAGACTAATCTAAAAGCTCCAGGACAGCGGCTCTCAGGAACTGGAATTGTCCAGCCCTGTATTAGAGTAAAGGGAGGCTGAAAACAAATGCAAGCCACACTTTTACTGTAGCTAATGATTTGTGTTGGAGATTACTGCCCTACATCAAACTCATTGGAGTTTAAGGCTCCAACATGAGGAAAAAAAAGCAAAGAGGTTTGTAGTGACATCCATGAGAAAGTCAGGATGAGATTTTTCTCAGGAGAACCTATCGAAGCGCTGATACTCGCATGTCAGTGGCCATAATGTTATGAGTGATTAGTGTGTTTAATCCTGGACGCACACAGATAAACGACCAGCCTCTGGAGGAGGTCAGATTTTTCACTCTGACAGAACGGCTGCAGGAACGTTTAGAGTGATGCTCTCCTTTTGTGACGAACTCTTCATCATTAAAGGCAAAAAATACGACCAAATGCATCACAGCTGAATGCTACTCTGAGCCCGTTAAAGCCTGGCATGAAACAAATATACACAAACACTTTCATCAGTCAGGGAGCGTTTTTCATCCCTCACCGTGTGAGTGTTGTTAGAATAACAGTAAAGGTAGACACGTTCCCAGGTCTACAGCAAATTATAGACACAAAACAAACAGAACCAGCAAAGCGTGCACCACAGATTGAACAGCTTCTTTTCACCTGTATCAAATACAGATGAGTGCATTGTGAAGGACCGAGCACAAAGGACAGTCAGGCACAGGGTTCTTTGATTTAACCCAAAAAGGAATAAATGTCTACAAGATGGAAAAATTAGGTCAAAGGAGCAAAAACTACTCAAAATAACCAGTAACAGAACTCAAACAAACTGACTGGCCTTGTTAAAACAAAGAGAAAATGAAATAGTGGCTGAGCAGTTCGCCATAGAAACACATGGAGCAAAACATGCACAAACCTAACTAATCCCCCCCATAGCACTGATGTGGTATAGTCCAAATTAGCTCAGCCTCTCAGCGGAGGGACTAGATCAGCTGAAAGAGAGGCTGTGTTCGAATTGATGGGCTGCGTCCTGCAAGGACCCAATCTACCTGGACCGGATCCTTGGAAGTCCTTGAAAATAAAGAGACCAGAAGAGTTTTGGCTGTGAATTCAAACAGGTCCAGCCTTTGAGGGCTTTCTCCTCTGTATGCTCTGTCGCTTAGCAACCGTGATAGTTGACACACAAAGCAGGAAAAGAATGAAATACTGAACTTTTTAAAACTGTTTTAGTTTTTCTTTGTTTATTGTAAATTGAATAAAGACGACACTCAGGAGAATACAGAGTGGAATAAAGGTGAAAACCACGAGAGCACGAACAAATAAAGGTTCAATTAAATTAACATGCTGCTGTCATCTTGCACATATCTGATGTTATTTTTAAATATCCATTACAGTAAAAATGTCCATAGCTGGATAATTGGTTATTTATTCTCCAGGTGCACAGTTTATATTGTTAAGACACTATATTGTTAACACAGTATGTTATTGTCTATATTTTAACTCTACACTATTATGTTATTCTTTCTTTCTATACATTTTTCAATTCATTTTCAATAATCTTTCTGCTGCTGTAAATTTCTCCATTGTGGGACAATAAAGAGATTTTTTTATTCTATAAAAAGGGGTAGAAAGATAAAAGTAAATCTAAACAAAGTATGTATGAAAAAATATATCTGCAAATCTCTCATATTCCACCTAAAAAAGTACTTAGTTAAGACATTTGTGCAAAATAGCAATTTACATTTAAATTACAGCCAAACCCATTTACACAGTAACAGATAAAAACCTTTGGATAAACCAAACATTACCGCCACATATCTGACTCTATAACTATTAAAACAATTATTTTCATTCATTTCAGACAGAGCTATTTATGGATCAATTCATACTTATATTAAACTGAACTTCCAATATTCACCACTGTTTGGCGCTAATTACCATTTCCTCTGATCATGGAGCAGCCGGCTTGCTTGGTCTCGCAAGGAATCCTGGGATACCCAAGGATAGAGAGGATACATCGGACCCGTCCTACAAATCAGTCAAAAAGAAGGACGCGTTTGTCAGATGCATAACGAGGGATCCGACCAGACCTCGGCGCCCTTTGAATCCGGCCTTTTGAGGACTCAGCCCATGAATTCAAACAGAACCAGAGTATAAATTAAACAGAATCATAACAGAACAGGGTAAACCAGAATGTGCACACTCGTTTTGAAATACAGTGCAGTGACTCTGTAAATGAAACCCTTTATGAAAAAGAAACTAAATATCAAATTATATTTGGTACCAAATCTGTGTGGCTGTATATGAAGCCATCACAGCATTTATATGCAGAAAGGTAGATATTTTCTTTCTATATGTGGTTTAGTTTCTTTCTCTGAGTGCAGAGCAAAGGATGCACAGATGGTTTTATTCCATCGTACAGGTTTAAGCCGTTTGTTCTCCTGTCTGACAGGTTTAACGTGAAGCTTAGCCATGTGAAGCGCAGCGTGGAGGACGGAGGTCACAGCCGTCCTCTCCACACAAACTTAATGCACCCTTATATTGCTCAGGGTAAAAAGGTGTTTTCTCCAAACTGGCCACAGTTTTACGGCAGTAAAGCTGCTGTGTTGTTTTGTTTCAAACAGTTTTAGCACACTTCTTGAAAGCTTCCACTCTCTGCAGGGTTCAGAGCTCAAAAGGCTTTTATTTAGAGGGGAAGCATTTCTGGATCATTTCATCTACTCTTATTTCAGTTCATTCTTATTTTACACTGAAGTCAGTGAAGGGAAACTGTCCAAAAGGCCAACGGTTGCCATGATAACAGCTGTGTGAACAGTGCTGGCAGCTAGGAAAGAGCTAATGCTACGTTCAGAGCGCACGCTGCACAAGCAGCTAGTTTACATGCAAAGTCATCAAAGGTTCTGCAGCACATTTTTAGCAGCAGGAGCAGCGCGTCATGAGCTTCTGATGCTCTTCAGAAGCAGCAGATGCTGGAGTTGGAAAAATTGAACTTTTGCTGCTCGACGCACCAACCAATCAACCAATCAGAGAAGCTGATCTGGGAGCTGGCAGAGATGCAGACAAAAGCGTGTTGACCTCGTGAAAGGTGAAGGACAGGAGCTGTTCGATGTTTTCAGACTGGCCCAATATTATTATATATTATTATTTACAGAGACATTATTGCTTCAGGTGAACCCCATGTGCCATAATAACGTATACAGCTTTAGATGTTTGGGGTTTATAAGGGAGAAAATACACTTTTTTGTATTTGGTTTCAGTAAGCTGTTGTTCCAATTTCTCTAACATTATCCACCTACTAACTTCTACAAAGGCGGTCCTGAATCTGCTCAGCAGTCTTATCGTAGACTTCTTACTGTTGATCACATGAAAGGTGAAGGATCAGCAGTCAGCAGCAGAAGCTGAGAGCAACAATTAGATGATTCAGATCATCTATGGCAGGACTCTTCAACGTTTTCCAGCCCAAGGAGCACCAAACTGGTGGTGAGATGGAGCAGGGGCCCCCTAGTTATATATATTGAATGAAACTGTGTTATATCAAACTGGTCCTATAGTCCCTCTATTACAGATGGAGTTATGAAAGTAATTTCTCCCTGGTATTATTAAAGTATTTCTGATTGTGATTCCTTGTTGATGGGACAGGTGTTGTGAATGAAACGGTGCCCATATTGAAAGAGCTCCTGTGTGTCGCTGAATGTGTGCATTGATTACTGAAAGACATCCTCTGCCTCCATTCATCTGTTTACTGCAGTGTGATGAATTCATGTTAATGTGGATTTAAAGACATTTCAATTAGTGGAAAGTACTGCAGGGGGAATATTTAAAAAGAGTCTAATCAACCAAAACTTTTGCGACCCCCATGCAGTACCTCTGTGGACCCCTTAGGGGCCGTGGACCCCCTGTTAAAGACCTCTAATCTGTGGCATAAATCAGAGTTCTTCATTTATTTGGATCCTGGAGAAAGGTCAGTTTAATAAATTTAAAGATGAAATGTGTTGACAAGATAATGCCAAGCTGTTTTGTCATTTATATTTACAAAACATCAATTTGTTTTTCTTTTGTGGAGAATATTAGCCTCATTGGTTTTATTAATTTTAGTTCAGGATTTTGCTGCAGATTAACTGCATGTTTAGCTGCCAGGGTTTCATGTTTGTTCCTGTTAAACCAGTTAGAAACTCTGCAGAATATCAGTTGTAGCTGTAAATGGTGCATTCACTTATTCAGAAAAACATTTTTCTAATGCATCTTAATGATACAAAGGATTTAAGGTTAATTTTTAACACTTTTCTGTATTTGCCTTTTAAAGGATGATCTGCCAATAGAATGGATATTTCTTGTCCTTAATAAAAAGATAGATATAACCCACTAGAAGTAAGATAATGGAGTTTTTTTTTAATATATCATAGCCAAACTGTCCTACTTACCAGCTCCAAATAAGTGAAAACATACCCATTTCAAGAAGGAATTGCTTACCAGCACACATTTTTTTCTTTTTTTTTTCTTCTGTTGAGGAAAATATAAATCTGTATTTTCTCAAAACCAATTTTCTTTTTAGGATTTTTACATCACATTTCAGCTCTCAGACAGATAATCCTCTGGTTTAGTGTCTCCCACACATTATGGGGGAAAAAAGCAACCTGAACCAACCTGTCCTCATGTGGAAAAAGTGATTGCCCTCTCTAAACATAACTGGTTGCAGCCCCCTTGGCAGCAATAGCTGCCAGTGAGCGTGCTGAATAACTGGCAATGAGTTCTTGGGTCCCTTTGGAGAAGTTTTGGCCCACCTTTGTTTCTTTTAGCCACACTGGAGTGTTTTTGAGCTTTAATGGCCCATTTAAAGCCACTCTACTTCAACTTGATCAGACTTATGTCCAGACGCTTACAAGGCCAGCCAGAAAACACCTCCCAAAAACGGAAAAAAGTTTGGCTATTCTGCTAGAAGGAACAACATAGGTGTATTGCTTTATAGTTCAGCTCTGATTCAGATCAAAGCATATTCACATTTTAGGACGGTCTAGTCCAAAGAGCCAATTAAGACTTCAGTCCATCCAATTAAACTCAGAGCCTCAAAACATTGAGTGATCATTTTTACAAAAAGAATAACCCTAAATATCTACCAAAGGTTTGTCCCTTTTAAACAACCGTCATTCCATTTGAAATTCTTTTCAAATGTGAAAAGAGGATTAAAAACATTTTTCAATGGGTTGCTGATGCTATTGCCCCTTAAAAAGATGAAACTTAAATTTATGATATAGTCAATTCATTTAGTGAATTAAAACATTTGACTTCTGCTAATCCAATAAAATTTAATTAGAGCAAAAAACTTCACATTGCCTTTTTTTTTTTAAACACGCATCTACAACAGGTGGCTGAAATTTATGAAAAATATTGTCAAATAGGAACATTTTTCTCACAAAAAAAAAAAAAAAAAAAAGAAAATATATGTAATTCTGTTCTGGGAAAATCCGTCCAATTAGGAAGTGGAGAAACTGATTAACTGGATCTTAATCATGTGGTGAAGAGCCAATGTTGAGCGTCTAAAGAGCGAGTTGGGGATCTGGAACAGTAGACTGCAGACCCTTGGTCTAGTCAAAAGTCCAGACCTGAATCCATTTTTTTATTTTCTTTTTGGGATAGAAATTAACAAGACGTGATTTAGCACAATTCCTCTCCAGGTACTGATAGTAAAAGCATTTATCTGAAGTGAATTGGTCCATTCTACAGCAATTTATTTACATATGCATCTGAAATAAAGTCTATTTATTCAATATTTGACAATCTGTGGCAAGTCTTGCTTCTAAGGCGCTCTGCAAAAATCCAACTTTGGATAAACTTTTTGGAATAATTAAAAATCATCCATCTTTCCTTCTACCTTATGGTTTTGTCATTGTCTTTTTTTATATATATAAATTCATCCTAACTAAAAGTTGTGGTTGAAATGTGTTTAAACATTTAGGGGGTCTGAATACCTGTGTAATATAAAGGACCCTTCCATCGTAAAGCTGAATGGAAAAAGATTTTAGAACCATTTTGGTCTAATTTATTAAACTCTATAGTTTCCTCATCAATTGTCACATAAAAAAAGCTCCACACAAATATTTAGGAATGGAAAATGACTTTTTATGTCTTCCAAAACAAACAAAAAAAAAATAAGAGGAATCAAATCCCTAAAATAAACAAATGCACTGCTGTAAAATAAAGCCCATCATTTTTCTCTTTTTTTCTTAAATCAACTAACATTTGTTTGCCTTTCAGTGCCTGATACACTCCATATATTTCTGCTTTAAATAAATAGAAAACAATGTACAAAGAGATGGGGGGGAGGAGCCAGAAGAGAAAGAGACAGATTAACATTTGGCATCGCTGAGAAGTCGCGGCTGATCCTGATGGAGACGGTCTGCTCCGTCCGTCGGGTTCAGGCCGCCCCCACCATGGTAGGAATCAGACCTTTATGCTGCTTATTACACTAATATCTTCATGTACAGATGAAATAAAATGGGTAAATGAAAATAATGCAGATTATGAGGGTATGTCTTTAAGCTGCATGTTGCATGTTTCTTTATATACAGAATATTGAGGCAGCAATCTGAGGGTTTTTTTTTTTTTGTTTAGCAAAAAACACAGATGTGATTAAAAAAAAACATAAAAATAAAGCGTGCACAAAGAGATCTTTGATTGAACACACCAACTCACTGACAAGACGAGGACATCTATCAAAGTCTCTCTTTGTTCATTTCACTTCCAAGGGTGGGGGTGGGGTGGGGTCTGGCTCTAACACAAACGCCGCCCAAGAGAGGACGGGTCGTCCACAGAGGACATCTGCAGCACATAAAACACAATGCGAGCTCTTTGGGAGAATACAGAAGTTTGGCAATGCTTTGAGATGTACTGGCTCATTCATCAACAGTCCCAAACCTTTACGGTTCTGCCTGAACGGTTCCTGGGCAACGGACAACTATTGGAGTCCGATCAGTCGCTCAATCGTTGGACCACAAAAGGGAGGTCACCACCACTGTCATGCTCTGAGGACACAAAAACACCAAGAAAGACAACGCCACGAACTCACTGAGCGGGTGTTCGCCAGAGAGAGGGACGCTCTTTCAATGTCCGCTACAATCGGAGCAATCAGATGTTTGGATTTGACATCTAAGTTCATCCTCCACTGTACTGGATTCATGCTACAGCAACGCATACAAACAGCAGCGACTTCAAGAGTGACGGGCCCTATTTGGACCAGGCAGACGTTAGGGAAAGGACGAAAGTGTCCGAGAACATCCATGAATGAATCCGACCTATACAATAACACTAACAACTACTGGCACAATGATTGGACGAAGACTCAAAAAGCCAAAAAGCTCAGTCACCTGACTTTTAACATAAAAGGCTAATGGTTCATTTGTTGAGAAATTGCTGGATACTAGAAAATAAACCAGTTCTGGAGAAAGCGGCTACAGATTTTTTTTTAACCAGAGAACAGAGCATGCAGAGATGATACCGTAATGACTGGGAATTCATCGAGAATTTCTGCTGTTTGCCCAGAGAGGAGATCCATTCACCCAAAAACCGACATCGTAGTCGTTACTAGATTTACCAGCTACAATCTCAATCTAAAATGCTGAATGACATCTTTGAAGTAGCCCTGATCAGAAGCTGGTAGACAGCTGAGAATATCCCCTCAGCGAGGAATTCCCATCTATATTTAGGTGTAGGGCCCTGAATACTGGACCCATCGGAAGGCTAACTCGCGTTGTCACAGTAGCTGTGTTACGAATGTGCGCAGAACTATGCTGATATGCTGCCGATTTAAAAAAAATGCTAATGTTGTATTTCAACAAGTGAATACATTTGTTCACATGGTAACTCTTGAAAGCAACATGGCAGCCGTGGATGTAAACATATTTTCATAATTCAGCAACGTCTCCAGGGGGCGCCAACATCTTCAAATGACTTTTCTTCTTTGTTTCTTCACAAGGCAGTAGGGACAGTTGCAGATCAAATGACTCACAATGCGAAAAAAGCGTTTTCACGTTACGATAATTGTTTTACGAACTCTATGGTTTTGATACGGCCAAAAAAAACCAATTCATCGAAGTGCTAACACGTTGAATCAGAAGATTTGGATTTTTTCTCAACTCTACGATCTTCCCCCATTTTGCGAATTTCCATTAAGATAATTTTTTCTCTTGATTACAACTTGCGCAATTTGGTGGTTAGGGAATACGGAGCTAATACGAGACGGATATCGGATACAGTTCTTGATGAAGGCCTTTTTCCATGTCCCTGACCAAAATAAAGTTCGGAAACCGGGTCTTTCTTTACTGCGTATGATTTCATGTCGACGGCTCTAAGAGAGATAACCAGTAAGACAGTTGTTATTAATGGACGGAAATACATGTTTTTTTTTTTTACACTTTCTAAATGTTCACTTTGTCTCACGTGGTGATGAGCTCACTATGTTGTATAGCCCAAAACTTTGTAGACATTCAACACACTGGAGTTCATGAAGGTAAATCGCTGATTAAATATTTTACTTGATGATCAACAAGTCATATAAAAAAAGGATGAAAGAAGCTTAAGTTAACAAAAGGCTGCAGCAAACTATCCTTGGTGGAAACACATCATCAGGAGCAGGACATTCTTTATAAAAGTGTTAACTACGGGACTACCTTTCGATGAAATACTACTGTACTGCACTTTAAGCGTTTTCATGGTCAAATTCTTTAAATTACCTGATTGGGATTTTGTGTGGGTGCGTGTCAAGTGTTACATGTTCAACAATAACCACATTTTATTCAATGCTTAAAACATGCTACTTTATGATTACTTTTATAATCGAGTTTTAAAAACGTCAACAAGAGGCAATAACCGTGGTTTCAAGATTTTATAAAGCCTTTTATTACTTTAAATTTCCATTAAGGCAATGTTGTAGATCTGCATCTCCCCCAGGCTGTAATATTCAGGATTCTATAGATCTTCATCTTCACTTTAACCCAAAAAACAGAGGGACAGTGCCTTAGCTGACCTTTAGCCAAGGCTAACTTCCAGACAATCATCCACCTTATTGATTTGTCACAAAAACCTGAAATCCGTACGTGTGCTTTGCTGGTCCAATCAGGGACGAAAGGAGGCATGGATGGATGGAAGATGAGACAGATGAGAGAAGCAAGAAAAGAAGAGATTAAGAGAAAGAGCCTGAGAGAAAGGTTTTATTTACAGCTAAAGTACGGAAACACTGACAGGGGTAATAGAGCTACCATTTTTAGACATCAGCAGAGAGGAGAGGACAGGAAGTGGTGAGGGAACCTACAGCGGGATCATTAGAAGATAGGCTAAGCTAACACAAGACCGACGAGAAGCTGCTTCTAACCCACAGGAGGGACGATCTACACGGACACTGTAAGCACTTTACATATCTACACAGACTAACTACAGACTAAAGAGGCCCAAATAGGCTGAATCAGCTACTAGAAGAACTGAGGCGACACTAGAAGATTCACAGCAGAGTGGGCAATGAGTTTGGAGGCGTTCTATGCTGAGGGGGGGGGGGGACACACAAAGCTTCAAGTTCAACTTTAGAGTGGCAGGAGAAAAAAAAAATTAAAAGTACTCATCAAAATGGCCTGTAGTCGAGAGTTCTTTGAACCCCAGGTACTCCGAATCTCTATCTTTAATAAGACCTCGATGCTCGACTACGGTGACTTCGCCACTTCAGTGCAACTTTTTTTGCATGTGCATTTTTGCAATTCTTGATTTTTGAAAAGATAAAAACTTTTTTGTATCAAACTTGATTTAAAACGTGACCCTCAGATGTAGCCCTCAATGGAAGCAGAAATGCAGGAAAACAAACAAACAAAAAAAATCATGAGCATCATGGGGTCAGACGGTAACGGGTCCGTTACAGCGGAGTGGCGCTTCTCCTGCCATTCGCTTTGATTCAGTGCAATTTACAGTGAAATCAACTCGACTCTGTAACCGCCATCATCAATCACCTCACGTGGATCTCCGACGGGGCGTTGGGTTTTTTTTTGGTCCTTCTAGACAGAAGAATACCCTTTCACCCCCATTCATGGCCTGCCTCTAAAGTCTTGCATGGCAACAGTTAAATCAGCAACAATTTAGTCGGGCAAAATATGCGGAATACTGAACTTACAGAAAAAGCAGGTGTTTCTAAGGGAAGGTTCAGGCCTTTTAAAGCGTGGTTCTGCTAAAAAGTTACAAACAGCTTCATATCTTACCTGCAGTAGAGAACGTTTAGCATTTTCCATTAGTACAGATCCAGATTAGATGATTTTAGAGGTTGAAGTTAGTGGAAATTCAAGAGGGGCCAAAACCAAGGGGTGCCTGTTTAATTTTAAAAGGATGTTAAAAAGATAAACTAAAAAGAAACTACATAAACAGGACCCTGAACACACCATCCCTACTGTGAAGCATGGTGGTGGCAGCATCTTCATCAGTTTATTTGACCTTTTAGAGTCTATTAACAATTGTCCAACTATGTAGGCAGGAATTTTATAGCTTGTAATGAGGATAAACCTTTAGAGCTTTTACCATCACAGGCACTGATATTTAAGTAAACCAAAAAATATTAGGAGAAATCAATAAAGTAGCACTTTGATCACTGCAAAGTTTCACACAGGAAGGTTGTTAATGATACACTTCCTCCAAACTCAATTTCTGATGTGCAAAAATTCGAAAAAAACAAAAAAAGAACTAGGTTTGGAGATTCTTTTAAATAAGGTTTTGTTTTGGACGCTTAATCAGCTTCCAAAACCCACTAATCTAGACTTTTACTAAAGGAAGACGTGTTTTTAACAGAACCTCAGATCAAAACATCCAGAACCATCCCTTCACTGTTTAAAGAGATGACTGTGTGTATCGCTTTAAGAAAAGGGTTCATTTTAGGACAGGTGACCAATCCTGATGATCGCTGACAGCCTCTTAAAGAGACACACACAATATTAAAATGCTGACTTTGCAAAGATGGGTTAACAGCCCATATAAGGAAAAAAGAAAAAACACAGGTTTTGCTTATGTACACAGCTTCATTAACAATTGTGGGTAAATTTTGATCACTTTCAAGACACTTTTCTCGTGTGACATTTTATGCAAAGAACCCTCAATCCCTTAAACCCTTTGAAAGCACATTGACTGGCAGTTTTCATGATGCGGATACAGTCAACCATTTCAGCAAAACCTGATACATTTCCATGCCTTTACCCACAGTGGGACGAGCCCTTTAGTTAATTTTATCTTTTTTTGTTCCCATGCGTCACCACACCCCGTCTCCATGTGCAGAGCTAACAAAAGCCATGATGATAAATGCTCGGTTACCGTTTAGCGCTTCAACAAACTGCTGTACAAGCCCTGGTAGCATTAAAGAGAGGCTGTCGAAGATAAACAAGAGGAAAAAAAAATACAGATTGAAAATTACAGGAAACAAACTTGAGAAAATGTGCCTCTGCATCTCTCAGTAAAAACAAATGGAGAGTGAGGGGGGTGGGCTGAGAGGAGCTGGGAGACCTGAAACAACTGCTGCGCACACACACACACACACACACACATGCACACACACTTTCTCTTATAAGTGCTCCCAAGTTGCTGTTGCAGGCAGACAGGAACTTGAAGAGGACAAAGTAGCACCAGTATGAAATAAAGCTAAATCTGCAGCTCTCAAAGCATCGATAGTGAGCTGAACTGAGCAGGCTGGGTGCGGTAGGATCACCTCCATCCCCTCTTCTCTGCTCATCCATCTGCACTCTTAGCTTCAGACGAGACACCATAAACGCAGAGAAGCTCCACTCTCACGCATGCAAGCAGTTGTTTCAAACAGACACAGCCCCCCCCCCCCCCCCCCCCCTCTACATCTTGTCCTCCGTTTTGGTGTCTGTCGGTTATCTGGATCGTGTCTCCATCCCCTCCATCCTTTCATCCCTCCCTCCGCTCGGCCGTCCTCCCGTGACTTTTTTCCTCTGTCACTTTTGGCACTCAGCTTCCTCCTGAATGGATTACATAAACTGCATCTAGATAAGAGAGAGGAAAGAAACCTGAAATTATAAAGACATTCTGAGTATTTTAACTGCCTTGTATGCAAAAGAGAGGAAGTTTTTCCCTTTATCTCTTAAGGTCTCAAGTTATTGTTGAGAGAAATAAGCTAATAGGGAGTGTGTGTGTGTGTGTGTGAACCAGAGCATGTGAACGGAGCGGGGCGCCGCGTAATTCCCACTAAGGAGGATTTTTGCTCATTCGCTCCGCCGCTCAAAGTTACGCCAGGACGCTCCGCTCAAAATCCACTCAGCGCTCACCTGCTGCTCGGGCGAAATCGCTCCATGCTCGCTCAAATTTTCATGTAATTATGCCAATCCTCACTCCGGCCTCTAAATTGAAAACCGCCCTGAGCTCCACCATATTCCGCTCACATGCTCTGGTGAACTACTGTGCGACTGCTAGGTCAGCTACCTGGGCTCCTGGCAAGGGTGCGAAAGGGTTGGTGGGTCTGAGAACAGGCTGGTTGTACATCATTGGCTGTGGAGCCATCACAGGTACCCCTCCCATCTGAGCCATCTGGGGCGGGACCTGAAGAGCCACGGCAAACACAAACCAAGAGAAAGTAGAGGGTTACGGAAACAAGGAAAACTGAAACATGGTGGTGGAAGCATCAAGCTGTGGACAGAGGTTAGAGGCTCTGCAAGAGGAAACCAAACAGACCGAGCTGCAGGGGAAGGACTTAGATCAGGGTCTGAGCTGCAACTCTGGAGCCTATTTGTTTCCTCTACAATGGCTCTTAATAGAAAACAATGATATAAGGAAGCAACTAATGCAGTATAATAACAAATACCATGGAGTTTTTTTATTTTATTTTAAGAATATTACATTTTATTTGTGCAACAAAAAACTAAAAAGAACCATAAATATGTTTTTAGATCTACTTTTCTAGCCATTAGCTTGGAAATGATGGCTTTTGCCTTTTTATATCAAATAATATCCTATGGAAGAAAACCCAAGCTTCATCCTAATGAAACATTTGATGTTTCTGCTGGTGAAGATTCTCAGTCATCCAGGTCACGGTTATGACAAAAAAGTTTAAAAAACAATCCACTGGTGGACTTTAAACTCTGGTTTCCAAGTTTCAAGATAAACCGCAGGGTTTCGTCGTACAGTGCAAGTTCACAACTCACAATGTATGTTCTCACACTGTGCGGCACAACGCTCTGATGCAATCTACCTGCTCACATTGTATGTCCAAAAACCACGTGGGACTCAGATCCGCAGTGAGATGGTACTACGCGGACTCGTCTATCTGGAAGCCAAATGAGTAGAAGAGGAATATGAAGCTCACTAGAGTGAAACACGCTGCCTTGGCAATTTGTGCAATATTGTGCTAAAAGCCCTAAAAAGAAAAGGTGACGACGTATTTGCGCAAAGACATGGCTGATCAAACCTGGCTACTACGGTCGGTCAATTTTACAGAAAGAACTCCATTTCACTCGCCCCCCCTGCCATGCTTCTGTGTTTACATCTGAGATGAAGAAGAAGAATTCTTGTTTGCCCACGATGGCCAACTGAAAATCAAACATTTTCTCCCGACCTCACGATTCCTGATCGGGAGGAGGTCGGTGGCGGTCGTGAGAGGCTGATCGCCCCTGGTTACCCCCTGTTCACTACACGACGCACTATCAGGCTGAAAGTCAACCCGATCGGAAAGTTCTCGCACGACTGGAAAGTCGGCCTGAAAAGGGCAAAAAATCTCCCAGTGTAAGCCCGGCTTTAGACCAAACCAAGTTAAAATGGCTCAAAGTCCAGGAAAAAACAGATCTACAAATTACGGACTTAGAAGAGCTGAATAAAAAGCCACAATAAAACTGTTCATAGTAAAACATGATGTCTAAAGAGGCATCCTCATCACTGTGCATCAGTGCTTTGTCCAAATCTGCCCTAACATAGTCTACTGATCATGCAGGTCAGCTACATATGAGCTGAGGGATCTGAAAGGCGCTTCATCGGGTCATACTCACCATTCCATAGACAGGCACTTGTGGTGTGGTCATGGGGAAAGCCATCGGCGCTGGGGCCTGGAACAAAAACAGATTATCTCAGGACAAAATAACCAACCAGCTTCACCTCATCTAAACTTAAATTATTTATGCAACACACATGCAATAAAAAAATAAATACAAAAAACTTTCCACTGGAGTGATTTCAGGTGTACTGTTTGGGGAAAAGGACAAATCATTTAAAGCTCAAGAGTGTGTACATTTAGCAGCACAGCAAGAAGCTAAAGTGCTTAGTGGTTCCCCGCTGTGAGCAATCATTCCCACCACTTCAAAAGAAGAGGCAGAGAGCCGGGCTTTCCTCCATGAAGAGGGCAAACCAAACCCTCTGCACCTGACCGGCTTCCTATTCCACATATAGACACCTATTGACTGGAAGGAACACCTTTCTGCATCCAAGCTGCTGATTTCTGACTGAATGTTGCTGCCTTCTGCAGCTGTGTTAGAACAGGTGAAGGTGCATTAGACATTAAACCAAAGATCCCAAATCACTGCTGAAAAATCTCTTATTAATATTATAGAAATAAAGAATATTTCCTCAAAGAACCATAAAGACAGAGTCATTTGCCTGGGAAGATTGCACGATGACACAGCGGGACACCTCCAGCTGATTTTGATTTTTCTAGCTATACCTGGAGTCTAGAAATGAAAACTGCGATATTTCCATTAAAGCATGTAATTAGCTAAGGTGGAAAGTCTTGTTTTGCTTTATTTTACGACGGAAAATGATGGATTACAGTAATTACAGTACTGCTACAGTACGCTTAGGGTTTTATGGGGGAAAAAATAAAACTGCACAAGCATTATCCTTTAATTGCCGTTTTTGCATCAGTTCCTTAATCAATGTTTTAAACCAAGTGCAATTTACTAAAGTTAGGAAATCTTAGTCATAATGTAGAGGACCCCTAAGAAGAAATCTGAGAAGGGATTTTTACGCAGACTCTAAACATGGGATACATATGAACGGATTTCTCTTATTATTTTTCCAATTATCATTAAAAAAAAAAAAAAAGAGTCAGCACTGCTGTCAGACCTTTATGTAATTGTGACTTGCTTTCTAAGATGACTGGACGATATAGAGATGGACCTTTAACACAGACTCTCTAGTTGGTCCAGAGTTAAAGGTATGCTGGAGGATGTTCTTTTTCTGGGTGGATCATCTAAATAAGTGGTTCTCCTAATTGTATGTTTACATAAGGCCATCCTGTGTGTTCTTCCCAATTTTCACTTGTGGTGATCAGACAGTGGAAAAATTGCAAATCTTCTTTTGGAAAGTAAGCTTGTATAAGCGATGCAAACAGCAAATTTTGAACACAGTGTGCATGAGGAGAAATGGGCTTGTGCATATGCTCTGGCACACGTTTCATAGGTGTTCCCTCTCGGGAGCGGGTACAGTGCATGTGCATTTTTTGTTGTTGCGGGTCTTCTCAAAAATTTGCAAAATCCTCCACTATACCTTTAAGCTATTATTCCATTATGGTGTGCACACTGCAAAAACTATTTAAAAATGATTGAGACATTCTTAACATAACTGCATTCATCCTTACTTTTAGTGGGAAAATAAGATGATCTGCCAATAGAATGACTATGGTTAGGCTTAAAATGAGATAATCAGATATTATACACTTTAATATGATAATGTAACAGTTTTTTCTTATTTTAAATGTAAACTAACTTATCCCATTGATATGTGTCCCACTTACCTACTCAATACAATAAATAAAATGCAGTTATTTTAAGAAAAATTGACTCATTTACATTAATTTTTTTTTAAATAAGTGCATTTTTTCTTGAACTGAGCAGAGAAGTGAAACATATCACCAATGGAATTAGATAGTTTACATTTAAAATAAGAAAGAACAACTCCAGTCTTTTATTTCAAGTGCATATTATCTGAATATCTCTTTAAAGTCGTAGGGAAGCGGCTGTTCAAACTGTTGCACTTCAGAATTCTCCTGAGTGGTGCACGACTTTACACGAGTGAATAAAGTGAATGTGATTGGTCGATTATCAAGGGGGCGGGATTGTTGTGGCGGAAGGTTCACAAACAAGTTTGGTTGTGGTCGGTTTGTCGGAAGCATCTTGCTAACCAGTATCTTGCTAACTTAATGCTAGCAGGTTCCCAATGGGAAATTCCATTGGGACCAAGTAGCACTAAATTGGTGACTTAGAAACGACACTGTCAAGGAACGCTATGGACAGAGGAAACATGCAAGAGGAGGAGAGTTTTGTGTCGGAGGTCGTGGATGAGTCTCCTCCATCATCCATTTTTTATTTAGAGGAGGAAAGCGGGATGAAGATGTTGTGGAAGAGGACGCCAGGGCGGCAGAAGCTTGGTTTGGTGTAGAAGGCTTACAGCCGTACATGTTTGAGCCCTTGCCTCGCAACGCTGCCAGTTCTGTTAGCTCCATGCCTGCTGAAGACACAGACGTCCATCCCTGTTAAAACTGGGACGTAAAGTAAAATATTCTTATTTCTTCTTTCAACCATTGCGTATATTAGCTGCAACATATGAATAAAGATGCTATAACCAAAAAATTAGATTGACAGATGACCGTTGATATATAATTGGCCGAATTTAGGTGTACAGGCTGACTTATAACTAACTGGCCTGCATAAGATGACAAACCCCTCCCCGCCCCCCCCGACAGATTTTAAGACAGGATTATCTTTAAAATAGAAATTGTCTAAGTTTTGGGACAATATGGTCTGATAAAGAGTACATTTATATACCAGTTTCAGCCACAATTATTTGACATTTAAATATGATTTCCCTACGACTTTAAGAGCATGAATACTCATTCCATTTGCAGATCATCTTATCTACCTGCTGAAATTAAGAACAAATACAGATCTTCCTTGAAAAGTTTACTAATTTTATGATCTTTTTTTAAATGAAGGCTACCTGTTTTAATAGTAGGTAAAACAGGTGGTAAGGGTAGGTTAAAATGGTGGGTAACCAGAACTGATGAAATGCATCACTGCTACTATGGCAGGGTTTTAAACCAATCTATCAGAGCTTTAAAGGAATTTTTAAAAGAAGGGATAAGCAGAAGGAGTGATTCTCTTCTTAGAGATCTAGAGAAAAAAAATAGAGTTTTTAGGCCAGGAAAGGTGAAGCTGTGAACAGATCTCAGGAAGCAATCGATCTAATTGATCTGTATACGCTTGTAGCTTTGACCCTGGAGAGCCAGTTGTTGATCAAAAACACTTATCAATCCGTCTAAGCTATAAGAAGAAAAAAAAAGACTCAATTCAGGCTCTTTGATCAAAGATATTTATCGCCTCCTCAGTAACACCAATGGTTAAGAGTTTACGTTTTTTTTAGTCGACTTTACAGTCACCTGCAGTTTAATCTCATTAATTCACAGACCGTCTGTCTTTCAGTTTCACAGCTCCTTGTCATCAATCGCTGCTTTTCTTTTCTAAACATGACAGCATGACAGAGAGAGAGAAAAAATGAGAAGCCTTTTATGCAGAGCTCCAGGTTCTCCCTCCTTCTTGGCGTCCATCTGTCTTCGCACACAGCTGTTGGCCTTCACTGCGCCTCCCTCCACCTTTATCTGTTGGCGTCTGCCTTCTAATGCTCATTCATTCCCCCTGCCTGCCGAATCGTTTGTCTTTCACCTGCCTCATTTTTTCCCCCTGCATCCTTTCTGCTGTATTTTGGGCAGTTGGAGGTGAGCTTCCTTTTCTTCTCTGCAGTCAGATTTCCTGCCCACTTAGCCTCCTGCACAGCTAAGCGTTGGTTAAATGAGTGAGACGCCTGCAACTTAAAATGCAAGATGTGTTGCCAGCTGAGACTGTTGCAACTCTCTGTCCTGAATGTCTGATGTAAGTGTCTAATCAGCCGGTTTAATTGCTCCTCTGCTACCTGGGATGTCTTCTAAAATGCTTTCACAACCTATAACAAGTTTTTATGGAAGTCGTTTGCCGTTTTTTAACCACATCTGTTAGCAGTAGCACTGCATGTCAGATTGCTCCTAGTTCAGGTCTTTTTTCTCTTCAATCCGTCTTTATTTGGCCTGTTTAGCTAAAAGCAGGCACAATGTAAATACTGCGAATCACATCTCACTCCCTTACATTCTTTCAGACATTATTGTAAAAAAAAAAAAAAAAAAAAACTATTTCAGCCCCCTCTATTTTAAATTTAAAAAAATCAGACAAACAAAAACAAAAAAATCAGAATATATTAAAAGAGTGAGAAAAATAATGAATATCAAGTAAAATTCTGTTTGATACCTCTTACTATGTTTAAATTGCCTTAATTTGGGTTCATTCAATTTACCACCGCGTAGAAACCCTGAAATCAAGCAGCCAAAGCAATGAGCTGAGAGAATTACATAGGATACATTTCCAAACGGACTAGAAGCAATAATGCCTGATAGCTAGCTATGCTATGCCTCAATAAAACACAGCAGTCCTGGTTGACCTACCAGGAAAGTCTGGTTTTTCCTGAGATGGATCTTTCTCTACAGACCTCAGAGTGCGGCAGAAGTTCTCCTTCCAGCAGGGTCCTCAACCATCATCATACAACCAGAGCTATAGCGACTCGAGGCTAACGATATACCCTTATACTTTATCTTTAAAAAAATAATCCCACTTAAATACATTGAAGTTTGTGGTTTTAACATGAGAAATTTCTGCTTTTTTTCTAGGCTTTCTAAAATGCTTTAAAGCTGTTCTTAGAAATCTGGAATTAAATGAAAGCCAAAGCAAAATGTTAACAACGTCTGATTAAATAGACACAGACTAAAACAAGAGCTTTAGATTAGAGCTTTCACAATTATAGCGCACGCTGTCAGCTTCTACGGCTCAGATATGAGAGAGTTATTTGTAGAAAAAGCAGAGTCAAACTCTTCAACAAGTGTCTCCAGGGACAGAAGAGCAACAGGAGGCGAGGAGGGGGAAAGATGAAGTGGAGGATAAGCAGACATTTCTGAGAGGCTCGTTGGGACTTGTCATACTAAACAGAGATAAGTACTTACATAACTAGTATAGAACATTCCATTCTGCATCGGGACGCAACGGGGAAGAGGGACAAGGGACGGAGAGGGACAAAGAGGAGGAGGGGTAGAGGTCAGAACCAGGAAAGGTGAAAACAGGAGAAGTGTAAGAGAATTAAAAATAGAAAGATAAGATGGTTGACCGGGAGAAGGAGGTGGAAAAGTGAAACAAAGAGAAACATTAACCGAAAAGGTGGCGAGGACGGCAAACAGAAACCAGGGGAAAAAATAAAGATGAGTTTGCACAGAAGACGAAGAAAAGAACGGGTTGCAATGGCGAGGGACAGATGTGGCGAAAACAGGACGATTGGAACAAGAGTCGCCGTGAAAGCAGAACGAGGGGGAACACGGGAAGGAAGGACGAGTGGATGACGGTGCAAAAACATCAGGAAGGAGAGATTAGATGGGATGACAGCGAGGTCAGGGAGGAAGAAGGGAGTCAGGAAAAAGAAACAGAGGATCAACAGGAGAGGAAAGTGGAAGAAAGAGAAGAAGACAGGGGTTAGTGACAGGTTTGTCCTCGTCAGCCAGAAACTGCAGAGCAGAGACCAGGAGGACAATCAGGAGCTGCTAAGATCAGCAAACATCATGCACACGCAGCTCTATACTGTATAGAGATAATAAAACACACCAGCACTCTGACATGCATCAGCAGAACAAAAACAAACAAAAAGAAAGAAAATCAGCAATCCTTTTGCTCAATGCAACAATTTCTAATCCACTTCACATCCTGCTAAGGTGTCTGCAAGTTTCCATCTGCTGTGGTCCCTTTTAAAAAGTTCAAATGAAACATTTCAACCCAATCATTTGCCTCTGAAGGAAACTAAAAGTCGGCGGTTTTTAGGGAAGCTGCACATGGAGTCACGGAGGCCGTTTTTTCTTCTGTCAAACCTTTGTGCACTAAGCTAACCAGCAGCTGGCTGCAGGCCCAGAAACAGTATTTCTCACATTATTTTGTAAAACAGGAAAAAATGTTATTCGATTTGTTAAGACGAGAGCCAAAAACCAATAAAGAACTAAACAGCTGCTTGTAGGCAGATTTTATTACCTTCAGACAAAACCGAGGAAGCAATATCAACAGATTTACATTTACTTGGCAAATGTGGGCAGGAGACGCAGTGGAATAGAGCATCTGATGTCTGGTTAGCCCATTCTATCGAACTTTTAACTCCTACAGATAATTAAGCAGTGAAATTAGTGCATAATGCTCAATCAGAGTCGGAAAATGAACTAAAGCTTTTAGCCTCTTTATGCAGAGAGCTGTAACCTCCTTTACCCACAAAGGGAAGCGCTTAGTGACTGGTGAGTGTTTCTGGGGGGACCTGCAATGCTTCAGCCCTCTAAATTTAAGATCATTTCACACCTTGTGCAAAAAACCATCTACATCCTTTTCCTGCTTTTTGTACTAACATGATGAAGGTACAGACAAAGCTAAGGTTTAAGGGTTGCTAGTTTAGCTGCAGCTACGGTTTCTAACTTAATTATCAAGTGACGTAAATAAAGATGTTTTCAGCTTTATAAATGGGTAAATCTAATACCAAATCTCTCTCCTTTTGCTCTCTGATCAAACAGAGATGCCTCTAAATGAGAACAGCTCTGGAGATGCGCTTTATTTTCCCCATGAAAACACAGCTGATGTGAGCAAAGAACAGGTGTTGAAGGAAAGATGTAAATAAACTCAGCAAAGCCCAGATGGAAAACTAACAACTGGGTTGTGACGTGGGAATTATTTTAACATCTTTATGTGGTGAACTGTGAGCAGAAGTGAACCTCTGTACTTCTGCTCACTACTGATGGTAACGTAACTAAGATTATCCATAATATCTACTTTTGAAAACCAACTTGGTAAAAATCGTTCAAATAAACATCCCAGAGCAAAAAGAAGTTCTTCCAATTCACCTGAATTAGCTTAAAGGAGGAAGACGCTCTGTATAGTTATAAAACACGCTGTTTAAACCAATATATGGGTAGAAGTTAACCGTATTTATTTAAGCTGAAGCAACGCCTCCACTTTGCGAAGGAACCAGCTCACAGTTACATTACGGTAGTTTTAAAAATCCTAAAGTGTTTATGTCAGGTTCAAAACAAAGTGGGCAGAAAAGGATTTCTGATGAGATTTCGCCTTAAAATAAAGCCAAAATAATTATCGCAGGCTTTAAAGTCGCACGAAAGCGGCTTTTCCAACCGTTGCATTTCAGAATTCTCCTGAGTGGTGCACGACTTTACACGAGTGAATAAAGTGAATGTGATTGGACGTTTATCAAGGGGGCGGGATTGTTGTGGCGGAAGGTTCGCAAGCACATTTGGTTCTGGCCGTTTTCTCCGAAGCATCTTGCTAACCAGCTAGCGACTTAGTGCTACTAGGTTCCCAATGGGAAATTCCATTGGGAACCTAGTAGCACTAAATTGGTGACTTAGAAACGACACTGTGAAGGAAGGCTATGGACAGAGGAAACATGCAAGAGGAGGAGAGTTTTGTGTCGGAGGTCATGGATGAGTCTCCTCCAAAGCGGGGACGAAGATGTAGTGGAAGAGGACGCCAGGGCGGCAGAAGCTTGGTTTGGTGTAGAAGGCTTACAGCCGTACATGTTTGAGCCCTTGCCTCGCAACGCTGCCAGTTCTGTTAGCTCCATGCCTGCTGAAGACGCAGACGTCCATCCCTGTGAACACTGGGATGGAACTCAATGGGAAAGGAAATTATTCTTATTTCTTATTTTTGCGTATATTAGCTGCGACATACGAATCAAGATGCTATGACGGAAAAATTTGATTGACAGATGACCGTTGATATATGATTGGCTTAACTTAGGTGCTCAGGCTGATGTATAACTAACTGGGCGGCATAAAAATAACAAGAAAAAACCTACAGATTTAAGACAGGATTTTTTTTAAAAACAGAAATTTTCTAAATTTTGGACAAACAACCAGACAATATATTGTCTGATAAAGAGTACATTTAT
Source organism: Cyprinodon diabolis (assembly GCA_030533445.1). Lineage (NCBI taxonomy): Eukaryota > Metazoa > Chordata > Actinopteri > Cyprinodontiformes > Cyprinodontidae > Cyprinodon > Cyprinodon diabolis. The sequence goes on along the minus strand of CM060075.1, from coordinate 13,269,896 downwards.
ATACATGTTTAAGCCAGAATGATTTGATATTTAAATATTATTTCCCTAGAACTTTAAGAACTTGAAGACACCTTGATAGACCCTTTAGATAATGCGTCTATACTGTCGATAACACGTCGCCCACCGAGGATGCTCAGCAGTTCTTACCACATGTTGCACAGGCATAGGCTGTGCAGCCATGGGAGCGGGGCCCCACTGTGTGGTCGACATGGTCTTATTTTGCCAGTTTTGGCCACCGGTCAGCTTCTTCTCTCCAGGCTGGTTCCATTGCATCTCTGGCCTGTTGAAGTACAAACAAAACACCGCAAAAACAAAAGTAATACATATAATACCTGAAGGAAAAACAAAGATTTTCTAGTATTTCTTAGTCCAACAAGTGAAGAGACTTACTTCTTGGCTGCACTTCCTCCAAATTGCAGATCTGAGGAAGGAGTAGAAACAGGGAAAATAATCAGGTGGAAAAAAGTGGTGAAGAATGCAGATAAGTTATGAAAAAGAAAAATCTTCTGGACTTGTTTTTAACTGGAACTCTGTGCAGTGCTTTATAAATATTCAAGGCCTGGTGTTGAATCTGTAAAGTTATATAACTGTTCCAGCTGCTGCACAGATATTCCAACTCTGTTTCTCCCTTTGTTAACTAGCTTGTGTGTGTCAGCACTCACTGCCCACAAGGTTGGCCAGAGAAGAGTCGAGGTCATTGGCTAGCAGCTTTCCTCCAGGATGAATGGCCATTTGAGGAGGGGGAGGTGGTGCGGTGTGCGCGGTGACTGTGGGCTTTAACAGGTCTCCGAGAGCATCGAAACCTGGAGGAGAAATCAGTTTGTTCATGTGGATGAGTTGGGGAGGAATAGCTGCATTTAATATCTGAAAAACTAAGGAAAAAAACTTGTTAAGAGATGAATGTGTGGAAGCAGAGACATGAATAGAAAGAGCAATGCAAGAGCAAAGATGTTTGTAATTCCATTCAGTGCAAGGGAAAAAGGCTTCTGTGCAAAACGACAAACTGCTGTTCGGTTACAGCATAGAAACTGTAATAAAGACCTGAAGGCTCGTCAAACTTTGGGATTCTGAAAAATGTCAGGCAATAAGATGTTTATTTCACCGTCTAAAGCATCAGGACAACATTTCCAGCAGCTAGGCTGCGTTGATGTGAGCTCCACGGGATGGTAAGCCTGATAACGCAAGCAGGAGCCGAGAAATTCAATAGTCTGAAATATTTTAGGATACAAGTACCATTTCTAAACTAAGAATAATCCTGGGCTTTATTGTATTAGAAGAGGTCACACGTCCTGCCTCATTGTGCAAGACAATGGTGCTAAATATTGTCCTATGGTGTCCCATTACAGCAATAACTACCGTGTAAGATGTCCATTACAGATAACTATAATTTACTTCCCCTAAATTCAAAGGAACATTCCTTCTACCATAGGTAGAACAATTCATGATGTCGTTTGTTCTAAATAAGCCATTCAGATATATAGCAGTGCAAATGATTTACACTAAAAAAGAAAAAAATTCAAGTTTTGTTGGCATGAAAACTGTTGATAGCCTCAAAGCACTTGGTGAGTGCTGAGTGTTTTTGAGGGAATTAACATAAAGTAAAGGTAAGGACTGAAAGGGTGTTGTTTAAACTTATTTGACAATTGTAGTGCTGTATTAAACCTTTTTGCATAAATATGTCAGAAGAAAAAGTTCACCGATTCACAGCCAGCTGACAGACTTGCTTTCAAAGTTGTTTCTATATATACATATATATATAAAAAAAAAACTGTTTTCTCACCCCTCGTGGGGTGGTATGTGTCATCCTCAAGCTCGGGTCCTCTACCAGAGGCCTGGGAGTTTGAGGGTTCTGCGCAGTATCTTAGCTGTTCCTAGGACTGCGCTCTTCTGGACAGAGACCTCTGATGTTTTACCTGGGATCTGCTGTAGCCACTCTCCCAGTTTGGGGGTCACAGCCCCCAGTGCTCCAATTACCACTGGCACCACTGCTGCTCTTACTTTCCACATCTTTTGGAGCTCCTCTTTCAGCCCTTGGTATTTCTCAAGCTTCTCGTGTTCTTTCTTCTTGATGTTGCTGTCGCTTGGGATTGCTACATCTATCACTACTGCCTTCTTCTGCTGTTTGTCGATCAACACGATGTCTGGTTGGTTAGCCATCACCTGTTTGTCAGTCTGGATCTTGAAGTCCCATAGGATCTTAGCTCGGTCATTCTCAACTACCATAGGAGGTGTCTTCCATTTTGACCTTGGGACTTCCAGCCCATACTCATGGCAGATGTTCCTGTACACTATGGCAGCCACCTGGTTGTTTGTATGTATGTGTGTGTATATATATATATATATATATATATATCCATTTCATGGAGGAAAAATTAAAGAAGTGTTTACCTGACACTGTAGATATAGAACCTTATGTTTTAAAAACCAAAGTCTGCATTGCTGTGTGATCCTTGCTTAATTCCTCTTTTGTCTTTGCTTGCTAAAATTTGCCAAAATTTGAAGCAGCAAATATATTCAAGCTAGGAAGTTAATTAAAGCAATGCAAAGAACTTACACTAAGTTGTACCTTAGTATAAACCTCAATCGTACGACTCCACTTTATATTTAAAAATGATGTACAAATAATAGGGTTAGTGTTAACAGTCTTTAGCTTTGGTAAACATTGCAGTTTACAGCAAAAATAGGAACAAACTGAATGTTACGGTGTGTTATATTTTAAAAGAAATGTAAAACTTCGGAGTAGGAATAATGAAATGGAAAGTTGAAATTCCAAGTACCATAGGAGACTTCCTCATCCATGATGGCTACCTCCTGCATTAAAGGAGTAAATTCTACTTTAACTTTTTTGTAGTTTATTTACATGACACTTAGGCAGTCTTTTGTGTACTCATAGCTATTTATAAGAAGTTAGGTATCAATGCTTTTTATAGGCATAAAGTAGTGTTGTCCCGATACCGATACCACACTAAAATATTGGCATCGGTATCGGCGAGTACAAGCAAATAGGCCACCGATACCATTTTGAGAGCCAAAACTTTATTCAACTACTGTCAACCATTCCAGGTAGGCAATAAAAAGTTCTACTGGCTTCACAAAGGTAGGCAGCAGCTTGACAGAGCCATGATGGCAATTATTTAACATCCAAGTAGTTTGCAGTTCTTCATATATACACACACACATCAATTTCAGACAGATGTATCGGTCAATACTGCACAGCCAGGTATCGGGTATTGTGGCCAAAAAATAACATTGGCGCAACACTAGCATAAAGTACCACATGAACCAGTAATTCTGTCCTCGTTTTGATGGCGTAACATAACCGTAGGGGCCACATGCAAACAATGGGGGATACAAAGAGCAACAAGCAGGAAACTGGAATGCTCTGTCACTCAGACTTCCAAGTTTCCATTAAAATCAAACACTCCTTTACTTTTTCTGTCACATAGCAGCTTTAATCTCTGACTTGGTAGCTTAAAACAGTTCATCAAGGCGACTCATTTATCTGAAGCTAGCTGTCATGTACAGTATGATGAGTTTTGAATGAATCTGGGTGTGGCTGGTTGAGCGTGTATGATTTTTTTTTTTTTTTGTTCATTTCTTTTAAAGTTGATTGCTTGTAGGCACAAATTAGTAGTTTCTTGCGTTAGTGTAGGCTTAGGAGTCAGCAGTCGTAGCTCTGTTGTCAGCAGTCATTCAGCTAATGAGTTGTTACTAATTTGCTGCTAAAACAAACCTAGAGCTGGGAGCTTTTGGTTATGAGGATGCAAAGAAGTGTGTGCGACTAGCAAAATAAGAATTCAACCAATAGTGCAAACGGGTTTCAACCAGGGGACTGAAAGCAAAAAGAAAACAATTGCTAATAAATGGACAGTGTCTACTTAAAGGGGAGGAGGAGGAGAACCACAGACAGGAAAACTGATGGAAAAAAAAGAAAGAGGGAGGAATAATATTTAGTTAGGAAGCAGTGTGTAGGTTTGACAGTGCTGCTGACACAAGAGGTTCGAAAAAAGACTTTCACTGCTGGCTTAGCAGATGAGAAAACGAGGGAGGGGGGTGTGGAGTCTGAAGAAAAATTAAAGACAGCAAGAAGAAATTCAAAGAGATGAAGCAAAAAAAAAAAAGGGAAAATAAAAAGTGCAGAATGCCACAAGGAAGGGAGGGAGGGAGAAAGCAAGGCATGAGAAATGAAATCACCATTTTCCCTCCTAAATTTTATTTCTCTTCTATAGTTGACAGCGTAATAAAATACTAACAGTATGGGGGTTTCTCCTCTCTTTTTTCTTATTTTTTAAACCGTGGTGTCATTGAAGCTTTGAGAATTAAACAGACCTATTGAATTGAGGGAAAAAAAAAACACTCAGTACCTCACACACTTACAGGGCAGCGAAAAGAAGGAGGTAAGCTGGGTGGGTGGAGGAGGATGAGAGGGAAACGCATTGAACTGGGGGGATAAATGATATCAGTGCCGTCTTAGGTGCTTCAGCACCACACAGACTTTCAATATAGGTTCAAGATCAAAGGGAAGAAAGGAAGGAAGCAAATCTCTTCATAAAGTTCATCGGGAAAACCATTATTGCCAGCAGATGTAAACTAATATTTAATAAAGCAGCATTATCTAAACCTTTAACAGGAGAACCAACCATCTCTAGCATCACAGTATTTAAGAGTGTCTATTACATTTATTAAGATATGGTGGATATATATGACACCTGTTGTGAAGGTTCAAACAGGAATGATAAAAGGTTTTTCTCAGAGGCTCCAGCCCTGATGGATTTATTTTTCACAGAGATCTTACATTCGATTTTTTACCTCACAGCTCAGCTAAGTCCCATAGGCCACTGCTGAATTTTTTTCAGTGGGCAAAGTTTCTGGAATTGATTGAAAGGGATATTTTATTTAATACAAGCTTTAAAATAAGTCTGATCCAAGGGTTTTATTTAAAAGGGTACACATTCAAACAGAAACACTGACAGCTGAATATTAATATTTACCTTTATGAGACGTGTCTAATATTGTACTCCACATCCTTTGCTCTCATCTCCATTGTTTGCTCCCACCTACATATTTTGGATTTTTGTTTAGTTTTAAGAGGATATTCCTGCCACAGAAACAAAGACGCTCATCTAAAAATGTGATTGCATATGAGTGGGTAACATATATGTATTTTTTGAGGTAGCAAATATCTTGCGCCAAAACATTTATCAGCGTTTAAGGCTCTACAGCAGAGGTCACGGATAAGCGGAGCACCCACCTGCTGGCTAATCCGGACCCAACCTGATTTAAAACATTTATAAATTACCGCATGTTGTTCGACGACATTGGATAAATTAACTTGCTCCTCTTCCCCTGTTAATACGGTAAAGCCCTCTGGAGCATCTGGCACCAGGCTACATGTGATACACATTAGCCTATGAGCTGCTGTCAGTCTGGGTTGCTGCTGCTGCTACTTTTAGACACAGCAGGCAAACCTGTGGCAAGCCGGGAGATGGGAAAGAAGGAGAAGATGATGAGGGAAAGAGAGCAGAGAAAGTGTGGACTGCTGGAAGAACTGTGGTGAACTGGTGACAGAAAAGTAAAATGGCGTGCTCAAAGGTGACCCTGTACATTTTGAGTATGTTTGGCTCAACCTGCTGCTGTGAAGCAGGATTCTCCACCATGAACAGAATCAAAAATAAATATGGATCCAGGCTCAAAATGAGCTCCTTGATATGTGCTTTAGAATGGCTTTGTCTCCATTCAAACCAGGTTTAAAGCTTTGCAGGGCAGCATGAAGCCCACTGCTCTAATTAAGACAGAAAAAAGGAAGAAAAAAAACAAAGAAACGGTCAGTTCAAGTGTTTTATAAAAGATGTGAATCAGGGAATTGTCTAAATACCAAACTGAACAATTGTTATTCTCAACTGCAAAAAACACTTTAGACTTTAAAATGTAAAAGGTTTTTTTTTTTATAAAGTCAATGTACAACATTGATGCATAAAAACCTCATTTTATTTCAGTGTTAAATTCTGTTTAAAGTAACAGATCATTAAAATCAGCGATGTGTCTGTCTCACGGCCAGCTCCCAGGTTTGATTAATACTTTGTAATAAATACATGAATAAAGCACAGTCATACTCAGTTTTGCTCCCGCTGTATTTTTAAATACGCAGTAGAGGTATTTAAACGTAGTATAGGATATGTACCTGTAAATAAAACCCACGCCCTATAGTCCGGTGCGCCTTATGTGTGTGTTAAATACAGTAATGGCACACATAACTGAGACTGCGCCTTTTAGTGCGGTGCGCCTTATGCTCGTGAAAATACGGTAACAGATCATTAAAAATGTCTCCGGACCTTTACTGGTTGATGATTTTCTTTATTCGGAGCCCGCCTATTTTAATTGTTACCCCTGCTCTACAGTTTAACCACATTTTCTTGTTCACCTCCTGCTACAAACCCTGTGTGCAGGTGCAGCGGTGAGCACGCCGCTCTCTAGATCGTCACTCTAGAGCGAGCTACAAAACAGAGCAACAGAGAACATGTTCAGTTGCACAGATGTAGTCTGAAAGTAAGAGTGGAGCAGGAGAGCAAACTGAAGGAACATTGTACCTGCAGATTAAAGTGTGTTTCTCAGGGGAAACCTGACCCAGAGGGGAGGGATGGATTCAGACTGGATGTTTTCCTGTTTTGGTCTGTAGCGAACAAGCATTTTTTATCTTTACTCAAATCAGAGGCCAAACCTCTTTTTGTTGTTAGGGATTGATTGGTAAGGGGTTACATAAGACTACTATGAAAATTAGGAATTAAAAAGCTTTTTTGCACGTTTAAATATTAACTCTAGTTTTTCCCTTCAATGTCCTTCCAGTATAACAAAGTAGAGGGAATGTTTTGCAGTTCACTGTAAATTATGATTCATTGCTGTATACTATATATATATATATAAAAAACAGTTAATCTGTATAATGAAGAATATCAGATTTTCCTCTGATTTATAAGCCCTGCTATGTTCAGCTGTGAACTCTACAAGAAACAGAGAGCAAAGTGACACGGAAAAGAAAAGCCAACGGCAGGCCGGCAAAGTTCGGCTTGATTCCTTTTCTCCCGGACGCTGGAGGGCCGACAGGAAATTGAAATGATCACTGCAGCCAGATTTTCAAAATAAGTCAACTAAAACATTAAAGACCTCACCATACTAATAGATTTACGAGTATATTTATGTACAGGCGGGTATATAAGTAATTACACGTGTTTGATCAGTTATTAGGCTGCACATATGAGTTAATCTGGACCTAAGATTGAACAATTCAAGCAAAAAAATGAGCAATAAATAGAGCTTATCTGCACTCTGGAATATTGTTGATTGTAGATACACAAAAGTAGTTTAAAGAGATTGCAAATTTATTTATTTTTTTATTACACAATCTCTGCATGCTCTTTGGAGCTCCTCTGGGTTTTGCATCAGCGGATTCAGCATAGATTCTGCGTTATTCTTAATATTTTTCTTTATTGAATCTCAATCAGGTGCTCAAACCAACTTTTTACCCTTTTCTTCCATCATAAACATTGCAAAAAGTTTGAATTTAAATAAGTATTTTTTTTTTCATAAAAGTGCTTTTGTTCTTGAATTGAATAGGTAAGTCATTTAAAATAAGAAAAAACTATTACATCGTCTTATTTCAAGTGCATATTATCTAATTATCTGATTTTAAGAGTAAAACAAGTTGTTCCATTAGCAAATCCTCTTATTTACACTATAATACACTTAATTTATGAAATTTTGATTTATTTCCAGGTGTTTTTTAGAGTGAAGGTATCTTTCTTTTGGCAGCTTTTCTGATCAAGGCTCTCCTTACCCGACCTGCCAGTTGAAGTGGCATTAACTGCACTCGTAGCGTAACACTTTACTTTTACTGACAAAGGATAAAACGTAGGTCCTCAAAACCCACTGAAGGTAAATGTTCACACTGGATAATATTTAGGAGCTTCAAAGTGGAGCTGAAAAAAAATAAAAATTGCACAACACACCATCAAGGTTACTTTCAGAAACAAAAACTGCCTCAAAGGTATGTGAGTTTTTCCATCTACTTCAGTTATGCATTGATCTAATCATTAAAATCTCAGGGAAACAAAGAAGTGGTAAATTGTGAAAAGGGTTCACAGGGAATGAGTTTACCTGGAAGACTTGAGAGGACCTCCCTGTTCTTTATACCAGTTTGTCATTATAGACTCTTGCTAATATCATTATACCTGCGTTGTTTATTATCAGAAAACTACCACAAGGGATAATTCAGCTCATTTTCAACGACTTGCCCTGAGATATAGATTTATGGCGCACCAAACGTAATGTAACTGTATTCAATTTTTATGCAAAACAAGTAGCAACAGGGAGTTTATTACAGCCGTGGTGCATTTATCCTCATAGTTTTCATTTGAGTGAGGAAATTTAATTCAGACTTATCCTGTGTGACAAACATTATTAGCTCTCCTCCAGCTAGATCACCCTGCTGACTTCAACCAAAGGGGAGTCGAGTGTAAAAGCAGTCTTTGCAACAAGCTGCAAGATGACTTCTCTGATGACTTCTTTCAGCTTTGCTGGGTTTTAGTTCCACATTAATGAGAGTTCGCTTGAAGCAGACGCCGATGATACATTTATAAACTCAGAAGGAACAATTATTTGGATGAGATGGGGAAACAAAGAAGGCAGAACATTTTTTATCCAGAAAAACAAATGAAATCTGCAAGTTTAGACAGAAACCTGCAGATTTAATGACCAAACCAAAATGATCCCTGCATAATTTACAGCAGCTAACCAGGGAAATATGAACGACTAAACATTCTGAGGATTTCCCCTAAACTGTAGGAACAAAAGGTGTGAAGGAGAACGGGGAGAGAAAAGGATTTCTTGATTTCAAACGTGAGGAGTCGAGAGGGGGGGAGGGGGAGCAGATGGATCGGAGTTGCCTGGGTGATTTCTTGCCTTCTGATGTGTGATGAGGAGATGGTGAAGCAAAGACGCCGAGAAATGAAACAAGAGGAGGCAGCAGCAGGAGGAAGGTGGGAATGGTGTGAACAACAACAAAACAACAGAGGAGGAGCGGATAGAAGGAAATGACAAAGGATGGGTGAATCCACACCTTTACAGATTTATTTGCTGTGTGCGACTAACATGGCTGTACAGTAGCTGGACACAGAATTATTTTTTTTTTTAGAGAAGCTGCCAGTTTGCCCAGATGGTGTCTTTATTAATAGAAACGGAGTCCCTCTACAGGTGCTGGTCATAAAATTAGAATATCATGAAAAAGTAGATTGATTTCAGTAATTCCATTTAAAAAGTGAAACTTGTATATTATATTCATACATTACATACAAACTCATATATTTCAGATGTTTATTTTGTTTAATTTTGATGATTACAAATGACAACAAATGAAAATCTCAAATTCATCATATCAGGAAATTAGAATATTACTGAAGACCAATAAAAACAAAGGATTTATAGAAATGTTGGCCAACTGAAAAGTATGAACATGAAAAGTATGAGCATGTACAGCACTCAGTATTTAGTTGGGCCTCCTTTGGCCTGTATTACTGCAGCAATGCGGCGTGGCATGGAGTCGATCAGTCTGTGGCACTGCTCAGGTGTTATGATAGCCCAGGTTGCTCTAATAGTGGCTTTTAGCGCTTCTGAATTGTTGGGTCTGCTGTATTGCATCTTCTTCTTCACAATACCCCATAGATTTTCTATGGGGTTAAGGTCAGGAGAGTTTGCTGGCCAATTAAGAACAGGGATACCATGGTCCTTCAACCAGGTACTGGTAGCTTTGGCACTGTGTGCAGGTGCCAAGTCCTGTTGGAAAATGAAATCTGCATCTCCAAAAAGTTGGTCAGCTGCAGGAAGCATGAAGTGCTCTAAAACTTCCTGGTATGTGGCTGCGTTGACCCTGGACCTCAGAAAACACAATGGACCAACACCAGCAGATGACATGGCACCCCAAACCATCACTGACTCTGGAAACTTTACACTGGACTTCAAGCAACGTGGATGAAGTGCCTCTCTTCTTTTCCTCCAGACTCTGGGACCTTGATTTCCAAAGGAAATGCAAAATTTACTTTTATCAGAGAACATGACTTTGGACCACTCACCAGCAGTCCAGTCCTGTTTCTCTTTAGCCCAGGCAAGACGCTTCTGACGCTGTCTGTGGTTCAAGAGTGGCTTGACACAAGGAATGCGACAGCAGAAACCCATGTCTTTCATACGTCTGTGTGTGGTGGTTCTTGAAGCACTCACTCCAGCTGCAGTCCACTCTTTGTGAATCTCCCCCACATTTTTGAATGGGTTTTGTTTCACAATCCTCTCCAGGGTGCGGTTATCTCTCTTGCTTGTACACTTTTTTCGACCACATCTTTTCCTTCCCTTCGCCTCTCTATTAATGTGCTTGGACACTGAGCTCTGTGAACAGCCAGCCTCTTTAGCGATGACCTTTTGTGTCTTGCCCTCCTTGTGCAAGGTGTCGATGGTCGTCTTTTGGACAACTGTCAAGTCAGCAGTCTTCCCCATGATTGTGTAGCCTATAGAACTAGACTGAAAGACCATTTAAAGGCTTTTGCAGGTGGTTTGAGTTAATTAGCTGATTAGAGTGTGGCACCAGGGGCCATCAATTTTGAACCTTTTCACAATATTCTAATTTTCTGATATGATGAATTTGAGATTTTCATTTGTTGTCATTTGTAATCATCAAAATTAAACAAAATAAACATCTGAAATATATGAGTTTGTATGTAATGTATGAATATAATATACAAGTTTCACTTTTTAAATGGAATTACTGAAATCAATCTACTTTTTCATGATATTCTAATTTTATGACCAGCACCTGTAAACCCAGAACCAGTTTAGAGACGGGAGACTCCAACTGCTCGGTCTGGGCAGAGCAGAAAACAATGATGGGGATTAGACAAGGTCAGAGCGACAGGATAAAGAAGAAATCAAAGCTTTGAACTGAACCAAAGCAGAACTCCTTTCTAAAATTTATACTTTATACTTTAACTCCACCATATCATACTGGCTACCCTACGTTTCCCCACTCCTTACACCATTTCGTCCAACTAGAACCACAGAGTCCTATGTATTCTACTGTGGACCAACACAGAGCAGAGTATAGACTTTTGGGGGTATGTCTCGACTAGCTTTTCACAGATACAGACTCAAATGTTGACTACTTCTTTTCCAAATGGCTCAGTTGTGGTGATATTAGTAGAACACAAGCAGTTTAGGTATTTTTCTAGTCTCAGCTGAACCTAGAAGCTTAACTGGGTCATTGAAAACGCTCTGATCTAAAGCAGGAGGGGCGAGTGCGCGTCTCCCCAGACCCGGGCTGCTGTTCTCTCTGTTCTGTGCGCCTCAGAGGGGCTTGGCTGATCTTTCAAGGTTCTGATCTAAACTGCATTTTATGGGATATTTTACTTTGAAAATGTTCAAATTTACACGCTCTACAGATGTCTGCAGATCAGCCATCTTTACTGTGGTTACCTCAACCAATCCATTATGTAGAACATTATTTAACCAGGAGGTTTCTTGTTTGTTGGTAAAAAAAAAGCTCCAAACCATGAAGGAGAGTTTGTGCGTTCAGCTGTTTTTATTTTTAGGTAATTAGTTATCAGAAAATCTGCTTTGCTGCTATTAAAATATGTGGAGGGTTGTTGTGTTGCTCCTTCCAATGCTGCTGGATTTGATTCTGGCTCGTCGTGCCGAACCGTTTGGCCCAGTCTGATCTGAACCTTTCCTCTGTAGCTCTGGCTCTACTCCCAATTTCCTTCTGGTCCAAATCCTGAATTAAATTCCGATCATTTCTGATCCGCAGAAGGAAATGAATCCCCACAGCATAACCCTGCCACCTCCGTGGATCAATATGGAAATAGTTGGTTCAGATTGATGCACACTGGGTGTTTCATGTCATTTAAAAAGGTCAGGTTTGTTCTTATCGGACCTGAGCTGCTGCTTGTGTCTAGGCCTGTCATCTTCATCATCAATAAATCAACCGATTGCAGGATGAAAACCAGCTGCATCAGGTGGCTGATAAATTTAGCTAAAAATCTAAGTTGTTACCTCTTTCAACTAACAGTGCAGTTGTATTTTCATTTCCTTTGCACTAACCAACGTTTAGAAGTTTCACTCTGGGAGTTTTCGTTGTTTTTGTGAAATTAAAAGCTTTGCTTCTGCAGAGTACACTGTTGCAGGACTTCTAACCACATGCATGGATCTCTGCTCTAGCTTTAACTCCCTTTTCCCGTCTGTGTGACCGCAAACCCACTTTAAGCGCATTATTGGTACCCAAAGGGCTGGAGGGAGAAAGCAAGAGTCTCAGCCTGTTTAAATGTAATCTGACCAAGATGCAGCCCTACTGCATGATATTAAAATGAGCTCAATCATTTATGCTTGTGTATTTTCCTCGTGTCTCCCTCTCTCTTTTGACTAGAAGAAAAGGCATCATCGGTCTCCACTCACCCCCACTGCCTTCCCCCTTTTCTGATTTCCTTATTGTGTCGAGGAGTGAACTCTTGCGTCACACTCTTCTAAAAAACACTGCCTCATCATGTAGCAGGGGAATATCATGACTGAGTAGTATAAGTTAACAGGAGAGTAGATTTGGAAACACAGATATTGGTGTGAGAGGCGAAGGCAACAGCTGAAGTGGGAGAAAACTTTGGATCCAAAGCTAAAGACTGATGAACCACTTAACCTGCGGCATACTGCACTTGTCAGTAAACAGTTAAACACGCATCTGAAGTTAAAATGTAATGTTTGATGCGATTTTTCCGGCTAGTGAAAAAAAAAAAAAAAACACAGCTACAATTCGCTGCCAGTCTTCCCCACAGTGATCGCTCCATGGAGCGTTTAATTATCAGGATGTGAAATGGTGCGCGCTCACAGACCGTGTACTTGGCCTGATCTCTAAAGACATGCTGCAGTTTTACACTGTTGAAAAGCAGCCATTAAAGAAATAAATGTTTCAAACATTTATTGCTCTCTGAGAGATTAGAGGTGCATTATTCTGCCATTATGTTGACAGATTAGGTCTTAAAACCATAATGTCGTTTATTACAATCATTTCTGGGACAATTTATTGTCCAGAAAACATGTTATAGTGATATTCTCCATGTGATAAACTTCAAAACAGGATTTCTGTTCTTACTGCCCTTCCAAAATAAAATAATATATATATATATATATCAATCTAGATGAGGTTTTATGCAGATTCTACCACCTGAGCTGTAGGCGTCTGCTGCTCCTCCAGTTACCACAGGATTCCATGTTTCTTCTCATCATCCTACCAGCTGGAAGGCATTTTTTTTGGGCCTGCAGTTTCATTATAAACTGTTTGAGCTGTGACACATTTTTAGATTTAGATGTTGGTTTCTTTTAAAATATAAACTAAACCCAGCTTTAAAGCCGGGCTTGCACTGTGCGAGTTTTTGCCCTTTTCGGGGCGACTTTCCAGTCGTGTGAGAATTTTTCAATTGGGCCGACTTTCAGCCTGATTGTGCGTCTTCTAGCATACAGGGGTTAACGTGGGGCGACCAGCCTCTGACGATCACCTCCCCATCAGGAATCTTAAGGTCGGGAGAACGACTGTCGTGGGCAAATCGCTCAGTGCGCAAACAAGAATAATTCTTCTTCCTCTCAGGCAAAAACACAGAAGCATGGCGGGGGTGTGAGTGAAATGGAGTTCCACCTGTAAAATTGACAGACCGTAGTAGCCACGTTTGCCCAGCCATGTCTTTGTCCAAATACGTCGTCGCTTTTTCTTTTTAGGGCTTTCAGCACAAAATTGCACAAATGGCCAAGTCAGTGCGTTTCACTCTAGTGAGTTTCATATTCCTCTTCTTCTCGTTTGGCTTCCGGATAGACGAGTCAGAGTAGCGCCATCTCACTGCGGAGCTGAGTCCGACCTGGTTTTTAGACGTACAGGTTGAGCAGGTAGATCGCATCAGATCTTCATGTTTCACAGATATTGTGAGCTGTGAACCTGCGGTTTCGTCGTACAGTGTGAGCTGCAGCTGCATTCAACGACTGAAAAAAAATCGCAGTGTATGCCCGGCTTAAACTTCATTGTATCTTTTTGCCTGATCTCCTGCTGCATGCTTTGGTTTTCAGGAATTTGCCCTTTTCAATATTGTTCTCAAACAACTTTTGATGCCGGGTTTAGTCACACAAACATGCACCGGTACTAATTCGCTAATATCTATCATGTCTTCCTGGATTTTACTGCTGGGCATCAAAGTAAAGAGTTTAATAAACAAACACGTTACACTTCTGGGATGGTTACTCTTCATAAATATTAAAAAAACATTACGTCCTGTTCCTTCCACTAAACAACACTACTTTGTGTCGGTCCGTCACTCGGCATCTAAACAAAATGTGTTGAAGACTGCGGCTGTGATGCGACAGGATGAGAGATAAAGTTGATGAACAGCGAAAGCACAAGGAAAACATTACATGGAGGCTGATTCTGTACAAGCAAAGATCTAATCTAAAGCTTTGGTAAAAGAAAATAAAGCAGGAGTTTTTTTTGTTTGTTTTTTTATAAAGCTGAACACCGTGGATTCTTTCAGCATTGGAGGAGGATCTTAGGACCAAACAGGTTTAGTAGTGTGAAGATTCTCAGATGTTCAAATGAAAGAAGCCAATAAGAAGGCAGAGAGTCCAACATGCAGCATCTGTTTAAAGCTGTCATCACAGCAGACAGGTTACCAACACATGAGATAAAGCTGGAAATGTGCTCCTAAACATCTCCTCCACTCCGCAGATCTGCTCTCAATTATTAATTTTACTTTAGTCAACCATCTTACTCCAGACCATCTCATACATTTGGAATTAAGTGAATTGGAAAATTAGTAATTCAGCTGATAAAGTCCAGAACCAAGAGCTTAAATTTTAAATGCATCAGCTGTAGAGCTGCACTTGTTTTCATTATTAGAAAAATAAATAGAGGAGAAAACAAAAAAAACACACCATGAAGCG
Source organism: Cyprinodon diabolis (assembly GCA_030533445.1). NCBI lineage: Eukaryota > Metazoa > Chordata > Actinopteri > Cyprinodontiformes > Cyprinodontidae > Cyprinodon > Cyprinodon diabolis. The sequence continues at coordinate 13,254,896 of CM060075.1, read as the reverse complement.
GAGTTAGAAAGCCAGGAAAAATGCGACCCTTAGAGAGGAGCAGTCGGAGGTCGCCGACACTGATCAGAGGGTTAGTTAAAAGCTCTGCATGTCACCATCAAAGCCGAAAGGTTTTTTAGTATTTCCCCCGTCTGGACAGGCAGACAGAGAGAGGCCTTTTTTACCGGCTGCAGGCTGCGGACCGTTGTTACTGGGTGTGGACTTATTCCCAAACACAGCATCGAAATCTACAGTCATGGCTGGGGTGGGCTGCTGCAGTGGCTGGCTCTCCGCTCCTGAGGAATGCAGTTAAAAATGACTGAGTAAGGCTGACTGTGCTGCTAGAGCTACATGTAAGAGCAGATGGAGAAGCTTCTCCTTCAACATTTTTACAGAGGACACTGAAGGATGTGTGTACAGACTGACTGTGTGGGGAAAAACAAAGTTCCAGCTTTGATGTAGACTAATCCCATTAGATTTAGGCCTCTGGACTGTCTTCTATTGTTGTTCATTTGAACATTGGGATTCTATGCAGGCTGCTGATAAAAAAGGCTTTTAGTGAACAGTTAAATCTGTGCAGGAGAAAATCCACGGATCTACCTTTGCACTACGTCACTGACGCTGTCACTATGGATGGATGATAAAACACCAACACTAGTTTAATGACTAGAGGAAAGGATCAAACTCCAGAATGTGGGAACTCTGTGATTAACAAACTGCCACAACATTCAGGAGCTTTTCCTTTTCAGTGTTTGGTTGATTTTAAATTATACACATGTAGACAAAAATGTTGGTTCCATCCATTAAATAAGAGAAAAAAACCCACAATGGTCACGGAAATGATTTTAATATGACAGAAAGAATAAATAAAAAATAAAAAAAATAAGAAACGGTCATTGCTTTGCAGTGACCCCTCAAAAAAATAATAATAAAAAAAGTCATGAAAAAGTCCTAGACAAAAATCATGGAACCCTCAACTTAATATTTCAACCTTTTAAGGCAATCAGTGCAATGAAATGATTCCTGTAACCGCCAATTAGACTGCTGCTCCTCTCAGCAGGTATTTTATTCAACTCCTCAAGAGCAAAATGCTTCTAAAGCTGCTCCTTCTCCAGACAGGATGGTTCTGATCCTTCTAAAGATATGTGAAGAGGAGGATTTTAAATTCCAAAATAGAATTTAAAATCCTCCTTCTCACTTAAAAAGCTTTAAATGGCCAAGCTCCATCTGATATCAGAGATCTGATTGTTCCTTATGTTCCTAACAGAGCACTTCGCTCTCAATCTGCAGGTTTACTAGTGGTCCCTAGAATTTCTAAAAGTAGAATGGGAGGCAGATCTTTTAGTTATCAGGCTCCTCTCCTGTGGAACCAACTACCAGTTTTAGTCTGTGCGGCAGACACCCTGTCTACTTTTAAGGCTAGGCTTAAAACTTTCCTTTTTGATAAAGCTTAGAGTGACGCTGCTATAGGCTTAGACTGCTGGAGGACATAGGGACCCCTTTTTCATCATTCTGCTTCATTCCATCTCTATTCTCCCACTCTAGAGAATTTCTTAGTTCAACCTCTAAAGTTATTTTGTCTCTGCTGTGACTGTGACTCCACCCTGGAGAGAAATATCAGCTGTGCTGCTGCCATCAACACCTTTGTTATAGATGTTTGAGATTGGCCTGTTTCTCCAGTGTAGTCCTGTTTCTCTGACTTGACTTGCTGGATGTGCTCTCTTTTATCCTCTGACATGGGAGTTGGCTCGGAGCTTGTCTGCATGGCTGTGTGTTTCCTGGACAGGGCCCTCTGTGGAGCTGGTTTACAGTTGCCTTTTGTATCTCTGCTTCTTTTTCTATCTCTGCTTCTGTCTCCTTGAACCCCAGTCAGACTCGGCAGTAGCCGCTCACACTGAGCCTGGTTCTGCTGGAGGTTTCTTCCCGTTAAAATGGAGTTTTTCCTCTCCACTGTCGCTGTAAGCATGCTTAATGTGAGGGATTGCCTTCGAGTCAATGTGTCGATGCAATCAACTGGTTTTCCTTAGATAGAAAACTTTGAATCAATATGACTGTATGATCTGGTGAACTGTAAAGTGCCTTGAGACGACATGTTGTGAATTGGCGCTATAGAAATAAACTGAATTGAAAGATGCTCAAGAGGATTTAGGTCAGGGTTCATAGAGGGCTGCTTCAGAAAGTTGGAGAAAGTTATATATTTTTCCTAATCTTTCCATAGGATACTCTCCCAGAAGCTCTAAGATCTGTCAACATGAAGTTTAGGAAATTCCATTGTTTTTTAAATATTTTTAATTTGGTCTCGTTTCTGTTCATCTACCATTAAATCCACTTTGGATCAAACAACAGATGGAGCTATCAGACACTGATGATCCTGGAGCTTGAAGTTCAGCTATAATCTCTATAGAATATTTTCTGCTCTCTTTGGTTACCATTCATATAATTTTCTCTTTAATTTGTCATCAATTGTCCTCCTGCAGCCCCATCCAGGGAGGTTAGCTGCAGTCTCATTAAGTTAAAATTTCTTAATGTGTAACTGAAGTCAAAGGAACATCAAGCTGCTCCGAGATGCTTGTAGAACATTTATAATTTAATATGCTAGTCTATATTTTCCTTTCCTCTGTCCATGTAGAGTGCGGTACACACCATGTTACCAAACAGCACAGTGACTACCTTTAACCTAATATATGGACAGGCTCATTTACTCATGTAAAGATTGTAGAGATGATGTGGTGCTGATTAGTAGACACACATTGACTTAACGCGTCCCTTTGGACACATTTTATATTTTTTAAGGCTATAATCATTTTTGTCCAAACCTTTCTAATTTATTTATTAAGATTATTCTGTTGAAGCATGATTGCAAAAACTATTTCTGACCTTTTTGCTGGTGAAGATTCTCAGTCATTCAGGTCATAGTCAAAAATTTAAAAAAGGTTTTGAATTGAAAAAGCTTCCTGGATAGGAAGTGAAATGTCTTCAAACTTCGAAAACAAAGTCCAGTGGTTGTTTTTTTTTTTAAATTTTATTTCTTACCTTTATTTGTTTTCATTTTATTTACATAGAGTTTTTATTTCTTATTACCTTTGACCATTGTTGGTTGCTTCTTTAATTAATTAATGGGTACAAACAGTTGAGTCCATATGTCTAAATTCAATTCAAATCAAAATACTTTATGAATACCAGAAGGTTAATAAAATATAAAATGAGTTTAGATTCTTGATTTTTTATTTTACATCCCCAAATGTTAAAAATAAATAACGAATGAGTAAATCCCTTCATCACAACCGATACTAACCTAACAGCTAATGGCTGATTTCTTCAAGATGCTGCCCACTTTAACAGGCAGAGCTTTGTTATCAAGCAGTCCTTCAACAAAATAAAACCCACTGTGACCCCTTTTCATTCACCTCAACTGATCTCCTGAACAAACATCTAATCACTTTGTGCAGATTGCTGCCTTGTTGTACAGAAAATAATGGGGAGCAATGGAGTCGGAACCACAAACGATGACATCCAGTCTCTTACAAGCAGCTCCTACTTTGAAATCCAGCCAAGCGCCTTCAAAATAGCTTCAGCATAATCCTGTAACATAAAGCCTTTAATACCCCCACACTACCAGAGCTTCCAGATGCATCATTGTGCTACACTTTGATTTAAGGCAGCTGATAGCGAGCTGAAATGTCAGCCTGCTTCTTTCTCTCTCCCCCCCCCCCCCCCCCCCCCCACCCCCCCCCCCCCCCCAGGAACACACAGGGCAAAGCTAATATATGAACACCTACGCTGGGGCTCACTTTCTACCACAGCCACATTTTCCACCCTGACAAACATGTAAAATGAGAATAGAGGGCGACGTCTTCTGTGTTCGGTTCACTTGGACATTTGGAGAGTGAGACCCAAGAGGAAGACATTTAAATCACAGAGCTGGCAAGATCCAGCATCAACAGCAAATTGCTTTCACCCACAGGCTAGACTGATCTAAATATATAGTTCTGTACATAAAGGTTCAAATCTGAACAAGAATTCTCTCACCCACTGGTGAAACACAGTGGAGGATTAGTGATGCTAAGGGCTGTTTGTCTTCCAAAGGCCATCAGAACCTTGTTATTAAAAAGTAAAGCATCATAAATGTGCTGAAAAACCATTTTGATATAAATCAGAATTAAGAGCAGAAAGCAGAATATTAATAAAACAACCTTCCTGCATAGTCACGTCAGCCGCTCAATGAAAATACTCAAAATAAAGATTGTATTTTGTAAAATGTAAACACTACTGCATGTAAAATAATATTCCCAGATCTATTTTACTGATCTAAAGAAAAAAACGGAGGATAGGTGAATATTTTAGCATTGAATTGACTTATATTCTTGTGAATCTGTTAGAGACAGCCATGTCCTATGCCCTTGCTGGGGCCTTCATGTGTGCGTTCAAAGCTTACCTCCCCAGGCACTGTTGGCGTTGGAGATGGAAGGAGTGCTCTGCACAGCGGGGATGAAGGCCGGCTGCAGATCAAACAGGTCACTATTCAGGTTGGGGACGCTGAGGAGCAACACAAACCCAGCAGGGAAGAGTTAAAAAAAAGAAGAAAAGAAAAATATTGAGTGACAAAGAGGAGGTAAGGAGAAAGTGGGGGAATAAATCAAGACATCAGGAGAGGAAAAGGTATGGAGAAATGAAAGGAGACAGAGAGAGAGTATTAATATTTAATCAACTGAGCATAAATAGCTAAAGTCGCCACTAAAAACCTTGGTTTGTCACAGATCAAGATTAATCCCCTCTCTCTGCAGGGCTGTAAAATCTCCCCCCTGAGCCATAAAACAGTTAGCGGCAGTAAATTCACAGTGTGTAAATTCTTCTCTCGATTATTAAATCCAAATACTTATTCTGTTTCCTGGGAAGGAATCCGAGAGATTTCTGAGCTTCCGAATGCAAACTGACGTAGCAGCAGCAGACGTTCGAGTCCCTGGCAGATTTCTGCCAAAGTGGGAGGCTTCTTCTTTAAGCTTTTATAAACAACCAGGCGATTAGGAACGATCTCATTGTTAAACTCAAAGAAGCTCCTAGTTTATAGACTAACTGCACACAGTATGAAATATTTCAATCACCCTTGTTAATTTCAATGAAACCATTAAAGGTTGACTGAAATACCCTCTATAAAATCTTGGATGAGAGAAATGTCAATGTGTGTCACATTAGAAAAGTTAACCTATATAGTTAGAGGTAAAGCACAAGAATTTGAAGAAATATAGACACCTTTAATGGACTTTCTTAAAGTCGTAGGGAAGCGGCTGTTCCAACGGTTGCATTTCCAAATTCTCCCGAGTGGTGCACGACTTTACACGAGTGAATAAAGTGAATGTGATTGGTTTTTATCAAGGGGACGGGATTGCTGTGGTGGAAGATTCGCAAGCAAGTTTGGTTGTGGCCGGTTTGTCGGAAGCATCTTGCTAACCAGTTAGCAACTTAGTGCTAGTAGGTTCCCAATGGGAAATTACATTGGGACCAAGTAGCGCTAAATTGGTGACTTAAAAACAACAAGGAACGCTATGGACAGCAGAAACATGCAAGAGGATGAGAATTTAGTGTCAGAGGTCGTGGATGGGTCTCCTCTGTCATACCTTTTTTATAAAAAATTTAGGTAAATAAATTATTCTTGTTTCTTATTTTAACCGTTGCGTATATTAGCTGCGACATATGATTCAAGACGCTATGACCGAAATAATTTGACTGACAGATGACTGGCTGAAATTAGGTGTTCAAGCAAATGTATAACTAACTGGTCTGCATAAGATGACTAAAAAAAAAAAACAACAAAAAACCCCCCACAGATTTTAAGACAGGATTTTTTTTTTTTTTAAATAGAAATGTTCTAACTTTTGGGACAATATGGTCTGATAAAGAGTACATTTCTATACATGTTTAAGCCAGAATGATTTACCATTTAAATTTGATTTCCCTACGACTTTAAGCAACAGTAGATTGTATTTATTTGTAAGGCTATTGAGTGTAATAGTTTTATTCATTGTTACTGTTTTATGTACGTACTCTTTTTAATTTAAAATTTTTTTATTTTTTATTACATTTTTTTATTTCGTTTTGTATGTGTGTATGCAACAAGGTTTGCCTGCTCTTTATTGTGCAAATGGTGCAACACGTGTTTTTTTAAGTACTCTTATTGGAAATAAAAAAAAGACACTGTTTAAAAAAAAAAGAAAAATGGTCAACATCAGGGAAACTGGCTGTTCAGGGTGTCGTTATCAGGCCTACTGATGGAACGTTAATTGAAAGGAAGAAATCAAAGGTAATGGCAGCGTTTATGGGATCAAATGTGTGAAGCTAGGAGCATCTAACCTAAGCTACAACATTAGCTACGTTTACATGGACACAAATCTTAGGATTGAAGGCCTGATTACTTCAACAATATTTAATGATGAAATATTAGACTGAATATTTTAATCAGACTTGGTCCGATGGGAAAGAAGTTTCCTTCCAAACGAGAGGGGGGTGTTATTGATGTCCGCCTGTCCGATTACACCCCCATTCTGACCTTTGGTGTAAAATAGTCTCTACTGCTTATGTCTGCAACATCAGCGTGACAATTTTATGGAGAATTAAGACAGTTTGGTGCATGCTTAAATTATTTAATTTGATGTAAAATTTGGTCCATGTATACACACACACACATCAGAACCATGCTTCTGTGTTTACATCTAAGAGGAGGAAGAAGAATCCTTGTTTGCTCACTGAGCGATTTGCTAATGACGGTCGACTGAAAATCAAACATGTCTGATTTTCTCCCGACCTAAAAATTCTCGCATGATGGGGAAAGTTGGCCCGAATAGGGCAAAAGAAAAAAAACGCAGTGTAATCGCCTTAAACAGATTTAGAATTTCTGATCAACAAAGGTTTAGATTAGATGGAGGAAATTTTGTGGGTGTAAAAGTAACAAATGAGAGTAAATTAGGGAATTCCTGATCATATATGGAGTTTGGAAATCGTTCCAACATCAGCCAAAACAAATAGTTTAATATATCAGCCTTGATCTAGAATTTCCATATAAGCACACTGATAGAAACGCTCCCCTTCCATTTAAAGGTTGATGGAATCTAATATTTATATATTGTTCTTTGAGTAAGATCATTAGACCAATGTTCCACTCTGCTAATAATAAATAATAATAAAGGTAATTAGGATTCATTGTGTTATCATATCAGGTCATTATATCTGTATCGAATCTGAAATTCAAGAGTTACATAGGGACATAAAGTAAATGTTTTATTTCAAACAGAAATGAAGTTTCCTGATCCCAGAGGAACGGTTGTGAGAGAAGGAATCCAAGTTTCTAGAATCGGTGATGATTTGGGAGGCAGATCATCTGCTGCTGATGCTCCACTGTGTTTCATCAGTCCAAAGGTTTACAGTAACCAAGCTTTCCTCTACACCTAACATAACAGCTGCATACCAATATGTGCAATATCCTTCTCTCAACTACTGAGTAGCCTATATATTTTTTACTTATCTATAAGGTCAGTACATCTCTGCAGTGCAAGTGCAATAATCCAAGTCAACTACTGTGCAGTCTGTGCAGTCTCTTGTACTATATACTCTTTTTATATTGTCTGTTGTATGTTTATCTTTAATGGCATCTTGCTTTAACTCTATACACTCTATATAATCTACTGGAACCAGAATTTCTCTGAACAAGTAATCCCAAGGGATAAATAAAGTTGAGTCTAAGTCTAAGTCCAAACACAATGGATGCAGGATGCCCAATGACCATTTAACACCACAAAATACTGTACAGTATTATTACTATAAAGGCTTGATCAAGTAATTATTCAGAGAATGACATGGTCCACATAATTAGGCTATAAAAAATATAGGTTTTAGTTGGTTTTACCTTGTTTGAGATTATAAATTTGTGTTTTTTTTACTAGCTATAATCCGGAAATGAAAAGCCTTTGAGCTGCTGAGTGAAATGAACATAATAATGAGTTTCAGTTTGAATCTATTTAATGAAATGGACAAACTTTCTGTGCATGCTAAGTCATTGAAATGCACATGTAGATTCATAGCAGATGGTTTAAGGGATTCATTTTAATTAGCATTTTTTTAAATGCAGTAGATTCTATGTGCATTATGTGCTTCATCAGATCAGATCAGGGCTGCAGATAAGATGATTTTTGACATTTTTACCAAAACAACCTGAACTAGGATAAAACAGAATAAACTGATCGGCTGCAGATTCCTTTCAAAACGTGTCGGTTTATCAGAAAAATGAAGGAGTTTTAATAGCATGAGCAAACTCCTGATGGCGTCTGCTTTAGCTTGTGCACCTGTTTGCATTCAGCGCGGAGCCAAACAACTCCGGGGTCTGTGAGATGTGGTTGTTGTTGTTGGCGCTGCCGACCGACTGGCTGCTGGGGGAGGCAGAGGGGGGAGTCTGCATGCTGATCTCCTTCAGGCGCTGGTCCTGGAAGACACAAACATCAGACGTGAGTGGAGTGAAGATGACAGCACAGCATGCAGAGAGGCTCGGCTGTCCTGGATCCTCACGGCTTTGGAAATGGACAGAAAAGATGAATTCATCTCTAAGAAGTTCATGACAACAGCTTATCTGACTCATCAACATAACAGGGACAAAACAGAAAGTTAAACATCTGCCTTTGGGTTTAATGTTTGGCTATTTTGAAGCTGAAAGACTGAGAAAATGACCCCTGCTCTATGTAGGAGCCGACCCCGTTCTGCGGGGTTCTGTGACCCAGGTGCTGAGAACAGAGCTTCATTCTCTGGTGAGGCAAACATCAGCACAGTCCATCCACCGCTACAACGGACACATTATGCATTTTAATATAACTTCATTCTGGCACGTGACGCCGCCAATAGATGTGAAAAAAATGAGGTGACAAGAGCAGCAGGGTTTGTTTTCGTTATGCTGCTGACATCTGGGAAACGGACCGAAGCTTCTGGATCGATCTCAGGTGAGAAACAGGGAGGAAACCGGAAAAACATGACACTGCTTCCTTTTCCAAGAACTTTTCACACTTTCCCACATTTACAATTCGGTTTTAATAGGCAAAAGTGTTGAAAATCACATTTATTTGACTTCAAAGAATTAAAAAGTCAATTTATCGACTGATAGTTAATCCAGAAATTAAGAAAATAATCCTAACCTCTTATGCTTATAATCTCACATCAAACATCAGACTTTTTCATTTGCTCTACAGGGATCCATCCAAAAGTTTTCTTTTTTTTTTAATCCAGGAATCCGCTGTGGGAGATTTCCTGAAAATCCCCTCTTTGGGAAAACAAACTGTGTGCTCGACGAATGAGGCAATTTCCAGCGGAGCAGTCAGGCAGGTTATTGGTATGGAATGAAAACACGGCTCCCCCGAGCGCCTTCATGTGGTTTATTTACACAAGGCCAGACAGAGGTTTTCATTCTGTGCACAACTTTAGGGTGAAGAAATGTTCTCAGTCACTTTACAACCTCTGCTGCCTTTAAAGGATTCAGAGCGGATTAATAAAACAGAATCTCCCTCTGATCCGGCCTCCTGCTCGTTTCTATTCCGACAGAGTAGAGAGGAGGGAAAAAAAAAATAACAACTGCTGGTATTGTTTGGACTAAAGCCCCAGCTGGACAGTAGCTAAGCGTGTAAGTGTGTTTTTGTACGGGTATGTGGAACCATATGGACACCAGAGAGCAAACAGCTGGACAGGGAAGCTTTCAGATGACCCCAGATTTCTTATTCAGCTTAATCTCTGCTCTCCTTTCTAAAAAAAAAAAAGATTCAGTGGGACAAACCAAGGGCGCACAGTAAACAGCAAAGTTAAATTTAATCAGATGGACACCCAGTCAACACACTGTGGATAATCTCACATGATTCATGTACACAAGAGCCTGGCAGGAGCCGACGCAGACCGCACTGCTGAGCAAAGTGCACATATTCCTTACTAGATGCTACACATCAGCTAAAGCTTTAGTACACACACACAAACTGGCCCTGAGCTGCTGTGTGCCTGGGTTGCAGTTCCCACTGAGCTCTTACTCAATTACAGTTTGCTGCGAGGCAGGACTCCCAGCGCTGGAGTGAAAAATGCCGACACATTCTGTGGCGTATGAAGCCTCTGGCCTTTTATTTTCAACTGGAGTTTAGACCTCAAAGAAGTAGAACTCAGCGGATGGGCCATCAGCATTTGTGAGCTCCAGCACACAGCGGGCCGTGTTGTACAGAGGCATACAGTGTGTAGTCATGGAGAATCAGGCTGCTGCTTTTACACATTACAACACTGGGATGAAATCATGTTCATTTCACTAGAAACTTCAAGAAATGTTACGGTCGGTTCAGTATTTTCTAAACCAGGGTTAGTACAGGAATGTGCAACCAGGGCTCAGTGTTAACCATCATCCGATCTCCCGGGGCAAGTAGTTTTTATTGTTGGGAGAGTACAAATTTCATTGCATTTGCCTGCCGGGCAAGAGCAATGATCGCAAAAAAAAAATTACTTATCACTCAAAATTACTTTAAAATCACAGACATTCGATGAAAACGACCCAGAAGCGTCGCCGGCGTCCATTTTTGTTGTTTTATACACATTCTCGTGTGATTTGAAAAAACTGGTGATTTTCCGCCAGATGGCGTGATTTTTGTCCACCTAATGCGGTAATTTGGATGTAGTTACCGACAAACGACTGCATTTATTTTGTCAGGGAAAACTAATCCATAGTCAGTTAAAATTCAGGGAATTCTGAAATTATGTTAGACTGTGGAAACCCTGTATAAAATAACTATGTATAATGATTCTCAAGAAAAGTCACATTATATTAATACTACTATCTTGTATAAACATTCTGTGACTCTAAAATAAAAGTTATTAATTTGTGACATTGACTTCCGTCTTGTGATTTATCTTAAGTTTTTAACCTGTCAAGTTTTTTTTAATTACAATTTATATTTTTCCAAGCACACAACAGTTTAAAGCAAAGTTTAGTTTGAAAAGAATGTGCTGGAAGGATTGAAAAGCATGTTAACATGGTAATGTAGGCTTGAGTTCATTATCTGACGCATGCATATACACACCAGGAACCTGGAAACTTAAAAAATACTGAATTACAAAAAACATTTAAAAAATAGAAATGCTTATTAGGAACTACATTTACCATACATTATACTGGGCAAGTAAAAATTGTTTCTGGGAAAATGAAATGTGAAAGTCACTTGCCCGGTAAAAATCCTTAACGTCAACCCCTGGGAACTCTAATTTAATGCTTTTTGATTCTCTTAGAAATCAATTTTAATGCCATCAACAGGTACCCATGACTCTCATATATAGACGGCAAATTCCTTCTTCGTCTTTAGCGTCGGCAGGTTGCAATTCCTCGTTTTCCAGCCACTTTTTGTTGAAATTTGTATTTTCTCATTCTCTAGCTTTTTCTCCACCCCGAGCTTCTTTTCCAAACATACAGCTTTAAGATAAACCAGAAGCAGTTCCACACAAATATGCAAATATATTGCGATATGTTTGCAAATATATATATATATATATATATATATATATATATATATATATATATATATATATATATATATATATATATATATATATATATATATCACTTAATAGTTTTTATAAAAAAAAATTTCTAAATAACACATTTTAAATGCCAAAATATTCACTTTGATTAATTTTAATGCCAATTCAGGCCTTAATTTAAAAAATAATTATTTAATGACCCGCAGAAAACCTGTAAACTGTTGATTTGTTGAGATTTTTTTTCCAGAAGAGAACGCTCAGAAAAAGAGCTAATCTGTAGCAGCAGCAGCTGTGTGGATTAAAATACCTGGCAGATGTCACATGACCTCTGGTTACAGAAGGGGTATAAAAGACAGGACGTGTTTAAGGGCTAATCTGGTGCCTGAAGCGAGCTTACACACCGGATCACAAGAATAAAGCTTTACCTGCTCCAACCTTCAGGATGGTGGATCCATCCTGCCATGGATCAGCAGTTCAGGTGGTGAAGGAACAGGGTTATGGAGGAACACAGTTTACAATACTGACGGCTGCTTAGAGTAGGATGTTAATCTGGACCCTGCTGCACACCATGCCACCAACCTGAGCACTCGATGAGAGCAGTGATGATATCTAACTCTCAACTCTGGCAAACCGCTCCATCGGCTTTGTTTGCTCGGCTTTCTTTCTGCTCGTTCAACATCAACATCAACATCTCTGCGCTCAAGAGTTGATCACCCCTATCAGCCAATCACGGCACTCATCTTGAAGTGTTGCATTCAGATGGATGAAACCAACCAATCACAGCCAGGAAATCTGAATAGTGCTGCTACAGTGAAGAAAATTACAAACAACAAAATAAAGTAACAAATACAACTGAATAATGTGAACACGCCAACACTGGACATTTTAAGTAATATTTTTGCTTTCTTAAAGCTATTAAGTGACATTAAAAAAATTATTTTGTCAGATTTCTGGGATTTTGTTTCTTTCAGCTCCTGAGCGGTGATGCAACCCTTTCTCTGGTGTTGCTGTAGAAATGACCATATTGTATCCAGAATAAATATTATTTATGATTTTACTGCAGATGACTGAGAAAAACCCACATGAGAAACAGCTTCTTTACCTTAAGAATATGTCTCAAAATTTCTGCTTTTTCTTTTTTCTTCTGCTTTTTTTTATAATGAATATCAAAAGCCCTGTTACTGTTTATTCACAGCCTTTATCGTAGTAAAGGTTGTTTTCATGAGTGTGAACACAGTATTTGCTTTAGCTGCATGAAGAAGCAGAAAAGTAGCTGAGAGCAGACAGACAAGCAGTGGAGCAGGAATACAGAGAGAAGGAGTGAGATGCTGCACACTAGTCTGAGCGCTAAGGTCAGTGGCAAAGTAAAACAATACAGCACATCTAACAGTCTCCTTTTCGGTGCAATTTCTCACCAACTAGGGTGATGATTTCCACAAATCATTGGGGAATGTTTTTAGCATCCCGATTAAGAACATTTGCTATAGGTTTGCTTTAGTGCGAGACAGAATTGACAAAGACTCCTGGATCGGTTGAATCGATTTTGTGGCTTTAAAGTCCTCTCAGACTAAAGCCTGAATGATTTTTGTCAAACAGCGATCATTTTAAACCAATATTGTGGTTTTATTTCTATTTTCCTTTGTGTTACCAACAGGTAAGGAAATGTTTTACTCCATGGTTTCATTTGTCCAGAGTCCATTGTAGCAGGAGTGTAACCTTTGTTTTATAATATTATATTTTCTCTTAGCCTGCCTGGATCTGCAGGTTATCTGCAACTCGCCACCCTTTTTAAAGCGTGCTGCCGCCATCTAAAGGGCTGGAGTCAGGAAATAAGTGTCTCATTCGTGTTAAATGTGATTAAAACTGAAAGCCTCTGACATTTGAAAGACATCGCATTTTATTAAATTGCAATTATATTCTAAATGTAAGTATTCCCCCCGCCCTAGTATGGACTAAACACATCTGAGGAAGGTTTCAGACACTTTTCTGAGTCTGTACCTAATAAAGTGGCCAGTCAGTGTAAGAACTCAGTAGTATCATGAAGCATCTAGTTACAAGTGGGAGATGCTGCAGAAATTTAACTGAATAAAACATTAAACATTTGTTTTATCAGCATATTTCTTCAACATGCAAAAAGATTTTAGAAGTAAAGCTAATTTTAAAACCACTAATAAAGGGTAAATGTTCTCCTAATGAAAGCATCTCAAATAGGAACAGCATGAAGCCCTTTGCATCCTAAGAAGCAGCTGCACAGAGCTTGATGAACTGCCTCCAAAAGAGCCACTCTAAGTCACTTGAGGAAGGACGGATGGGAACATACCGGCCCTGCTGCTGAGAGCCTCTTGGCTGCTCCAGCTCAGAGCCTAACCGCCTCATTTAAAGGTGGGTGGGGGGGCTAAATAAAGCTTGTTTACCTTGAGAGCCTGCAGCCTGGCCTGCTCCTCCTCCAGGGCCTGCTGCTTCTCCTTCTCGTCCATGCGGCTGAAGGACATGCCAGTGGAGGACAGAGATGAAACGGCACTCGACAGGGTGGACGCTCTGGAGAAGAGAAGAAGAGAAATCAACAATGTGTTAGAAGTGAATCGAGAGCGGGGGGGTTCTTTAAGATCAACTGTGAGTGATAAGTGCACCTTGTGTCTGCATTAAACTCCTTCGTCTTCTTGCCCTCCAGGGAGGCCAGGTGCTGCTCCAAAGCCTCCAGGAGGCTGCTGGGGGCCTGAGGTTCGTGAGAGCACCAGCAAAAGACAAACAGAGATGTTCACCAATCTGAAAAGGCTTCTGGGGAACATTCCTCTCTCTCAAATGCAAAAAATGAAAGAAAAACAAAATGAAATAAAAATCCCACACACACGAACACAGCACCCAGAGTTAGTCGGTCTCTCAGGAAGGTAACGGAGTGCATCAGGCTCCAAGAATAGCCATGGCAACATGCAGCAAACACTCACATTGTTAGCAGAAGAACAAAGAAGGAGGTAGAAAAACAAAGAGTGAGGGAAAAGGTGGGGGAATAAAGGAGAGACGGGGCTTTTTTTTCCCCCTCCTTGCTTCAAATGAGCAGAAGGCGACGATACCTCCAGCAAACCCTTTCTTCCCTCTACCTTTTTATTTAGCACTGCTCTGAATGCCAGGATTCATTTGATTCGTCAGATTTTAGATTCAATATATTCCCTCCCTTTACCTGTTGCACTTTGAAACTATTATCCTACACTCCATCATATTGCCTGACCAGAAAAAAAAACACAAAAAAAACCGCCATGGAGAGTGCATCTAAATGACTCCCATCAATAGGAGGCTAAACATAACTCCATCTAAATTAGTTAGTGAACAGGTTACTAAGGACTGTTGCTATGCAGCTAAAGATAACAGTTCAGCTTCAGATGGAGCAGGTGGAGCTCCAGCTGCTGGGCAAACTATCCTGTGGTTGTTAGGTGCTTCATTAGTGGTTAAAAGACCACAGAAAAGAGGAAGAAAAGCAAAGGCAGAAATTAATTCAAAGTGTAAAAGAAAAGAAACATTCAAAAAAGGGGGGGGGGGGGGGGGGAAAGCCCAGCAGCAGCTAGGAACTCATTTAGCTGAAAAAACACACATGGGAAATTCTCCCGCTGTGCAAATATGACAACGTCATGTCTGCCCGTCTCCACAAGAATGCTGCTGGCAGAGCAGCAGACCTGCACACAGATGCAGAAACTGCTGGCTAGATGATGGGACCCTCCCAAAACGTCGGCCGGCTGTTAAAGAGACAGCAACATGCCATTTCGAAAGAGGTCAACTTTGACTGTAAATGTACATTAACAAACACTTCTAAACCCTTTGTGCACCTTGTCAATATTAGCTCTACCAGATATAAAATTAGGTATTTAAACCATCTTCTAAAGATCTAGTGTATGAGTACTAGACACAGACCAGTGTGTTCTACGCAAAAGTTTTATCTTAAGTAAAAAACAAAATTCATGCAAAATACATCCTAATCTTCTGGTTTAAAGCACCAGTTATTTCAGCTGTTACAGAAAAATAAAGAGATATTATTTAACATGATGTTTTTTTTGTCATTTTAAATTTTACACACAAAGTAACACTGTGAGGCTATGAGATCTAGTGTGTTTTTAGACTTGACTGCAACATGTGGAAGGCGTAACCTATATTTTCTGATTGACGATTCTTCAATAAAAGGGTCATGAAACAGAAAAGAGACTTTTCCATGGTAAAACCTGTGTTGGTCTTCAGATAAAATATGCCAGAAGATATGGCATATGAAGTGCCAACTAGATAAGTCCAAAAGGAAGTGTTCTTCACACAGCAAGATTCTGCTCCTCCTCCTTGCCTTGTATTCTTCAAGGAAGATTGCTACCATTAGCCATTTGCTTTGTCCATTTCTGTCCCTATTCTACCAAAAAGGGGCGATTTCAACAGTGATTAACCTAGTTACTGCTTGTGTAATTTTTTTCTTACTGTGTAAAGGGGAGCTGGTCAACCGACCACAGCAAACTGCTAATGTTGCTGATGTCCCATCAACATAAAACGTATAAAAGTCAAATTCACATTGCAAGAAAAGTAGGAACATAAATAATTGTATTTTCCCTTTTTTTGAGCAGGACTGATATTTAGCCAGTGGAATACAATGATTTATGTTTAGATCAAGAAACAAAGTAACCATTCTTGTTTTAAGATCATAATAATTGTTCTAATTTGGGGGCAAATAAATATAAATTCGATCGTCAGATAAACTTATTTACTTGATCAACTTAAGGGGAAAAGCAGTTGTTTTGAGAAAGATCAGATTTTGCAGTGTATATAAAGGCATCAAAATGAGCTCTTGCTCTCCTTAAAATAATTGAACATGAATTTTAAGATAATTTCAGATTTATTGTACATGCAAAATAGCAGCATACATCTCCTTTAGGCATACCTCAATAATATATTGCATAATATTGAATTCATAGTCTATAGATTTATCCATTTATGCATTTTAAACCTTAGTAAAATAAAAAATCTAAAACCTTTCAGTATATACTATCTTATAGTTGTTGTTTTTTTATCAGTACATGACGGCGAATAAGAGTTTTTGAAGTAGAGCTCTTTAAAACCACCTTAGTGAACACTGGTCTATGCCGAGCAAACACTTTACGTTAAACTTTTAAAAGATGTGGATAAAAGTCAGCATAAAAATGACAATAACTGCACTGTAATAACCAGGCTATTCACTATTCTGTCAAGCACACAGAAGCAACGCTGTCGTGCATGACAAACACGATATGAACACCATGTAAGGAGGAGGATGGAATTCAGATGAGTGACAAAAAAAAAAAAACCTCTGCAGAGACTTCCTCATGCAGATGAAGATGGAGGGGTGCAGGAGCGAAGCCTCATTTTCTATTCATGAGCTTCCATGGCCTTTTGTCGTTTGTGTCAAACCTGCCTGTGTTCATATTTCTGTGTATGTGTGGCGGCTATGAGCAATCCACCTGAAGCAGACACGCGTGAATTAACCGACTCGACATCGGGCCATTTTACAGTGGAAAGAAAAATAGATGGTCATGCCTGTAAATGCTCAAGGTGTTAAAGTTGCACAGTCTGAAACGGTAGGTATGATCTACATGCAGAGTCGTAAAGGAAAATTCCCCTATTTTTAAACCAGGGCACCATTATTCCACTTATTTCTGTCTCTTAATAGAATCAAGGCCCTTTAGAGTGTTAAATGGACCAAATCTATGTCGATTTTTTCTAGCCATAAAGAGCATTTCAAGTACTTTGCACAAGAAACACACTTTCTTCCAGTCACAAAAATGCTTACAGCTATAGACAGATCCACAGACGGCGTTGGGTTTAATCCAGGGGTGGATCCAGATAAGACCAAAAGAACCTGGAGAAAGATCTCCAAAACTCTTAGATTGTAAGACAACTGTGGGTCCTATTGAACAACAGCCACCTGAAAACTTTCAAAGCATATCTTTGAAAGCACATGAAGCTGAGATCAACAGCTAAGAACTCTGTCCAGGGTTCCTACAGTTTATAAAGATGTATTATTATTAATACAAGGGTTGTAATCAAAGAAGAGCTCTGTTTATTCATCAGTCACAACTGAACAACAAACCCCACTATGTTCACAGCTCTAACACAGTTATCCAAAAGAACACAAAGTAGAATCTGGGAACACTGACCTCTCAGCTTCTATTATCTTTAAATCATTTTCATTTAACTTTTATAAAAGTGAAATTTATCAAAAAAGAACAAAAAACAAGATAAAAACCTTTGATTTGGTTTTGTCAGCATGGCTGATGCAACACAACCTGAACCGATGAGCATTTATAGCTTTTAATCTGTAAAAAAAAAAAAAAATGACAGCAACACTTTAAAAAGCTGCCTTTTAATATTTACTTTGAGTTATGTAAAAACCTTACATCAATAAGAGGCAAAAAGCAAAGACTTTGACCATTACCCTGCAGAATGACGCTAAAGCAACATCAGACTAAACGACTCCAGGATTCTTATGCAACACTGAGAAATTTCCCCCAAAATGTCCCTGCTCCAAAAAAAACAACCAAACAGAAAAGTCTAGAAAAATAGAGCCTAGGTCAAAGGAGGAATTTTCCTTTATGAAGGTTTGAGTGGTGAAGCGGTACAGTTAGTAACCCACCACCTACAATGTATGATCCTTTAGTCTTCTGCAACAGAGTAGGAGGGGAAGAAAAACACTCATTATTGACTGCAAATACAGCATTATTCAACTCAGTCCACAGACTCTACTGCAAACATCATCGATTTTACGGGAACCCTGTGATCAGGGACACGTTTCTCACAGATCCAAAATGTACAATGAGATTTTAGGATGTTGAAGAGGAAAACAAGCCACCAAAGAGGCTGCTTGTTAAAAACTGTCAGTTAAAATGATAAAGACACAAGGCAGTCAGAAAAGTGACGCACATAATGTTTTTAGTCCAGCTTGTATGTAGGTTTGTATAAATATAACACTACAATGTTAATAACCGTTGTATATCAATAAATTGAGCTCCGACAGTCAGCCAGTGTTGAATAGAGGCTTTTAGTATTAAAAATTGATGAGTAAAGGAGCAGCAACAGGCACACAGAGCAGAAACAGAAGAAAGTGTGTTTATTGCAAACTGAAAATGTTCAGTTTTACCAAGCATTTTTAGGTTAGAGGAGATTTTAATCCTTTAACGTTTTTTTTCCCCCTTATAACATCTACATGAGACACCCGAACAGTCCGACTATAATTGTTTAAAGCTAACGGAGAAGTTGGCCTTTTCAATCCAGAAAAGGTTAAAGGTTTGGGGGAGAATACATCTTTAAAAAGGTAAAAGTATTTAAGTACCATATAAGTTGGTAGTTCATTCAGACTGAGGGAGAGAAGCTAGAGCAGGAGAATTTCAGAAGATAACAGGAAGGCCAAAGAGTTTCATTTTTGTCCTTTCAAGCAATTAGCTGCTCTCTATCAATGATCATGTTGGATTTACAAATGCAGATAATCTATCGGTCAAGAATGTACATTCTGAGGTTCTACACCCATGAGTTAATGTTTTAGCAATTTTAGACATGCTAGTTATGAGTAAGTGTCAGATATTAGCTTATGAGTTATTTAGGTTTTTCATTTATATAATAATAAAAAACTGTCCACCCACTGGGAAAACTTTGTTTTCTTTATTCGTTGAGTGTTTGCCATCACCTTCAGATCGGGAGTATTAATCTCCATGGCAAAGACACACAGCATGTTCACACTGGAAAAATTATCTAGAAATAAGTCTTAAATGTCTTAAATTAAGTGTATTTACCCTTTAATTCAGTGGGTAAATTAGATAGTTGTGCAAATGGAATGAGTATTTTCACTCTTAAAATAAGATAATTTGATGATGCACTTCAAATAAAACATTGCAATTGTGTTTTTTTATTTTAAATCTAAATTGTCTTGTTTGCTTCTTTTAAACACAGGGCTAAAAAATAAAGTTATCACTTTTCACTGTTCTTTCTTTAAATATTAAATCAAACTAATAATGATAAATTACTTAGCCATTACTGTGATGTGCATATAAAAGCAAATCATTCTGTCATTTCATTACCTTTAAAACATGAAAGACTATGTTTTCAAATGATGTCGAATCACACGTCTGATATTTAAACCGTTGGCTAAGAGAATAATTTAACTAATGAGGCCCTCGGAGCAAAGTTTTACATCAGTTATTTAGATCAACTGATGAGCAACGATGAAAACAAGTCAATCATTAGCTGCAGCTTTTTTAGTGACGTTTCTGGATTTTTTTTTTTAAAGAAGATAAAAAAAAAAACAGAACTAGTTTTTTTTTTTGGCTATCAAACGTGGATCAAAATCGGGCACAATCTGACCGAGAAAGTAAAGTCAAAGCGAGGTAAACAAATACAACAAAGAGCATTAAAGAGAACAACTTTGCTTCAGGGAATTTTAGTCAACAGCCTCACAGCTGGATAAAAAGCAAATTAAAACATTTGATGATTAAAAGAAAAAAATCCCATTCCTTATCCAGGCAGAGATGCTCTATTTTTCTAAACCCTTTCTTCTCTTCATTATGTTTGTTCTCCTAATTTCAAGGCACGGTCTCATTGTTTTCTTTTTTTTCCTCTCTCTTTAAACAAATACGAGTCTTTTCATCAATTTAGCTCGTGGCTTAGGGGCCAAACTGAGGCACCCCAACCTGGATCTATAATGAGACATTAGGAGGAAAGAGAAAGCAGGGAAGGAGACTTGGGAAGAGCCAAGAGAGATACCTTCAAACAGATCAGGTTAGACATGATGGCAGGTTAAAATACAGCTAAATATGGGAGAGAAGGTCAACAAAAGGTTTGTTTAAGAGGGGAAAACAGTTAAAAACCCAGAATAAATATGGTGAGTTAATGGGTGAAGGCGTTAAGGAGAAGACGAAGCATCATACACAGCTGGAATCTGAAAACAAAGGGGAGGACAGACGGAAAAACAAGAGGAGCTGGAGGTGAATAGAGAGGTGGAAGGTGGCATGTACACTGACCTGTGAGAGATCTGGGATGTCACCCTGATCTATTCCAACTTGCTGTCGTCAAAAAACGGAAACGGAAAAATAATAGAAAAGGAGGGGGAAGGGGGGGCAGGTGAGGATAAAATGGAGAAGAAAACCAAAAAAAAAAAACAAAAAACAAGGGTATCATTACCTCATGCAGTGGCAATGTGTCAACAGAAACAAACAAGCAAACATGTGAGACGTCTGAACCCAGAGTCAATGGCGGCGATGACGGATCCATGGTAAACATGGCTGACTCTTGAAGGTGGAGCAGGCATGGATGAAGCCATGAGAACACTTAAAGAAAACGACACTGGAGTCCAGAACATGGCCTCTACGGGATGGAAGACGTGTCAGGACACAGATAAAGATCATTAAACGTCCTGGTTCTGAATGGGACTCCTAACATGGATGGTACTGGTTCTGCTCACTAAATGTGTGTTAGGAGTTGGACTATTGATGATACACTCTAAAAACTACCTTTAATTAGACCTAAATGGGTTTCATTTGGATTTTAGTTGACTGAACAGAACACAGTAGCTAAGTATATATTATAAAAGCTTGTTTTAAATGATTCAACTTTATTCCTTAGTCTTCCTCAAACAAGCTTAACAGAACATCTGAATATAGACCTTTAACAAGGTCCCTTCTGTACTGGATTTTATTTAAGGGAATCAGGATATAAGGGGGGTGAAGACAAATGCACCTTACGTTAACAGTTGAGCTTTTCTCTGATAAAGCCCCAGTAAAATCGGCTAAAGTTTTAAGCCGTAGGGAAGCGGCTGATCCAAACGTTGCATTTCCGAATTCTCCTGAGTGGTGCCCGACTTTACAGAAGAGAACACAGTGAATTGGATTGGTCGTATATCAAGGGGGCGGGATTGTTGCGGCGGAAGGTTCGCAAGCATTTTGGTTGTGGCCGGTTTGTCGGAAGCATCTTGCTAAGCAGTTAGCAACTTAGTGCTAGCAGGTTCCAAATGGGAAATTCCATTGGGACCAAGTAGCACTAAATTGGTGACTTAGAAACGACACTGTCAAGGAACGCTATGGACAGAGGAAACATGCAAGAGGAGGAGAGTTTTGTGTCGGAGGTCGTGTCATATAGGTCATATAGTTTTTATTTAGAGGAGGAAAGCGGGACGAAGATGTTGTGGAAGAGGACGCCAGGGCGGCAGAAGCTTGGTCTGGTGTAGAAGGCTTACAGCCGTACATGTTTGAGCCCTTGCCTCGCAACGCTGTCAGTTCTGTTAGCTTTACGCCTGCTGAAGACACAGACGTCCATCCCTGTGAACACTGGGACGGAACTCAATGGGAAAGGAAATTATTCTTATTTCTTATTTCAACCGTTGCGTATATTAGCAGTGACATATGAAATCAAGATGCTATGACCGAAAAAATGCGATTGACAGATTACCGTTGATATACGATTGGCCGAATTTAGGTGAACAAGCTGACGTATAACTAACTGGCCTGCATAAAATGATGAAAAAACAACAGATTTTAAGACAGGATTTTTTTTTTAAATACAGATTTTCTACATTTTTTGACAATATCGTCTGATAAAGAGTACATTTATGTACTTATTTAATGATTTTAGATTTAAATAGGACTTCCCTATGACTTATATAAGGTCCCTTGTGTACTGGATTTTATTGAAAGGAATCAGGGTAAAAGGGGGTGAAGACAAATGCACCTTATGTTAACAGTTGTGCTTTCCTCAGATAAAGTCCCAGTAAACCGGTTAAAGTTGAAAGCTTCCTGCCTCGGACAAGAGCAAACTTAAGGTCGTAACAAAAACATCTCTAAAGGGACTTTGAGCTGAGCTCATTTCAGCCAAAAGAGTTATGATCGCTGTTGAGTCTGGAGGAGCTTGATAGCACACAGCTGTCTGCTTCATGTATCCTGTTAGAGCGCTGCTTTATGAACCTGGGTGACCCACGGAGCAGAGATACAGCTCAAAATAAACGGACACTTCTCTCCACCTGATTCAACTCTTTGCTTTTCTTTACTTCCTCCTCCATGTCCTTCAAACATTCCTTTGGCTCCAAGGAGAAAGTCATGTGTTGAGCAAATTTCACTCCTCAGGCAGTGAAGCATTTTTGCTCAACTTTTGTAAATATAATCTAATATTTAACATCTTTAAAGTAATGTAGGAGCACCTTTAATTGGCACCAAACTGCCTCCTTTCTCCCTAATTATAATCTTTCCTGCTCTGACAGTTTCCACCATATTCTCATTTTAAAGCTCCATGTTTCTCCAAACACTAATTTATTTTCTTTTTGTAGCAGATTTTCTGTAAATTCTAAACATTTAAAGGAAAACAGTCAATTAGTTTGTTTTGAATCACTATAACAGGGTCATATTCAGTAGCTGCTGGCCAATAGAGGACGCTAGGGCGCCGCCCAACGACCCTGATTAAGACATAAAAAATACATATTTTTTTTTGTAATTTAATTTTAAATTAACATTTGAAATATTTCAAAATATATCAATATGTATTTCTTAGATGTGCAAGATAAATATTTAATCTTAAATGACCAGTAAAGCGTCATTCAATTTATTGTCCGATTGGTGACATTTTTCCGCCCTAGGGCGCAAAAATCTTTGCCCAATGACTCTCGTTAAAAGTTGTATATGCGCAGTAGATCCAATACAAGATATAGGAGAGCTCGGGGCGCAGGAGAGCTGCGCCCTGTGGTGACAGGAAGTATATTTGCTCACCACCTCCCGCCACAGCGCAGACGTTTTGCGGGTGATCGACGGGTCAAGTCACGGGAGTTGGAGACGTATTGGAGAGAATGAGAAAGAAATGGTGCAAGAACCGTCCTTTTCCAGGACCCGGTTTAGTAAGAAGGCTTGGCTAGCAGCATGTAGCTTTATTCTGCTTTTCCTGCCTCCTTTTTCAAACGTCAGGATCTGACCCACAATGGATAAAGAGAGCTAGGACAGATTTAAGGCACTTTTCAGGAGAATAAACAATCTGGGATTCACATGGAAAATAATAGAATATTGTGTACTTTTTCTAGATGTTTGTTAATTTGCATAGTCTCTCTTAAATAAACACATTCTCAGAAAATAAAAAGTTTTTATATATTAAAAAAACTTGAAGCTGGCTAATAGCTTGCCCATTACTAAACTAGTAATGTTTTTAATTTTTTGACACCATATTGGACCATGCAAAACACAGATTTATCTTCACAAAGCGTCAGAAGGGCAAGATTTATGTACAAAAAGTAAACGTGTACATGAAATTATATTTTGTTTTTATTAAGTGTTTTTAAAATGTTTTTTGTTGTCTGCAGTCATATAAATATACTGGTGTGATAACTTAATATACGTTTGATTAGATTTTGATATACATCTATTTTAAATTTATGGCCCCCCACCGGAGAAAACTCCAGCAGCCGCCACTGGTCATATCACTGTGTTTGTTTTATTCTGCACCTGAACTAAAATCAAACAAGCTTCAACTATTTGCCGTAAGGAAACGACCCTAATTATGAACAATCCTTCTCTGAACACAGATTCTTTGGAATCAAACTGACACGCGACACGTTTGCTCCTAGAAGATTGAGAAACAGGAAAAAAGAAAAGCTTCGTTTGGCTTCTGAACTAGGTCCAGTTGAAGAACCCGTTTGAGTCACTACAAACGTGGATATTTGGCAACATTTCTGCTGGGTTTGCACTTCCTGTCCAGAGGTTTGAAAAAAAAAAAAAAAAGAAGAACTCTCAGAGAGGGCATTTTCACCAGACTATTGGATTACATGAAAAGGCACTTTGTGCATGCCCAGTGGACAGGACAACAGAAATGGAGTTTTATGTTTTTTTTTTTTTCTGGTTTCCATTAAACATGTGAGCTAACAAGGTGACGGCCTAACAGGAAGAAGCAAACAGCAGAGATGAAGCTTTGCGTAGAAACGGTTTTAAGTCAACCTTTACGGGATCTACTTTAGAGGTTTCCACAGCGGACATCGCCGATGTAACGCCTACCCCGCACCTGCTGGGGCGCTAAACTGTCAGAGAGTTTTCAGAACACAGACTAATAAAGTTTAGATTAAAATTAACCTTAAAAAAAAATTATTTTGTTATTACAGCCTATGGCATCAAGGTTAGATTATAAGATAGACAAGAAAGCTTTAAGCGATAAGATTACCTCTGATCTTGTGGGTGGGGAAAAAACTTCCCTTAAAATTTAAATTTTTATCTCTTAAAGCCTTCCATTTAACTTTGTCTCTTTATTTAGTATTTATCCAGATTTGGGAAACACTAAAAGTCCTGTTCCAGGCTGAGGTCTGCTGATCTATCTGCAGCTAAGCTGTTTGCCTTCATGCTGTGGAACTACAAAGCCATCCTGGGGCACATTTTCATTTAAAGCTGCACGATATGTCCACTGAACCAGCAGCTGATGCTATAGACTGATATCTTTTAAGTTGCCACATCAGATCCAAAGCAGACGAGCTGGGATTTATTGAAGTTTGGGTCAAAAAAATAAAAACAAATTCAAGCTTAAGGATTGTGCTATGAAAACGTTCCCCGACAGCCTCTAGACATTTAATCTAAAAACAGAGGAACTCATTATTTATCCCCTCAATATCTGCTGCTATTCTCTACATTTTAAACCATGCATTTAGTCTGAGACTGTGCGGGTAGGTCTTTAAAGCGGAGTCGTAAAAAGACGGGAGACATTTAAATGGGAACATTTCTCTCAGTGTCCCGTAGAACACATCTGCTTTCTGACTGTCTGCTGAAACAACAGACAGACCGGAGATGGAGCAGGGCGCAGCGGAGGGGAGGGAAGGAGGGATGATCTGTGGGCACCGGGGAAAGGAGAGCCATTCGGGTATCCATCTTTGTCAAAGGGAGAAAGAAGAGCGAGGCAGAAGAGAGGATTAGTCGGAGGGAGCTAACAGAGCGCCTAACCACGTCCTCCATCTTATGGTTATTTTTGGCCTATATATATATTTGAGCGCGTGTTCATGGAAGGTGGGGGGTGGGGGGGGGGAGAGAGAGATTCGTTCAGCAACGCTGTGTGAGCAAAACTGCAGCCGGCGTGTGAAAAATGACCACATTAGAAGGCCTGGTTGAGATCATCTGGTTTTAAAGCATCTAATGGATGTTTGGGAGCGTTAGAGGACAGAACTGGAGCTGCCAACCTAAATAAAAACCAATATTCAGAGATGAGACTCGTTTGAACATACAGTCCTGATTTGTTCGTGTCTGTATCTCGTCTGTGTGTTTGGGTACCTCTGCCACTTTGAGGAACTCCGACAGCTTTGTCATCCTGTAAAGAAACTTCTTGTAGATGTCCAGAGCGTCTTTACACTGGTTCTTCTTCATGTCAAAGTATTTCTCTATGGGAAAAAAAAAAAAAAACAGTACAGTCGACAAGGTTTACATGAGGTGGAGGATCAGGACTGAAGCAGGTGTGTGTTGGATCTTGGTTTACATATCTAGTAGACAAAAGCATCTGCATGACTGAAGACATAACATATAGACCTACGTTACATATCAAGCAGTACTAAGGGTGTGATTTTAATAACCCTGCTGTTTTGTATTCCCTTGTTTATATGGACGTACTGAAACATCTCCACATTTTTCTCCCCTTTAAGTTGCACTTAAAGGGGAGAAATCCGACAATCTGATAACAGTTAATGCTGTAGCTAATAGCTCGTATATCTGATTAACATGAGATCATTTAAGGTCGTAGGGAAACGGCCGAATAAAGTGAATAAAGCGGCAGAAGCTTGGTTTGGTGTAGAAGGCTTACAGCCGTACATGTTTGAGCCCTTGCCTCGCAACGCTGCCAGTTCTGTTAGCTCCACGCCTGCTGAAGACACAGACGTCCATCCCCATGAACACTGGGACGGAACTCAATGGGAAAGGAAATTATTCTTATTTTTTATTTCAACTGTTGCGAATATAAGCTGCAACATATGAATCAAGATGCTATGACCAAAAAAATGTGATTGACAGATATGATATATATGATTGGCCGAATTTATGTGTACAAGCTGACTTATAACTAACTGGCCTGCATAAAATTACGGGGAAAAAAAAAAAGAATTTAAGACAGGGTTTTTTTTTATAGAAATTTCCTAAATTTTGGGACAATATTGTCTGTTAAAGAGTACATTTAAATACATTTTTAAGCCAAAATGATTTTACATTTAAATATGACTTCCCTATGACTTTAAAGCCCAGTGTCTCTGCTGTAGGTACCAGATCTGCTCGGGCCCTGTGCATGCCAGTAATGTTACGTATATCAGGGGTCTTCAACATTTTCCACGATAACGACTCCCAAACTGATGGGTAGACGAAGCAGGGACCCCCTAAGGATATATATTGTTTGAAATTGTGTTATATCAAACTGGTCCTATAGTCACTTTATTACATATGGAGTGATGTAATGAAAGTAATTTCGCCCTGGGATTATAGAAGTATTTCTGATTCTGATTCCGCATTGATGGGACAGGTGTTGTGAATGAAAGTGTGCCCAGTGTGAAAGAGCTCCTGTGTGTCGCTGAATGTGTGCATTGATGACTGAAAGACATCTTCTGCCTGCATTTATCTGTTTACTACAGTGTGATGAATTCATGTTAATGTGGATTTAAAGACATCTAAAATAGTGGAAAAAACTGCGGTTTAAACCATGACTGGCTTTTTGCACCCTCAACAATCGCTCATAATCGTGGCTGAAAATGATAACGAACCAAATAACAGTTTTGAATATGGTTTCATAAATGGCAGTTTTAGATAGCCCGATAAACCAGACTAAATGTGAGATTAAATGTTCGATTTAGTCTGGCCCCGATGAATTAAGAGCTCGGAAGATTGTTGATGAGAACAACCAGTTGTTTTTCAAACCGCTGTCTGTGCCTATTGGCCAACGCTCTGACCAATGAGCGCAACTGACTGTGACACAGTAAGCGCAACAGAAAGCTGGTGGGGAAGTGTAAACAAACAGCCTGTCAGTTAAACGGTGAATACGTCCTTCTGAAAAATGAATGAGCGTAGAGTCTCTTAGCCTCGGAGGTCCGCTGGTTGACGCAGTCCTCTCAACTTCAGAAACTGTTTTTTTAATTACGCATTAAATCGGTAAAAGCACCATACACTGTATGCAGAATTATTAGGCAAATGAGTATTTCCACCACATCATCCTTTTTCATACATGTTGTCCTACTCCAAGCTGTATAGATTTGAAAGCCAACTACCAATTAAGTAAATCAGGCGGTGTGCATCTCTGTAACGAGAAGGGGTGTGGCCTAATGATATCAACACCCTGTATAATGTGTGCTTCATTATGCAATTTCCTTTCCTTTGGCAAAATGGGTCAGAAAAGAGATTTGGCAGACTCTCTAGCCACCAGCTGTGCCATATTTTAGAGCTGCAACATGTCTGGAGTGACAAGAAGCACAAGGTGCTCAATGCTCAGGGACCTGGCCAAGGTAAGGAAAGCCAAAAAAAGGCCACCCTTGAACAAGACACACAAAACAAAAAGGTCAAGATTGGGCCAAGAAATATCTGAAGACTGATTTCTCCAAAGTGTTTTGGTCTGATGAAATGAGAGTGAGTCTTGATGGGCCAGATGGATGGATGGGCAACAGGCTGGATCAGTAAAGGGCAGCAGGTTCCTTATCGACTCAGACGCCAGCAAGGTGGAGGTGGGGTACTGGTATTGGTTGGTATCATGAAAGATGAGCTTGTGGGACCTTATCGGGTTGATAATGGAGTAAAGATCAACTCCCAGACCTACTGCCAGTTTCTGGAAAACAAGTTCTTCAAACAGTGGTACAAGAAAAAGTCGCCATCATTCGAGAAATACATGATATTCATGCAGGACAATGCTCCGTCATCAAAATACACCACAGCGTGGCTGGCCAGAAATAGTCTAAAAGGATCTGAACCTGATCTGAACCCCATCGAGAACCTGTGGTCCTTCATGAAATGTGAGATAACAGGGAGGGAAAACAGTCCACCTCTCTGAACAGTGTCTGGGAGGCTGTGGTGGCTACTGCAGGGAATGTGGATCGCAAACAGATCAAGACACTGACAGAATCTATGGATGGAAGGCTTTTGAGCGTCATGGTGAAGAAAGGAGGCTATATTGGTCACTGATATGTTTTTGTTTTTTGTTTTTGAATGTCACAAGTGTTTATTTCTGAATTTTGGGTTGTTATATTGGTTTACCTGGTGAAAATAAACAAGTGAGATGGGTATATATATTTGTTTTTTTAATTTCGTTGCCTATTAATTCTGCACAGTAATATTTACCTGAACACACAGATATCCTCATAAGATGGCAAAATCTAAAAAATAAAAAAAACTTCCAAAAATATGCAACTTTGACATTAAGGAGTCTTTTGGGTTGATTGAGAACACAATTGTGGCCCAATAATAAAAATAATCCTCAAAAATACAACTTGCCTAATACTTCTGAAGACAGTGTATAGTGATGCTTTAAAGTAGAATATCCTCGCCTCAAATTATCTTAAAACATAATTTTATTGAACAACAGCAACAGAAAAGAGAATTTTTAACTTTCAATTGAGCGCTCCATTGAAAGTTTGTTTTGCATAGCTTTACACAGATAAAGATCCAGAAAATCCACATTTCCCCGTCCGCAAAAGCTGTTTGTTTTATATTACTGTGAAACCTAAAAACACAAATAAAATATTGGTTCTTAGAAATGGCACCATATTTCCTAAAGTAAATATTTAACAATAAATTATCTTTTATCAAAAAGTCATGTAACATTTGCAGCTGTAATCAACTTACTTACTAATCGACTCAGGGCAAAACGGCTCTTTGGATTTTACAGATTCCCAAGGTTGCAGGACCACTGGTAGCAACTATTAGACTTAATGATTCAAAACTACATAAACAGGGGTGAAGTGTCAGAATGTGTCTTTTCTATTTTTTTTCTTTATTTCCATTAGGGGATCAATAATAGAAATATACTGATACATCAGCCGTGTTTTGGGTTGACTTTAAGGTTTTACTTTTATCTGTAGATACGTGCATTCTTCCCTTCATTTGCTATCTATTGTTAATATTTATTTTGCTCGGTAAATAAATGCTTCTTTAATGTTTAAACCAAGACCTCTGTAACGCTTCTTATCGTGTCATTTTTCCAAATGCAAACAGAGGAAGAAAAAGCGACATTAGCAATATCAGTAGCTGTTACCCTGAACATTCCAATTTTAAGAAGCCATAATTAACATTTTCTCTTTTTATTGTTAGTTTCATTACTGTCTGACTGTACCATAAAATACAGTGATAATATTTTAAGTCCATATCACCCAGCCCTGCTGGACCGGCTGGACCAGGAAAGACTTTGACTTGTTCTCAGAAAGGAGGCGACGGCGCTGGTGTTGCTCCAAAGGTCATCAGAAGCAGGGCAAAGGACGAGCCATCAAAGCTATGCTAACTGCAACATTTAGCTAAAGACTCTGTGCAAGCAGTAAAGAACTATAAATGGGTACATTCCATCCTCCAAATAATTTATTACATAATGTGATTAACTGTGATGTTAATAGTATAACTAAATAAAAGTAAATAGCATTCTGTGCAGCTAGAACTGATTCTGCAGACTTAAGGCTACATCAAATAACAGAGTAAAGGGATCTGCAACATTTAAAAAGAGTAAAAATTATTGTTGCACACATTTGTGAAGTGAAATAAAGTGGCTTTGTTATGATGTGGAACCCTGAGGGATTAGGTATTTTTAAATGATTCCAGTGCTCCATGAATGTTAAACTTTAACTCTTTGATCCAAATAAAAAAAAAACTACAAAACAACATTCCCAGAAACCTGCAGTGCAGCATGTGTTTGTGGGTCATGCATTGTGTGTGGGTGCAGCTTCTTTGTCTAGAGATAAGTTCCGCATACGGAGCTACAGCCTCATCATCTGTTGTCAGTCAGCTTTAATTTCCAGATCTCTTTAGCCTAATCAGAGTTATTTCAGGTCTGCACATGAGTTATAGTAGCTAACCAATGAATCAAAAAGACAGATGTATAGTTTGAGCATAAGAAACTGAACAGGGTATGAAAGTATGGAGCTATAAAATTTAAGCCAAAATTTTGTTAAAAAACTAAAGAAATTAACCTGAAAAAAGGTTGTTAAAAAAAAAAAAAAAAAAAAAAAAAAAAAAAAACTGAAAAAATAAGTTTGTTCAAAAGAAAACATTTTATACCTAAATAAAACAAAAAACCTGTAAAAAAACTTTTGTGAAAAACAAACAAAATTATATATATTTTTTAATACCTGAAAAATAAAAGCTTGTTAAAAAAAATTAAATAAATGAAATTAAAAAAAAAAACTTTTTAGATATGATTTTGTTCTCTTCAGCTTCAACTGAATGGCCCTGCTTATGCATTGGGGGTGGGGCTTCAAATGACAGGGGTGTGACATCATTAGTAACAGCTCAACACAGGTGCTGAACAACCTATTCCCAGCTGTTGCATTCAGGGACCGTGGGAACTGGAAATGTCTTTAAAACATCATCAATATTCTATGTGCATGTGAATGGTTTTGAAAATAACATCCTTCACCAATAGAAGCAATTTACATGCATGCAGAACGTTACTCCTAAAGGATAGAATATAATCCTGAGAGATTTGCGCTGCATATATATATATATATATATATATATATATATATATATATATATATATATATATCTCAACTTTATGGTCCTAATTTAGCTCCATATAAATGTGGCAGCATCTGGGTTTGGTTTAGACATCAGTTTCTAGAAGGGACTGGGAACAGCTCTGATCCAGGAGAAAATGTTTTTCCCTTAACCTTGGTCTGATCTTAAAAAAACAAATATAAAAAAAAATCTCCTAAGCCAAACTTTCTGAGTTCAGCTCTTGTGATGTTCTAATTTGATTGTATGTAAGCTAAAGAAGTTAAACTTTGTGATTGCAGCATTTAAACACGTTCCCTGACCTGTTTTCTGAGCAGAGTCCCTCAGCTACAGCTGGGATTTTTACCAGTGAATTCTGTCTGCTTTCCATGCAGCGCTGCCTGAAGGCAGATCTCAAAGATCAACACGTGGAGGCCTGCAGAGATTCTCTAGATTAGAAACCCGTGGATGATGAAACGCTTCCGATTATTAAAGATCTAAACCAGGAATTATTGCATCTAAGTTTCTGGACTACTTCCCCGAATAAACTCCTTCCTCTTTGCTTTATAAACACTCCAGAAACACTTGGATAATAATCGATTCCTCAGATAATGAACACTTGCTTCCGGAAACGTGGCTAACTGCAGTCAGAATTGACATTAGCGTGACATGCTAGTGTGAAAGAGGTGTGCTCTACCCAACAGGTTGATGACTCCTTCATTATAAGCAGCAAAGAGCCTGATGGAGTCTTTGAAGAGAAGCATGAAGGCTGAGTTGATCACTCCGTTGGTCAGCTCGTTAGGATTGGCCTGCAGAGAGAAGAGACAGAAATCAGATCGTCACCTTTCCTCCCTGGTTTTAAGGGAAAGCACATAATCACAGGCTGTTTGAAACGTCAAGAATAAACACAAAAACAGCCAGAGGCAGACTCCCTCACACATCTGCTCTGCATCCCAATTAGATCCTTAAGTCATTTTTATCAGCCTTTGAAGCTCGCTGGTATAAAAGACAAAAAATCCCTCTACCAGACTGCAGTCTCTGCTCCCTTTAACATGACATCGGTCACCATTCCAGCTGTCCTACGCGCCATCGAGCAAAAGGTGTTGAAGCTTTCGGCTCTGATTGGAAACCAAATCGACCGTGTTGTTGAAGCAGACGATACCTGGAAATCCAGCAGAGCGTCCAGCTGGTTCTGGATGATGGGCAGCGTCTTGATCAGCTTCTCTGTGTTCATGGTTCGCATCACGCCGTCGACACTGAAGGAGGAGCACACGGACACAGTTACACACCAGGCCTGGAGGAGGAAAGCTATACCAATGTTCTAAGAAATTAGGAATCGCTAAACGATGCAAATTATGAGTGTAAGACTAGAGCTTTGCATTGCTAAGCTTTCTATCTAATAGCAGAGCTTCAGGTGGGGGTGGAAAGGAGCTCATAAACGTCTGGAGACACATTTTTAGAAAATTAACGAGACTTGGCTCAGAAGTCTGACACAGGTCTTTCTGATACAACCTGCTGGGGAAAAAAAAAACACAGCTACTTATTTTTAAACCCCCGGCTTCCTCCTGCTGCTAATAACTCACAAACAGTGGGTGTCTTTTAGAGCTTGAAGGAAAAATACAGACTCACTTCCTGGCTTCGAGAGTGAGAGTTTGCAATGATTAACATTATGACTCTGTGTGAAAGTGTGGTGGCCTCATTAGTTTAAAGAGAAAAAATAAAAACAGCTAAATATTCATCAGATAGTTGGCACACAAAGTATGGGACTGTTCTCTTTACATTTAGTAGAAGCTACTTTGATCCTTGCACCCAGCTGATCAAAGGGTTTCTATTGGGTAAAAAAGATGTTGGGTTGCACAGAATCCAAATCAAGTATAATAAAATTTTTAGTTGGAAAATAAGTAACATGAAAAAAGCACCAATGGTCACCATATATTTGTGTACTTTTATATTTTTAGGAAACTGAGGTTTTATGGTGGGTTAGACCATAAAAATCTAGAAAAATCATGATGGTCCATCAATCCGTCCATCTTTATCTGGGGCTGGGTCGCAACGGCAGAAGTCTAAGCAGAGACCCCCAGACTTCCTGATCCACACACACCTCCTCCAGCCGCTCTGGGGGGACCATGAGGAGACACCAGCTCAGAGACAGTCCCTCCAGCGTGTCCTGGGCCTTCTACGAGGCCTCCTACCAATAGGACCTGCCTGGAACACCTAGTGAGGGAGGCGATCAGACCACTTTCCAACAGCCAGAGGCTTCGTGTGCGGACCAGGTCATCGAGGCACCCCGCCTTGACCATCACCCAGTTCTCTCTGCAGCTGACCGCTATGGATCCCTCTGCTGGTGGTGGGTCCACAGTATGGCGGGCCCGGCCACCAGGCGCCTGCATGCGAGCCCCAACCCCAGGCCTGGCTCCAGGGTAGGGCCCCGGCAGCTCCATACCGGGGGACGTCAGAATCTTTGATTAGACTCTCTCCATAAGGGACTTCTGAAGGTCCTTCATTTTTATAATTTGTGTGTGTGTGTATACCCTTTTTAGCCCTTCGAGTGAGGACCATGTCTTCATGTTCATAATCAGATTGAAGACCAGTTGTTACAAAGTTAGGACATTTTAGTGGTCCTCACATGCTATTTTGTTGACCTTAGTTTTAGGGCTGAGGTTCAATTGGGTTAGGGTGAGGTATGCATTGCTAATGGTTACGTTTAGGGTTAGCTTTGAGGTTAGGGCACAGAAAGGGTTGAAAATTACTGAAAATCAATGAGAATCAACACATGGTCCTCACTACGATGGCAGAAAGAGTGTGAGTGTGTACCTGTCGAGCCCTCAAATTTTTCCAATTTCACCATCAAATTGAGGCCAGGTGTTACAAAGCGAGGACATTTTGCTGGTCCTCACAAGCTATTTTGCTAATGGTTAAGTTTAGGGCTAAGGTGTGAATGGGTTAGGGTGAGGCATGCGTTGGTAATGGTTAGGTTTAGGGTTAGGGCATAGAAGGAGTCAACACATGGTCCTCATGTAGAACAGGGTGTGTGTGTGTGTGTGTTACCCTCTCTTCATCTTGGTGAAATCCACAGCAACCAGTCTGTAGGACATGGCCTTTTCATTCAGGTAGCGACTGTATCGCCTGATGAAGGTTGACATGTCGTAACCTGAACAGTGGAACGAGGAGGAGAAACATCGATGGTGTTTGTGTCAAACATCTTCAAACATACTCTTCATTTCAAGTCAAAGATGTAGGGAAGATGCCCTCACCTTTAACTGTCTAAATTATTCTGGTTCTCTCCATGAAATCCTTTGAGGTTTCATCCTCTCGCAGTTTAGTGAAAACCAGCTATCCAAAACTTCGAAGGGAATTAAAGCTCTTACCTTGCAGAGCACCTTTATCCAAGAAGTTGTTCAGGTTGAACAGGGTATTTCTGGAGGCCAGGTACTGGATGAAGCGCTGAAACACCAAGGAAAAAATGGGAAGGAGCCCTTTTTAATAAATCAGCAACATACCAATCTCTACAGCTGCTTTGGTTATTCATTTATGGGTTTTAATGGCCAGGGTTTAACCTGACAGGCCCATGGGTGGAAAAGGAGCAGCTCCTGGATTGCTATAAATGTGCTTTGGATGATAGAAACTCTAGCATTTGATTCACTTTGGCCTCAGCATGAATGACTCAATTATTTAACAATTCAGTTATTTAATTGATTTATATTTGAACATTAAAAAGGTATTTAAATATCACGAATTAGAACCTGAAATGATAAACGCTAAATAGAAACAAAAAATACAACAAATGAAAATCTGACAAATGATCTTTACACCACAAGGAAACCAGGAAGCCATTTTTATCTTCTTTTATCTTATTTTCACAGTTTTAGGTTGAATTAAATTTTATGTTATCCAAATGCTAAATGTTTTTTAGTAGAGATGCAGCCATCAATTTTGTAGCCATTTTCCTTTCTCTAGTTAAAAAACATTGTAACTGCTTAAGATTTAGTCAAATTCAGATATCAAACAATCTGTGTTTTACATTAGCGATAGCATGATTAGCACTGTTATGGTGCATTCACATCGAACAGGAAACATGATCTTTCTTGTGCTTTTACTCATCTGACATCTGGCCTGGCCAGCAAAAACAATTCAGATGGCAGGTAAAGGGCTCCACTACGTTACAGAGTCGGCAGGTTTTTTGGTTTCACCTCAACATGTCGGACATGGACGTTACAAACCAAGTCACAGTGGTGTTTTTTCACTTTGGAAAACCAAACAAAACCATAGGAGGTTGATGGCGGTAAATCAGAGTAGCCCGACAGACAGAGCATCAGGGTCTGTTCTCGAGCCAAAGTAGGATGAAAAATAATCCTTCTAGGGCTAAAATACAGCTTTTGAAAAGCCACTCAAGAAGTGTGTCTCACAGTTAGCTTGTCGCAGATAAATTATCGATTTATGCTCAATATGAAAGAGTGGTCTGCGCCATGTTATTTCACACCACAACGCAAGAGGGACAATCACGAACTAGCTGTGGTTCTAGATGAGGCCGAGGCGGTGAGGAAGTGGGGCCAAGTTTGTGGGACAACGGAGGGACATAAGGATGAAAAACAGCGGGGATCCAGGTGGGAAAAGTGTCCCAGCGTTCTCGCGCATCTCGTTCCTCTAGCTGGTCTATCTTCAGGAGTCGTTTTCCTCATTTGCGGTCATACAAACAGAACAAGCTGGTAAGGTACCAAACAGGAAATATGCATAGTGTAGAGCGGATGTAGATTTGACCAATCAGAGGACTGCTATCTGCGGTCACCTACAATTTTGGAGAGGTGCACCAGAGTGTCTGCGGAAGGGGCGGGGCACATTTGCGTTACTGCGACACACGCAGACCACCTGGTTTCTGAGTATAACTCAGCCTTATATCAACATTATTTTCTCCACCTTCTTAAGCTTTGGTCCCATAGATCACAGCCACTTCAAGTTCCTCTATGATTTTAATGTCTCAAAAGTAAACAACAGTTAAGATTCTTCAATTGCTGGGAATTTCACTACGTGGCAGGGATGTTGGCGCTCTCTTTTCAGTGAATTTGCCTAAAAACACGACATTCGCTTCCCTAGAACTGCGGCCTTCACATCGCTCTGCCTCCTAGCTCTGCAAACAGCTTCGTCAACAGGGACGAGGAGTAAATTTTTCCTTTCAGCAGCGAGTTCGCTCTTAGGTGTGAACTTATCTTTAAAAGTTACAAACTATGTATGCAAACATTTCCTACAGAATTAAGGCCCAGTGTTATCACCAATAAAAGACAGAAGTACAAAGATAACATGAAGGTTAAGGCAATACTTTAGGATAGTGTTCCTGTTAAACCCTAAAGCAGGCGCCTGGATGATCAGCACGAATTGCTGCACAGATATTACTTTCCAACTTCTCTCCTCCTTTTTGGATCCTCTTTAGACGCTGCTATGATGCTGAAATTGTCTAACTTTCTGAGAACTTTCAAACTTAAAATGTTCCCTTCAGCACAAAAACCGAGAAAACAAATTGGCCCTGATGTGTGGGAGTTTCCACTGGGCCGGACCAAGGCCAGCAGTAGTCAAGCTGAAGATTGTTCAAATGCAGTCAGTCAAATTCCTGGAGCACCTCAAGCTTTTAGTGAAAGGAAAATAGATACTAAAAAGCAACAAGCTACAAAGCTCTATAACAGGTATATCAAGCCTTTATGATAAAACCCACTGAAAGACAACTTGAATGCATCACTTGACATTTTTCAATCTCCATCTTCTCTCTACCACCACCTAAAAACACAAACCCAGGTGGCGGATAAGGAGACACTAAACTCAGCAGTGTTCAGAGTCAAACAGAAGATAAAGCAGTTTCAAAGCCTCCAGAATCAAAAGAGTTACAAACTTTATTACAGATGGACAGACATCTTTACCACAAACCTGTGTCATACGTTTCATTTCATCCAAATCGGTTTAGTTTTAAGGAAATCTGCAATCAAAGAAAAAAATATTTTATGCAACATCTGCAGTTGTTTTCAATTTAAACCAGAAGTCCTTACTTGAACTTTGGAACCAAATGATCTAGACAACATCGTCCTGACTTTCTCTAATGATTAAAGCCATTTTGCATTTTTTTCTCCTTTCAACCAGACCGTCTTCTCTACATCTTCCTTCCTTCATTTACACGCCTCCAACCAGCCATCAGTTTCAATGGGAGCAATGGGAGCTCTGGCCTCTGGCTTCCAAAGAGAAAAAAACATCTTAAGCTTTAAGGCCGACTGCGTCCAGCTGACTTTAAATGATTTAAGAATTGCTTGTTTGCCAGTTGAAAATCTGGCAAAGAACTAGCCCTTATGGGCTGGTTGGAGGATGTAAGGAGAGTGTGTGTGCGTAAGGCTAGAAATGCTTGCGGGCATGTTTGTTGGAATCGGCTATAGAGTGACTGTTCCAAGGACTGTGGGACTGTTTAAAGGCAGAAAGAATGGGATCTTGTTCTCGTCCTTCTACGCCCAGGCTGACTGAGGAGAGGAAAAAAGGCTGCTTTCACACATGGAAAGCAATCCAACATTAAATAAAAGAGAGATGGCTGGAGTGGACGAGGTTTCAACAGCTGGCTGCATAGAAAATGTTTAGTTTGGCTTCTGGTTTATGCCAATCAACAATCAACAGGGGTGATGAAACTATAGCTATATGGATTCACAGCAGAGAGGATGTAAAACTTAAAACAACTCCATCGAAAGCAAAAAGCTTTAAAACTCAAGCACATGTTTCTGATCAACTACAAATCAAGACAAGTAGCTATAAACTGGGCTAATTACTTTTATATACGGAGAAGTGGTGATATAGAGTTTAATTAGATTGCATCAAACTTGTGTTTTATGACCATAATGAAAATGTATTACAAAAACAAAACAAAGAATTCCATACTAAACCTTACCTATGTGAAATTGGCTGCTTTGCTACAACAAATACATCTATAGGGGCCTAAAAAAGAAAATTAAAAACGATCCACTGGACTTCCAAGAAGCTGAAAAAGCTTCTTGCACGGGAAGCGAAACGTCTTCAAACTTGGAAACTAAGTCCAGTAGATCGTTTTTAATTTTCTTTTTTTGGAATGACTATAACTGAGAAACTTCACCAGCATCTATGGGGCCTCTGTGCTGCTTTACAGCGGCTACTTCTTGTATTAAATGATAAACATAAATGTTAAAATAGCAATATTAACTAAAGATAAACCGATGCTTTTTTCTTCTGCTATTGGCATATATGTGCATGCATCTGTCCATTTGATAGTGCATTTAATATTGCGTAATTTGAGACTTGAAAAACATTAATGTGTAGTTGTCATCATTTAAATGGAGAAGAAGAAGAAAAGGCAGCAGATATTGGAAATCAGGCTGGTATCTATGTAATCGTCCTTCATCAATCTGTATCAGTTTATCTCCGATATAAACGGTTTGAAAAATCAACAGAAAAATCATACAATCATGTTTTTATGAAGGTTTGTTGATATTTTTAGTTTGAATTTTATCATTAATATCAAAAGTAAAGGTGAGTATTGGCATGAGTGTTGCGATTCGATACATGTCGCGATACTTGGGTCACGATACGATATTATCATGATATTGCAGTATCACTATATATTGCCATATTTTCCCCAGCTATCAAAATCAAATGATGAGATAAAACAGCAAGTGCTGTATATTTTCATCAGAAAATATTGATTAGGTATTATTATCCATGTTGTTTGGGGTTTTCTTCCACTGTGACTGCCTCAAATACAGATTTGGTGCTGCACGCACAGTTAAAGGGCTCCACAGCGCTTTCTGCCAGAGTGGTGGTGCAGAGGTAGCCCATTTTCCCATCAATGTTTTATGTAACCATTTTTTTTTTTTAAATCGATACTAAGAAGTGAAAGATCGATATTATATTAGGCAGCCGACTATCACCATATATCGCCAAAACGATTATTTCCCACACCCCTAATCAAAAGGTTGACTTCTTTTTTCCATATTAATGTAATATCATGTGAAAGTTTTAAAAAAATTTCCATCATACTTTTCCTGCAAAGCCAGTTCCCTTAAAACTAAGACAACTACGGTAAGCCAGTGTGGTGATAAAAACTTTTATTTTGTTTAAGCTATATGAAGCGTAGCCTAATGTAGCATTGTCTTCTCCTTCCCTGCTGGATCAAAGAAGAGTCTGTTTTTTTTTTTTTTTTTTTTTTTTGTTAATCAATTATTTTACTTTTAGCATTTAATATGTTCAAGTCACGGTGGATTCATTTCATCTAGGAGAGCAAGCATTGAAACGGCTCTTAGGATGAGAGGCTTCAGCTGAAAGAAATGCAACCATTTCATTATTGAACTCTGCCATCGGCATGCCTCTGGTGATGGAGCACTGAGTTTCTGTTGCTGCTCACTGTGTCTAATGAAGGGCGCATCTTTATTGTTGTCGATCAACCTTTTTATAAGTTTGAACAGACATCGACAACTCCTCATATTTCTTTAAATCCATGCTGGTTGGTATGAATGTCCTTCAGATAAACACAAGAACCCCGCAGGCAAAGAAAACAACCTTTTTTTTTTATAGATTTTACGCTTGAAGCTAATTAACAAATGTCAAGGTGCTCCAAAGCAGAGTGCTAACAAAGAACAGGAATCTTACCAGTTTGAATACTGCATGTTTTCAGAGCAAGTTGCCATGGTGATGCTAACATTTAGCTCAAATCACGACTCTGCCCAGATCGTGCTTTTACTAAGACACTTACATGGCTGTAGGCTCTGTATTGTTGCTTGTTAAATTGCTGTCAAATTGCAGGTTTTCTAAAAAAAAAATCGACAAATGGGTTCAGCTTTTAAACTGCCTCACAGCAGCATCTGCTAATGCGCTTTGACTATTACAAGATTAGTGTGTCAGGGTGAACCCCGGTAAGGACACGGAAGCTTAAGGAAGAGGGTATCAGATAAAAAAAAGAAGGGTTGGAAATATTTAGAAGAAAAGCTCAGGCTTCACAAGTTGCCATTTTCTGCTTCTTGTGTGCCGACTGTTCCCTTCCTCATCAAAATCTCCATCTAACAAGAATCTGCGCTTCTCCCTGAGCAGAGCACATGAAAGGCGGAGGCACTGGGAACGAACACAACGCATGGATGTGGTTAAAAAGGAGAAAATCTATAAAGGAGCAGGGAGATGTGGAGGGAAACACAGAGGGAGACTGAGAAACCCGCTGAGCCCCAGATTATTCAGCAAAGGATGAGAAGACGTACTTCTGAGAGGAGATTCAGATTTGTGAGAAAAGGGTCTGAGAATAGAAGGGGAGCCAAAGCAGGAGACAAAAACAAGATGTACCGAGTCCTCGGGGTGAGGAGGCTGGAGGAGAAGGAGAAACAGGTCGGCTCGGCTTGTAAAATAATTCATGTTAGCATATTGGAGAACAAGCTCATGCATTATGGATGCATGAAGAAGCCTCAACTGTGGAAAAAAGCTACACATACAGCAGTGCTACGAGCATCCAACTTTGACCTAGTCTACTTCTCACTCTACCTCTGTTGGTTTTCAACTCCATCCAACTGATTTAAACCCAGACAAGTTGGCAGCCATCATAGAAACTAACTCAAATTGTCAAAGATGAGAGGATGCCAACATTATTTCAGAACAGACGGTTACAGAGCTAAACAAATGAATCTAAAGTGAAGCATTCAAATCTGGAAATAAATGTTTCAGCTGGTTTCTGCTTTAGGCTGCATGTTTTCTGCCTGACAATTTCACACCAGTGGTTGCTTAGAGTGATGGTCTGACCTTAAAAAGATAGAGATGAGAGATTAACAGACCATGTTTAATCTCCAGTAGCTGTAATGGTTTGATCTGCTGATAAAGATTGATCAATTTCTGATTAACCAGGACATTTAAATCAACATTATTGACTATATTTTGCTCCAGCTGGTGGTCAGTTCAAACTCATTTGTATTCTAAGCACGCATTAAAGGAAATATTCAGAAGATCCATATTCAGAATTCAAGCTTCTGAAAATACTTGAAATATGAAATTATTACATACTGTTCAATAAATGATAAGTGTTTTTAACTAAGAGCAATTTCATTTGAATGTGTTTTACCAGAGACACCCATGTTTGTCAAACAGCACTACTGCCACCTACCAAGTCCCAGTGCTGTATCTGGGACTTGCTATCTCTATGGACTAGCTATCTCTTATGCTGCTTTAGGTTTAGACTTCTGGAGGACATAGGGACCAATATTTCATCACTATCACTATTCTTCTAACCCTAACCTGGGATGAAATTTTCTTCAGACGGCTCAGCTCCAATAAGCATACAGTGAGAACGTTCGCAAGCAAGTTTGGTTGTGGCCGGTTTCTCGGAAGCATCTTGGTAATCAGTTAGCAACTTAGTGCTAGTAGGCCACCAATGGGAAATTCCATTGGGACCAAGTAGCACTAAATTGGTGACTTAGAAACGACACTGTCAAGGAACGCTATGGACAGCAGAAGCTTGAGTCCTTGCCTCGCAGCGCTGCTAGTTCTGTTAGCTCTACGCCTGCCGAAGACACAGACGTCCATCCCCGTGAACACTGGGACAGAACTCAATGGTAAAGTAAATGATTCTTATTTCTTATTTCAACCGTTGCGTATATCAGCAGCAACATATGAATCAAGATGCTATGATTGAAAAATGTAGATTGACAGATGACCATTGATATACGATTGGCCGAATTTAGGTGTACAAGCTGACGTATAACTAACTGACCTGCCTAAGAAAAAAATATTTTAGACAGGATTTTTTTTTTTTTATAGAAATTTTCTAAATTCATAACTTTTGGGTCACTATGGTCTAATAAAGAGCACATTTATAAACATGATTAAGCCTGAATTACTTGAAATTTAAATAGGACTTCCCTACGACTTTAAGTTACATCCACATGGAGATGAATAATGTAACTGCACAGAAAAGTTGGAGCAAAATGTGAAGGTAGATGTAAATGTGAATCTGCCTCAAATGACATTGTAACAGTTATACCAGTAGGTGGGGTGGTACTGCTGCTACAGAGGTAAAGGTGGTAGAAGAAGAAGAAGGGAAGGCACAGTCAGTAAATGAAGTGTAGGGTATCCAGACAGAAGAATCACATGGGGTGGCATTAACCCAGCTTATTTCCAACCACTCTGGCTGAACGGGACCTATCAGACCAAGATGATCTGATAGTAATCACATATACTGGAAACAGGCGTTGTCTAAAAGGCGCCTCAGAGGTGAAACGGTGACAACTTCAACCCTTCATCTAGTGTCAGCTTCAACATCAACCAACATCGCATGCAGAGCATGTTTCTATCTTGATGTGAAGTGCATTTATAGGGAACACGATTGTATTTAGCGAGTAGTTAGCATCAACACCTAAATAATTCACTTGTATAACTACAAGGACACAGCATTGAACTATGTTGCCTTCCAGCTAAAGTGAAGCAACTGAACTGCAAATATTGCCTCGAGGATGCCCAGCTATACACGCCATTTTGACTTGTAGATACTTTAGTGTCTGTCTCCTGAACTTGTACTGCTTGAAAATGGAAGTTTGTAAATATTTACTGGAGGATTGAGGTACTTCATCAATTGATGTATAGAAAGGATTATGTTTATGAAGTGAGTCAGAAGTTGGAGCTTTAGGTACAGTTGAAAATATCGGCCTTGAAATCAGCTTTGTGAAGCAAACCCACTCACAAACTCTTTAACAAGGGTTAGAAAAATACGCTGCAAGAACAGAACAGACAGTTTGGTCGGTTTTAATAATATGACTTTTTAGTTGTGTTTAATAGCGATTTTACAGTTTTTGGGGCAAACCACGCAGATGAAAAAGAAAATTAATTCCATGGGTTTGAGAGAAAAATCCTCATCACATCTAATTTGAAAATGGTCTCCAGACAACGCTCTAAATCATGGTTAGTCGTTCTTTCTTCTGGCCTGGTTCCTATTAAGGAGTTCTGTCTGTAGTGCCTGAGACAGAGCAGGCGTCCATCAAGCACCAGTTAAATTAAGTTACCACTTTTTTTAAATCAGTCATTTACATTTGTGAGAATTTATAATACAACTTGAATTAGTATGGTCAAATAAAAGCAAGGTAAGCCTTGTGGCAAACTGGGAAGCTCCTGAATAAGTAGACACTCTGCTTTCAGTCACATCTCAGTGTTTATCCTCCTTTTTTAATATAATGCCTTATTTAAGTTAAAATCTACTTTTTTCAATATAGAAAAGCAATCAGAGCGCAGGCCTATGCCAAGGAGCAAATTTTGCCCCATATTGTGACTTACAACTATAGCTAATCTCTTACATGGTCTGAATCATTAC
Organism: Cyprinodon diabolis; assembly: GCA_030533445.1. Taxonomy (NCBI): domain Eukaryota; kingdom Metazoa; phylum Chordata; class Actinopteri; order Cyprinodontiformes; family Cyprinodontidae; genus Cyprinodon; species Cyprinodon diabolis. The sequence goes on along the minus strand of CM060075.1, from coordinate 13,211,411 downwards.
CGAATGCAAATTAATTGTTTTTCAGCATGAGGCGCCGCTTTGCTCACATTTCCTTCAAATACTTTAATAAATTTATTATTCTGGCACAGCGTGTTCCTGTAGCCTCTGATGTTTGTCAGAAAAACTCATACAAACTCACCTAAAACACATAACCTCCTAGGAAAAGGAAAGAATCAAATGCTAAAAGAGGAAGCACATTCTAAATCTTAAGTCCAAAATCTCCCTAAAATCTTACTAAATTCAGGAACTTTTTCGTCTCTGCTTGCTTTAGATAAAACCAAAGAAAACAAATCAAAGTCGTACGTGAAAATGAGTGTACCCTGCTAACGTCACGTTAGATAATAACAGGGAAGTGCAAACAGTCCCTGCTCCGCTCTCTTTGGACCGCTGTGTACGCAGAGTCAATGAACAACCGCCAGCACAGGAATTATTGATCTTGGATGAGATAGTGTCTCTCTCTCTCTGCTTTCTAAGCCCAGAAGTTATGAGATTCACTGCGTTGGTTAACAATACTTCAGCGGAAAGAAGGCAGTCTGTTATGTTAGAGGGCTAAAAATAAACCTTGTTAACAAATTAAAGGAGACAAAACATAAAGGGATCTGTTTACATGGGATGGGGGTGCGTCAGGAAGACAGACTCATGTCCAAATAGGGGTCAGAGAGTCCGCAGGCAAATTATTTTTGTCAGCAGACCAAACAGTAGAGGGATTATTGCAGAAATAGTCAGATTCTAGCGTAACACTTCCAAGTGAAGGGTGATGACTAACATCAAAAGAATGAGTCATGATGAAGCTGTGCTGAATAAAACCAGCCCTTCAGCAAACACACTCAACCGTATTTATACGGGCAAGACCGCAGGTATGCAACAAGGTAAAACCCGATGTGTGCACACAAGGCTGCTGTTTAACTGGTCTAAATCCATTGCTCCGCCTCCTAACCCCCCCCCCCCACTCCTCCCTATCGTTTCTCCCTCTCTTACGCAATCAACCGTTTAGTTTCTCAATCCAATCAAAGTGTGAAGGAAGCCGTTGCATTGGGAAGCTGGATGGGTGTTGAGGACAATAGGATTAAATATTCAGGTCTATATTTAAACATTTAGGAGTACGCACAGGCTGCAGCAAAAGCTTTTCATGTGTGGGTCTGAGCCCAGAAGGTGTCGAGGCTTTAAGTGAGTAGGTTGCTGCTCTCCAGGGAATAGCTGCATCCAGCTGGTGAATGAATCCGTCTGCAGGATCAGGGAGGCAGGCAACCAACATTGAAGTCATTTCAAACCATTACACATCGTTTCTTCTGTCCCAATCCAGTTGTGTTTGTGCAACATCATGAGCCATATGTTTACCTCAAAACAAACTACAGCTATATGAGCTCCAAGAAGTAAAACAGTTTTTTCTTTTTTTTTTTTATCAAGAGCCAATCTCATGTACTGGGGCTTAGGTTTATTTAAACAAGGCATTAACCTGTTTATGGCATCAAGGTGAAACACAGATTTAAAGAGTTATGGTTCAACACTCCAAATAACCATCCTCATAGTTTTAAGACTATTTTCATTGAGGTCAGAGAATCTGATGAGAATCCGGAGTTCCACTCGTACAGTACCATTACTAAGTATGAAAAGTACTATTAACTGGTATCAAAGGGAATAAACAGGAATTACCCTGGAATTTAAAGTAGACGACAAAGTATTTAAACGATCACATCCTTAGGGTTAACTGCAGAGATCATGCGTCCAACCATCACTGTACATTTACTACAAGCACAACAGCATTCAGCATTCAGCCAACACATTTAAAATGTCGAACAAAAATAGCTTTCATAAGACTGGTAAAATATATCAGTGTCAAACCATCCCAAACGGTCCCACTATTTTGCCAAAATGATCTTACAGATTTCTGTCAAGCCAAATCAACCAACTATAATGCTTTATTAATGCCTCCAAGCGGTAAAATGTTTATTATAGTGGTCCAACTAAGGATTGTTTTGCAATTCGATTAATCTCTCAATTGTTTTTGCGATTAATAGATTAGGAATCGGATAGCCACATGTTCCTAAAGGAAGATTTTTTTATTAAATCAAACCAGGTGAAACTAAACCTTTTTCATATCAGGAGTTCTGAATAGAGCATAATGACAGATGAAGAAACTTTTTATCTGAAATGCAGAATTTCTACCCTTTTTTTATCTTGACTTTATTACTGCTCTATTTGGATTGCTCTGCAGCTAAAGCCATTTTTTAGAGACTCTACACTCCATTTAATGATTAATTGATCACTAAATTAATGATAATTTTACTTTATTGACCTCACACTGGAGAAATTCACTCGCTGCATTTTAACCCATCCCCTTGGAGAGCAATGAGCCGCTATCGTGTGGTGCCTGGGGAGCAGCGTGGGGTTAAGGGTCTTGCTCTAGAGACTGACACGGGAGTGTATTTTCACTCCTGTCCCGTCCCACTCCCACAGAAAAAAAAATGGTGTCCCGTCCCGATCCCGGGCCAGAGTAGAAATCTAAATCCTGTCCCGTCCCACTCCTGGTGAAATTACTCCCACTCCCATCCCGCTCCCATTCAGAATGACTCCCGCTCCTGCACCACTCCCATTCTTGTTGTTTTTGAGCACGGGTGAAAAACTCAGAGCGGAAGTTACTATTGGTTTGCTCCCGCTCCCGTCTGCTCCCATTAATGTTTAATCCTGTACCGTCCCAATCCCGTGATCGTTACTAATACTGACTCCCATCCCACGGGAATCCCACGGGAATCCCGTGACCCGTGGGATTCCCGAAAAAATGTCAGTCTCTATCTTGCTCAGAGACCCTGAGTGGCAATCTGTGGGAGTGGGGCTCAAACTCAGAACCTCAGGATTCCAAGCTCTATGCCCTGACCACTAGTCCGCCACTCAAATTAGTTGATGATGATTTAAATAATCGATTAACAACGATTAATCCGATGAAATGTTTCAGCCATAGTTTATTAGCTGAATTAAAAAGAGGCAAGATTGCGCAGTTAAACTAGAGTTTTTGGTTAAGCTCATAGAGGTGTGTTTATTTTTTCCTGGTGCAGACAGAATATCTGCATAGCATAAGAGTAAGCGGGGTAATTATTGTTGTAACATCTGTGTAGCACCCTTGGACATTTAAAACTCAGTACCATATTAACAAATTCACCTACCTTACCTTAACCCGTACCTAACCCTACCTACCTTACCTAAACCTACCTATCTACCCTACCTAACCTTACCTAACCCTGTCTACCTTACCATACATACACCTACCTTACCTACCCTTACTTACCTACCCTTACTTACCTACCTTACATACCCTTACTTACCTACCTTACATACCCTTACTTACCTACCTACCTACCTTACCTCACACACCTACTTGCCTTACCAAACTCTACCTACCTACCTTATCTACCCTTACTTACCTACCTACCTTAGCTGATCCTACCTACCATCCATCCATCCATCAATCCCTCCATCCCTCCATCCATCCTCAAATGCAGTTACACATTCAAAAGGTTTCATTAAACCAGCAGTTCTATACGTCATAGCCTTTAAAACCACACAACTTGGACATTTCTACACTTCACAGAAATGCATGTCTTTCATTTAATTCTATATTTAGCAGTGGTGAATCTCACTCCCTCACTCAATACAGTCACTGCATTCTAGTACAAGTGTGATTTTTACATCCTCATGCCTTGTACCCTCAGCCTTCGTTCTGTATAATTAACCCAAAGGCAATAAAGCAACAACTGCCAGCCTTTGTGAATTAAAAGCACGCTGGCAAAGCTACGGCGACATCTTTTCCTTGCACCTCATCAGGATGTGATGTTGCATTACAGCTATTCACTGGCTTTAGTGTTTAAAAGTTGGCTATATGTAGTAACATTCATCTGTTAAGTTTACTCTCAAAGGCAGCTTTTACTCTCATTACTCACTCCGACCCTGTTATGGTATAAAATCATCACTGAATGTTGTTTTAAGTCAATTTGTCCTTCCTTAGCAATTGGTGCTGCTTCCTGCATTGGGACATTTATAAATACGTTTTTTTTCTGTAATCAATCTGTATAATTTAATCTGCTATATTAGCAATGAGTGAGTCTTTCAGTAAAGTCTAAACTTCCAACATTTAAAGAAAACAATATTGCTTTGTGAGGTTAATGTTATGTACAGTAATAAAACCCATGCAGATATTAAATCTGTTCATACGTGGTTCAACTCTATTGCTTTTGAAGAATTGATTTGTTTTTTAACAGCCATATAAAATACAAGCCATTGTAATTGCCACATCTCATATAATTTCAGTGGCATTCTAGTCTTTTCAAGCATTTAATGGAGGACCACTGGTGAGAAAGGCAATTAATCCATACTGGCTTCGCACCAGATGAGGAACCACTTCACTGGCTCATGATTGAAACAGAGTATTCTTAAGGTTGGTATGGTCTATTTCCACATTTCTACCACAAGACTCTGACAACACACATGTTGTACGACAGTTAATTTTACAAGTATATTTCTGGAAAGACAGGATAAATTAAAGCACATTTATTCATAATTTGACATTTCTCATAAATCCTTTACTCACAGAATGACGTTTACTTATTTAAAGTCGTAGGGAAACTGCCGTTCCAACCGTCGCATTTCCAAATTCTCCAGAGTGGTGCACGACTTTACACGAGTGAATAAGGTGAATGTGATTGCTCGTTTATCAAGGGGGCGGGATTGTTGTGGCGAAAGGTTCGCAAGCAACTGAAGCATCTTGCTAACCAGTTAGCAACTCAGTGCTAGTAGGTTCCCAATGGGAAATTCCATTGGGACCAAGTAGCACTAAATTGGTGACTTAGAAACAACACTGTCAAGGAACGCTATGGACAGCGGAAACATGCAAGAGGAGGAGATTTTGGAGGTTGTGGATGAGTCTCCTCCGTCATACATTTTTATTTAGAGGAGGAAAGAGAGGACGAAGTTGTTGTGGAAGAGGACGCCAGGGTGGCAGAAGCTTGGTTTGGTGTAGAAGGCTTACAGCCGTAAATGTTTGAGCCCTCTCCTCGCAACGCTGCCAGTTCTCTTAGCTCTACGCCTGCTGAAGACACAGACGTCCATCCACGTGAAGCTGCGACATATGAAATCAAGATGCTATGACCAAAAAATCTGATTGACAGATGAGCGTGGATATATAATTGGCTGAATTTAGGTGTTCAAGCCGACGTACAACTAACTGGCCTGCATAAAGTTACGAAAAAAACACCACAGATTTTAAGACGGGATTTTTTATTTTTTTTAAATAGAAATTTTCTAACTTTCGGGACAAATTTGTCTGATAAAGGGTACATTTATATACATGTTTAAGCCAAAATGATTTGACATTTAAATATAATTTACCTACAACTTTAACCCTAGTTTAACCATTCCTGACCAAAGCTGTGGTCGTCTCCAGCTGGTCTACAGGTGAAGTGTGAAACTTTTTGCTGGCTGAGAAGGAGGAAGGAGGCAGCATTTGCTTGGCTCCCGCAGATGCAATAGGCCAAGTGGCGCTGAGCTGCGAGGGCCGCCCAATGCTGCTAGCGGTTTTCATTTTTAATTAATTTTTTATATGTTTGAAAGCTGAGAACTTTTCTATGGAAAGGCCACTCAGTTGTACTTCAACCAGTAGCTACCAGTACGTAACCAGTTCTTCTAATATAATGTAAGGCACTGGGTTTGAGAACCAAAACAATTTGGTCATGAAGATACATTTACAGCTGAAGCTCAGTTGTTTAATATTTTTTTTAGTACCACAAACTTTCCATTACAACTGCAAATATAAATCATGTTTAACATGATAAAGCTGGCATGATGAGGTTAGAAAATGCTTCTCTCAAAGTTTGGTCTAGCGATGCAACTAATGATTATTTTGCAAATTGATTAATCTTTTGATAATTTTTCCGATTAATCGAGTAATAATCAGATAGATAAATGTTCCTTAAAGAAATTACACCAGCTGAAACCTAAACTTTTCCACTTGAGGAGTTCTGGACAGAACATGTTGAGAGCTAAAGGCATGTTTTACAGTCTCTATACTCCATTTAACAATCAATCGATTACTAAATTTGTTGACGATTATTTCATTAAACACAAATATCCGATTGTTTCAGCCTTAGTTTTGTCCGATCAAAATGCCATCAAAATCTAATTTCTTACGAGTTACTCTTTTTTCAGTACATTTCATCTTCTTATGCTGAACACAGTAAAGTACTGAGTACAATAAACATGTTACAGTCAATGTGCCCTTTAAGAACTCCATAGCAATAATGAAAATGATTCATGGTGTCCACAACATCAATGGATTCAGCTGCTTTCAAAGAAGACAGAGATTTAAAGATATGAGAGTGAATCATAATGTGGAAAACGAGCTTTGTTTTAATAATTACTTTGTGGTTCTCTACAATCGTACCAAAACATGACTGCTTTTAATAATTAACCACTGAATTTCTACAGTGGCAAAGAAGATTTTAAAAGTTTTAGGTTCAATTATGGATACAAGTGGCCCCTGCAGAGCTAATTAGTGTCTCTTCAATTAGACCCGACAATTGAGGACAGCTTTGTAGAGCAACATATCTCACAGCAAGAGTCTAAGATATCAAAAAATAAAATTAAAATAAAAACATGAAAGAAGAGGACCATAAGCGAAAAAGACCAGAGGTTCTGAGGTGGGATTTATAGTGTCCTCTATATGACTGGAAGTATTTCCCATTCTGTGGATGAGTCCAAGCATCATTACTAGTTCACTGGCAGCACCGCCCCCCCCCCCCCCCCCCCGCCTGCCACAGCAGGGAGCGCAGTGAGCGAAGGGAAGATATGGAAAATATTAAACAGTGAGAATGTTTCCTTTCAGAGATTGCAGGATAAGTGAAAGGTGTTTGAAAAAGACAAATTCATAAATCCCTGAGGGATTTAGAAACAAAACGACTATTAAGTCATGTCTAAGGTACACAAAAAAGCGGGCTGTAATTTCCCCATGATGCTCAAAAGGTAATGTAATCAATCACAGGTTTTCCAGGGATGTAAAAAAGTTTGCTGATCTGAAGAGACATTTGTAATATGGTGCAATCATCTACCTGAAATCACTCCAATCAACTGTTTTTATTGGAAACTGAGAACTTTGAAGCTCAAAAATACAACTCTAAACAAACAAGCTCCTCTTTCAAGCTGTGTGATGGATTGGCGGTTAGACAATAAAAGGGGATTAATTCAGTAAACAAAAGATTCATGCCTCTCGGAAATGGTTTACATCTTTGGAAAAAACGCAACTTTCATGTGATTTAACACACAGGGAAGTATGGTTGTAGAGGTGAGTGAAAATGACTTTTTTTAAAGCAGTTAGCCTATTTGGATTCACCCTAAAGCCTATGATTGATACCTAACTTTTTAAGACGTTAACTAAAAAGAAAAGGCCTATAGCTGTACAAGCCTCTTAATGTGGAGGTGAACTACAGTAATGTCGCCTTACATTCACACTGTGTTGGAAATATGCTTTCCATATGGACGAAGAACGCCGGTGAGAGTAAAAGGGAGGAGCTATGGCGCTAAATGTACAATAACCACAGACAGAAACCCATTAGAGGAAGTAAAGGACATGCGGCTGGGGTGGACGTTCATCCTCCAGCAGGATCTCAAACAAAACGGCACCACATTGGAACGGTTTAGATCACAAGTATTAAACTCCAGTCTTCAAGGGCTGGTCTGCTGCAACTTTTAAATGCGTCTCCACTTCAGCACACCGGAGTCAATAATTAGGTCATTAGCAGGACTTTGGAGAACTCTCTGCATACTGATGAGCTTTTTCAACCATTTGATTCAGGTGTGTTGGACCAGGAACAAATCTAACGCTAATCGATTAAAACAGGGTTGGTCCTCAGTTTCTCTTAATGTCTATATAAAGTTTTACCAGCAATCTTTATGGACAGCAGTACATTTTGAAACTTAAAATGTCGAACATGTAAAGCTGGCTTCAAGTAACTTTCTAAAACTAAACTTGCTGACCCGTTATGTTTATGTTCGAATTAATTTCTACAGATTTCAGCCATATTTTGGAAATGCCAGAACATCCAACAGAAATATTCTGTTTCTCATGTGGAGACAGCAACAAGGCATATTGGGATGTTTGCAAACTCCCGGACTGAGTTTAACATCCCAGATTTATATCTAAATCTATTAATCTATCAATATGGCACAATCAAAGTCTAAAACCTGTGGCGAGACCTGAAAACTATGGTTCAAATGACATAAAAATGATCTCCCTTAGCTGGGACTGTTTGAAAGGGGGGCTAATTTCATTAGAACTCAACCAACCTGGTAGACAAAACACAAAGGAGCTGCAGCAGTCCTGCAGTTATAAGTGTTTCTGTGAAGCATTGATTTGTCGGGTTTGAATAAAATCAAGTCTACATGTTCCATATTTGTTTGTAAATTAGAAAATAATAAAATCGAAAGTATTTTTTTCTCTACACATGATGCACTCCTTTGTGCTGCCTCATTATATAACATTCAAATAAGAAACAAAATTGTTGCTTGTAAAGATAACTTTATTGTCAATGAACAATTTATTAGATTCAAATTTGTTTATCCGATTAATAACATTGGGTAAAAAGTTATTTCTTTCATTGTTTTAAATTTACCCCCATCCATGAGAGGGCGCTGCTGTCCATTCTTAAGGGGAAGCCCACTGGTGTTGGTGAGAGAAGCAATGCCAGAGCAGAAAAGTGAATCGATCCAGAGTTGTCCGGGAGAAAGATGTAGCATTTTATGCGGTTCTGTTTGACTTTTTGAATTTATACCTAAATATCCCCCATATAGCCCCGCTGCGCAGCGGAGCAGCATAACTTCTCTGCTGTGCTCATATCGGGAGGCTGATATAATAGAAAATGGAGGGTATCACAGTTGGTGTCCATTCCATCTATTGTATTGAATTTAACAAACAGTCCGACAGCATGCCAGAGCGCCATACCCTGTTTTTTAATGATAGTTCTACATCACTTTCATCCCTAGTTTCTAACATTTAAATGAAACGTTGGCAGTAGCCTGCAAAGATTTTTTTTAGAGAAGTAAAAGCAAAATTAGGCAACACTAGTAAGCAGGCCCCTCTGAGTGGAGGAATCTGTGTTCAGCTTGCTGTTCCCAGCAGGCTGCTGGACTGAAAAGCCTGCTGGGCTCAGAGGGAAATGAAAAAAAGAAAAAAAATAGTTTTCTGTTATTATTTCATTGATTAATAATCTGTTCTTCCTATTAAATGGATTTTTAGGAAACGCGTGTGTGTATTTGGCTGATGGAGGTTTTAATTTTCGAAGAGAAGTTCATAAAGCAGAAGTTTTGATGTAGAAACATCCATCCATCATACTGTATTCTGTCTATCATCTTTGTTTTAATGTGTGCCTTCCAGTAGCTGATGTGAAACACATGGGCAGTGACACCGTTTAAGCTTTTCCAATTATCATCAGTGACTGCTGTTAAGAGTCACAGTGACCTCCTCCAACACAGGCTCACAAATAACATCCTTGGCCGGGATCCTTCTATCAGCGCCTGAGTCAGCCCTTTCTACACCTTTTTGCTTCCTTTTTTTTTCCTCACTCACTCTTATTTGTTGCGGTTTGTAGCAGTGCTGCTTCCAAACACACCACATTCTCACTTCAATCTGTGTCTTTGTCTATGCCCCCCCCCCCACCAAGTCGCAGAGTGAGTGCGGTAATGACAGCGCTGCGATGACGCCAGCGAAACAAATGGCCCATTGGCTTTCAGAGACATGCCTAGCGTCGTCTGGCACTCACCTCCATAGGTAGAGTGCTTCCATCAGCAGTTTTTCTGGTGTCCTCTCCGGACTGTGCCAGTCTCCTCTCATGTCCTTAATGACTCCCTTAAACCTCCTATTCTCCGCCCTTGCCCCTCGTTTTCCTTCTCTTGTTCTCTCTAAACACTTTGTCCTTTCCTCGTATCCAGTAGGAATGTAAAGAATCGCAGCCCTCTATCCCGATTCCTTACTCTCCCAGCTGAAATCAATCACGCTGTAATTTCCCCTCTGGCACTTAGAACTGCTCTGCACAGAGGGAGAAAAGGATGATGGGTAGTATTTTTCTGCATGCCCTTGAAAACAAACTCATTTTAGAAAAGATGGTTTCACGGCATTATGTCAGAGGGGACATTATTGAGGTCTAGGGAAGAGCTAGGGCGCCTCTCAGCAAGCCGAGGAAAAACAGAAACCTGAGAGCTTAAGGAGCAAATTAAATCGTTCCTTGAAGTAAGAAAAGTTCTTGAAAAAAAATCTGCCATTATATAGCTAGTTTATTAGCAATGATCAATATTAAATTTCCCAAACAGTTTTTTACATGCTGCCCACTGGAGACCTCTGAGAAAAGCCCCCTTCACCTAAATATTGGGCTTTATTGTTGCTTTCACATTAAAGTGCCACAGTTCTCCCTTTTCTGTAACCCTAACTGACCTTAGAAGAGCAGTTCAACACTAAAAATGTATCAGTTGACCCCTAAAACTGTCCATTATTAGCTTAAGGTCCTCGTCTGTCGCTGTAGAGATTACCGGAGCAAGGTCTCACTGTTTCCAGTGGTTCTATGGAGGACTGAAGGCCAGTTAGCTGAAAGGAGGCCACTACACTTTTCCAGCATCACTTTTACAGGAAGAAAATACTTCCAGTTGTTAAAAGAAACAAACAAAAACAAAAAAAAACACATAAGGTGCCAAAACTAGAGTAGAACCACCTTAACAGTAGCTCCAGTTCGCCACAGTGTTGGCTTGGAGAGCAGGTTTAGGTTTGGTTTTAATTATTGCTAATTTAATGGTCAGTTTCAGTCCTAAATTCACTTCTGGACATGACCTTTGGGTGAGGACCTAAAGAGCAAGTTCCCAGGTAGTCCCGCGGCGCCCTGCCATCCAGGAGGGGTTTAGACCAGTCGCTTCCCTCTATACCCAGGAGTCAGTCCAAGTTGTAGGGCATGGGTTTGGCCCTGGATGCCTCGCTCTAAAGGTGTTCCAAGCAAATGCTGCCAACAGGAGGTGCAGGGCACTGCCCAGGATGCACTGGAGGGGCTGTGTCTCTCTAATGACCCACTGCAACACTTAACCAAAACACAACAATAGTATCACTAACCTTGTTTGGTTCCCAACTCCATCCCCTGCTCTCCTGCATTCATTCTACCTTTTATCTGGTATTACTCAACATAAGTTTTCACATGCAAAAGCATTTCATTTGGTTCAGGCTGTACTGAGACACGTTGCTTCAAAGGGAAATGAGAACATCTGTATGCGTCTCATATAGGCAGCTGTCTTTATCTAACCAGCTTGTCAAAACATTAAAATTCCTCCTAATATTAGTCATATTTTATCAGTCATTCATCTTAATTATATACAGGAAGGCTGTAATGTTGGATATGTGCTTTGAAAGCACACATGATTAGAAAAAATGAGGTTGTTTATCTTTGACAGAATGATGTTTCTGATGAAAAGGATGTTATTGTAGATATAAAAGTTTCTATTCTGACTAAAACATGATCTTTCAGAAGGGATTATAGACATTGGGATTTGGTAAGGTTTCTTCCTTGTTATTAAATGGTAAAAGGTCTTTCCTTACATTTGATAACCAGATTAAGTTCCCTTCATTTCCATTTCATTCTTATCAAAATGTCAATGTTGTAGTCGTAACTATAAAAAGAACCGATATAAAGGTCTACTCTCTTTTTTTAATCAACATTAATACTGAAAGAGAAGTTAAAAACCAAATGCCTGCTAAGCAGCTGACTGAAAGTTGGCTACCTGAGCTGATAACCTGACTATCCAGCTAATTAGGGCAGGTTTTACTTGTATGAAGAACAGGACAGAAAAAATGTCTAATATCTGAATGCTGTTGAAGATTTTCAGTCATCCAGGCCATACTCATTCCAAAATAGTTAAAGAAAAAAAAAAAGTCCAAAACAACAACAACAAAAAAAGTCCAATGGTTTGTTTTTTAAACTTTTTTTTTTACTTTTTTTGGAATCTAATATCTGAACTTTAGCATGTATTATTTATGAACATTCTTAAAAAAATAAATGCTGGATGTATTCTTTTGATTTATTATTGTGCTTAGCGTATTTTAGGATGTTGAAATTTGTCCATCCGCCTTAACAGATGAATGAAAAGTGGTAAATATATGAATAAATATGAAGATATGTGGACGCAATGTTCTTTGAGAGAAACAAAATGCAGATATTTCGTTTAAAAGCAAAATGACCTGAACATGACCCCACTCCCTCTTCTTCCGCCACTTATCTCCAATGTTGTTTCTCACAGCATCTTTCTGGTTGTTGCACAGGCAGGAACTGACAGCTTCTCCATTTGCTGTTAGGTTCTCTCAGTCCCTCTGCGGCCTTGTTCAGATCTCGGATCCTCAGACCATCCAACAGTCACAGAAGATCAACCCGATTGGCTCCTCAGAGGGCCGCCAGAAAAGCAGCAGGGCTGGAAAGCCGCTCTCTCAGCCATTGTTTGGTGTTTCCTGCTAGATTGTTTTCGGTACATTTTGGTCTATGATAAAAGGATTTGAAAGCAGAGGAACATGCTGACAGATGATAACAACTGGCCCAAAGGCCAAAAAGGGAGTCAGAGCAGGGCACCCATCCCCCCCTGTAGTTAGTGGCCAATTTAAACTTCAGCCACTAATTCAGGTGGAAAGCTCAAATTAATCCATCTGTCCAAAACTCCCAAGAGTTAAAGCCAATAATTGATCTTTCAGCAATGTTCCTGCATTAAAGAAGGTTTATAGCACCACAGAAGTCAAATTGCAGTCAAAGATATTGACTGACCTGCTCACAAGATTCTCAGTGTCACTGGGGAGCGAGCCAATAGAGGAGGAGGGGAGGGGGAAACTGCAGGTGAAGAGCCGAACGGGCATCAATACCTGCCGCACACAGGCCCTGAAAACTCTCCATTACTCCAATCAGGATCAGAAAAGCTTTTAACGAATATGGAAGCCGAGGCAAAGACGGGATATTAAAATTTAATTCCCCTGCTATTTGCTCTGAATGGCAAATCCTCACATTCATTTCTTTCAAAGCGCAGAGATGCATATATTACAGAGGACAAGGGCTGAAAACGCTGCGCATTTAAAGCAGCTGCAGAGTCCGAGTGGCTCCGACAGCAAACAGTGGCTCTGAAAAAAAACAAACAAGAAAACTGATCTATACTTTTTTGCATTTTGACATTACTACCGAAAAGTTCAGCACTGGTAAAGCGGATTTATTTTCATTATAGACCACCTAAAAGGTGACATAAAAGGGGAAAAAACCTTGAAAACTATTTTCTAGAGCCTTAATAGATTTAAAAAAAAAAAACTGAAAATGCTCTATAGATCTGCCTATAACAAAAAACAAGAGGAGAGAACATTTAACATTTTTCTTTGCAAAAGCATCTCAAAGCAAGTCAGATCAGATAAATCGTGTAAAAGGTTGGAGTGTTTATGTACTGCTTTCTATGTTGAACCTTCTGCAGCCTCTAACGGGTCGTCCTGCAGCTGAAGCCATGATGCTACATCAGGGAATATCTGGAAGTCTTTAAAATCATCGCTGGGAAAATCTCACATATTCAGCATCAAACTCCACCATAAGCAGTCTGTGGTTTTCATGACGTTTTGTTTATTATTTCTCCTCCAAAAGGTTCCATCAGGCAGCGCTCTACCTACCTTAAGGGAAATATAAAGTCTGACCCCAATTGTGAGGGTTCTGCGGTTTTTTTTATTTTACTGCCGGCTCTCTTTCCGCCTCGGCGATAATGGATGCTCCGGCCCCTGGAGCCTCGGTCAGCACTGCCGTCCTGACAGGCCTGACGAGAACACGCCTGCGTCCCGCCATGCCCTCCCCTGAATCATCACTTAGCGGGGCCTGAAACAGAAGCGCGCCGGCTGCGGTGTGCAGAGGTCTGCGTTCGGAGTGTGAGATTTTCAATTACAGCGCTGCACACTTAGTTAGCTCCCGCATTTAATAAGAGAGCGGCGGCGTATTGGAAATGGAACACGGCATTTTAAATGTGCGTGGCAGCTGAATTATTAATGCTTACATGGCCCGTGCTTTTCATTTGCAGAATGAGAATATAGAACTGCACAGCATCCGTCTGATTTTCAAAGCTTTGCTTACCTACCTGCTACAGGTCCAGGAAAATAATAACCCATAGGAACAGAACCGCAGTTTCAGCTGCAAACGTTAATATTTGATGCACAGCTTTAAAAACAACCTCACAGAAATCTATCTAGGCTCCTTGTTAAATAAAGCACATTAGTTATTATCTGTCACAACTCAATCAGAACAGTGAGATGCAGCGATTATCAGCTGCTGCCTGCTAACGCCGAAGAGGGTAATTAGCATAGTGCTGTAATCAGAGTGAAGGCACAGCGTGAGATGGGATCCAAAGGTTCAATCTGCAGTGAAGATTCAACATGAAATCAGCCAACTGTTTGGGAATACCTCTCAGCCACTTCCTGCTGTGCTGCACTGACCTACTTAGCATGATTTCATTTATCAAAAAGGTTGCAGGGATTTTCCAGAGCCTGAACAATCTTTTTCTGGGAATGGAGACACCTCACAGAGTCTCGGTTAACCACATGAGAAGTGTCGGCTTATCCGTCGCAGGCTCCGCTCGGTCTCTGAACCGGCGCCAGAACACAACATCTGAGTTGACCAGATCCCCTGCATGGGAAGAGAGAGGCTTGAAAGCAGGGGCTGTTTGCTTTTCAGCGGGATCGGCTGCAACAATCTAACACTCGCCTCTTCCTCTTTTCAGAGGAAATTGATGTAAGCGCAATAAACAGAGAACCTTCAAAAGGAAGCGTTACGCAACGTGGACTTAAACGGACCTTCGTCTAAAAAAGGGAAGGAATGCTTCTTCAAATTGGAGGAAATTAAAAAGGAATGTGCAACAGGGCGTGTCGGCGTTGGGGAGCACTTGATTTATGTAGATGGTTTGGGGTTTGGCATCTTGATCATGTCGAGTTTGTAGTGTTTACTTTCATTGGTAATGTTCACATGAGATGAATGATTTTGTGTTTGTGTGTGTGTGTGTGTGGGGGGGTGTTATAGTCTCACATCAGAAACAAGAATGCATCTGATTATTTTAAATCAGATTGGCACCGCTGAGAGCTGTCCACACCCAATCTATGGGGGGAAACTGGCAAAAAATCGGATTTCACCAAAAACAAACAACCTAAAGCTAAACGGAAAGTAGCAGAAGTCAATTAGCTCTCGATGCCCGTCGTTCTAATTTCTTTCCAGCGATATATTTCACGTTTTGATGATGTTTGGAACTGAAGAGAAGTCCGCTGCAAACAGAAACTTATAAAGCTGAACTTGTGATGCTCTAAAGCATGCTGTTATCATCAAAGGAAGCATGAGGCTGCAGTCACGGACCGTGCATAGCTGGGTCTGTTTAAGCAATGGATGTAGAAAATTCTGTCATTATGAAATCAGATTCTGTTAAAGCCAGAAGGTCAACATTAGATCCACAATTATCAGGTTCAAATGCAAATTATTGGTACCAGCCTTAAGATATAGATAGAAGATTTTCTTTAGTGGAATCAATATTATTACTGTCCTTGATTTATTTAGCGAAGCATTGTGTTTATCAACACTTTTGTCATAATTGTAGCCAAGCTGGACTGATTCAGTTGAGGCATTGAATCCATCGGGGTACTTATTCCGCTGTTGTGCCACATGGGGCCAAATAAGCCAGAACTGTGCCAGACGGGTTTTTCATCTTTTCAAAGGCAATCAGGTTTTCCATTGTAGGACTCCTCCTGCATAGACCGAGCCTTTAGTATTAAGGCACTCTGGATATTAAGGCTGACACAAAACTGACACTACAAATGCAACATCGATAACCAGGAAACTGTTCAGTACTCGATACCAATTTATGTTACATATACTCTAAAAAGAAAACGCTGCTACAAACTAAATTAATTAATTCAATTGGTAAAAAATTATTGAATCAAGTTGATCCAACTTAAATATTGTTAAGTTTATAATTTGACAACTTAATTTAATTAGGCTACTTGTCACCAATTCAAGATGCGGAAGAGGATTAAAAAAAAAAAGCTTACGGATTTTTTATTTTATTTTAGTTTAATATGGGAAAAAAGTCAGAATTCTGAATTTAATCTCAGAATTCTGACTTTAAGAGACAAAACTATCAGTTTTTTTAATCACCGTCTGCTCTTCTATTAATGAGATAAACGTCGGAATCCCGAGATAAACGTCAGAATCCAGAGATAAACGTCAGAATCCAGAGATAAACGTCAGAATCCAGAGATAAACGTCAGAATCCAGAGATAAACGTCAGAATCCAGAGATAAATGTCGGGATCCTGAGATAAATGTCGGGATCCTGAGATAAATGTCGGGATCCCGAGATAAATGTCGGGATCCCGAGATTAAAGTCGGAATCCTGAGATTAAAGTCGGAATCCTGCGATTAAAGTTGGAATTCTGACATTAAAGACAGAATTCTGAGATTAAAGACAGAATTCTGAGATTAAAGACAGAATTCTGAGATTAAAGACAGAATTTTGATATTAAAGTCGGAATTCTGAGATTAAAGTCAGAATTCTGAGATTAAAGACGGAATCCTGAGATTAAAGTTGGAATTCTAAGATTAAAGTTTGGATCCTGAGATTAAAGTCAGAATCCTGAGATTAAAGTCAGAATCCTGAGATTAAAGTCAGAATCCTGAGATTAAAGTCATAATTCTGAGATTAAAGTCAGAATTATGACTTTTTTCCCATATTAAACTGAAACAATATTTAAAAATCAGTTAACATTTTTTTTTTATTTCTTTAAGAGTGGGGGGATAAAATATGATGAATAATTAACTGCATTAAATATATATTTATTATGAAAAGCCCACCTGTTTTAATCTCAACATTGGGGTTACTTTCTAAGCAGTATTGTAGATTCTATTAGTTAAATCAGTGTGTGAATCAATGTAGAATAACCCAATCTAACATAATTTGACAATATTTTAGGGTTGTTTGAGGTATTGCTCTTTTAATGTTAAAAAAGTATCTAAATCAGCAATAGTAAAAACATGCAAACACTATGATTTAGTATCGATACCATGACAACTTGGTATTGTATCTGGATACAGCGTTTGAGAGTAGATACTTTTCAGATTATCAATAGTTTTGGTAACCCTACTGTAGATCATCGACTGTGTCCAGCGTAGTTTGTAAAGCTAACTGTTCAAAACGACAGAGGTTATAAAAGTGAAAACTTTAAAAATCTCTTATGAAAGAGGCATAGTTGGAAAGGTAAGAGTCTAGTTTCCGAGGATACCAGCCATGAGGGGCGGAGCAACAAAATATGCATGTGCAAGTCTGCAACATTTGACCTTTACATATTATGGTGTCTTCAGTGGTTAAAGTTTTAGTGAGCGATTTACTGTAGGGGGGAAAAAAAGAGATAGTGTTTGGTCTAATTTTTACAGGAGACAAAAAATGTGTATCGCCCTCTAGGGGTGGGTTGGGCTTAAGGTTTAAAAGAAAAGCTACAGGTTCAATGCAACTGATCTTTTCAGTTATCAAAAACTATCATTAACAGAGGAAAGGTGTCTAATTTATTTTTGTTATTCAGAGGCTCATCAATAGTAGAAAAATACAATCAAACATGTTGAAAGCTGCTGTTAAAAATCCTCTCCATCGGAACATTGTCTTTTTTAAACTACTTTCAAAGTTTTAAAGAGAAACTTAAGTTGATGTATCCTTATGTTTAATCTTTTATTGATTTTATGCCTTAACATTATATTTCTTTATAATGCACGTAAATGCAACATCACTTTGGTTGTTTTAAATAAACTAAGTTGGTACAGTATGTATAAATACTAAAGAACTTAGTGGAGGGGTACCTCTCTAAATGTTATCAACTTGCTACTGATGTGTTCCAGAGAAACTTTAAGAGTAAGACCAAGTTTTATTCTTTTTTTAGGGATCTATTACAGAACTAAGATATTTCTTGATTTTCTGAGAACTGAAAATGAAAGAAGTCTCTATATAAATCTTCAATGGAGAAATAATCTTTTCTTAAAATAAATCTAACATGAGAAAACTGTGCCCACGGTTTATAGTTGCCTCGACAAACAAAGCGTCAACACAGCAACAAACATCTGCAATGCACTGAAATGTGTCGATAACAGGGGAACGGAGCTGCAGCACAAACAGGAAAGCTGAGGAAGTAGGCGAGTGGAAAATGATAGAAAGAAAAAATCTTTTCAGTCATTTTAAATCTTGGAAAATAGTATAAAGCAGATTTTCCCAACAAAGTGGCCAAGCTGCAATAAAGGCCGACATTATAAGAGGAAATGATGAAGCGGCAGTTCACTAGGGTGAGTATTGGCATGGGTGCTGCGATACCATACGTCTCTAGATACTTGAGTCTATATTGCAATATCATCATATACAGTGGGGCAAAAAAGTATTTAGTCAGCCACCAATAGTGCAAGTTCTCCCACTTAAAAAGATGAGAGAGGCCGGTAATTTTCATCATAGATATACCTCAACTATGAGAGACAAAATGAGAAAAAAAAATCCAGAAAATCACATTGTCTGATTTTTAAAGAATTTATTTGCAAAATATGGTGGAAAATAAGTATTTGGTCAATAACAAAAGGTCATCTCAATACTTTGTTATATACCCTTTGTTGGCAATGACAGAGATCAAACGTTTTCTGTAAGTCTTAACAAGGTTTTCACACACTGTTGCTGGTATTTTGGCCCATTCCTCCATGCAGATCTCCTCTAGAGCAGTGATGTTCTGGGGCTGTCGCTGGGCAACACGGACTTTCAACTCCCTCCAAAGATTTTCTATGGGGTTGAGATCTGGAGACTGGCTAGGCCACTCCAGGACCTTGAAATGCTTCTTACGAAGCTACTCCTTCGTTACCCGGTCAGTGTGTTTGGGATCATTGTCATGCTGAAAGACCCAGCCACGTTTCATCTTCAATGCCCTTGCTGATGGAAGGAGGTTATCACTCAAAATTTGACGATACATGGCCCCATTCATTCTTTCCTTCACACGGATCAGTCGTCCTGGTCCCTTAGCAGATAAACAGCCCCAAAGCATGATGTTTCCATCCCCATGCTTCACTGTAGGTATAGTGTTCTTTGGATGCAACTCAGCATTCTCTCTCCTCCAAACACGACGAGTAGAGTTTTTACCAAAAAGTTCTCTTTTGGTTTCATCTGACCATATGATATTCTCCCAGTCATCGTCTGGATCATCCAAATGCTCTCTAGCAAACTTGAGACGGTCCTTGACATGTACTGGCTTAAGCAGGGGGACACGTCTGGCACTGCAGGATTTGAGTCCCTGGCGGCGTAGTGTGTTACTGATGGTAGCCTTTGTTACTTTGGTCCCAGCTCTCTGCAGGTCATTCACTAGGTCCCCCCGTGTGGTTCTGGGATTTTTACTCACCGTTCTTGTGATCATTTTTACCCCACGGGGTGAGATCTTGTGTGGAGCCCCAGATCAAGGAAGATTATCAGTGGTCTTGTATGTTTTCCATTTTCTAATAATTGATCCCACAGTTGATTTCTTCACACCAAGCTGTTTACCTATTGCAGATTCAGACTTCCCAGCCTGGTGCAGGTCTATGATTTTGTTTCGGGTGTCCTTTGACAGCTCTCTAGTTTTGGCCATGGTGGAGTTTAGAGTGTGACTGTTTGAGGTTGTGGACAGGTGTCTTTTATACTGATAACGGGTTCAAACAGGTGCCATTAATGAAGGTAACGAGTGGAGGACAGAGGAGCCTCTTACAGAAGAAGTTACAGGTCTGTGAGAGCCAGAAATCTTGCTTGTTTGTAACTGACCAAATACTTATTTTCCACCATATTTTGCAAATAAATTCTTTAAAAATCAGACAATGTGATTTTCTGGATTTTTTTTCCTCATTTTGTCTCTCATAGTTGAGGTATATCTATGAGGAAAATTACCGGCCTCTCTCATCTTTTTGAGAGGGAGAACTTGCACTATTGGTGGCTGGCTAAATACTTTTTTGCCCCACTGTATTGCGATACTTTTCCTGCAGGCAAAATTGAATGTATAAATAAAAAAGCAACCTCTGTATATGTTCATCAGATAATATTGATCTTTCAGTTATTTTGGTATCCATGTTGCTTGGCGTTTGAGTCAATCCACATCTTTCACTGTAAATTACAGATATGGCGCTGTTCCACACAGCAAAAGGGCTCCACAGCTCTGTCTGCCAGAGCGGCGGTGCAGAGGAAGCCCATTTTACCTCAGTTTTAGGTAAAAATGTTTTGCTTTAAAAATAGATACTAGGGACTAAAAGGCTGATATTATATCAGGCAGCCAAAAGTCAAGATATATTGCAAAAATGTTTTTTCCACACCCCTGCAGTTCACACACAAATGATACCCTTCCCAACCTAACATTACATGTAAAGCTTTCAATGACCTGGCATATGCTAAAACTTTTATTTTAAACTCTGAGGAAATTTAACCACAAATCAGATATTTATCTTTTAGTTTCAGTCACATTCATGTTCCCTTTTGCTTTAACTCCTTAGCTTCACCTTAGAGAAAGAAATGAGACTCTTTTCAGGAATCCCTTTCAAGTCAAAGTGAGAAGTTTTGGTTTGTGTATTGTTGTTTTGTTTTAAGCATCTCTTTTGCTGCTTTGTCCCAGAAACAATTTGGTTGAAAAAGCTTAATTTTTGCAGATCTTCCATCTCATCATTTTTTTTAAGCCCTTCACTACAGCTGTGTGTGTGTGTGTGTGTGTGTGTGTGTGTGTGTGTACCCGTCTAGCGCTCAGAGTGAGGACCATTTTTCAAATTTCATCATCAAATTAAGGACCAGTTGTTGCAAAGTGAGGACATTTTGCCAGTCCTCACATGTTATTTTGCTAATGGTTAGGTTTAGGGCTAAGGTGTCCATTTGGTTAGGGTTAGGTTTGAATTGGTAATGGTTAGGGTTAGGGCATAGAAGGGTTGAAAATGACAGAAAACCAATGGAAGTCAATGGGAGTAAACATATGGTCCTCACTAAATCCAGCAGAATGAGTATATGTGTGCGTGTGTCATTTATTAATTTAATCTCCAATCTTAGGTCAGTCGATTCACATCAAGTGAGTCACTGTCAACACAGACGTCGGTTTGCACAATGGGCTTCCTTCAAAGGAGATCCATTTATTCCCTCTATTTATTATAGCCCTAGATCTAATGAGAAAAAAAAAAACCTGCTGGCAAGCTAGCACTTCCGTATATAGAAAAAAAAACACCTTACATGTCCTTTAAGGTTCAACTTTATCTAAAAAGAAGGAGAATCAATCTTAACTTCAGTAAAATGCAGTTTATGATGAAGAGAAACTTACTGCAAAACACTCCTTTGTTTTTTATTCACAGTCAGAGCTGTTCTGATGGCTCTCAACCCTCTTCATTTTAATTAATCTGTTTTGTGCTTGTAAATGTGACTCTACTTCCAGCTTCGTATGCATGTGTGAAAACACATGGGCTTCCTTATTTCATGTTTTATGCTGAACTGTCCACTTTAGCTCCTTTATTCTCCAGCTCTATCAGACAAATCTTCCACCTCCTGAATCCAGCAGATGGTCTGTGATAAAAGCAGGAAACACAGACTGTTTTGGCTGATTTTGTGCTACGCTGAGCTGGTATGACGTCTTTGAACCTAAATTAAGGAGGAAGTTGGACGAGGTCATAATTAGAGCGAAGGTATTTTAAGATGTGAGGAGGTGAAGGATCCACCGTTAGAGGCCTGGAGCATGAGGGCACCCAAGTTTATTTTGAGTCAGGGGGTCTGCTGCTGTGTGGCCGAACCTTTAAGATCGTTATCCTCTTAAATATTTTTTTTCTAAACCAGCACCAGCTGTCTGATCTACATTTGAAATCCTTAGATATTACAAAAATAAAGCAAACAACAACAGGGAACCCAGAATGTTTAGAAGGCTGCAAATCCTCAGCGTTACACATCCTCCGATCCAATGTTTTCCATCCGGTCCTCCTTTGCTTTAAACGCTTTTTAGAAAGAGTCTCAGTGGCGTTTACCAAACTCTGAATGGTTATGTCTGCATGACTGGACAGAAAAAGCTCTCTCTCAACACTCCTCCAAAATAAAGCCGTGTTTAGTATCTATTATAGCTCCAAAATGCTGCTTGCATGCTGTAGCTCTGCAACAATGATCTTTAAAGTCGTAGGGAAGCAGCCGATCCAACTGTTGCATTTCCAAATTCTCCCGAATGGTGCACGACTTTACACGAGTGAATGTGATTGGTCATTTATCAAGAGGGCGGGATTCTTGTGGCGGAAGTTTTGCAACCAAGTTTGGTTGTGGCCCGTTTCTCGGAAGCATCTTGCTAACCATTTAGCAACTTAGTGCTAGTAGGATCCCAATGGGAAATTCCATTGGGACCAAGTAGCACTAAATTGGTGACTTAGAAACGACACTGTCAAGGAACGCTATGGACAGCGGAAACATGCAAGAGGAGGAGAGTTTAGTGTCAGAGGTCGTGGATGACAATATCGTCTGATAAAGAGTACATTTATATACATGTTTAAGCCAGAATGATTTGACATTTATATATGATTTTCCTACGACTTTAAAATCTGGAAAGAAGTCAGAGATGAGAAATTAGAACTTCATAGGAATCTGATCTGCTGTAAATGAAGCCAAATAGCCCACATCCTTCCTGTTCTACACATCACTACAGTTTTTCTACTCTATGGTCCAGTTTCTGTGTCATTTTAGAACATTTTAACACATCCCTTTGCTGTTTCTCTTTTAAACACTGTTAGCTGATGAGTTCTGCCTTTTATTCCACTGACACATCAAAGGAAAGCTCGTGTTCGACAGGAGTTATTGATGCCCCTCGTGTTCACCAAGGCTTGTATTAAGCCCCTGAGTGCTTTATTACTTAGCATGTGAGTAAATCTAATTCTGACAAGCGCTTCATGATGAAACCCCCTTCGCCTGGGATCATTGGCACCCCCTGGCTAAGAATGGCTCTGATTTACAACGACAATTATACAGCATGTCTGCAAATTGTTCAGATCATTTAGGCGATGATATAAAAAACAAAGCAGCGTTTTAATAAAGCTAATTGTATAAAACATGCCTAAAAGTTGAGGTGATATAAAGACATGTTGTGTTTAATCGGTTATTTGCTTTTAATATAAATTATTGACTGGATGCAAAATGGAAGATTGATAAAAAAGATCAACGTCCAGCTGGATTCTGATTGGTTAGAGATGAGTAAGAGGTGCAGATCTTTTCCTTATAAAATAAATGAATGTCTCTTCTTTCAGATTTCTATTAATAAAAATGGTAAAAACTATGTGAGGGTTCCCATCCCGTGCTTTCTGAGAGTTTGCACTTAACATCCTGGTTATAGACCACACAGCTGGGGGACGGAAAATGGAAAAAAAAAATTGAAAGAAGTTCAAAGCCCTAGATTACAGAGAGTGAAAAAAGACAAAGAAGAACATTTCATATTAGATAACAGAGGGTTATTTCATACTTCCCGTAATGTTTTTGAAAACCTAATTCACTTGATTATTCATTTGCTTCCACCCTTTTCTCGCCATCTTGCCTCCAGCTCGTAGCGAGCCAATTACTTTCTCTGCGCTCCGCAGCTATATCCATCACTCCGAGCTCTGTGTCCGACGCGTGTATCCTCGGTGCTTCCTCCATCCCACGCGCGTCGGCCTTCCCTCCGATCAAACCCGTGATGTGGACATGAATAAAACATTCAAACCTGTTTGTATTTATGACCGCGCCAGACGGAGTTGAGTAATAACGCCGCTTATTGATGTAGCCTGTGCAGACGGCCCCCCCGGAGAGGGAGGGAGTTTGTTGAACGTGTGTGCGTGCGTCCCGTACCTCGTTGCCGTACATCATGAGGTGATGGGTGGTAATGAGGGCTTTGAAGACCACCACCCAGCTTGAGTTGGCTGTTCGCTCGAAGAGGGTGTCTGCCAGCTGGGGAATGTTGACGTTCATCTCATTGGTGCAGTGGATCAGATCTGCAGCACAAGAGGAAACAAACATGTTGGTTAACGAGGAGGTGGTGGGAGAAAAGAGAAAACGAAGTTAGTGTTTTAGAAGCGCAACAATACTTGGGGAGATCAAACAGCTCTTTTTTTAACTGAGAAAGGAGTTAAAAGGTCTACTTCTCACTTTCTACAGCTAAATCTCACACTGTTCTCTGGAGAAGTGTCTTCAGGAGTTCAGGTGTCAGTCATTTATGGACCATTCGGGGGGGGGGGGCATTTCTAGAACCTATGGCTCTAGAAATGTCAATCTATAAAACCATGAGATCAGAAACAGGCAGAGCTCTATAGCGGGGCTCTTCAATATTTTCCAGGTCCTATAGTCCCTCTATTACATATGGAGTCATGTAATGAAAGTATTTCTCCCTGGGATTATTAAAGTATTTCTGATTCTGATTCCTCTTTAATGGGGCAGGTGTTGTGAGTGAAATTGTGTTAAGCTTGAAAGAGCTCCTGTGTGTCGCTGAATGTGTGCATTGATCATAGGCAGTTGTAGACAGGGGCAAACGTGGGCCAGTGCCCCTGTAGATCATATCCTGGCCTCTCGTATGGCCCCTGTACTGAATACATAATACTCAAAGAAATTGTAATGATGATATGCGCTGGAACAGACATGGATACTGATAGGTGCTTGGATCCATTTCATTTTTTTCTTTACAAATTTGGTTTAACTAAGTATTTAAAAACAATAAGTTGATAGCTTTCAAAGGGATTGAGAGAGGATCCCAGTTTTCATCTGCTAAGTGTTTCAAACAAATTGCTCTAATTTCAACTAAATGTATCAGGTTTTTTTTATTTATTTTTTTTTAGTTCTTTTCAACACTTATAGAAAACAGTAATTGTAACTTAAATTATGTCAAAAATATGTAAAATTCCTAAATTATGAATGTATTGACCTAATAAGAAATACACTCACCGGCCACTTTATTAGGTACACATGTCCAACTGCTCGTTAACACTTAATTTCTAAGCAGCCAATCACATGGCGGCAACTCAGTGCATTTAGGCATGTAGACCTGGTCAAGACAATCTGCAGTTCAAACCGAGCATCAGTATGGGGAAGAAAGGTGATTTGAATGACTTTGAACGTGGCATTATTGTTGGTGCCAGAAGGGCTGGTCTGAGTATTTCAGAAACTGCTGATCTACTGGGATTTTCACGCACAACCATCTCTAGGGTTTCGAGAGAATGGTCCGAAAAAGAAAAAACATCCAGTGAGCGGCAGTTCTGAG
Source organism: Cyprinodon diabolis (assembly GCA_030533445.1). Lineage (NCBI taxonomy): Eukaryota > Metazoa > Chordata > Actinopteri > Cyprinodontiformes > Cyprinodontidae > Cyprinodon > Cyprinodon diabolis. The sequence goes on along the minus strand of CM060075.1, from coordinate 13,186,103 downwards.
GGCGGAAATGCCTTGTTGATGCCAGAGGTCAGAGGAGAATGGCAAGACTGGTTCGAGCTGATAGAAGGGCAACAGTGACTCAAATAACCACCCGTTACAACCAAGGTGGGCAGAAGAGCATCTCTGAAGGCACAGTACGCCGAACTTTGAGGCAGATGGGCTACAGCAGCAGAATACCACACCGGGTGCCACTCCTTTCAGCTAAGAACAGGAAACTGAGGCTACAATTTGCACAAGCTCATCGAAATTGGACAGTAGAAGATTGGAAAAACGTTGCCTGGTCTGATGAGTCTCGATTTCTGCTGCGACATTTGGATGGTAGGGTCAGAATTTGGCGTCTACAACATGAAAGCATGGATCAATCCTGTCTTGTATCAACGGTTCAGGCTGGTGGTGGTGGTGTCATGGTGTGGGGAATATTTTCTTGGCACTCTTTGGGCCCCTTGGTACCAATTGAGCATCGTTGGAACGCCACAGCCTACCTGAGTATTGTTGCTGACCATGTCCATCCCTTTATGACCACAATGTACCCAACTTCTGATGGCTACTTTCAGCAGGATAATGCGCCATGTCATAAAGCTGGAATCCTCTCAGACTGGTTTCTTGAACATGACAATGAGTTCACTGTACTCAAATGGCCTCCACAGTCACCAGATCTCAATCCAATAGAGCATCTTTGGGATGTGGTGGAACGGGAGATTCGCATCATGGATGTGCAGCCGACAAATCTGCGGCAACTGTGTGATGCCATCATGTCAATATGGACCAAACTCCCTGAGGAATGCTTCCAGCACCTTGTTGAATCTATGCCATGAAGAATTGAGGCAGTTCTGAAGGCAAAAGGGGGTCCAACCCGTTACTAGCATGGGGTACCTAATAAAGTGGCTGGTGAGTGTAGAATCTAAACCTCATTGAATAGAAATTTCACTTCATGCAGCTATCTTATACTTTATAGGAATCCCTTAGCCTGTTTTTTATTTCATGCTTTTCTGTGGCCCCATGAAAAGACGCTCGCACCCTTCTGGCCCCCTGGTACATTTGGTCTAGAACCACCACTGGCATTGATGACTGAAAGACATCTTCTGCCTCCATTTATCTGTTTACTTCAGTGTGTTGAATTCATGTTAATTTGTATTCAAAGACATTTCAATTAGTGGAAAAATTGTAGGGGGAAGTATATAAAAAAAAGTCGAATCAACTAAAACTTCCGCGACGCCCATACAGTACCCCCATGGAGCCCCTAGGGGTCGCGCACCCCCTATTGAAGACCTATAGCATCATATAATGTTAGTAGTTGGGCTGCAACTAAGGAACATTTTGATAATTGATTTGTTGATTTTCTTTTCAATTAAATCAACAAATAATCAGATGGCAAAGATTGTATGCAGTATTTTAACTAAGTAAAGTGAAAACTTTGTCCTTTAAAGACTTGTGGATAAAGCATATTAATGGACAAAAGAGTTTGGTTTTATCTTCAATACAAAATGTTTAGATATTTGCTATAATTTTGGTATAATTACGGTTTTGAGTGGATTGCACTTTCAGCTAAAGGCATATTTTAGAGTCCGTAAACCAGAGACTCCATAGAAACTCTAAAACACGCCTTCATCTGACAGCGCAACCGTATTAGAACATTGATCATATCAAAAATTGTAAAAAAATTAGATTAGTTTCGTGGTACGGAGTCCACATAGGAAGCAGACACCTGCAGCTACCCCCAGCTGCCCTCCCTCAGGGTCCCTTTGGACAACCGCTAAAAACAACTAGTTTGGCTTCACAACACATTGATTTGTGCTGCATGTTGCATGAAGCCCTGTGAGCTAAGCAGTGTATCAAATTGAAAAATCAGCCAGCATCAATTTAGTATGTGGCAAGAATTACAGACACAAGTGATGGTGACAGAGAAATGATGCTTTCAGGAACGGAGAAAGTCCTTGCTTCTCTAAAACCCCAAATAAGAATTGTTCTTCAGCTCTTTAAAGATATGTAAACCAGTCATTGAAGGACTGAAGTGGCAGAATGAAATACACTATATTGCCAAAAGTATTTGCTCACCTGCCTTGACTCACATATGAGCTTAAGTGACATCCCGTTCCTAATCCATAGGGTTCAATATGACGTCGGTCCACCCTTTGCAGCTAGAACAGCTTCAACTCTTCTGGGAAGGCTGTCCACAAGGTTTAGGAGTGTGTTTATGGGAATTTTTGACCATTCTTCCAGAAGCGCATTTGTGAGGTCGCACACTGATGTTGGACGAGAAGGCCTGGCTCTCAGTCTCCGCTCTAATTCATCCCAAAGGTGTTCTATCGGGTTGAGGTCAGGACTCTGTGCAGGCCAGTCAAGTTCATCCACACCAGACTCTGTCATCCATGTCTTTATGGACCTTGCTTTGTGCACTGGTGCACAGTCATGTTGGAAGAGGAAGGGGCCAGCTCCAAACTGTTCCCACAAAGTTGGGAGCATGGAATTGTCCAAAATGTCTTGGTATGCTGAAGCATTCAGAGTTCCTTTCACTGGAACTAAGGGGCCAAGCCCAGCTCCTGAAAAACAACCCCACACCATAATCCCCCCTCCACCAAACTTTACACTTGGCACAATGCAGTCAGACAAGTACCGTTCTCCTGGCAACCGCCAAACCCAGACCCGTCCATCAGATTGCCAGATGGAGAAGCGCGATTCGTCACTCCAGAGAACGCGTCTCCACTGCTCTAGAGTCCAGTGGCGGCATGCTTTACACCACCGCATCCGACGCTTTGCATTGCACTTGGTTATGTATGGCTTGGATGCAGCTGCTCGACCATGGAAACCCATTCCATGAAGCTCTCTGCGCACTGTTCTTGAGCTAATCTGAAGGCCACATGAAGTTTGGAGGTCTGTAGTGATTGACTCTGCAGAAAGTTGGCGACCTCTTCGCACTATGCGCTTCAGCATCCGCTGACCCCGCTCCGTCAGTTTACGTGGCCTACCACTTCGTGGCTGAGTTGCTGTCGTTCCCAAACACTTCCATTTTCTTATAATACAGCTGACAGTTGACTGTGGAATATTTAGGAGCGAGGAAATTTCACGACTGGATTTGTTGCACAGGTGGCATCCTATCACAGTTCCACGCTGGAATTCACTGAGCTCCTGAGAGCGACCCATTCTTTCACAAATGTTTGTAAAAACAGTCTGCATGCCTAGGTGCTTGAATTTATACACCTGTGGCCATGGAAGTGATTGGAACACCTGATTCCAATAATTTGGATGGGTGAGCAAATACTTTTGGCAATATAGTGTATATTCAAAATTTAACTTTTTAGCATTACATATAAAAAGGTTTTTTTCTTACCAAAGTTATTTATTTATTTTTTGTATAATGTCCTGTTGGGCATGTTGGATGTCCTGACGGATCAATGGAGCTTTCACCTTCTTTTGTTTCTTAGATAAAAGTTGGACATCAGACGTTAAATATCAGGAAATAAAATGTCTCCTCTGTGATTTTGAGAGACCCACACCTTTAGAACCATTGAAATGTGCTGATTGCTTGATTATTCAGCATTTCTTTACCAAGCAGCTTGAAGAAGAATCAGCATCAGTGATCTTTGTTCATCAATTTCAGTTTGTTCATAAGTTTTGATCTTTTAGTTACATCATAGAAAAGATAAATGGTAAATGCCGTGTTCTTCTATGGCACTTTTTCAAGTAAGAGACTTGACCAAAGTGCTTTGCACAACATTTAGTCATTCATCAATTCACACAAACTAATGGCGGCAAACTACACTGTAGCCACAGCTGCCCTGGGTCTCACTGACAGAAGCGAGGCTGCTGTACACTGGCACCACTGGGCCCTCTGACCACCATCAGTAGACAATTCAGGTGGAGCTTCTTGCCCAAACTGGGCAGATACTCAAATTGGGCATTTGTCAAATCAGCAAGGAAATCCAAAAGACATGCAGCAGAACAGAACGGTGAGAAGATTAAATGCAAAACATCTGCATCTCATATGTGCAGGAGTCTCTGAAAAACTCAAAAGGATTTTCTCCAGACACATAATCCCAGTACATTTCAAACCAAACAAGACCCTTAGATAGAGGCTAGTGCATCCTGAGGACAAAACCGCCAGACCAAAGATGAGCGGAGGGATCTGATCTTTATATTGGAGAAACCAAACAACCTCTCCACAGACGCATGGCTCAACACAGAATAGCACATCTACACCTTATGGACAAAGGACATTCTTTAGAGGACCTGAACGTTCACATTCTGGACAAAGAAGACGGGTGGTTTGAGAGGGGCGTGAAGGAAGCCATCTATGTTAACAGAAAAAAAACAACCTTAAACAGAGGGGGTGAACTCAGATTTAAGCTTTCAAAAACCTACAATGCAGCAATTGAGTTGATCTCTTCCCGCCATCATCGCAACCCCAACCCCTTTACAGGAGAGCAGAAGACCTAGCCTATTCAGCCAGGCCAACAATTCCCTTTAATGACACCCCTTATAGAGACTTAGACGGGTATGCGGCATTGCAGGATAACAAAAGAAGTTAAACAACTCCCGCTCCAAAGAAGGACCCCTTCTTTTTTTTTCAATTTGCATGTTTTCAAAACAAAAAAAGTGTAAAACCACGTACCCAACGCTATCCCTGCCATTTTGAATTGAAAAATTCTTGGATGGGAAGCGAAGCGTCTTTAAACTTGGAAACAAAGTCCAGTGGATTGTTTTTAATTTTCCTTTTTTTTTGGGAATGTTTTGCCAAGGACACGACAACACTGAAAGCCGGAGCCATGGTTCAAACTGACAACCCTCCGATTGCAGGGAAATCTCCTTCACCTTTCGCCCCTATCACTCTGTTATTGGTTTTGGTGATTAGCTCCCATTCATTTTCAAAATCATTAGTTGCTGGGATGAAAATACATTTTAATCCACAGAAGTAAACAGAAACCTCATGTATCTTCTGTTGTTCTGCAATAGATTGATCCCTGGAGGTAAAGGATTCATCATCTATCCTCCCAGGGAGCAGGATGGGTTGTGTGACTGGTTGATTTATGAACCTCGATATCATTTTGCATAGCTTAACATGGCAGCAGCCGACAGATAACTGCACACAAACCAGAGCTTTATGCTCTTCTACATCTAAAAAGAACAGTTTTTTGCCGTTTTATTTTTTTTGTTTTAGGACACCCCACTGAATCCAGCAGAGATCTGAAAGCATGGCCATTATGGTGTAAAAGGAGGCATCATAACAGGCGTTAAAATGAGTAAAAGCGCCTCGAGAATCTACTTTCTGCAGCGACACATGGGAGCAAACAAACACACCAAGTCAGCACGTTGAATGGGATCATAATAAACATTTTAACAAAACCGGTTATTCTGCATGGTTCAAATAAAGTTTATTGGCTTAAAAATGTTGACAATGAAAAAGAACAGCAGGAGTTTTATAATGAAAAGCTGCAGCTTTATAGATAAACTAGATGTTTTCACCGTTACATCAACCACCAAGGCCTTTTGGCTAGCTCACTGAAACCAGACAATTAAACCGATCAGTATCATTAGGAGCCATGTTGAACTGAATGGCTGAAACCCCATGGATGTGCTGAGGGCAGCAGGAGGCTTCAGAAGCTTCAGAAATGATCTGGATCCATCTCTGCGCTCAGCTGTTGCTCCTATGAATAAACTCAGCTCTCTTCTTGCTGCACACAAATATTTGTTCCTAGATGTATTCCTGGCCCCTCATTCATTAAGCGGAGCGTTTTCTTAGTGTGCATCCCTCCCCAACAGCTAACTCCATGTAAATTCATCTTAAGAAGAATACCCCCAGTGCCTAGGAGCCCGTTCTAAAAACTAGCGTGGTTTTTCCTTCTTTCAGGGAGACTTTTCATGTCGATTAGTCATGGGGAATGAGCTCTTTTCAAGTTTCCATTTGTATCACTAGAGAAGAATATGCAGCATGACGAGCTCGTATTAATTTGCTCTGCAGGTCCCGTTCGGCTCATGTATCGTGCAACACAAACACTGTAATGGTATTGTAGAGTGTCAGTAATGGAACAGAGAACTACTGCTGCCTGCAGCATGGCCAACTTCACAGCAGTGGAGGCAAAAGTCATCCTGGAAACCTTCCCTTTTGGCTAGCTTACACTGCCGTTCAACCGACTGTTTCTAAACATGACCATTTTAATATTAGGGACAAATTTTACTGCTTTAAAAACGAGTTTTCTATTGAACGCGTCCAAATTCTGTGGATTCAGTACATTTATTTGGAATACGAAGGGATTCACGGATAAAGCAAAATTTTATTAGTGAAGCGTAAAACGAAATGTTTAAGTCGATTTTCATTTGCCGGATTTCTGGGTGTTCAGGTTGATGGTCATCTTTGACGTAGAGAGCAAATTACATTTGTCAGCAATGACTTAATTCCATTTACCTGTTAATCTGCGTTTAAGGCAATAAAGTGAAAAAAACATTCAATGACGTACTTTTGTTCAGATAGATAAAGCTTGGCCACATAGCTTAGGAATTATTTTGTTAAGAAAATACCTAAATGTTCCTGTCCCCATAGCATGATGTTGACACTGCCATGTTCCACAGTAGGCTAGGGTGACCAGATGTCCTCTTTTTCCCCAGACGTCCTACTTTTCAGACCTAATAAAAACGTCCGGGGGAATTTCAAAATTTTGGTCGACTACAGTGCATCTCGTAGTTGGAAAAACACCAGGCACTCGAACAGAGACGTCAGCTCCAGGGATGATCCGGGGGGCTGGGGACCATCAGCGGCCCCAAAACCGACACTTCATAACCCCCCACACCTGGTCCCCCCTACAGTAGGCATGTTCTTGCTCCTCTGCCTGTAGGCTTGAAATGTTCAAATTCTTTTTTTTTTTTTATATATACACTATATTGCCAAAAGTATTTGCTCACCCATCCAAATTATTGGAATCAGGTGTTCCAATCACTTCCATGGCCACAGGTGTATAAATTCAAGCACCTAGGCATGCAGACTGTTTTTACAAACATTTGTGAAAGAATGGGTCGCTCTCAGGAGCTCAGTGAATTCCAGCGTGGAACTGTGATAGGATGCCACCTGTGCAACAAATCCAGTCGTGAAATTTCCTCGCTCCTAAATATTCCACAGTCAACTGTCAGCTGTATTATAAGAAAATGGAAGTGTTTGGGAACGACAGCAACTCAGCCACGAAGTGGTAGGCCACGTAAACTGACGGAGCGGGGTCAGCGGATGCTGAAGCGCATAGTGCGAAGAGGTCGCCAACTTTCTGCAGAGTCAATCACTACAGACCTCCAAACTTCATGTGGCCTTCAGATTAGCTCAAGAACAGTGCGCAGAGAGCTTCATGGAATGGGTTTCCATGGTCGAGCAGCTGCATCCAAGCCATACATAACCAAGTGCAATGCAAAGCGTCGGATGCGGTGGTGTAAAGCACGCCGCCACTGGACTCTAGAGCAGTGGAGACGCGTTCTCTGGAGTGACGAATCGCGCTTCTCCATCTGGCAATCTGATGGACGGGTCTGGGTTTGGCGGTTGCCAGGAGAACGGTACTTGTCTGACTGCATTGTGCCAAGTGTAAAGTTTGGTGGAGGGGGGATTATGGTGTGGGGTTGTTTTTCAGGAGCTGGGCTTGGCCCCTTAGTTCCAGTGAAAGGAACTCTGAATGCTTCAGCATACCAAGACATTTTGGACAATTCCATGCTCCCAACTTTGTGGGAACAGTTTGGAGCTGGCCCCTTCCTCTTCCAACATGACTGTGCACCAGTGCACAAAGCAAGGTCCATAAAGACATGGATGACAGAGTCTGGTGTGGATGAACTTGACTGGCCTGCACAGAGTCCTGACCTCAACCCGATAGAACACCTTTGGGATGAATTAGAGCGGAGACTGAGAGCCAGGCCTTCTCGTCCAACATCAGTGTGCGACCTCACAAATGCGCTTCTGGAAGAATGGTCAAAAATTCCCATAAACACACTCCTAAACCTTGTGGACAGCCTTCCCAGAAGAGTTGAAGCTGTTCTAGCTGCAAAGGGTGGACCGACGTCATATTGAACCCTATGGATTAGGAACGGGATGTCACTTAAGCTCATATGTGAGTCAAGGCAGGTGAGCAAATACTTTTGGCAATATAGTGTATATATATATATATATATATATATTTTACACTGATCTGAGCTTTTAATGATTTCATGACTAGGCTCCGTCTTTCCATCAGGTCTGATGAGCCTTTCGGTCCCGCAGCATGATGCTGCCGTAACTGTTTCACCAGTTACGGCAGCATTTGGTGTGTTCAGTTCGTCTTTCACCAACTAAAGCATCATCATGCCATTTCAGAAATGGTTTTCTTCACAGAGATCAGAGCTGATCATCATCCTGTTGGCAGTCTCCCACCTGGGCGGTGAATTTCTGCAGCTCCTCATGTGTTACCAAATGCCTCCTTGACCCTTCAGTCCGTTTAGGTCGCACCGTATTCATTTAGGCAGGATAAAAGTTTGACTTGAAAATGATTTCTTCCTGGTTTTATTTTACATTGTGAAACGTTTTAAGAATTTATGAAAAGTCTAAAGCCTTAGCTTCGCCTCAGTAAGCTAGAAATTGTTGTGTTTGCAACTTTAAGGAGTAAAAACTAATTTTTCTTTTCAGCTCCAATAAATTTGAGCTCCAAGCATCAATGCGCAGCTGATGAATAAACCTCTTTAATTTGTGCTTGATCTCGGGGTGCACAATAGGATCTGACCGGAGACCAACCACCTGGCTGCCTCTCACCGCTCTCCACTTTAGCAGAGATTGATTTGAGCCAACGCACGTTCAGGTCCCCCGGCTTATTAAAATGATTCAGGGTCTCTGCTCGCCGCATGCAGGTGATGCAGACGGCCTGTCAAACGCAGAATATCAATACGGACACACATTCAAATTGATCATTCGCATCAGGTCAGCTTTTCTTTTGGCTTTAAGTCCTTCTGTAGCGTCCTTCCGCTCCCCGTCTCTTCTTCTTCTGCAGCCCCCCCCCCCCCCCCCACATCCTTTTGTTCTTCGCCATGGGACATTATGAGTTGCCGGCGCTCACACCTGGCAACCAGAGAAGCAGCTTCTCATTAGGCTGCCGAGGCGGGGTGGCTCCTGGCAGAAGGCTTCGTCTTCATGATCGGCCGTCAGTCGTCCTTTGATTCCCTCGCCTCCTTGCCTGGTTCAAACGCTCAGCAGAAGCACCAATCTAGTATTGTTCCAAATCACTCACTCAACATGGCTTCTCTTTTAGCATACACACATCAGGAGGTGGGCCGCTGAGTCGATACAAATGAGAGTAAAGAAATGTAGCTCAAAGGTGGGTCGCAGTGCGATCCGTCCATTTACATGCAGTTAGTGGTTAGGCTTTCAAACTATTTTGCTGACTGAAAGCTTTCTGCTACATATACGCCCCTGATTTTACCATATCTGGAAACTATTCACACCCCTAAACTGGCCCTTGATGCCTCCATCTATTTCGCTTTAATTTTCACCCACTCCTCCTTTTAAGTGTTTCTTCTATGCATCCGTCTGGGCTTGTTTTTTTTTCAAAGCTCATGTTTTTTCATTAGCTCTGGACTGGTGTTGCAAAATATACAAAATAAAACAAGAGAGAGACAGAGAGAGACGGAGGAATAAGAGTAGGGCTGATTAGCTCCGCAGGGACGGCAGTCCACTGGTGTGTATGTGTGCTGGCGAAAATGTAAGGAGGGTACATGTGCCGACTTAATCAGACGGAGTGGAAAGCATTAGATGCCACTGATCCCAGACCTCGGGGAGGGAGAGAAAAAAATGAGGGAAGTAAAGGCAACCGAGGCTAACAGAGAGAGGAGTCGAGCAGAAAGGAATAAGGGTGAGGGGGGCTAATAGAAAGGAGAAGTGTGACTGAGAGTGGAGGAGATGAGAAGGGATGATGGGCCTTGTGAAACATGAGTGTCGCTTCATCCGGACAATTTGCAGGAATCCACACCTGCAGCTCCGCTGTCTTCAACAGTATAGAGCAGAAACACTGGCGGGCATCTCCTCTTAGTTCTGCTGGGCTTTCAGCAGCTAATCCAGGAGAATAAATAAAGAGCAGCATCGATCCTCAGCCCGACCAGGCTAATTGGTGCCTGCAAGTTAACCAGTAATTAGTCAGAGAGCTGAAGCTCTGCATCGATGGAGAAATTATACAATATAAACAATCCACCCCTTTATGGAAGCTCCCATTAAAACTTTAGAAGAGTACCTAATCTAACGCCCTCTTCACCCCAATACCCCTAAATAAAACCATGTTTAGTGGAGGCCTTCTATAAATCCTCGAAAAACAAAACCAGTTCTGTACAACTACAGAGACGTGGCCAGCCGGCTAAAGCAACAGGCTGGGGAGGGAAAGCGGTAGAGAAGCAGACAGACTGAAGGAGGAATCTGTGGACAAGGCAGCGAACAGAGAGCCCTGCACCAGCCTGACCTTCATGGATGAGAGGAGAGAACCTGCAGCATCTGAAGGAAGCTGGAGATAAGAGCTAAAAACAAACCTTATGTGAAACTATATGTGACTGGGGCTGGGTACCCAACTTCGGTTCTTTTGTGGTACCGGCCGAAACGGTTCGGTTTTACGGTGTATCAAAACAGCCCTTGTCTTTTGGTGAATGGTTGTAACATTCAATGTGATTCCATCACTCAGGAAAAATACATACGTGGTATTACTTTATTATGTTGTGTCATTTTCTTTTTATTAGAATTTATGTTATAAAACTGGTATCGGAAAAAGTCTTTCAGGAAACAGATATCGAAATAAAGGTATAGAAAATTTTTGATTGATACCTAGCCCCATGTGTGAGCCCCTATTAGTGGAGTTAATCAATAAGGTTATTTTCAACTGTATAACTTCATCTGAAGAATCAGAAGAAAATTACGTCCAGCTCACAGCCTGTTTGGAGGCTCTGTGGTCAAAAGGATGTGGACCATACACACATTATGAACCTTAAAAAGATCAAATATGAGAATAAAAGTGCCTTACTAAGTAAAATAACCGGCTTTGAAATGCCCAGGAGGTCTAAAATATATCTTGGGTGCTCAAAAAGAAGACAAACACCTGGTTAAATTATTGTTCTAGCTGGTAAAAAAGGTAAAAATCTAGATGCTTGGTATAGAGAGTAAACAGCAACAGCTGTGCGTTATGGGAGAGATTGCTTTAATGGATAAACTGATGTCTAAACTAAAACTACAAAAAGGCGGATTTGTTTAAAAAAATGGGGGGGAAATGGCTTGATTACAGAAATGACATGGATGCCATCGCTGCAACCAGATCATATGGACGTTGGAACTTACCACGTGTGCCGATGTGATTGTAATGTTTGATATTCTACACCCTCTACTGTGACTGTTCAAAACAAAACAACAAAAAAAAGAAATTCAATAAAATATATAAAAGTAAATAAACAAATCATGCCTCTTTATCTGGTGTTTAATGTGTGTACATCAGTGGCGGCTACTGCTCTCTAAAAAGGGGAGGCACAATGGGGTTAATTAATTAATCCAGATGTCACGTTTTGCATCAACAAATGTTGAAACACTTATGCACTTATATATATCACATTTCTACGACGGGTGAAATGAGCTGCCCTGAAATAATAAACTCCAGAAAACCTCGCCAACAGTTCAGAAAGACGACTGTTCCGACTGAATGATCACTTTTCCCTCTGGACTCATGAGGTAATCCTCCTCGCTGTCTGGCCGCTGTCAGTCAAACATCGTTAAGTATCTTGGCCAATCAGCTTCGAGCAGCCAGCTTCATAGCAGACCCTCTGGGTCTCTCTACAGAGACTCTCAGAGTTCCTGTCAGAGCAGAGGTCTATTGTTATTTGTCAACGGCTGACCTCTTTGGAGGAACCATCAGATACTCTCTGCCACGTGTGGAACGTGGAGGGATCATAGTCTGGTGATGATAAAATCACCAACATTTGGTCTAGTTATCCTGGTATCTTGCTGAGGTGATTTACACTAAATAACCATAATACCTGAACGAGGGGAGGTTTGTTTAGCAGTCAGGGAACCGATAAGTAGCAGTATCTTGTTAAAAAAAAAAAAAAATCGGCTCAAGTTTGAGCCGTTTTAGGCCATTTTAACTCAGCGCACCATCCTCAGAACATCAGCTACCAAATATACAATGTTCAAGAAGTGACGAAGCACAGACCCGTGAGGCTGCTTTGGCTAAACCAAACATGTCAGCACAGCTTTAAAGTGAGCAATGCAACTGAAATGATCTGTGAGAAACATGGCATTAAAGGACATTAACTAATGATTGGGTCTGTGCTGTGCTGTGCGTACAGCTGCAGGATCAAACTGGCTGCACAGCCGGTTTAAACGTCTGTGAGGAGTGGCCAGTCAAAAAGAAAAACAGTCATTCAATGAACGCACAAACAACCACCAGCTGATAGCACCCTTCTTTGCAGTAATTATTACAAAGTAAGGAAGCTTCAGTTACGTTTTTCAGCAAAGAACATAGTAAATAGAAAAAAAAAAAAAGATTTATGCTAACCTTGTATTGGGTCAATATTGGCATTGGCCAATTTTCAAAGCTGCCATATTGATATCGTATCGCAAATAAAACTAATTTTAACGTGGCACATAAGGCTGTCTTTATTAAAGCTTATTTTGCATCTGGCCAAATTCAAATAATCAAACAAACACTTATTTTAGATTAAATCATAGCCTTGATTTGTGATCTGATATATATCCCATTTTAATACCATTTCCCTTAGAAAATATATTTAAATTCTTTGTTTGGCATCTTTGAAGAAAGTTTAAAATCCAGAAATAAGGGCACTAGATCCAAAAAAAAGAAAAATTTAAACAATTCAGACTTTGAAATGGATCCATGTTTACCTGTTAGTCACTCAACCAGCAAGTGTATCAATGGATCATTGATCACAGACAGTGAATTTATGAAAATTACTATAAAGTAGGGCTGCAAATAATTAGTATTTTTAAATAATCAAAAAGCAAAAAGTTCCTTAAAGAAGTTTTACAGTTTATCCAGGTGAAACAAGAAATGTTCCACTAGTGGAGTTCTGGATAGAGCATATTGACAAACAAAAGGGTTATGTTTTAAATGCTTAATATCTGTTAAAGGCATATTTTTGACTCCCTATAGTTCAGTTTAATCAATACTCTGATTAATCGATTAATAAATCAGTCGATGATTATTTCTATAATACAATAACTGTTTCTGTCCTACTTTTTTTCAGAACTTTTTATGTAACTTTTCATTTTTTCCACAAAGCAACAAAGCAGAAACTTTTATTGAAAGTCTTTATGAAAAGAAAACCCGCTTAACAAAGAGGAATAAGTAAAAGCATAAATAAAATCCCCCCAATCTGTCCAGCTGAGTAAGAACGGATCCTCAGGAGTAGAACTATACCGGATAGATGCTTAATGACTCCTAATCAAATGACTCCTACTTCCTGCTGAAATCATTGACGGATGATTCTTTAGACTATAGAAATGGGAAGTCTTATCCAAAATGATTCTATTTAGCCTTTTTTTCTTCCTCCTACAGGCTCAGTTAAGGACATTAAGCAGAAGACTGTATAGTCAGATATAATGATCAAACTACACCAACATCTTATCACACTGGTGCGGCCCAAACGTAGGACGTTAAATTACCACCCTAATTAAAAATGACTTTCTGTCTTATCTGCAGTAAACACTGTTGAATAGAGCTCCAATATTAGGTAAAACATGCTGAGCGGTACACTCCCCAGCCCAGCTTTTTCCCTTTACTGGGCTCAATTCCTCACAGAGTGCTTCAGAGAATCTTTTAAGGCAGTTCTGGCCAATTATGAAGAAAACTGGCAACAATTATGATGTAAATAAGCTGAAACAGACCTGGAATCAGGCCCTCGGCTCCATCTTCACATTCTTACGGACACTAGCGGACATGAAAGCCTTATTTATAATGCCCGACACGGTTTAATCTCTCTATATAGTCCAGTGGCTTTCTATTTATGCCTTACCCTTGTTGAGGTATATTACCAACATGGAGCTAAATCAGTGGGCTAAATCATCCCCCTTGTTAGCCACCTGAAACCCATCCCCCTCCTCTTCCCCACATGGGAGAACAAAGGATTCCCTCCAAAGCAAGAACAAAGTAGACCCGGCCCACCGTGGGAGGCGGCCACCTCAAATAAACCAATCAACCGAATACTCCAACAGGAAGTTCCACCATGTCATTCATGGCACAGACAAATCAGCCGATACTTCCACAGGAAGTGCTCCCGTGTCACACATGGTTTAAAAGCCAGGCGCGAGAAGACTTCTCCCTCTTTTTCCATGGGTTTGGAGCCCGTCAGGAGAGACTCGTTTCACGTGAAATACCAGAAGAAAGCTGACTGGAAGTAGCTTTAGTTTTCCTGCGTCAAAAGTCACGGATCGCAGTGTTCCATCGTGCATAGCGGCTGAGCCGACTGGGGAGACAGAAGCCTTTGAAGCTGACCGCGGAGTTTCGTTTTTCCCCTTCCTTGGACGAATCGGCTGAGAGGACGCTCTCTAGCCGACCACCTCCTAAGATCACCTCCTAAAATCCCTCCTTTCCAACTCGTGAGCATATCAAGCCCTCTGCTGCGGCCCCGAACTGACTGAACTTTCCCGAGGGGTGGACCGGAGGCAGAGAACCCTCTGCCCAACAGAAACCAAGCTGCGGTTGCCGTGGAAACGCCAACCTCCCTCGGACGACGCATCTCACAGTAAAATCAATTTACTTTCCTTTGATGCATCAGAATTGCTGTGCTCAGGTGAGAGAAAGGCAGTTTAGGGTTTTGAATTATGCTGATGTTTTTTTTATCTGTGCCGATTAAGAGTTTGTTCATTTGGTTGAAATAAGTGTGTGCTTCTTTATTTTCTTTATTGCTTTCCTGTCCTCTTTGTTGTTTCTGCTTTGAGATAGTTATAAAGTTATCACATTCAGCCACGTGGGTCCCGTGGTTGCCGCCATCTTGATTACAGGTCGCCCCCCCACCATTTCTCTTTCTTCCCCTCACTGCGTGGAGAACAAAGGGGGGTGGTCCCCCATTTACCTACACCCATTCACACACATAGCTACATTACCAGGTAAAAAGGGGTTTTTGCTAAACGCTGCTATTGTTAATACATGTTTAATAATTTACCAATACTAAGCTGGATGTGTTAATGTTACATGATCAATTGCACTGTTATTATCATACCTGCTGCTTTGTTAATGCATTTAATCATTTGCTGATTTTAAGTTGGATGTATTAGTTTACATGAGCAATTGCACTATTATCATACCTGCTGCTAGCGGACATTAGTGAATGTATTAATATCTGGCATATTTTGGACAATCTCAGACGCCAGTAAACGGACTCTTATGGTTTTATTTCTTTGTTTCTATCTCGTTTAATTCTTTATTTTCGATTTTTCTTTTAAACTAGTCATTTAATCTACCTCGTGTTTATTTTTCTAGTAGTGTGTAGTGTTTGCATAGATGTTAGATTTCTGTAATCCTGAATTATTAGAATAAAGACATCATTGGTTAATCTGTAGTGGTTTTGGTCATTCATATAACGGAGGGTTTATCACTCAGCGTAAATCCACCCCCTTTTTGGTAATAGTGTGAATAAACAGAGATAGAAGGTTCTTTATTGATAATTTAATAGCTTTGCTGATAACTTAACCTGGGCCACTAGACTGGTGGATACCTGGATTTTAACAGCCAGTCCAGGAACCCTCCAGAGGTGAATCAGCAACCGGTGAGTAGATAATTCAAGGCTATAATTATCAACCTAAGAACACTAAATTGATATTGCCTTCGATGTTGAATAGGACAAATAATTAACTATAACTCCAGGTCTAGTTAACGATCTATTCATTATCTGCAGGACATTATTTTTGCACAACACCCTGGTCTTTGAATTCAGGAGAGAGAGGCAGAGGCGCTGGATCACATAGCTGAAATTCCTGAAAGACGGCCGTGTAGACAATCCATGAAGAGAAGGAGGAGGTTTTTAAACCCTTCATCCATTAGAACTACCAGGGTTAGAGTCCAAACCTACAAAACTATCACCATGAACAAACAGCGAATGTTGATGAAAAACAAAAAAAGAATAACTAGAACTTTAATAACATAAAGCTCTACCAGACCCTGAAGTCCTGGCAGCTCCCTAATAAGCTGAGTAATCCTTCTGGGCTTGGAAACCGTTGCTCACTTTTTCTATAACACTATTGATGCCTTTCCCCCCCACACACATCACCAGTCTGCCTGCGGAATTAATGAGCTCCAAATAAACAGATTCTTCCTGGGTGTCTGATTGGCTTTTTGTTCGTACCACTTCATCAAGATTACAAGGCAGCGGCATTAAAATGTCTAAGGAAAGCAGTTATGTCATTTAACCAATCAGAAAACTAAGATTTAGACACATCATAGCCAGGTTCTACTTTTTACTTAGATCTAGCACCATATGAAAGGTACTTTATAAATCTTTTCCATTTCTAGTGCTCTGTGGAACGACAGTGGGGAAAATTCATTTTCATTAATAAGGAGGCCAGAAAATGAACACCGCCTGTGTTGCTTAAAGGAATCCAATACTTCTGCATAAAGAGACACTTAAAGTAAGAAGTCTTTAATGTCAGTGATTGGGCTGAAGGACGACGAGCCGTCCTGCAGCAACGGCCAACCCGTGGGGAATTGAGATTATTGAGGTTTAATAACACAGTTACCCAAACATGAGCATTGCCTCAGAGTTGACCGACCTTAATTCAAAGTAGGCAAAGGTACAGAAGGAGCACGCTTACAGACAGAGCTCTGATAAAAAGCCAGACACTGAAAGGGCCCCGTGGGCTGCAGCCCCAATCTGTTAAAGATTAACACTCCCCAGTATCAGCACCTTGTCTGGCATACCAGTAATCTCCTTTCCTCCACCATATGTCTTTGTGTTAGAGACTGTTAAAAGGGGTTTGCCACAAAAAGCGGATTCCCTGTACAAGCCTCCCTCCATCTTTCTTCCCCTCATAAATCCTCCTTATATGAGCATGAGAATATACAGAGGTAAAAAGAAGCGAGCGAAATGTAAGGCTTTTAACTCGTTGTTGCTTACATAAAGGAAACACTGACGTTTTTAAAAGGCCGTTCCAATTCTGAAGCCGTGCATCTTATCTGACAAGAGACAAAGCTCCTCCTACGGCTTTACAGACTGTCAGGTTCAATTCTCTCTGCAACTCCTCACTTTTCAGCCAATCATGAAGCAGATGTAGCATTGATCTCTATTCATGTTTGTGGTGTCAGACAATAGAACTGGGATCGACTGATCACTTCTGTGCAAACTGGTCTATCCTCTGTTGTCACTGCTGCACAGCACAGAAAATAAAGTTACAACAAATAGTTATGAGAGTCGGTTGGTTTGGTGCTCTATTAGGTAGAAACCACTGAAGACAATCTTCCACTGACTCACATAATGGTGATACCACCGTATAACCTGAAGCACTATAGCTCTTCCTAATAAGGGCCTTTACAGAAACCTAAGCTGAAGTGTGGCCATTTTATCTGTTTGATTTGCTAAAGTCAACAATGTCAAAATGGAAATGATGCTCATCTCCAATGTTTGCTAACAAAAGGTAAAGGTTGACCGTTTGAGAGGTATTTCATGAAAAAGCAAGAATACCACTGTGTTCCACAGAAGAGATCAAAACCACATTTGACTGATGCATTTTCTCATCTTTCCTATTTTGAAGAGATCAAGAAGTAAAGGAATTATAGACCAAATACTCCTGGACATTATGGTGCAAACCAGAGGTCACGGATTTAAAACATTTATGAATTAACGCATGTTGTCCGACGGCACTGTCTAATTTCACTTGCGCCGCTTCTCCTGTTAATACGGTAAAGCCCTCCGGAGCGTCCAGAACCAGGCTGCACGTGATACACATTAGCCAATGAGCTGCTGTCGGTCTGGGTTCCTGCTGCTGCTACTTTTAGACACAGCAGGCAAACCTGTGGCAAGCCGGGTGATGGGAAAGAAGGAGAAGATGATGAGGAAAAGAGAGCAGAGAAAGTGTGGACTGCTGGAAGAACTGTGGTGAACTGGTGAAAGAAAAGTGAAATGGTGCTCACAGATGACCCTGCACATTTAGAGGATGTTTGGCTCAACCTGCTGCTGTGAAGCAGGATTCTCCACCATGAACAGAATCAAAAATAAATATGGATCCAGGCTCAAAATGAGCTCCTTGATATGTGCTTTAGAATGGCTTTGTCTCCATTCAAACCAGGTTTAAAGCCTTGCAGGGCAGCATGAAGCCCACTGCTCTAATTAAGCTATGAAAAAGGAAACAAACGGTCAGTTCGGGTGTTTTATAAAATATGTGAATCAGGAAATTGTCTATATACCAAAATCAACAATTTATGTTCGCTACTTCAAAAAAACAATTTAGATTTTAAAACTGAAAAATTCCTCTTTTTTTTTTCAATGTATAACATGGATGCATAAACACCTCATTTTATTTCAGTGTTAAATGCTGTTTAAAGTAACAGATTATAATTAGAAATGTATCCAGACCTTTACTGGTTTCTTTATTCGGATCCCGCTGATTTTTAATTGGTTATTGGTGTAACATGTAGAATAAGAAAGAGGTGCTTTATGTTTTTTTCTTTATGAGAATATTTGGAGGTGGCAATAATTCTGCCGTTGGTGAAATTTAATTGACGCTCAAATCCAACAAAGGATGTTTTATTTTTCCGCCTAAGCCTACTACTATAAAACAAGCATTTAATCAAAGACTATATCCACATCTTCACCAGTGAGAGGGTTCTGTCTTTAAAGGCCTTAGGATTCAGTGTGACATTGTTGATCCTGGTTGGTCTCCTGATCTGTGATACAGAGCCGTATGCAGTCACAACCGAGGGATGACTACGTGGAACTACCAATAAATCCACCCGTGAGATGCCAGGGGATGTCAAGGAGAGACTTTTATCTGGGTTTTTTGTTGTTTTGTTAGTATGACTGCAAAAATTTCCATAAAGCTAAAATCTGTATGTCTTGCTTACAGTGTGAAGCCACAGGTGTGCTTCAAACTAAGCATGTCTGTTCAGCGGCTAACAGCAGCCTAGCTACTCAGAAGCATTTACTGAATAAACAAGCAGAAACAAAACAAAAATAACTAACTTCATACAGTGTTGAAAACCACTGGATAATTCATCTGGTGTTAATCATCTTCATTTTTATTTATTACATTTTTACAGCAAAACCACTAAAAGCAACAAATGCTAGAGCACTGCTGTAACTGTAAAAATCAACGTGTCATTTTCACATCAAGCACGAACACTAGCTCGTCTAATTCACATAAAAAGGTAATACTCCAAGACTCTGATTTTCTACTCCTTGCGTCTGATTTTTCTTCCTGCTGTGATCAAATTTTTTTTTTTTTTTTGTCCTCAAATGACTCCAAACATGCTAAAACAAGCCAGAAATATTGTGGTGTTACTGAAGTAAAACAACCAAAACTGATACAAGTTCATGTGTACGGAAGAGGATTAGGGCCACTGAAAAAATAAGTTAACTGATTTTTACATTTTAATTCAGTATAATATGAGAAAAAATCTGACTTTAATCTCAAAATTCTGAGTTTGAATCAAAGTCAGAATTCAGAGATTAAAGTAAGTATTCTGGGGAAAAAATTCAGAATTCTGAGAAAAAATTCATAATTCTGAGAAAAAAGTCAGAATTCAGAAATTAAAGTTAGAATTCTGAGGGAAAAAATTCATAATTCTGAGAAAAAAATTCATAATTCTGGGAAAAAGGTCAGAATTCTGAGAAAAAAAGTCATAATACAGAGAAAAAAAGTCATAATTCTGAGAAAAAAGTCATAATTCTGAGAAAAAAATCATAATTCTGGGGAAAAAGTCAGAATTCTGAGAAAAAAAGTCATAATACAGAGATTAGTCATAATTCTGAGAAAAAAGTCATAATTCTGAGAAAAAAATCATAATTCTGGGAAAAAAGTCAGAATTCTGAGAAAAAAAGTCATAATACAGAGATTAGTCAGAATTCAGAGAAAAAAAGTCAGAATTCAGAGAAAAAAAGTCATAATTCTGAGAAAAAAAGTCATAATTCTGAGAAAAAAAGTTACAATTGTGAGAAAAAGTATTTTTTCTCATATTACACTGAAATAAAATTTTAAAGTTAACTTTTTTTTCCAGTGGCTCTAATCCTCCTCCGTTGTTAAGATTGGAAATGGTTTTAAAACTTTAATGCCTTCTTTTTTATATCATTAGGAGCAGCCTTTACCTTCCTGCTGGAGATTCTAATTCCTTGTAACAGAGAGAGAGACCCCCCCGCCTGCCCTTTTCTGACTTTTTTCATGCAGAAATATTTGGGGAAAAAATGCCAGGGGATTGGGATTGAAGGCAGAGCATGTCTGTGCTCTAACTTCTTGGAGGAACACGCTGCAGTCTGACACAACTATAAAAGTGGAGTGATGGGAGTGATATTGGCAGCAGGCTGAACATGCAAGCAGGTAAGAGACAGAAAGTAAAACTAAGCTGTTGAACCCAGCCCAAGGGATCCTCAGAGAGAGAGAGAACACGGCTAAAAATAACCAGACTTCAGACGGGACGGGAACAGAAGCACTGAGTGTTCCCGAACACATGCACATCCTGATGCAGGAGAATCGTAGTTCAAACCCAGAGCCATCGTCAAAGGAGGAACTAAAGTTCTCCATGAAGAACGGTGACGTAGAGGGGTCCCCTGGGAACCAGACAGGCTAAACAGGTCAACAAGCTAAGGTTCATTACAGGTAGGAAAGAGCATAGAAAGAGCATAGAATGCCTTTTTAAAGACTGCAAGGATTTCCGTTTAAGACGAACATAATTTTAAAAAACAACCACAATTCTCAATAATTGCTGTACCTTTATCATCTTTGGCTTATTAAACTTAATACGATAGGCTCCTTAATTAGACACCTAAAAAATAAACTGTTATTAACAGTAATTAACCTTAAGGGCAATGCATACATTCAAACCCATAGATCTGTATTTTCTAAACAAATAAAGTCAAATTGAGGCCGAAAAAAAAAAAAAAAAAATCAGTTAAACAAATCTCCTGAATGGTTTAAACTTTAACATGCAAGCATAGCTACCCGAGAACAAAAGTTACTCTTTTACATTTCGAGAGATTGGTAATCTGCTGATATGATCAATGTGAAACCGATCTTTCCCATCCATCTGTTCTACCTCTTTAAAGATCTGAAACGCTCCCACTATCAATGCCTTAAACTTTCATTTAGATTTGAGCAGTTATTTCTGAAGTGTTTGGTTTTTTCATGGGAAATAAGTGTTTTTCCAGTAAAATAAGATTGAAATATATTGTGTCTTGTGATCTTATATCAACTTAGTGTCAGTTAAAAAAAGAAACCTGCATTGGTTAAAATCAGAATCGGCGTTACAGGCTTTTTAAAGCTCGGAAATCAGTGACCGGCCAGAAATCTTCAATCGGTGCAGCCCTAGTTTTCAAAATCATAGTATGAAGCCTCATTGTATCATCATAGCATAAACATGAATGAATACAGCAAAAAACAAAAGCATAAATAACCCCAACATTTTCCAAGTTTAGGACCTAATTTGAAAAAGCAGGATCTTAAACTTAGCTTTTTAAATCTAAGACTCTAAACAAACCGCCTATAAATATCAAAAATGTTCATTTTATTTATTGCAACACCAGTTTCCAGAGGTTACTCCAGAATAGCATCAAACTGCTAAAAGCTCTTAAAGCGCTTAAAAATAGCGGCATGAGATGCTGATGATGGCATAGAGTTAAATTTGAAGAAAAATGCGAGTGATTTTACACCATTCAGGGTCTTTGTTGCCTAATATCCTGCTACAGCCATTAGCCTCTTGGAGTGAGCGTGCTAATGTAAAGTAGGGTCATTAAAGCTTTTTATCCTCCGCAGATTGGAGGCCGTTGCTCTGCTTTTCACAGACAGAAATCAAAATAGCAGCTGGTTGGACACGACATAAAAGCAATACCCCTAAAGAACGTCACAACAGTCGATAGAAAGGAAGGGGAAAAAACTCCAGTAACAGCAGAGAGACGTGTTTCCAGTGGATTTAATGTGCATCTTTGGAGACCAAACTGCAGCAGCATTGCTAAATGACTGCATGCGCTCAGATGCAGGATAATAACCAACCAGTTGCTCAGTGATATTGACTAATATGGTGCATCAGGAAGCCAGGATCCCACTGTGTAAACACCAGGTTACAGGACCCACGGCTTTAGGACCCCCTCCCCTGAGGGGTTCATTTTAGTAAAGAAAATAAACATAAAATGGATTTCCTCAAAGTTTAATCAACCACAGGGCGGCTGATAAACGTAAGAACCGCTTTTAGGAATTTCCAGCATCCACCTCGGCAAAGTGACGGCATGTAGAACCAGCCAATTAAAAGCTAATTACAGCAGTTTTAGCCAACATGACTAATACTTCACTGGAACTAGAAGCAGACACGGAAAAACACACACACCAAGGCTATGTCTTTGTTCAATTAAATAACCCCAGTGATGGTGCGGCCTCTCACTGCGGCCACCTGCGGTGCTTTTTGTTCGCTCAATCACAACCTGAGCATGTTGTGGGGTATAATTACATGTTCCCAGGCCGTTTGCAACTTATTCAATATACGCTGAAAGAGACGGAAGCACTCCCACGAGATAAACTATTGCAATTTCAGCCCCCCTTACACCGTCTACTGCAGGGTCTCACACTTAACACTCCGCATCACGTGCGCTCCCTTGGGCTCGACTTGAAACACACGCTTCCAGACAGGGGGTGAGCCATTTCTCCTTCCTCGCCGTCCAAACCGAGGCTTATCTCTCCTCTGCAGAGTCAGGGAGGGGCTTTCCCTGCTCTGTTTAGATGGAATTAGCCTCACCTACAATTACTTAAGACGCAGTCGTCTCTGCTGTTCTGCTAACCGGTTCCACCCAGCAGCGGGTCTCTCAGGGCTGAAATCGAAGCTAAATTAAGTGGCAGGCAATGAGCTGGCCAGCTTTTTTTTCCCCCCTCGACTAACCCGTCATGTTCTAAGCTGACCAAGAGTTCCTTCACTTCATTAAAAACTTTCTATAGTGGCACTCTGTGGGTGATAACGAACCTGAGCATGTGTGTACACTGTGTAATGGGAAATGGGAAGAGTAAAGAATAGATTGGGGGTAAGTGACAGCGCTGCAGACGTATCGGACGGGGGATGAATTCAAACATTAAGCCTTTAAAATCAAGCTTTTACATATATTATGTTAAGAAAATGAACTGATAACTGCGGGGGTTATATGAATGTCAGGTGCTCGGAAATAAATGAAAGATTTGAACATATTTATGGAAGTAGAGCCGAAGCCTGAGGCCAGATATTATGTTTCTTCCTCTTTCCTGCAACAAGCCATCCAAGCTCTGCCCAACAACAAAATGCATACACTACCACATCGACCTATGTGCAATTCAGCCTTTTAATGTCCCATCAATATAAAGGGACAATAGAAAGCAGAGGCTGGAAAGCAAAAATGCATGCAGCCTAGCCCAGCTGGGTAGCCTCGGCCCTAATTATGCTTTACCGCTTTCTGACCGAGGCATTTCATACGCTTCCCAGACTGGTTCAAAGGATTTTTCTTCTCCTTTCTCTTTCCGTCTCCTTCTCATTTACTGACAGCAAAAAAAAAAACAAAAAACAATTGCTTACAGCCAGGAAAAGTGCTTTAAGAGTGCTACCGGCTCTTTTTTTTTTTTTGTTTCCATTTCAGACCTCCAACTTCCTGCATCAGACAATGAACTGTCATAGGTTCACACGGTTTTTCACATGCATTCTGGATGCGTGGACGGTATCCGGAAGCGAGGACTTTAAAGCACGGTGAAACTGAAACCACATAAACTTGAGCGATGCAACTTTGTGCACCAGCAGTAACCCACAGACACTGCAAAGCAGACAAAGCTGGCACTAAACGAGCAGCAAAACCAACTTTGAATCTGTTTTTAATAGAAGGAGACGTCAGACTGAAGATTGGGTGAAAACTGGACCGATTAACATCCTGTTATGTATTTACTGACAACATGAGCTTCAGACCGGGGCGATTAAATGATAAAATCGATTTAAATTCTTAAATTTTCCCCACTGACCCCACTAGCTGCTAACTTTTAGGCTGTAATATTTTCATTGTTTCTTGTGAAACATCGTTTAACCCGTCATCCAGGACCGGATTGCGGTGGCTGCAGTCTCAGCAGAGACTCCCAGACTTCCCTAACCCCAGACAGCTCCTCCAGCTCTGATGCCTGAGGCGTTCCCAGTGCAGCCAGGAGGCATGGTCCCTCCAGCATGTCCTGGGTCATCCCCTGGGCCTCCTCTAGGTGGGACAGTCCTGCAAAGCCTCCTGTCCTGGTGTCCAGTGGACGTCTGAAAAAAAGATGTCCGAGCCACCTCAGCTGACTCCTCTCGATGTGGAGAAGAAGCATCAACCACCTCCGTCCCTCCCTTACTCCACACACAGCTGCCGTACTTGTCCACAGCCTCGTCATGTCCCAACTGGACTATTATAAATCTCTACTCTTTGGCCTTCCTTAAAAATCACTTCATCAACTATAACTGGTCCAGAACTCAGCTGGCCTCATTATGAGAAGACCTCCCTCTATCCACCACGTCACCCCGGACCTCCAACAGCTCCCTGTAGTTCACCTTCAATAGAAAATTCTCATGTTGACATTAAAGGCCCTTCACCACCTTCCTCCCCATATCTGTCAAGTCTCCTACAAAAAAAACCCCACAAATATCTATATCTAAACATATATACACAGTAAATAAAAAAAATGTACACTTCATCCACAAATGATTATAAAATAAAAATTATCCACAGCAAGACCAGAAGATCAGAGAAACAAAATAAGCATGAGAGTTTCTGCAGTGAGGCTCATTTGTAGCTGAAACAACAGGTAGTAACGTCTTCCAGTAGAAAGGTAACCAACAAAGAAGGAATTACTCTCCATTCCTACCAACAAGCATCCCGGCTACATTATATGAGCAGCAGGAACTACGTAACTTTGCTAAAGATCAACTTGTTCCTACTTCACTTCCTTACAAACTACCAGGAGGCGACTGATTGACCCTTTTTGACAGTTCACACTTTCCCTAAAAGAAGCAGCATCATTATAGAGCTCTATAACATCTCTGTGCTAAAAGAGCCTTGCTTTGTTAGGACTACATTTAGTTTTTCCATGCTCGGAGGGTCTACTATAAATAACCCAAGCTCAGCTCCTCTTCCTCTCCTTCAGACCTTTGCAGTAATAAGAAAAAGATAAGCGATGGGTCAGACGGGTTTCTGCTGCTGCTGCATTATCAGGGAGCTGGAACACTTACCCGCCATTTATCACTTCATTCACACCTTCATTTATACAGCTTTAATGGGGCTCACATGACTATCAAGTACCTCTGGTGTGACTTCAGGGTGTTAATTGTTCAAGAGTTTGAGAGCTGGAGAAAGTTCAGCACAGTCAATAAATACCATTTTCCATTCGGCTTGGATCATTAAATCTTCCATTAGCTGAACCGCTCCAAAAGGAGCCGTGTGGGTCAAAGACATGCTAAACAAACACCCAATCGCTGAGTGTTACAAAGACTGCACAGAAACAGCAGCAAATAACTATATTCCAACACACTGGTTCTGCATCCCTCCGTATTGATTTTTATGACAACAATCACCATAAATAGAAAAACCTCTCCACTATGATGGGAAAGATCTGGCCAGTTTGCTGCTCCACTCACATGCCGGAGATAATTGAAGTGGACGGTCCAAATCATAAAGCTAAATGACTTTAAAGCGACACTTAATTCCGCCAGCGGAGCGTGAAGGTCACGACCGCTCCAGCTAGCAGCCTCCAGGACTCTCTGCCGGCAGTGTTCAGAGGCTCCTGTCGGGGTTATCCGGTTATTAGGTCTAGGTATGTCGTTGAGATCCCTCACAGCCTGGCGTTCGACAGCCACAGCTGCTGGGGGGGAATAAGTGCCAAGAGCAGAGCTGTAGAAAATGAAGCCTGAACGACCAGAATGTTTTTTAGCAGCAGTCGTCCTGAACTTTTGTCACACATTTTGTCACATTACAGACGCAAATTACCTCATCTACGTTTATTGTTTTTTTTTTAAGGAGTGCAGCTTCCCTTTATCTTCAGCTTCCCGAGGTAACGCAGCTCTATTGTGATGCGTTTCCACATCAGGAGGCACAGCTGTTCTCCTGATGTGCTGTTAGCACAGTCAGGTTGGTTGAGGAGCTTCTGTGATCATTACCTTGACCTGCCGCAGATTTAGGTCTGGACTTTGACTGGGTCGCTCCCATTGATGCTAATGATTTGATCTACTCAGCCGTAGGTCAAGTAGGTGGGGGAGGCGGGGTTTCACGCTTGGTTAAAAAAAAAAAAAAAAAATTACCTGTGTTACAGCAACTTTAAATTTGGAGTATTAGGGCCAAGTTAGAGATTTTTTTTTTCTATTTCGAGAATAACATTGTCACATTACGAGAATAAAGTCACAACGAGAATAAAGTCATAAAAATTATGACAATAAAGTTGCAATGAAAATAGTCATAAAATTAGGAGAACAAAGTCATAACATTACGAGAATAAAGTTGCAATGAGAATAAAGTCATAACATTGAGTTGCAACGAGAATAGTCGTAACATTACGAGAATTGAGTTGCAACGAGAATAGTCGTAACATTACGAGAATTGAGTTGCAACGAGAATAGTCATAACATTACGAGAATAAAGTCGTAACATTACGGGAATCAAGTCGCGATGAGAAGAATGTCGTAACATTACGAGAATTAAGGTGCAACGAGAATAGTCGTAAAATTACGAGAACAAAGTCGTAACATTATGAGAACAAAGTCATAACATTGCGAGAATAAAGTCATAAGATTGCGAGAATTAAGTTGCAACAAGAATAGTCATAAAATTACGAGAATAAAGTCGTAACATTACGGGAATCAAGTCGCGATGAGAAGAATGTCGTAACATTACGAGAATTAAGGTGCAACGAGAATAGTCGTAAAATTACGAGAACAAAGTCGTAACATTATGAGAACAAAGTCATAACATTGCGAGAATAAAGTCATAAGATTGCGAGAATTAAGTTGCAACAAGAATAGTCATAAAATTACGAGAATAAAGTCGTAACATTACGAGAATAAAATTGTATTTTATGGCTCTTAACGAGAAGCACTGTTTTCCCTGAGGAATGTCGAGCGTCATGTGAAGCTATACTTTCGCATCGGTTTGACAAATAAGGAAATCTTTTAGCACCAGCCTCAAATTGGGCAGAAGGTCAAAGTGGACTCCAGTTGCTGTTTGGTGGTGCTGGTCGGAGCTCAAAGCTTTCTTTCTAAAATAGGTTGTAGTATGATGACTATTCTCTTAATTTTACGACTTTATTCTCGAAATAAAAAGAAAAAAAATCCTGGCCCTAATACTCCCTCGTAGAATTCCCTTTGGGATTGGGATTAATAAAGTATTTTGAACTGAATTGAACTTGGTGTTTAGCTTGTAGGCTAAGATTTTAAATTTCAGAGGGATAATAAAGAATTTTAAAAAAATAGGGACTCCCTCCTCCGTATAAACCAATTCGTTCCACCCACCAATCAAATCCAACAAGTCTGAAACCATTGGTGTTTTGGACAAATAATTTTCTTGTTTTGTTTTTTTTTTTTTTGCAGCCATGTTTTGGTTGTTCTGGAGATGTGACATACTATCTAAACCTGGGATGTCTAATTCATTTTTACCCCAGGCTACTTCGACATAATAGTGTTTATAAAATGGATGGTTGCAGCTGTTTAAGATAATCTTTTTCATTTCATCTTTCATTAACAAACAGCACACTGCTCTAGTATTATACCTCAACTTTATAATATATCCCTTCTTTGGCCCATAATGGGCCAGATTCAGCCCACAGGACTCAAGGTCAACATATAAACCATATGCTGTTAGAGCTGTTTGAACCTTGGGGTATTGTTTTCACAACTTTCTATTTCTAGAAGGTTTCCCTGACTAGACTTATTGTTTGGTCTTCTTGGTGCTGTTTGTTCATGAATGCTCTGTAAAAGCTCCCAAAGAGCCGAGCGTACTGTACGTATACAGAGAGCCGACCTGACTGCCCACACAGTCCACACACTTTAGAGATTTCAATTGGGCGTACTGCTTTCCTTCATTTTTCAAACAAATTCCTACATTTCCGATCTGTCAAAGCACCATCTGATGAGAAGGAAAAGCCAAACTGCATTGTAGTTTGGGGAAACAATGAAAAACTAAACAGTTTGATGTGGAAAACTTTCCCACCGAGGCACCAGAGTTTTTAAAGTTGAGCTTTGTGTGAACAAAGTCCGCTTTGAGAAATCTGTCTCAACATGAAATCCAATACACACACAGATGCACTCTGTTTACTTATAAAATAGCAGCAGATGCCATTAGGAATACCAGATTAAAGAAGAGTACAAACCTATGGAAAAATTGTTTCTTATTTACCATCATGTACAACCTGAACAGAATTAGGGTTATCAGACATATAGATACTCCAAAAAAAAAGATACAATACTTATTTAGCATGGTATTGATATTAAACAATCTTAAACCATCATGACAATCTTAAACAAAATGCATATCAATTTTTGTTTTAATATGATATAAAGCTAAAAAAATAGATATAAGCACTTGTATGAGGCACTGTCTATACATAAGCAAGCAGAATAGATCTACAGCTAAGAAAAAATGTAGAGAAAGCAACAACAAAAAAAACACCACAACAACACAATCCAATCCAAGTTTTCCCAGCTTCTGATCTGTCACCGCTGTGTGTCTCTCTCTAGCAACCCATGGAAGGCTAATCAAATGTAAAGCTGGGAGCCTGATAGCTGGTTGGATGGTGGAGCTGCCAAGTTCCTCCGTTTGTTGAAAGACCCCGATGCCGCGACTGCGCCTGAATCCAAGCGAGCAACTGCAGTTCAGCCGTGGCTTCAAACAGCATCTTTAATGCATCTTTTCTGACATCTTACTGTTGGCAGACTGCGTCAGAACATGGCAGCTTCTTAACCGCCTCACCCACACATACAGACAGCGCCTCTCTAATAAGAGTCCGGGTATCTCAGTAGTTCCAAACCGGCTTCCCCCGACAAACCAGTGATTAAAAGGTCAGATCAACAGTAACTGGATAGCTTAGTCATACTGTGTTTTTTTTGCCACATTACCCTTAAAATCAGACTGCACAATATAACGCAATTATCATTACAGTCCGATAGTCACAAATAAATGGTTGGCTTGTAATAAATATAGGTCAATTATATAAATACGATGCAGTTTTCCTTTATTTATGACATAAATAGCATACATTCCCGTGGTCAAGATGTGGTCTTGTTTTTATAATACAAGAGAAGAAGAAAAAAAGCGTTCCTGTACAGCATCAACACTCTAAGCTAGATGAAAAAGAAAAAAGTATTTCTTGGATAAAAATAATGATATCATTTTACATCTCAGAAACTTCCCACTCTCTAAGGTCTAAGGAAGCTCTAAGGTCCGACAAGCTCATAGGAAAAATACACCCTGATGATGTTTATCCATTTGTTTGGTAGACTATATTATTTTTATGTGCCATCTGGTGAAATGTTGGTAAGATATTTGGTCAGCTGGATGGATTTTCTCTCCCCCTTATGAATTACCTCCAGTATAAAGTTAATGATGAAGAAGATTATTGAAAACAGTGGGAACCTTAGAAAGATGGAAAAGTGAAAGAAATTAATACCATCACAATACTAATGTTATTGCAATAAAGTGTTTTCCACTGCTACACAGTAGCAGATGTTCCCCCTGTATCAGTCTTTTGATATAATATGACCAGATTGCCTGTCTTTAAAGAGAGTTTTCTATTTATTTCTAAGATTTAAAAAGAAAAGTCTATCAAAGGGGTTCCAGCCAGGTCTGAACATTGTGAACTGACTTCGTAGACTTCCAATGAAATGCTCTCATATCTGTTAGAGCTGTAATAAGATCATTCACCATGGGATTAGTTGTCAAATCCTGCCTCCAGGTCTCTACTATCGACTCCATGTCAAGCTGAGCGCTAAACAAACTTATGGCCTGCCTTCTGTCCGATCTCATCCACAGCATCAAACGAGCAAAGAAGATGACAATCAGAACAGCGCTCGAGAGACAAAAATCATGACACGGACAAATAAAAAAGGGCAAACAGGCCGTTCCCCTCCCTAAGGCACAGAGGTTGTTGCTCTGTTGGAGAAATCGATAGGCTACAATGAATAAACTTGAGATGGCGCATTGGTTGGGAAGAGTCCGTCCGGGTTCACAAAGCGGCCGGGACAAAGCTCCACTTTTTTGTCGAACGTCAGCAGCTGAGTCTTGTGAGTGAGGAGGTGTTGACGGATGGGAGGCTGCCGAGCCGATGCATTGATCTAACTCGCATCCCGTGCCGACCGAGGCAGTTCCCAGAAACAGAACTTCAGCACATTTGGTCCCTTTAATGTCTTAGAAAAGCTGTGCAGATATCCCCAGCTTGGGACTCTTATTTTATCTTTATCCTACCTCTTTCTTATGAACCCATTAGCATTAATAATCGCTGTAACTAAAGGGCTATCCCAAATCAAATGATTCGCTAGGATTTGGTGTGATAAAAGGGTTTTCAATGCTAAAAAGGTTTGCTAACAAACAGGGAAACTATTGCTGTCACATTGGGCAATGAGATGTTTCTAACATAACCCTGGACCCTGTTGGGTCAAAGGCTCTGTGGAAACCAGGCAAGAACACGCCGTCCTTCCTGAGCTGTACATCTGATGAAAGACTGGCCTTTTTGTTGATTCTTTCACTCGCTCCGTTATCTCCAACTGCAAACTTGCCTTGAAGTCTGTACAACAGGAACCTGCAGCAAAGGGTTTTGTCCCGAGACAGAACCATAACAGAGCTTAATATTAAAGGAGGGGCCGTTTATTTTTCCAGCTTTTCAGGCTTTGAGTGAGAAGTCGCTCCTGCTGCTTTGAGCTTCAACGGTAAACGTAAGACAAGAAACAAATCTTTGACTTTTTGTGAAATTAAAGTCAGATTTAAATAAATGCAGCATTTGTTTAGTTTTGGTGTCTTTTACAGCAGATCAGATTCCTATGAAGTTCTAATTAATCATCTCTGACTTTCTTACAGATTTTAAAGTCGTAGGGAAGTCATATTTAAATGTCAAATCATTCTGGCTTAAACATGTATATAAATGTACTCTTTATCAGACTAAATTCTTCCCAAATTTTCAGCCCAGTTAGTTATACGTCAGCTTGTACACCTAAATTCGGCCAATCATATATCAACGGTCATCTGTCAATCAAATGTTCTCGTTCATAGCATCTTATATTGAGCTAATATACGCAATGGTTTAAATAAGATATAATAATCATTTACTTTACGTCCCAGTGTTCACGGGGATGGACGTCTGCGTCTTCAGCAGGCGTAGAGCTAACAGAACTGGCAGCTTTGCGAGGCAAGGGCTCAAACATGTACGGCTGGAAGCCTTCTACGCCAAACCAAGCTTCTGCTGCCCTGGCGTCCTCTTCCACAACATCTTCGTCCCGCTTTCCTCCTCTAAATAAAAAATGTATGACTCATCCACGACTTCCGACACAAAACTCTTCTCCTCTTGCATGTTTCCTCTGTCCATAGCGTTCCTTGACAGTGTTGTTTCTAAGTCACCAATTTAGTGCTACTTGGTCCCAATGGAATTTCCCGTTGGGAACCTACTAGCACTAAGTTGTTAACCGGTTAGCAAGATTCTTCGGAGACACCAGCCACAATCAAACTTGCTTGTAACAATGCGGCCCTCTTGATAAACGACCAATCACATTCACTATATTCACTCGTGTAAAGTCGTGCACCACCTGGGAGAAGGTTGGAATGGCCGTTTCCCTACGACTTTAAGGGGTACCGGGCCACATACGATTAATCATAACATTTTTCATAGGCCTCACTTAGGCTTTAAACTGAGGTTTTAAATAATCCTATCTAATAACCATATTTCTGTTAGAAAATATCTATTACAAGCATCTAGAGAAACCCAGCAGAATCTGATGGATTACCTGTGAAGGGAGCTAAAGATTAGGTTGATGGGAGGGAGACTATTTAACATGACATGAAGATCGTCAACAAAGATTAACGTTGGAATATTTTAGCACAGTGAGGACACTGGTATATGTATAAATATACTTTTCTTTCCCCCATTCTTTCCCCTCTATCTCATCTGTGCTTCCATCACTCTGTGACATTTAACACTTTGGGTAATGTCCTTTCTCTAATGTGACCATCTGCTGCCAAGAGACTCTCCAACCGGCTAAATATGACATTAGCATAAAATACATGCTACATAACACCTGGAATACATTAGTCAACCATTGTCACACTCCAAGCAGTCCTTTACAATAGGAACATACAGCTTTTAATACATATATTGATGGCTTCTGGCTCTACTTTAACTGCAAAGAAAAATCAGCCGATGGGTGATTGGTACAGGAGAACATAGCCATCTAAAGAAATTAAAATAGGAACAAAGACAACTTGAGGTGACTTAAACATTTATTGAAAATGCTTTTAGCTTGTGATATTTTGTTTTTCTTTCTATCATGAGCCAAAATAAATCTGAACTAGCAATTTAATAAACTAACAAAGTTTGATCAATACATTTCCACAGGGCTGACCAGCTTTCTTTCTGAGGATAAAGTTTAGACCCAGGTCTTCTTTTAAAACTTTCATTTCAATTTATTCCATGTTTTATGTAGACTATTGGAAAGATGAAGGTTTTTCACCAACTTAATCAGAATCCGACCTGGCAGCCATATTTGATAAAAACAGGAATATTCTGATTACATTACCACCTGAACCATCTCATCTGATTTATTCATCTGAAGAGATTAAATAGTAAAAATGTTGCAACAGTATTTAGTGTCAAAAACATCAATTTACATTTTTTTTAGCTTGAAATACTAGTATTGCTTAGTTAAATGTGTTCCAGCTTATGAAGGGAACAAAGTGGATATACACTCACCGGCCACTTTATTAGGTACACCTGTCCAACTGCTCGTTAACACTTAATTTCTAAGCAGCCAATCACATGGCGGCAACTCAGTGCATTTAGGCATGTAGACATGGTCAAAACAATCATGATTGTTGGTGCCAGAAGGGCTGGTCTGAGTATTTCAGAAACTGCTGATCTACTGGGATTTTCACGCACAACCATCTCTAGGGTTTACAGAGAATGGTCCGAAAAAGAAAAAACATCCAGTGAGCGGCAGTTCTGTGGGCGGAAATGCCTTGTTGATGCCAGAGGTCAGAGGAGAATGGCCAGACTGGTTCGAGCTGATAGAAGGGCAACAGTGACTCAAATAACCACCCGTTACAACCAAGGTGGGCAGAAGAGCATCTCTGAAGGCACAGTACGCCGAACTTTGAGGCAGATGGGCTACAGCAGCAGAAGACCACACCGGGTGCCACTCCTTTCAGCTAAGAACAGGAAACTGAGGCTACAATTTGCACAAGCTCATCGAAATTGGACAATAGAAGATTGGAAAAACGTTGCCTGGTCTGATGAGTCTCGATTTCTGCTGCGACATTCGGATGGTAGGGTCAGAATTTGGCGTCTACAACATGAAAGCATGGATCCATCCTGCCTTGTATCAACGGTTCAGGCTGGTGGTGGTGGTGTCATGGTGTGGGGAATATTTTCTTGGCACTCTTTGGGCCCCTTGGTACCAATTGAGCATCGTTGGAACGCCACAGCCTACCTGAGTATTGTTGCTGACCATGTCCATCCCTTTATGACCTCAATGTACCCAACTTCTGATGGCTACTTTCAGCAGGATAATGCGCCATGTCATAAAGCTGGAATCATCTCAGACTGGTTTCTTGAACATGACAATGAGTTCACTGTACTCAAATGGCCTCCACAGTCACCAGATCTCAATCCAATAGAGCATCTTTGGGATGTGGTGGAACGGGAGATTCGCATCATGGGTGTGCAGCCGACAAATCTGCGGCAACTGTGTAATGCCATCATGTCAATATGGACCAAACTCCCTGAGGAATGCTTCCAGCACCTTGTTGAATCTATGCCACGAAGAATTGAAGCAGTTCTGAAGGCAAAAGGGGGTCCAGTGGCCGGTGAGTGTATATGGTCACAGTTTCAACTTCATTAGGATATTATGTTTCTTAAAAAAGGCCTAATTCTTTTTACAGCAGTTAGGATAAAGGTGGAAATAGTTAAATACTTAAATAGATAAAAAGCTACTAGCTTAATTTCATGCTAACTTATTTTTTAGATGGTTACTATTAAAACCGCTAAAGCTGATATCAGTGAAGAGGGACTAACAAGCAGAGCCAGTACTATACAGTTGGGTTTTAATGCTTCTTCGGCACTCGTATAAAATAAACTCGCATCAAAATTGTAAAACAAAAAACGTTGTGGAAAGAAATTCATCTTTAAACGATTTACATTTAAAACCTAAAGACAGAAACATACAAAAAAAAAAAACATCTGAGTATCCGTTTACATAGACTGTATTCTATTTTATCAACAAATAATGAACATAAGTATTTCTCATTTTTAGTAGAGAGTGAACTGATCTTGTATGGGTGTAGATATTGTCTCCTAGGTGACAGCTGGGTTCAGACTCATTTCTGCTCAACTCAAAGCAAAGCCAGCTGCTCTGGGGAGCCGTTTATTGAAGGTGAATCTCACCAGTTTAGTGGGACTGAGCCTTCATTTGTCCAGACAGACTACAGATTCTTGCTACATTAAACCTCCTGATTAAAGCGCGGGTAACCCTCAGATTCCACATACTCCGCCAGAGCTCCGCCCCGCTCACGTATGTCTTGTGGAGTACTTTTCGGTTATGTTAATCAATGAGAGCTGTTCCATATCCACCGCTACTCCTCCACACGTCACCGTCCACGTACATCTTCTCCGTCAGTCACGGTCAAAATATGGAGCCGAGCTGTTTTTTGTTGTTTTTTTTTAATCTGGCCAAGTCAAGATCCGCAATTGCATTCGCACCAAACAGGAAAAGAATAGCGAGAAGATCCGGTTTGTCAGATTAAAATATAGTAACGACAGAACGGTAACTACAAATTAGAGTATAATACCTATATATTTAAAAAAACTAACACAGTTTATTTAAAAGATTGGATGAAAACTGTTGCTACTTCATCATACCAGGAAGAAGATTTCTCATCTGCATCAAAATATTTATTTTATACCGAGGGGCTTAAAGGTTTAATCAAATCCAGTCAAAAGAAACATCTTCTTGCAGGAATGGATGAAGAGATGCTGAGTTTGGAAGTAGGAACAAACATAGTTCATAAAAAAGCTATTTTGTATGATCCCATTCTCCGTTACAAAAATCCATAACTAAGAAAATATTTGGGCAGAAACTGAACATATTTTTTAGTATGTCATATTAAATCAAACCGGGAGGAACAGCGGAGGCTGTAGGTTTCGCTTTGCGCAGGAGGTCTGGAGCACAGCGGGGCGGAGGGGAGACGGAGGATGTGGGATTTCGGGGTAAGAGCTCCGTTTTCAGAATCAGAACCAAACATGTTAATTGCGTCACACCGAGGACGGACAATGTTAGGTTTCAGCCTCTATTCAATGAATCCATTGGTCTATTTTCTGATTATTGCACGGTAACTTCGGCTGCAAATACAGGACAGCCCATGATGGGTGAAGAAAAGTTTTGGTCAGAAAGTTTAACCAATTGCTTTCTTCAATATTTTTGTTGTAAAAAAAATTTAAAATTAAAAAACCAATCAGTTTGGAGAGTTTCACCCACTTCAACAGTGCATCAGTTTAAATGTTTACAGTGCATCTGGCGTCTGATAGATAATTGATGATAATGCATGGTTTTTGAGGGGTCAAAAGCTTCAGAGGGTTTTTCTTTTAGCATCAAATGTCATTTATAAACCTACTATGCCTCCATCCCCACCAATCTGTTCAGTATACAGCCTCCAAACGACCTATTAATCTTCTTCCCTCTGAGGCGTATTTAGGGGAAGGCATCTGCTCAGCCAGAAGCCTAAGAAACACCAAAGGAAGCCGCGTGTCAGCGTGGATTTAACACCTGTGACAGAATCCCCGCCCATGTCGACAAGGAACTACCTGCGGTGGACAACAAAGCAGGGAAGAAACCTGCGCGGAAGCAAACACCCATGTTGGTTGTCAAAACAAACATCTTAGAGAACCAGACGGCCGGGGTTGGAGGTAACTGAGAAGATCTGAATTCCATCTGGATTCTTCATCATTTCCGTCTAAACTAGTAGAACGGGGCTCCGTTCTGAATAAAGAGAGCAAGATTCACACGCCACCTGGCCAATCAGCTGACTGAAAGGAGGGTTGCACACTTTCCTCCACAACAAAGATGAAAAAAGGGTCAGTTTGCAAAAATTAAAAATGATAAAAAGCACATAATAATGAAAGGAAAAGTGAAGCACCAAACATTCATCTGCAGGCTGACTTCCTGAATAGATTCATTACCCAGATATCATCTGTGCCTGGTGTTTAGCTCTGCAACAGTCACCAAGACAAAAAGTTATCATATTCAATGTGCAATAAGCGCTGGAAGTTTACCATGGAAGGATATTAGATCCTCCCCACTGAGGGATTATAAGTGCAGCAGACTGCTTTAGCAGGGACAGACCTGTTAAGAGCGGAGTTTCTCCCCACTGTCACCACATGCATTGCTGTGTGGCATCCAACTAAATTGCAAATTATAAACAAACTTACCAACAAATATGGCACTGATACCATTTTGAGAGCCAAAAGTTTATTCAACTATTGTCACCCATTCCAGGTAGGCAATAAAAAGTTCTACTGGATTCTCTTTATATTCGTCTTTTTCCTGCTTCAAAAAAGGTAGGCAGCAGCTTGACAAAGCCATGATCGCAATTATTTGACATCCCAGTAGTTTGCAGTTCTTCATATATACACACACACATCAATTTCAAACAGATGGTATCGGCCAATACTGCACAGCCAGGTATCGGGGCCAAAAAATGGCATCAGTGCAACACTAATTAAAATTCTACATCTTTTTTAGCTCAATATACATTCATTATTTAGGAATTTTACATATTTTTCACTTAAATTAAGTTAAAATGACAGTTTTCTATAAAATCTGAATTAGAACTCAAGAAAAACTGATAGATTCAGCTGTAAACATCTGTTGTTTTTATATTTGTTTAAAAAAAAACATTTAGCAGCTGAAAACTGGGATCCTATCTCAATCCCACTGAAGCTATCGCCTTATTGTTTTTAAATACTTAGTAAAACAAAAAAAAATAAATTTAAATAGATCCAAAGGACCTATTAGTAACCTTGTCGGTTCCAGAGCATATAATCATTACAATCTTTTTGAATATAAGGGCCGTTTCTCAATGTGTACTTGTGCGTTCTCGTGTACTCGTGAAACGTCATCAACCTCAGCCCTAGTACTGTTCCAATTAACAAGAACAGCAGACCGAAAACGGACAAGGTCCCCGGTTGTTGTTCTCACCCCTCCCTATTTACCCAGCATGAATCAGAGCAGAATTGTCTGTTCTTAAGATTGATAGCTGTCCTAGCATGCACTGCAGCAGCAGCAGCTTTCACAGAACTCAGAGTATTAAGTTTAAAGTTGGGCTGGGCCACTGACTGGACCAGACCTGGCATTCGAACCGGAGCCAGCCAGGGACGGAGCGACAGAACGCCACCCGGTGACGTATGCTTCCCCCCGCCTGCCCACAAATATACAAAGGCTTAAAATTGAATAAAAATCATTGTGCCTCATCAGGCTAATATAGTAGAACAATTTCACTAAGAATTTGAGTCGGTGGGTCACACGACCTGGACGCTATTGAAGAAAAGTCCCAACTTTGTCTTTAAAAATATCTTAAAAATTGAAAATAGCTTAAAATTGCATAAAAGCAGGTGTGCCTTACATATGTTACCTATTAGCATGATTTTAGATTAGCTTCATCTTAGCTGGTCATCAGATAAGAAATTAATTGATTTTTGTTTCTAAAGAGTGCTTGGGTCAAAGATTTGTTGACGGTGCCTAAATGCACCACCACGTGTGGGAGGAGGAAGTAGCTGAGAGACGCTGGCCAACATCGGAGTCCCTCAGTCGTTTGCTAGGTCCCGCCGACTCTGCAGAGCTTTAATATCCAACTATAAACCAACTTACCCACGGAGCTGACGGCTCGGTTCTGCTGCAGTGTAATCGACCAAAATCCCAGACGATTTTGAAATTCCCCCCAGACGTTTTTTTAGGTATGAAAAGTAGGACATGTGGGGGGGAAAAGAGGTCGTCTGGTCACACTAGCCAGGACATAATCTACAGGGGCGCTCGCCCCCACTGGCCCCTATCTAGATCAGCCCATGATCAGTGTATAAATAATAATTTCAAGATTTCTGGGTCAGCACATTGAAGCTATGGATCAGTGTAGATGATCTGCCACCCTCCAATGAGCTCAGTGATCAGCCAGCAGGGCGTGAATCATGGCAGCACCAGGAGCGGAGCTAGATGGGGGGGCCAGGGGTGGCCACCCTTAGCCAATCATTGGCCACCCCTACCATTTTTTCCCTTTAATACAGACGGTGGCAGCAGTAATAATCTCAAGTGGAATATTCAAAAAATTTAATTTTTTGTGGTTAATTGTACACATCAATATACTAACATCAAAGATAAGTACAGAATTCATACTCTTTTCAGAACTAGACTTTGTGTTATATCGGGTAAAGAGAAAATTATGTCACTGCAAGTCATCTGGGCATCTTCATTGAAATCATAGATAAATAACTATTTTAATCAAACTTATCAAATAATTTATGTAGATATTAGTGCTTGCAAATATCAATTTTATGCAGAATGTTTATTGATTGAAGTAGGTAAGTAATGACATTGGAAAAGATTTACACCCCAGAACTCAAAACTATCCACTATACCTTTTATCTAGGGTGTCAATATTGTACGGCTATTTAAATATATGCCTGTATTTTTTAGCAAAGGGTGTAGGGAAGTATTGTTTGTCTTTACTTAGAAAAAATATGGATGTTTTGCTTGTTAATTTTCCGGTTGGAACAGTGTAGATTGACCCTGAGATTCTGGTGCCTATCTACTTTAGGCCCCCCTCAGTGTACATTGGGTATTGGCCACCCTCCTAAACATTTTCTGTTTACGCCTCTGGGTACAAATTTGAATGGAGACTGGCGGATAGAAACGCATCCAAAGAGGATCATATATATTTATATTTATACTCACAGTCCAGGTGCTTCTTCTTAGGGCCGCTCACTTCGTGTGTGGTGGCTTTGCACACCGCCTTGCTGATAGCAGAGCCGGTCATGCTGTGCTGCGCCGCCGCGATCCGATCCGTAATAGACTGGCCAGACATCGCTGATGTTTGCTTTTCCTTCAGCTCAAACAAAATAACCCCAAGAAAATAAAACAAAACAAAAAATGCAGCTTTGAAATCTAGACGAGCTCAGGATCAGGAAGAAAAACAATCTGCACGATCAGCGGTTTATCTTTGCAGAAAAGGTAATCTGGATTAAGAATAATAATAAAAAGTTTGTTCCTTTTAATTATTAAGTGAACCAGAAGCTGTTTTTGGGGCTAGTGTGTGTTAGCTAATGTTTCCGTTGCAATACACGAACCAGGAAAGAGTCCCACAGTGAAATCTGGAAACACTTGAAATCACTTTCTGGCCACAAATAAACATAGCTAACACTCTGTAACCTGGATTATTGGGCTCGAGTCAACAAAAAGAGATAAATCTGTGTCCGGATTTGGCAGAAAATGTATATTAATCCGTGTGAGTGAAAAAATAAATGGAAAATTCCGAGCTTTTGGGGGAAAAGAAAAAAGGAGTTGTTCCTCCACGTCAACTTGTGAGCTGGGCTGTTAAAGCTATCACTGTTCGCCGGGGAAAGAGTCTGTTAGCAGCCCGCTCCGAGGGGAAAAGGAAGGAGGAACCAAGGAGAGCATGGTTTAAAGTTTGGAAGAGGTTACTGCAGAGATGACAGTCCGGACAAGCGCAGTTTCTCCCCCTCCTCCTTAAGGTGCGAGAAGCTAGCCGAGGAGCTAAAGAGATTAGCCGGACAGACAGCGAGCCGAGCCGGTAAGTTGGAATAAAAATGTCAGCTCTTTGGAGTCGGTCCTTTCCCTTTAAGCGTCCGCTGCTTCGGTTGGTTGTGGTCTCCAGAAGCTAAAAGCACAGCGCCAG
Organism: Cyprinodon diabolis; assembly: GCA_030533445.1. Taxonomy (NCBI): domain Eukaryota; kingdom Metazoa; phylum Chordata; class Actinopteri; order Cyprinodontiformes; family Cyprinodontidae; genus Cyprinodon; species Cyprinodon diabolis. The sequence goes on along the minus strand of CM060075.1, from coordinate 13,145,828 downwards.
GTGTTTTCTTCCCTTCAACGGTCCGGTGACGCTTGTCTGGGAAGTCTCCTCGGAGGTTTCTCCGCACGGACTGACTGCTGCTCTGCCCGGACAAAATGGCAGCGTGAAAAATCAGCTGATCTCACAACTGGGCTGCGTTCAGGGCTCAGCAGAAAGCTCGGAATTTAGCATTTCGGACGTTACGTTACAAATTTAGGCTTGTGAAGGTTCTCAGTCATCCATACGGAAGAGGATTAGGGCTACTGAAACAATAATAATAATAAAAAAGGTTAACTGATTTATCAATTTTGTTTCAGTTTAATATGGGAAGAAATTTTGAATTCTGACATTTTTTTCTATTTATGTGCTCCCGGATCTCTTTCTTCATGATGCCCATCTACATTAAGATCCACAATTCTGAGATTAAAGTCAGAATTCTTAGAATACAGTCAGAATTATGAGATAAAGTCAGAATTCTGAGATAAAAGTCAGAATTATGAGGGGAAAAAGTCCCCCATATTAAACTGAAATAAAATTTAAAAATCAGTTAACTTTTTTTTTTTTTTTCAGTGGCCCCATCCTATTCCATACTCACCTCCTGCTCTTCCATTGATTAAATAGCATCCCCGGGATCCCTCGGGCACGTAAAAAGATGCCTAAGTTGATCATTTTTCACAACTGTGTTACTGGCCCTCCCAAACAACTCACATCTATGTCAGTGAAGCTGAGTGCTCCTACATCTCTTCCTTCATGGTGCCCATCTACATTAAGATCCACAATTCTGAGATTAAAGCCAGAATTCTGAGTAAAGAGTAAGAATTGTGAGAAAAAACTCAGAATTTCGAATTTCTTTTCCATGTTAAACTGAAATAAAATTTAAAAATCATTTAACTTTTTTTTATTTTTTCAGTGGCCCTGATCCTCTTCCATACCTCCAGGTCATAGTCATTCCAAAAAAACAAAAAACAAAAAAAACAATCTTCTGGACTTGCTTTCCAAGTTTGAAAACGTTTCGCTTCCCATCCAGGAAGCTTTTTCAATTCAAAATGTCAGGAATAGGGTTGAGTTGAAGGTTTTATACTGTAGCTCAACAAAGGTTTGAAAACATGCTCATAGGAACAGACGAAGGGTTCCACATATTTGGAATGGGGGTCGTTTGACTTCCTTTGTTAGACTGCAATACCCCATACCCATCTTTCAGACACTTATGGAGTATTGCAGTCTAACGAAAGAAGATAAACGACCCCGTTCCAAATGGGTGGACCCCTTTGTCTGTTCCCCTCTCGCCTGTGTTCGACCTTTCAGACATTTAAATATATTTTTCTGAATCCTACATTGTAGCATGACATAGACAATTCACGTTTACAGTTTCAAGAACACCTGCTTGCTTCTGATGATTTCCTTTGGCGTCTGCACACACACAAAAAAAAGAAGTAATGGTTAGAAGTATAGATACCTAAAAAGTTTACTTAAGTACAGTAAAAAAGTATTTGTACTTCGTTACTTGACACATCTGTTGGGCCCTTTTTTTTTTTTGCATCGAGACAATTATTCTTATTGCCACATTGCCAGAAAGGACACAGTGAGAGAAAAAAAAAAACACAAATTAAATTTAGACGTTTTTGAATGCTTAAAACACACACTCCTAAGAAGGATATGCTTATTGAACGCAATGGGATACAAACTATAACATTAAAATGAAATACCTTGTAAAGACACTTAAGTAAATTATAGGACAATAGCAAATATTAAAATCTGTTCTATTCTATTCTATTCTTTTCTAGTCTATTCTGTTCTATTCTATTCTAGTCTATTCTGTTCTGTTCTATTCTATTATGTTGTATTCTATTCTTTTCTATTCTAGTGTATTCTGTTCTATTCTTTTCTGTGATTAGCATTTCCATTCTAAATAAACATCTTTAAGATGAATTTTGACATACTTTGAACAGTAAAACTCAGTGTGTTTAACTTGGAATGAGAGCTGAGAAACTTCTCCAAGGAAAACATTACGTGCTTTAGATAATACATGCTGCACCGTCTTCTTTTATAGCGAAGAATAAATGTTATTTTTTGGTGGGGTGAAGCTATACTTTCCGACGGTCCGTCAATGCGTCCCGGGTCTATTGGCCGACAACTAACGAGTGAGTGACGCCTTTGTAGCGGAACTTGCGAGACAAACGCATCGGTGTTTAAAACGCATTCTGGTTATGACGTTTATATAAGCAGTGAAAACACCACGGTGACTCCCCCACGGTTACGCCGTCCCCGCGTCACACTGATTCAGATCCCTGCGTGTCTGTATTCATTCCTCAGCCGGCTCGTGTCCCTGTTTGACTCCAGACCTAACGGAACACTGTGTGCTGAAGAAACGAGGGGAAAGTCGCGGCGGGCAGCCCGGTGGGTCTCTGAGCAGCTGAATAAATCAAATATGTTTGACTGGAGCCTGTAGGATGGAATTAGATGCCAGGCTGCCAGCAGAAAGCAGCTCATTATAGCCTCTTTCATCTGAACAGAGCCTTTCTTTGGTTGCACTGGATCTGTGAAGTGTGGCAACACTTGTTCACACCGTTATGTCCCAAACACAAATAGAAACTGTGAGTTAAAATAATAAAGATGGGAAAACTCTGGTGGAAATGTGTGATTTCAATGTTTTCCAGGCCAAGGACACCCAAACTGATGGGGAGATGGAGCGGGGACCCCCTAATTATATATATTGTGTTATATCAAACTGGTCCTATAGTCACTCTAATGTAACAAAAGTAATTTCTCCCTGTATTTCTGATTCCTGGTTGATGGGACAGGTGTTGTGAATGAAACGGCCCAGATTGAAAGAGCTCCTGTGTGTCGCTGAATGTGTGCATTGCTCATGGGCGGTTCTAGACAGGGGCCCACGGGGGCCAGTGCCCCTGTACAATGGCGTAAAATCAGTAAGCAGAGACAGCAGTTGCTTACTGGCCCAGGACCTCTTAAGGCTGATTTATACTTCGAAAGTAGGTCGTCTGCGTAGGTGTCGCAGTAAACTCAAAGATGTCCCCGCCCCCACCGCAGACACTCTGCTGCACCTCTCCCAAATTGTAGCTGACCGCAGACAGTGCCGCAGAGAGAAGGTCGGCTCGTTTTTGTTTTTATGACCGAAATTGCGGAAAACAGCTCGTGAAGTTGGACCAGCTAGAAGAGCGAGGTGCGTAAGAACGCTGGGATCCACCTGGATCCCCGCTCTTTTTGGCCCTCATGTCCCTCCGTTGTCAGACAAGCTTGCCCCCACTTCCTCGCCACCTCGGCCGTGTCTAAACCCACAGCGTATAGCGTAGACCACACTCAAAATTGAGCATAAATAAAAAAAATATCTGCATCAAGTTCACTGTGACACACTGCTGCGGTAAGTAGAACCAGCCCTTTAGGGGCCCCCTCACTGACACCTGATAGGCCCCCTACGCAACTGTAAACTAGTATGTCTCTATACCGATGTAATGGTGCAAATAAAGGGCAGATTATACTTCTGCAACCGCACACATCAAATGTCGCTTGAGTCTGGTCGTGAACCAGTTTTGCTGGTATGCTTCTGCAACTTCGGTCTGGAATTCCTAGGGACGCACAGCAGTTTCCTGCCAAAGATCAAGGGGGAGCCTATTGGAGAACTCGCGGGAACTTCTTCGGCGGCGCCAGCGGGAGTGTTGAATTCATGTTAATTTGTATTTAAAGCCATTTCAATTAGTGGAAAAAAATTGTAAGAGGGAATATAAAAAAAGTCTAATCAACTAAAACTTTCGCGACCCCCATGCAGTACCCCTGTGGACCCCCTGTTGAAGACCTCTGATTAAGATATTACTCAATAAATTCTGATAGACCAGATGTTCCCAAATTGAGAATGTAAGAGGTTTTTGATGTGCAATTTATAGAACTCAATGTGTGTACTTGTACTTAAAATTTGAAGGTGTAAAAAGAAAAAAAAAATTTTTACTTGTGATTTTTTTATTCTATACAAAACTTAGAATGTAACTCTCTTTAAAACTTCAAATTGACACTTACAATGCACACATAGTTTTGAAACAAAATAAGTTTCATACAAAATAGTCCTAGAATGGACTCACGAACCAAACTATTAGTTGGAAATATTTTCTCAAAAATTTAATTTAAAATTCAGGTATACTAGAAATAGGAATAGCATCAACATCCATCCATCCATTTTCCGTCAGGCCTATCTCAAGCGGGTCACAAGGGGTGCTGGTGCCTATCTCCAGCTGTCTGTGAGAGGCGGGGTACACCCTGGACAGGTCATCAGGACAAACAGAGACAAAACAGAGAGACACAGGACAAACAACCATTCAGGCACACTCACACACCTAAGGAGAATTTAGAGAACCCAATTAACCTAACAGTCATGTTTTTGGACTGTGGGAGGAAGCCGTGGTACCCGGAGAGAACCCACGCATGCTCACGGAGAACATGCAAACCAGAACCTTCTTGCTGCAAGGCGTCAGTGCTACCCAGTGTACCACTAAGCATCCCAGCATCAACATCCAATGTACTATTTTTTTTTATAAGTAATGTTTTTATCATTTCAAACACGAATATATTTCTCTATTATCATTTTTTTAGAGTTTGTTTTCTCTAGAGCAGTATATTTCAGGCTTGGATGCACATTGCCCTGCAGGTTTTAGATGTTTCTCTGCTTTAACGCACCTGTTTCAGATGATTGCAGTTCAACAAAGGCTGGTAATCAGCCATCGATGGAAATCAGCTGTGGAAACATCTAAAGTATGCAGGGCAGTTTGCTTTGAGCAGCAAGGGTTGAAAAACACTCCTGCAGAGTATCTCAAGACCCCATCCCTGTAGAAACATGACCATAACTTTGTGTTTTTCACATGTGTGCAGAGCTTAAACTACAGCCTCTCAGCTCATTATATCCTAAAGTTAACTGTACACATTAAAGTTGATTTGTTATTAGTTGTATTATTTTGTGATTCATTGATTTTGAACAAGTTTTCATAGACCAAGTATCATCAAAAAAAAAAAAAAAATTACCTGCCAATTAAAGATCAAAAAAGGAAGTTTTCTTTATTCCAATTTCAGTCTAACCGATCCCCGATTTGTGCTGCCGTTTTTCTAGGGCCATATTTTTCAGGCTCATACTGCTTTCTCATCCTCTGATCATGCAATAGAAACACAATAATAGCAAATGTAACACAAGTTTATTAAAAAATTAATGGAAACATTAATCATTGATAGTAAATGGAGGGAGAGGCAACACATGGGTGTAACGCGATCTTAAGGCAGGGCAAAATGTGCTAATAAATTGGCTAATGCATGTACCCACCGGCTGATACACACAAAAAAAACCCCGCAAATATGGGCCAAAAATTTCAGCTAACCATGTATCGGTCTATCTCTACCTCCAATAGCCTCACATTTTTAGAGGTTCTTATTCCTGGCTACAATAAAACCGAGATTAGGGTGTTCATTTGTTGTGCATTTGTTAAAATGTTCAAAATTGTGAACAATGAATGTAGATATCATGTGAAGACCTCAAAGGATTGCTAGAGAATATTAGTGAACCACCGTTGTCGCCACATGCTCGAGATCAGCAGCTAAGGTTCTAGATCCAGCTTCCTGGCCTGTATGGGACGATGGCTAGAGGAAAGCTGTAAGAAGCATTTACCAAACATTACACCTCTGCTATTCCATCTTCAGAGATGGCAAAAGTACTCACTTTCCGTACTTGAGTAAAAGTACAGATATTTGTGTAAAAAAATACTCTGGTAAAAGTGGAAGTACTGATTAAACTTCTTTACTCAAATAAAAGTAACAAAGTACAGGCTTGTAAATTTACTTAAAGTATAAAAGTAAAAGTAGAAACCACTTTTTTCATGCTGTTGCCTACATTTTGTGTTCATTTTCAATCATCTCGTCGTCCATACTACTATGCTAACGCCACCGCCACCAAGCTGCAATGATTTGCCGCGAATGAATACTGCCAAATCTGTCGATTCATCTTGTAGTGGTGCGTCAAATGCAACGTAGATTCACATCCAATTAGATTGAATTTGGTATTGATGACGTGAAAAATAATAACGGTAACTCCATTGAAATGATTAAAGTAACGAGCCAATTTTTTAAATGTAAGGAGTAGAAAGTACAGATATTTGTGTAAAAATGTAAGGAGTAGAAGTAAAAAGTCGCCATAAAAATAAGTAGTATAGTAAAGTAAAAATATCAGAAAAATCTACTTGAGTACAGTAACAAAGTATTTGTAATTCGTTACTTCCCATCTCTGTCCATCTTCCACCTTTCACATCTGCTGTTGCCAACTTCCTATCTACCCCCCATCTGCCTGCCTGTCTGTCTGTCTTTAAAAGTTAAAACTTAAAAGGAGACTGAAGTGGAAACAAGGCTGAAAGTACCAATCATGTCAGGACTGGCATCTTTAGCTGCTTTGGATGTTATCAGCGCATTAAATGGTCGTTAGTAGAGTTTATCGGTGCCATAGAATGGCTTCAAATTGTGCCTCCTACCTACCAGTAGGCCCAGTAGGTAGTTATAACTACATGAACCCTAATCCTAACCCTAAGGTAATTCCTTTTTTTGCTCAAAGAATTATTTAATCTATTTATATGTAATCTGAAATAATTATAGTAGTTCTTCATATATTGTAAAAAAAAAAAAAAAAAAAAAAAGGTAGATGGACACTCATCATATCGAACAACCCCTCTTCAAATAATCTCATATCTGGTAAACTGAGTTGTTTTTAAACAACGCATTAAATTTATGGGGCTGAAACATGTGAAATTCCTCCTAAATAAAGCTTCAAACTGCAGTTGTTGTTTTATTTTATAGAAGGTAGACTGTAAATAAAATAGATAAAAAAAGGTAAATAGTACATAAAATTTCAGGTTTAGGCATGGCCAAAGCGGATATTATCAACGAAAAGCTGCATATTGTAAGCCATGAGAAACCTACTAGAAGGTAGAGGAGGCACAGTCTGAAGCCATTCTATGGGACTGATAACAGGGGCGGAGCTAGAAGGGGGGCCAGGGGTGGCCATGGCCACCCTTACCCAATCATTGGCCCCCCCTGTGGCCACCGCTACCATTCTTCCCTCTAATACAGACGATGGCAAAGATAATACTCTCAAGTTGAATGTTTTAACTTATTTGAAATTTTAATTTTCTATACGTAAACAATTAGCTGACAACAAAAACAGTTTGGTTAATTATGCACACCAATATAATAACATTAAAGATGAATACAGAATTCATGCTCTTTTCAGAACTAGATTTTGTATTATATGGGGTAAAGAAAAAATTATGACACTGCAAGTCATCTAGGGATCTTGACTGAAATCAGAGATACATATCTACTTTAATAATAAGTAATCCATTTAATTTTGTTATTAGTACATGTAAATATTAATTTTATACTGAATGATTATTAAAAAAAGTAGTTTAGTGTTGACAATGGAAAGCATGTTCGCCCCAGAACTCAAAACTGAAAGAATTTTGTCCTCCTACACCTTTATTTAGACAGCATGGATGTTTAAATATATGCGTCTATCTGTTAGCAAAGGCTGTACGAAAGTGTAGTTTTTATTTAGAAAATATGCCTGTTGTGATTATTCATTTTCCTTTTAGAACAGAGTAGATTGACTCTGAGGTTCTGGTGCCTATCTGCTTTCGGCCCTCCCTCAGTGTACATTGGTTATTGCTTGGCCACCCTTATTAAAATGTTCTGGCTACGCCTCTGGAAGATAGGTGTCTCAGCCAGTGGCGGTTCTAGACAAAATTCACCAGGGATCCCAGGGTGATGCCACTGATTTTTCATGGTGGCAAGAAACAGGGGCGGAGCTAGATGGGGGGCCAGAGGTGGCCATGGCCACCCTTAGCCAATCATTGGCCACCCCTGTGGTGGCAGCAGTAATACTCTCAAGTGGAATATTCAAAACATTTAAATTTATAGTGGTTAATTATGTACATCAATATACTAACATTAAAGATAAATACAGAATTCATTGAAATCAAAGATAAATAATAATTTCAATAAAAACTTAGCAAATAATCAATTTATGTAGATATAAGTGCTTGTAAATATCAATTTTATGCAGATTGTTTATTGATACTAGTAGGTAAGTAATGGCAATGATGATTGATTTATGCCCCAGAACACAAAACTGAGTTTTATCCACTTTACCTTTTATCTAGAAATGATGGATGTTTAAATATGTGTTTAAATATATGCATCTATTTGTTTCAGATCCACTGCAGATCTGAAAAGATGCCTGTTTTGCCTTGGAGTTTGAGCTAAAGATGCCATCAAACACCTGCCCCAAACGACCCAATGTCATCTGGATAAAACAGGCAGCCCTCTGAGGGTCATTTAAACTGATTTCACCTTAACTTATCACGTGAGAAACTCCAACAGGACACAGCTGGAGGCCATCGGATGGACAGCTATTTGTCAAACTGTGAAAGATTTAAGACAATGCCTTTTATTAGTGTAGCATTATAAACTAGTAAAGAAGGAGTCCCTAGAGCTTATTGTGCAACTACAGATGCTTCATGTAATGAACATAGTGAAAATCCTTGAGGATCGTCTTCAAGGGTGTCCTCCTTAATGGGCTTCTTCAGATCCTCTTTAATACAGGTTCGCTGCAGGAGACCTTTCCTTCCCGCATACAGCCTTCACCATCTATCTTTACCCTAATGTGAGCATTAGTTACTATATCCTCTCATTTCCCTTTAGAGTTAGAAAAAAAGACATTTTTAATTCAATTTAGATAATCTGAATGTCGATCCAGGTGCTCTGGTCAGAAGTGGCCAAATATATATTTTATGTTTTACATGCAAAAACCTTTAGGTAGCAACATTTGCATGTTTTGAGGATACTATTCTTTAGCAGGAGCAGGGCAGCCGGTCAGCATCCTTGCTAAACTCAAGCTAAAGGAAAAATGTTAAAGGCCTCAAGTTAGCAGAGATTTAGGCCAAGACTCAGCTTCCAGCTGAGCAATAATTTGAACATTCAGCCAGAGCTTGTCATGAACCGAGGACAGATGCACCCAGTATTCAAGGAGAGACAGTCAGTAGGAAAGTTCAAAAAGTTTAGTAAATAAAACAAAACTAAAGTGGGGCTGTGGCCCGCGGACACTGCAGGCGGGGGAGCGGGGCACCGCCCAGTCACAGAACTCTGCAGGAGAAACACAGGTAAGTGACCACAATCATCTGACAGAAGAGGTTTATCTGAGTTGGCCACTTACCTGGTTTAACAGTCCAGTCGTAGAATGTCCTCAAGTGCTGGAGTCCCAGAGGACATGCTGGAAGCCGATCCTGGTCAGGGATCCAGAACAGACAGGAACAGGATCCAGACTTCCAGGCATCCACAAACTCCCAGGAGGGTTCAGAGTCTGACAGGGTCCGAAAGCGTGACCAGGTGGTCAAGCACAAGAGCAGACAGGATCAGGTGCAGCTGAGCAGGCTCAGTGGAAGAGGGTAGCCGAGACAGGACGTGGAACCAGAACTTGATGCAGGACTTTAAACTGGTCTCCTCCCTGGAGCCAGGCTTACTGAGATAAAAACTGAACCTCCCCACATATAGAGCCAAAAACCCAGAGGACTCAGCAGGGGAGGAACAGTGGACGATTAGTAGATGAGACAGACACAAAACCCTCTTTTCTCTGGACGCCAGGATCCAGGACACGAACCAAGGCAAAAACGGAAAGGACAGCCTGACAGAAAGACAAGTAATGATCTGGCACTGAATGCTCAGGCTGAACTGAATACAAACCACCGACAGGTGAAAGTAATTACTAATTAAGGAGGAGCAAACAGGCCAGATCATGACAGAGCTACATGGTTTAAATTAGACAAATGTCTTAAAATGGTCTAGTGAAAGTTTAGACCTTAATCCTTTATGACCATGTTGCTAGAGTTGAATAAATGCTGCTAACAGACACAATTCACCCCATCTGAATGAGCTTGGGTAATGGAGAATGTGCAGAGATATAGATAAAGATGAGCAAGGCTGGTAGACACCCCAGGATTTCAGAAGGATTAAAAACAAATGCAACTTCTTTTTATCAAATGTGCCTCACTCTGAGTTATCTTGCCAAACAAAAACAAGAAAAAATACATTGAAGTAGTGGAAAGAGCACCCCTGCAAGGCAGTGTAACTATTGGATGTGAGGATGGAAGAGATAAGCCGTGGCTGAGGGAGAAATCTCTCTATAGGAGTCTGACAGTTTCTTTTCAGTTTCACAGAACCGACTGCAGTTTGCAGGATTCCTCACCACGGTGAGAAATACTGCAAACTGACCTCAGCAGCAGCACCAGCAGGAGAATCCGTGGGAATTAGTCTAGCAGTAGGTGTCTTAGCACAAAGGAGGATGATCCCTGATCCTCTGAGCTGTCAAAGGTACAGCAAACCTGACTTTGGTAATTTTCCTCCTCTGAAATCTGACTTGGAAATAGAGAGGGGGGAAAAAAATCAACGGCAGAAGCGAGCGTTGCTCTCAGTATTCATCACGTTGCAGCAGATGTGACCCATTTTATTTAGTTTTATCTCAGCACCTATGAGATTTAGCAAAGAAAAGCAGATCTTTGTTGGATAATGTATGAATAAGCTTTGCACATCTGGAAGTGATGCATGGCAGCACAGCGCCTGGCAGGCGGACAGCCAACCCCATTCGTCTGCAGGGAATCTTCATCTGACTCACATGTATTTAAAAGCTGCCGCAGGGCTCAGAGGAGACACATTTAGACGTGCAAAAAAAAAAACACGACACCAACCTCACATTCTGCCACTTGCACCCCCAGTTTCACCTTTTGCCTCCCTAGCGACTCAGAGTGCAGGGTCGCCATCTGCAGGCAGAGGGCCAGAACTCCAGATTTCCATGGAAACTGCACGCCTGGACGTGGGGGCACCCCCTTGTAGCCCCTGGCAACCAGCTCTGAGCAGGGATTTGAGTCCCATCAGCAGCTGTCAATCATGACACGAGGCCAAGGGGAAGGCATCCATTACTTTGGAGGTGAAAGGGATGGGATCACCTGGAAACACTGGCAGCAGGCAAAGATGGAGGGTTTCATCACCGCTGATGTGTAAATAGACTCCAGCATGGCAGAATAGTTTACAGTGTGATTACAACAACTGAGATCAATGGTGCAATCAGCGCTACAGGGCATCTTGACCTTTATGCTTCAGTTAGTAGCGCTCGTGTATAAGCAGGAAGGGTTTTATTTTTTATTGAGGCTCAATATATGAAAACATAAACAGAAGCACCTGACATCTTAATAACAATATCTTCTCTCCCTGACCTTTTTAATGGTGGGACATCACTTGCTGTAAGGGGGTCTCCAAGGCTCCAAGCAGGGTCTGTTCCCTGCAGGCTTCCATACTAATCCATCTCTAATTATAACATAAGCACAAGACTGCAGCTCGGGGGACTTTGTCTCTGCTTTATTGTCATCCCAAAATGTTTTCTAATCTTGTCCTTTGTGAAAAAGCTAATCATGTCACTGAAATAAAAGGTCCCCACCTCTTTTGTTTGTGCTAATTCTAGCGGAGATACAGTATACCCCATCTGGTTTCTATCTGCTTGCCTTTGTTCTCTAGAAATGGCTAATCAATTTGCCATTCAGACCCTTTTCAGTTTGCACTTCACCCATTGAGTAGGTCAGAGGAAGCCTTCGTCCTCCACAGACAAGAAGAGCTGAGAATTAGATGCTTTGGCGAAAACAGACTTCCATGTATTCGCTGGTTTAAAAATGTGGCTGGTTGGCCCTGCTGACAGAGAGGTGGATGGATCCCAGCTACACGGACACCGTGAGACGTAGATGCATTTATGCTGCTGTATAAACCCGTGTCGTTTCATCAAAAGCCCTTTCAAGTAGAGAGACAGCAGAGGAAATCACAGCAGTGGTCTCAAACAAATTTTTCCCGTAATTGTTACCGCAATCAGTTTTCTATTATGCGTGAGCAAGCCAGGAAATGGGGGAACACATTCAAGATACAAAAATAGATTTAATAAAAGCCTTAAGCTGTTTTTTTTTTTTTTTGTAACTAAATGGCATCCGAATAATACTCCTATTTTATTCCAAGCTCCTTCCAATTTAACCAGAAACCAATCTTTGTTGCTGAAACTGTTTAGTTACAGTCATTTAGAGCCAGAGGCAATAGCTGGGGTGGAAAAAATACTGGGTAGCATGAAAAGAAACAATAACTGATACTGTTATTACTCGACAGGTTGGGACTAATGACTGGAATTGTCTGAGCTCTGGTGGATTAGTATGGAAGAAAAGCAGTCTCATTGGAATCTGCCTTTATTTGTACACCGAATTTTAAACACTGCATTTTTTTACACATTGAATTCCTCATACTGGATATTATCTGCCAAAAATTTGCCTGCAAAAAATTCAGCTGCAAAAAAATTCAGCTGGAAAAAATTTGACTGCAACTGTGTGTACCTTTTGCTGAACTGAAGCTAAAGCAATCGACACTCGATGCAGTTTAGCAGCTTCTAGCCAATTAAATTAGCTTATTTGGTCACATGACAAAACAGTTTGGCATAGCTTTGTTCCTGGCTGAATGAAGCTAAAGGAGGAGTTTTTCTTGTTAATAGATATGGGTTGCTACTAATAGACAGCCATTACAGTTTTTCATCTCATCGAATTGGGTGAAGTAACTGAGCTGATCACAGCTAGTGCAGCACCCCTGTCTGTCAAGGCTCTTGGTTTGATCCGGAAGAAGTGGCTGGGGGAAGAATTTTATTTTTATGACCAAATGAGCTATTTTCATTGGCTAAAAGCTGCTAGACTGTATCGAGCGTAACATTAAGAGAGTAAAGTCGTAAAGTTACGATAATAAAGTCATAAAATTACGAGAATAAAGTCGTAAAATTACGAGAATATAGTTGTAACATTAAGAGAATGAATTCATAACATTACGAGAATAAGGTCATAATATTAGGAGAATAAAGTCGTAATATTACAAAAATAAAGTCATAACATTACGAGAATAAAGTCGTAAAATAACAAGAATATACTTGTAACATTAAGAGAATAAATTCATAACATACAACTTTATTCTCGAAATGTTACGAATTTATTCTCGTAATGATACAACCTTATTTTCGTAATGTTACGACTTTATTCTCGTAATATTATGACTTTATTCTCATAATATTACAACTTTATTCTCGAAATGTTACGAATTTATTCTCGTAATGGTATGACTTTATTCTCGTAATGTTACGACTTTATTCTCGTAATATTATGACTTTATTCTCGTAATATTACAACTTTATTCTCGAAATGTTACGAATTTATTCTCGTAATGATACAGCCTTATTCTCGTAATGTCACGACTTTATTCTCGTAATATTATTACTTTATTCTCGTAATATTACAACTTTATTCTCGTAATGTTACAAAGTTATTCTCGTAATGATACAACTTTATTCTCGTAATGTTACGACTTTATTCTCGTAATATTATGACTTTATTCTCGTAATATTACAACTTTATTCTCGAAATGTTACGAATTTATTCTCGTAATGATACAGCCTTATTCTCGTAATGTCACGACTTTATTCTCGTAATATTATTACTTTAATCTCGTAATATTACAACTTTATTCTCGTAATGTTACAAATTTATTCTCGTAATGGTATGACTTTATTCTCGTAATGTTACGAATTTATTCTCGTAATGATACAACTTTATTCTCGTAATGTTACGACTTTATTCTCGTAATATTATGACTTTATTCTGGTAATGTTTCGAATTTATTCTTGTAATGTTACGACTTCCTTCTCGAAATAGAAGAAAAAGATCTCTAGCCAGGCCCTAATATTTGTACAAAGAAATGCAGATTCCAGTGACACTGTTTTCCCCCCTAGATTGGATGCCCAAGCGCATGTTTAGATATTATGGAGATGCTGCTGTAAGTTAATCAAAGATGTTTCAGCCTAATTGTGACACATTCTTCCTACTGATGAAATGTGAGGGACTGCACAACCCCTTGTAGGGATAAAACTAACGTAATCACTATTGAAAGCTGTTCTTCATGCTTTGCCTGGGTTGTTACCTGGCAGGAGCCACAGCGCTGATCTCTGTAACCGTTTCTCTGCCCTATTTAGATGAAAGTGTTGAAGTCTTGTTTTAGAGTCGTTCTTTTTTACTTGTTAACTGGTTAAATCGGTTGTGGAATCACTTCAAAGAGACAAAGAAACACAATCATACAATTTAATATTATTTACAGATTTCATAATGATTATTTTCTTCTTGTTCATTTCTCCCTGAGCTCTTGAGTTTAATCCTTCACCTGCCTGCTCCACATTCTTCTGATAATTCTCACCTTCTTGTCATTCAGTCTCTTCTTCAGCAAATAAAAATAATTCTGTTCCATTAACTCGTGCCGGATTCTTCCCTGTTGGCACCCTTCCATACAAGTTGTTTTTCTATGCTCATGTCTCAGTTGCTTTTATCCATCAAGGCTTGTTTTTGATGTTCTAAGTTATTTCGTATTCATTCAATCTTCTTTACCTGCAGCATGAGGTTGCATTTTTTCTTTCTGTTTCTTTTTGTATTATTTTTTATATAATTTTATTTTAAACAACATTTTTGTTCCTTTATCTTTTATATTTGTTTCCTGTTATTTCAAATGTTATTTTAAAAATTTAAACCTTTAAAATTATACATACACCAACACATTGTACAAGGGATACCATTATTCAATCTGGTTTTATAGCGGCAATTCACAACACGTGTAATCTCAGGCCATTCACAAAACGTTTTAAGTCTAACTTAAGTCTAATTTAAATTAGTAATTTTGTGACGTACATCATTTTGTGATTTTTTTTCCATGTTTTAGTGCTGTACAATGTGTCTTCATACTTTTGCCCTGGGCTTGGATTGGGCTGCTCTTAATGTTTGTTTTGTTCAGTGTTATTTTGAAATGATGAACAGATAAAGTTACTCAATGCAGATAACATCCGGTTACATAAACTGTGTGTCAATACCAGAGGTGGGCGGTGGCTAGTTACATTTAGTCAGTTACAATGTCTTAAGTAATATTTAGAAAAAAAAAACATTTCTTTTTGGAGTAGTGTCACTTTACTGTACATTTTATTTTTAGTAAAGTAATATTCCTCTTATATTGTTATTACTCTTACTCGAGTCAGTTATCTTGTAACTCTACTTGAGCCATTTGGAGATTAGGTGAAAATGGAATCACCTGCAGCTGGACATCCTTTATAAGTTTATGTTCAAATAATTATGTGGAAAAGGATTTTTTTGTACCAATGTATTTTCTGTAATGATTGTATCGATATGATTTCTTTCAATTTTATTCTATAGAGAATTTGCATATACATTTCTAATTACATGGATTTAAACATTAAATCAGATGTTATGAGCCATCTCTATAGGAGTCCTTAAGGAGTCTATTTATCAAGTCTCAGTAACTTCTTTGATGGTGACTTTCTACTTTAAGGCTACTCTTACTTAAGTACCCGCCTTTGGTCAATTTAAGAATATTTCCTTTTACTTAATAAGCGCAATTAAAATTTCATCAATTAGTAATAATATCATTGAACTTTATTGATCTCACATTGGAGAAATGTACCTCTGCATTTGACCCATCCCCTTTGGGGAGCAGTGGGCTGCCATTATTGGGCGCCCGGGGAGCAATCTTGCTTAGAGACCCAGAGTGGCAGTCTGTGGGAGTGGGGCTCAAACACAGAACCTCAGGATTCCAAGCTCTATGCCTTAACAACAAGGCCGCCACTCGCCCCAGAAAATATAGAAATGCATTAAATCAAAAGTTTATCCAAAATACTTAATTACACATAGAAACTAATATGGTGTAAGTAAGCATACAAAACATACAGTTTCATATCAACTTAAAATTTGACATCGGAATAAAAAACATGAGCATTTTTTTTCATATATTCTTTATTCATATTGTTTTGATGCATTCATGGTATCAGGATTTTCCAACAGTTTTTCTGATTGTTAACAAACTAGACATAAGATACGACATGGCTGTCTAGTTTGCTATGATGTGAACTCATAATATCATATCAGATACACACATTATTCTCAGTACTTTAGAACATACTGTGCATTATTTATGCTGCTGCAGAGTTCCTGTCTGCTCCTGCAGTATCCGAGCTGTCAGTCAGAACAGAGAGATTTTAGAGTAATCTGAGACTTTACATCAATCTGAGCCATAAATGTTCAAGAAGCTATGAATCAACAGAGGCTGTGGACACAAAGTACCGGGAAT
Source organism: Cyprinodon diabolis (assembly GCA_030533445.1). Classification (NCBI taxonomy): domain Eukaryota; kingdom Metazoa; phylum Chordata; class Actinopteri; order Cyprinodontiformes; family Cyprinodontidae; genus Cyprinodon; species Cyprinodon diabolis. The sequence goes on along the minus strand of CM060075.1, from coordinate 13,129,577 downwards.
ATGATGTATGAGAGGAACAGTTAGAAGATAAGTACCTCAGGAAACACATATGAGATGGAGAAGCCATAGATTTGGGGATGCATGTCTAATTGCAGGCTGAAATATCAAACAGGGCCGCTGTTGACCCTGAAGGGTCCTCAAAATTCTCTCTGATCACTTATTCATTCAGCCAGATTTCAGGCAATGTGGGGCTGCTGAATTATGAGGGTGATCTGTTAAAATGCAAATTCTACAGACAATTTCGAACAGATACCCTCAGTCCATTATTCAGGTGTCTGAAATATTATTGTCCTATTCACCTAAAGGCACAGGCTGCCCACACTCAGAGAAGATTCATTTAGAAATGAGTTGAGAAAAGTCATTAAGATTTAAACAGACTTGATATACACAGCCTTAAACGTCATATGCACCAAATTTACCAATAAAGTCAACAACCCAACTTTTTATTGTGAAATCGCTAAAGACAGATTGGTTAGAGAATGCAACAACAAAACATTCATTATCTACTATAATTCAGTTTTTAATTTCTATATTTTCATCTACAAAAACAACCATCTACAAGTGGGGCACATTAATTTAAAAGGCAACATATGTTTTCGTTTTTCAGTTTTTTTAACCAAAGCTTTCCAAGATTCCATTTCAGCTATACTCGTATAATAAGTTATATATGTTTTGCATAAATATATATATATAATCTGTGCAAATTGATAATCTAGCACATTGAGATATTCTTTGATGTCTGGATTTTCATTCTTTATGTCTTTTTTTTGGTCAGGGACTGTATAGGCTGCTGTAGCTTCTAATCTTAATGTGTCATATGTCCAACACAGCGCCATCTGCTCGGACGGATTTCAAGGTAGGTAAGAGCTCTCCAGAAAGCAAATAAAACATTAACATTTCATGAATAAAAAAACTCTAATTTATTAGGTTAAAGAAGAAGTTGTTTTATGAATTATAATAAAGCTGTACTATGAGCTGTAATATCAATAAGTCATATCAAAAAAGACAGTAGATAGCTATTACGTTATAGCAGCTTTCTTAACTTTAATACAACTTTGAAAGCCTAACTTTTTATACACAGGTTTGGACACAACTCATGTTTCTGTCAAGATGAAAGGATGCTGCAATATACAAAATGTCACTGGTGAGTGAGGTAGATAAAAACACAATCCTAAACCAATATAGAGTATGAGGAAACAGTATATCTGCATCTCTAAGCTACAGAGTTCACAACATTATCCATGGCACTGATTGCATGTGGTACAGGCACATCTGAAATACATCAAAAGTTCTACTAATTTCTACATTACAAAGATATTTTTTCTCACATGAAGGATATTTGTGTAAAATTAAAGATAACACAGAGGATGATCTATATCCTTGCACTTTTAGCCCTTTTTAGCATTTTTTTCAGCCTAATTCGCTTAATTATACTGTATTGCCATCTTTCAGTTCTTATAATCTTGTTCTAGTTTCATGCATTTCTTCTACTGCTAAATAACTTTATTTTTGTGCAAGTATTTCCTATTAGGTGAAGCGAGGAACATTTCGCTAGCTGCTAACGCTATTAACGAGCAAGTAAATGTTTTCTATAGGAGTGGGATTAATGAAAGTAAATAGCACCAACGCTGAATTAAAATAACAGCTGTAAAGGCTGATTTATGCTCAGTAACTAGGTCGTCTGCGTGTGTCGCAGTGAATGCAAATGTGCTCCTGCCCCTTCCGCAGACACTCTGCTGCCAAAATTGTAGGTGACTGCAGACAGGAGGCCTCTGATTGGTCAAATCTTCATCCGCTCTACACTATGCGTATTTCCTGTTTGGTACCTTACCGGCTTGTTTTGTTTGTGTGACCGCCATTGTGGAAAACGACTTGTCACACTGCTGACACAGTGTGTCGCAGTGAGCTTGACGCAGATATTTTTGATTTATGCCCAATTTTAAAGCATGGTCTACGCTATGTTATTCCATGTGGGTCTAGATACGGCTGAGGCGGTGAGGAAGGGGAAAGGGGAAAGTTTGTGCGACAACAGAGGGACATGAGGGCGAAAAAGAGTGGAGATCCAGGTGGAAAAAGGGTCCCAGCGTTCTCGCGCACCTCGCTCTTCTAGCTGCTCCATCTTCACGAATCGTTTTCCGCAATGGCGGGTATACAAGCAAAACAAGCTGGTAAGGTACCAAACAGGAAATACACATAGTGTAGAGTGGATGTAGATTTGACCAATCAGAGGCCTCCTGTCTGCACACTGTCTGCGATCACCTACAATTTTGGAGAGGAGCACCAAAGCGTCTATGAAAGGGGCGGGGACATATCTGCGTTCACTGCGACACACGCAGACGACCTGGTTTCTGAGTATAAATCAGCCTTAATAGTCACCAGTCTGACACTAATGAATGCAAAACTTGCTGAGAGATGCTAAGAGAGACAAATGATTGCTCTCCCTTTAGCTTAAAAAGGTCAAAGCAAAAATAAAAATATGTATCTGTTACAAAAATATTAATAACATAAATCCAAATACAGGGGTCTTCAAGGTTTTCCAGGCCAAGGACCCCCAAACTGATGGCCAGATCGAGCGGGGACCTTTTATTTATATATATTGCATGAAATTTTGTAATATCAAACTGGTCCTATAGTCAGTCTTTTTCATATAGTGTCATGTAACAATAGTAATTTCCCCCTGGGATTATTAAAGTCTGATTCTGATTCCTTGTTGATGGGACAGGTGTTGTGAATGAAACGGTGCCCAGCTTGAAAGAGCTCCTGTGTGTCGCTGAATGTGTGCATTGATGACTGAAAGACATCTTCTGCCTCCATTTATCTGTTTACTACAGTATGTTGAATTCATGTTAATGTGGATTTAAAGACATTTCAATTAATGGAAAAAAAATTCCAGGGGGCAATATAAAAAAAAAGTCTAATCAACCAAAACTTTTGCGACCCCCATGCAGTACCTCTGAGGACCCCCTACGGGTCACGGACCCCCTGTTGAAGACCTCCGTCCAAATACATAAATAGCTAAATTTGGTTGTCCCTATGTTAGCTCAAATTCAAAGTGGGAGGTTTATGTCTGTCCAGAATGCTGCTCCAGAATGGGCTAAAACTCACCAACCTTTAGAGATGAACCAATAAGATACCTGGATCTGATTTTAGCTCCGATATTGACTGATTAGACCAACGATTGGGGGAAAAAACTGGATTTGAGCTTCTCTACTAATTTTAAACCTAAAATTAGACCAGACTTCACACTGATCTTTATAGGAAGCAAAGAAAAAAAAAAAAAAGAAAAGAAAGAAACATTCACATCTTCAACAATATCAGATGCGTTCAGTTTGGGTTCATCAATTTAAATAAATCAAGAGTATTCACTGAGAAGTAAGGAGCTAAACCTGAAATACTGAATGTAAAGGCAACTACAAATAAAATGTATGCATTGTATTTTCTGTTTCTAGATAACAACTAACTTGGTTTGTGAAGAGCAAATGCAGCAGTGCTGTTATTCACAGACAAACATCGTGCCATTCAGATGAACTTGGCATCACTTGCATTAATTTAGCCCTGACAAGCCTGAGCTGCAAACACCAACTCTGATTACGCAACATATGCACCTCCATCCTGATGGTTATCTTTTTTTTTTTTTTTTTGCAAATTACAAATTATCCTCACAAGTGCTAATACTATTCCCTCAAGGTGTAGTGAGCTTGATTGCTCACATATAAAGTCAGCACTAGTTGACTTCATGGACAAAGCATATTAACCTTCACGAATAACAGCATGTTAGGCTCTAATTGAGACTCCATGGGCCGGATTTATCAAAGGTTTGCGTGTATTAAAACGTGAGCTATTTCACTGCGCACGCTAAAAAATGTACAAACTGATCTATCAACAGCGTGCTAAAAGGATTTGGTCTTTAAAACGTGCTAAATAGCGCCTCTTATCCATTTAGTACTTTTTCTGCAATGAATATGCAATATGGGGCGTTTACACGCAAAAGTGCGTCTTGTGGGAGGAGAACATGTAAATATATTAATTTAGCACTCGCAAAGTGATTTATCAAACCTGACAGCAATTTTGCTAACGCTATCTGACTCTATATTTAACACGTTTCAAAAGAAGGTGCAAATGGTCTGTATGCGTAATTGCGCACACATGGCAGCGGTTATTGTCGCAAGAAGGAGACATCGAAATGAAGCAAGGAGACGCAGAGAACGCATTTTTTCACTCCGTGTGAATATTTTTGGAATGAACGAGGAAACGATCATCAAAACATATCGTTTATCCAGCATTGCCATTTTGGAGCTGTTGGGGGAACTCCGAATGGATTTGGAGCCAGCCACAAGGAGGACCCACGCAATACCAGATATCACAAAACTCCTTGCAACATTGCACTTTTTTGCATCTGGGTCATTCCAGCGTACGGTTGCAGCGAGAGCTGGGATCTCCCAATCTCGTTTTTCAGAAGTGCTGTCCGACGTTCTAAATGCCATGTCGCCCTGACGCCCTACCGGAGAACCCCGACCTCTGCGCCTGTGGAGCAACATGCCAATGCTGCGGAGATGTGTACGCGCAGTCATCTCATCCACAGTCCCATTGTGAGCCATTTGGTATGTGCATTTTTCTACAGGCCAATACAAAACACCTGTTTTTTTTAATGCAGTGAAGTAGAAATTCAGCCACATACCACCTTAGGGAATAAAGGTAGCCAAGGTTTATTTATTTATATATATATATATATATATATATATATATATATATATATATATATATATATATATATATATATATATATATATATATTTTTTTTTTTTTTTTTGGAGGGGGTGGGGGTGTCACTGTAAGATTAAAATTTCTTAATGCACTAGTTTGCACAAACTACTTTGCCGCAAAACACAAAACGCGCAAAACCATCATTTAAATAGGGCGTCTCCAACAGTTTTGCACCTGCCACCAGTTACGCAATCGCTCTTGTTAAATCACCCGCAAACCATGGTTCAGCCCCTCGCGCAAAATTCCGGTTTGCAAGCGCAAATTACTGCACGCAAAATTGGATCTTGATAAATCCGGCCCCATGTCTTCAAACCATCACTGACAGGGCCTCTGACTCTGGGCCGACTGCGACAGGCTGGCAGCAGCCGATACAAACGTATCTGAGGATCCAAAGGTAGACCGTGCCAGACAAGGTGACAGTCAGGGCCAGGAGCAAGAGGCTGATGAGGCTCTGGGGGCTGAGCAGGATGGCGGAGGAGGCAGTGGAATCCTGGGAGGTATTCTGGGCTGCAGGAAGAGAGAGAGACAAAATGAAGAGGAAGATGTCATGAAAGATTTAGGATCCTGTGTGAAGGAAAGTGTGAGGGTGTGAGATGATGCTAGAGACTGTCAGACATGGAAAAGATGTGAAACAAAAAAAACAAATAACTCCCTCTAGTGTCCATGTGTTGCTGTAGCTACTGAAGGACAACACTAATAAAACTAACTACAAGCCAGATTCAACCCAAATGAATAAATTAGGTTCATGGCCTAGAGTTTATGATTGCCCAGATTAAACCAGATGAAATCAGTTTCACAGTGCAAAATAATGGTTAATAACTACTACACACACACACACACATATATATATATATATATATATATATATATATATATATATATATATATATATATATATATATATATATATATATATATATATATATATATATATTTGGGGAAACAAAATAATCATAATAATAAATATGAAAAAAGATCAATACACATACAACTTTATAAATTAGTAACATTTAAAATAAATAAGTAAATATGTGTATAAATGCACAAATATTTATTTGTTTTGGTAATGAAAGAGGCACATTTAAATTTGTTGTATTCCTCAAATTTTAAATTTATTTTTTGTGAATTTTGTGTTTTGTGTTTCTACTTTTATTTATTTTTACTTTTGTTTATTTATATTTTATTTTATTTTTACAATCATTTGTGTCTGTGCTTCTGCATTTCTTAATTTCTGTCTCTGTATGTAAATAAAAATAGAAATGAATGTAGAAATAATAACATACATTTATATATTTATATATGTATTATTTTATTTGTATATCTATCTACTTATTAATACATTTGTATGGGCATTTATTTTCTGTGTATTTATTCATTTTCACATTTATTTTTTGTCATTTTTCCTCCCTCATACTTTAATACCTCTTAATCTTTTATCAGTATTGACGCTCCTAGAGCTTTGAAAATGTATCGTTTTCTAAATGTTCAACAAATCAAACTCCTCTCTGTGATGTCCTTAAATAAACTCCACCAAAGTGGCCTTCATGCAACATTTGCAACACTGCAAATGTTAAAGATTCCAGTGTGGAGAGACTAGAAGGTTTATGGGCTAAATGCAAGATGCAATAAACCATCCCTGCAGTGGAGAACTGTGTTGTTTACATCATTCTTGACTAAGTGAAAAACCTTAAGGGGCATCAATACAATTGAAAAGACTTCTTTACCTATAAATGGGGGGGAAAGCGCCTCTGCAAGGCTTCTGTCTAAATAACCTGTATTAAAGCAACTGACCCTGTCCTTCTCTGCTAGGAGCAATCAAAGGCAGCTCTGTTTCCTGGGCTCTTGCAAAGAAACAGTGAAAGGCGTCACAGTAATTAGCAAAGAGTGGAAAAATGAATAGGGAGTTTATTTATGCACAGCCTTCAAACATGCCACCATCTAATCAATGCTAATTAATTCTAGCGAGTCTCAGCAAGGCTCCTTTGTGTCTCTGAAGGATACGTATAAATAACAGAATGAATAACATGAAAAATATATCCCTGGTACATATCAGGCAAACTTAAAAAAAACTGTCATTTTAAATTAAAAGCTTATTTTACTTTGATCATGCTAATTTTGCAGGGAAGGTTGAGAAAATGACAGAAAGTAACAGCAGCGTCACATAATGTTTGACGCATCAGTACCAGTCAATTTGCTTCCAGGTTTTTACTTTCTCATCCATTAATTGTCTATAGCCACTGCAATGGCCATTGGGTGAGTCAAGGGTAAACCCTTTGCAGAATCGGCAGACCATTACTCCAAGGTACCCATAGAAAACCCAAACAAGTTCCACGGTTGGTGTTTGAATCCAAGATGAAGGTGCTGTGAGGCAACAATACTAACAGCTCAGCCATGAGCTACCTTTCATGTTTCACTTTACAGCCTCAAGGTTGTTGAACAGACTAAGAACCCAACAATTTTACAGTTGCATATGAGATTCCATTTCACTATTTCAAGGTAGCATGTTGCAGAAAACAAAATAAATACGTGGCATTCAGATGATACAAAAGTTTGAGACAAGCATTGCAGTATGAGTCATTAAGGGAGAGTTTTCTCAGCTATAGAAATTGGATCTAACTTTTACAGCTTGTTAACTAGATGAATCCATCTTCATTCCACACACAGAGAGGAACTGACGGTGTTCTGTCAGATTATCCCTTTAGTTTTGCATGAAAAATCGACTTTAAACTACCTCAGTGGGCATGTGTCCCCTTAGTCATGTACAAAAAAACTATTTAATGAATTACTTTTTGGTGTTTTTTGAAGCATGTGGCAATCTGACGTTAAATAGTTTTTTTGGTACATTACTAAAGTGATACATGCCCGTCGAGGTCCTTTATTTTTTGTACAAAACTAAAGGGATAAATGCAAATCTGTCTAGCGTATGCGTATTGATTATAGGTATGCTGATCTGACAGAACAATGTCATGTTTTAAATTAGATTTAGGGACACAGACTTAGGATGACATGGTTTTATTGGTCGACAACTGTAAGCATACCTTTAGTCGAGTGTAACAGCAGCAGATAACTAATGAAAAGTCTTCCTGCAAAAGCCATCCTCATGCCATGGTGAGTTTCCTGGGAAAACACAGGAAATTAGAAGAACTGAAAGAACACCAACATACAGGTTACACTATTATATTACACAGTAAGAGTACTTCGGCCAAGCAATCTTTTTTTTATCCATGTTGTAGAATCTCATAACATATTTGTCAGGATCTGTGGAGTTTTATAGAGGACCCAAATGCAGAGAAGGAAGGCAGAAATAGCTTCTTGCAGATCTTATGAAGAGCTAGATTGTAACAGAAGCATAAACGTAGAAAATACAGGCAAGAAACTCAGAAACAAAGAAAAAGGAGACAGTCAGGAGAAACATACATAGAGAGATGGAGAGAATCCAACTCTGAGTAACTGCAGAGGAGGAATATATATACACAAAACAAAAATATAAAAGCAACTCTTTAGCTCAATTTTTTATGAGATGAACTCAAAGATCTAAAACTTCTTCCATACACGCAATGCTACCATTCCCCTCAGATATTGCTCACAAACCAGTCTAAAGCTTTGATAGGGAGAACTTCTCCTTTGCTGAGATAATCCATCCCACCTCACAGGTGTGCCATATCAAGATGCCGATAAGACACCAAGATTGGTGCACAATTGTGCCTTAGACAGCCTGTAATAAAAAGCCACTCACAGAGGTACAGTTTTGTTTTATGGGGGGGGCATCACTTGCATTAACTTTAATATCCAGCAAATTCAATGGCTGTGTGAAGTTGCTGGATATTGGCAGGAACCTGTACAGGCTGGGGTATACATCGATCCAGAGCATTCCAAACATGCTTACTGGGTGACATCTCCGGTGAGTATGGTGACCATCCAAGAACTGGGATGTTTTCAGCTTCCAAGTATTGTGTATAGATCCTTGCAACACGGGGCTGTGCATTGTCATGGCAGACTCCTGGTGGTCTCAGGATCTCGTCATGGTATTTCTGTGTATTCAAAATTTCCATCAATAGAATGCACCTGTGTTCTTTGTCCATAATAGATGCCTGCCCACACCATAACCCCACTGCCTCCATGGGACACTCAATCCTCAACATTGACATAAGAAAACCACTTACCCACACAATGCCACACAATTGATCGGCCATCTGCCCTGAACAGTGTAGTTCAGTAGAATAGAACACCACCCCAACATGGCAGATACCAGCGAATGTGAGCATTTGCCCACTCAACTCGGTTATGACGACGAACTGGAGTCAGGTGGAGACCCCAATGAAGGTAACAAGCATGCAGATGACCTTCCCTGAGACAGTTTCTGACAGATTGTGTAGAAATTATTTGGTCATGTAAACCGATTGTTTCAGCAGCTGTCCAAGTGGCTGGTCTCAGGCGATCTTGGAGGTGAACATTCAAGATGTGGAGGTCCCTGGCTGGTGTGGTTACAATTGGTCTACAGTTATGAAGATGGTTGGATGTATTGCCAAATTGTCTGAAACTCCTTTTCAGATGGCTTTTGGTAGAGACATGATAATTCAATACACAAGCAACAGCTCTGGTTGACATTCCTGCTGTCAGCATTGCAAGATCCCTCAAATCTTACGCCATCTATGGCACTGTGTTGTGTGATAAAACTGCACCTTTCAGAGTGTTATTTTATTGTGGACAGTCTAAGGGACACCTGTGCACTAATTATGGTATCTAATCAGCATCTTGATATGGCACACCTGTGAGGTGGGATAGCTTATCTCAGCAAAGGAGAAGCGCTCACTTTCAAAGAGTTAGACCGGTTTGTGAACAATATTTTAGGGAAATGGTGATATTGTTAATGTGGAAAAAGTTTTAGATCTTTCATCTCATAAAAAATGGGAGCAAAACCAAAAGTTTTGCGTTTATATTTATGTTGAGTGTATATCCAGTGGCCAGACATGAAAGTTAGTTGGTTAAAACTGGTATAAACATCCATCCATCCATCATTACATTGCAGACTGTTATAAACAATATCTAAAAGTATTGAACACAATTAAAACCACAAGCACTTGAATAAAAAAGTAGACTAACTCTCAAAAATGCTGTGATTGTATATCCTGCTCTCAAACGTTCATCAGATACAATCTGATGAAGATCATGGGCTCTGTGCATAACTCCACTACTTCCTGAACTTAAGGCAGCTCTTTTGCTTCCTGTCTTTCTTTACTGGATGAACTGATTGATCCAGGTGTCTGGCCACAGTTACTGAGGTCAGGCACACCTGGATTAATCAGTTCATCCAGTAGAAAAAGACAGGAAGCAACAGAGCAACTACATTTAGCATTACTAAGGAAAGTAATGGAAGTTACATACATGTTTATCTCTATAAAATAAGGTGTGTCTATTTTGGTGGCATGCCAGGGCCATCGCCCATTAGACAGATTTCTGTATGTCCACGTTTATTGGCATTTCTGTATTTCCAAATAGTGTTCCTTCATCAAAATACTATTCATCCTGCACTACCTAACAAAGTGATGCTAACATCCCTGGGCCAGTTTTCTCAGGGTTGTCAGCCCTAACTTTTTTACTTACAAGGTAAAAAATAGTTAAATAATTAGAAAATCTCATTCTTAGATTCATGAAACCACAGAAAATATCAACAACTTTACAAAAAGGAAACAAAATTGTGTTTTGTATACACTCTGTATATACAAAAAAAATGTATATAAGTCCTAAGGAATTAGTGCAATTGTAGATCTGACTCTTCAAATTGCTTATGTAGTCATGGCTTCTTCCAGTCTGATTAGCCTTTAAGTTCATGTTTGTATCTCCATGACTGATTGGTGTGATAAATAGATGTTTGGACATTGTGTTTTTTGTTTAAGCACATTTTAAACAAAGATGCGGTGTGTTTGAAGTGTTGCCTTAAAATACTACTGTATCTATGCCTCTGTTTAACTGTGAATTTAGCTTTACCTCTCAGAAGCTAACAAACATATAATGAGAGCTTCTTTAAAGCCACACTGAGCTTTGTTTATGTCAATTATATATATTTAAAGAAAGTATTGAAACATTTAAAAGTAATAAATGGATATATGTTGAAACGTCTTTAAAAATAAATTGAGCGAAAGTCCTTTTCTCTTCAAATTTAAGCCTGTTTTGTAGTTGCCATGACAGGATGATTAAGAATTTAGACAGGCATAAATGTAGGTACATGTATTTCAAATCAATTTAAGTGAGGAAAAATTCAGTGAAGAAAAAAAAGTAGTTATGTCTTTTTATAAAGTTGGGATTCAATTATTTGTCAGACACTGCATCAGGATAGATAAAGTTACATTGACCTTAACGTCATTGTCTTTGTAATGACTGTTTGAACATTTGGGGATAAACTGAGGAATCGTTGCAGTTTTTAATTGCCCCCAAGTGGTGGAATGGGTATTAGCTGAATATATCAGAAATTGATTCAATCCACCTCGACCATTCATCATGCCTAGGTGAGGCCAGGCAGTTTATATATTGCTTGGCATAAGATAAAGATGACAGAGTGATATTTGCTCATTGCAACTAGATCTCAATTGAAAATTTAAATTTATAACCCAAACAGCTAAAGGTCATAGAAAGCGTACTTATACATCTATGTGGCCTACCTACTTTGCTAGTAAATAAACCAAACATTATCCACCACATATCTGGATTAATAAAGTCAATCCAACAGTTACCTTCTCCAGTATGCCTGGAATACTGCAAGAAAAGAGGTCAAGAAAAACCCCTGCAGGGTAGATTTTATTTGTGTCTGCTTTTTATAAGACATCCATCATAAATAGAAAGAAAGGTTTAAGCTGGGCTAATTTGAATTAATTAGTAATGCCACTACTATATTGAAGTTAGTACAACTTATAAACATCTGATAATTTAACTTATGTTACAGTAGATGTAAAAGGGTGATGTTGTAACATTTACTAGAAGCTGTTTTTATCTATTTGTTACAACAAATAGATAAGCTATGCAATTTTATCAAAAGCGTATAGTTAAAAGTTCTGAGGCTCAGATTTTGGCTTTGCTTCCATTTATTTCTTTTATAGAAATAATCCAGCATACCAGCAGCAAAGCCCCAAGAACTCATCTATTTTAATGGTTTTTTCCCCACTGCAGAATAAGGTTTCTACAACTGACCTTTCTAAAGAACAAAGACAAAAAAAAAAAAGTAATGGTGATGTATTAAAAGGTGAATATAAATTAAAGTTGTTAACTGATCTTCTCCTGAGGTCCAGAGAGACTGAAATGAATAATAAACCCTAACTATCTGCTGTAATCACTAGAAGTCAAAGAAGAGGACTTTATGTTATTTTACTTGATCTATGAAAGACTTTGAGTTAGTAACAATTGGAGACACTGAAATTTGCTAGATTACCTCCATTATTTTTTTAAACAAAAAAATTGAATATGCAGAACGCTATAACAGTTACATATTAATAAAAATCATACAAATTGCTTTCTTTATTTCTCAGAGACAAGAGCTATTACAAAACAAATTCTCCATGTGCAAATAAACCCGGTAGGCAAGTGTAATAACTACAGCTACACAAAATAAATATAAAATCAATAGAATTGAACATTTGAGATTAAACAATTTATAATTTTAGTTGAACTCACAGCAGATCATGTGAAAGCTCTGTCATCTGAGGCAGTCCTCCCTCTAACATCCAACAGGTTTTCCATCACAAAGACGACCAAATGTACCGACAATGCTGTTTATTCTGCCAAGAATGAAGAGAAAAACTGCTCATCCGGAAGGATCTTGAGTCTACATCTGCTCATACAACAATTATCCGCCTTCACTGTTAAATTAGCAGTTGCCTCTGTTCTAGGACATGTGGTAAAACCTCTCCTGCTCCCCTGCTTCTCTCTGCTTGCTTCCTTCCTCCTCACACTGATGTTGGTCAGTGTTGATTTGCAGGAGGCTGAGGAAATGAATCTACAGCACATGGAATCAAGTTAAAGCCTGTGAGCCAGAAGTGGCTGCACATCCACAGGATGTTACGGGATTTTCCTCCTACCCTGTTTTCTCCAAATGCTTCATACAGAATAAGGAATGCAACCTATGAAGATTGATTCAAATAATGGGCATCATTATTTCTCTGTGTCCAAAAGGATTTTGCATGCAAGCAAGTGAAATATAACATAGTGCAGCACCCTCTAGTGGTTTAAAGCAAAAGACCTCAAAGATGCACTTTATTAGCTGGGATCTTTATCACTGAGGTGCATAAAACCATGTTTCTCCCACTAAGATTATTTTCCTTTGATTTCTAACAAACAAATGATATACCCGTTAATTCTCCATTACGAATTTCCCCTGTCCCCAAAAGTGTTTACATTTGGGCATCTATTGCAAAACTAAAGGCATATTGTAGTGATATAAATAATCTAAAGATGGGCACAATCCATAACTTCCCTCTTACAATTAAGCTATCATCGGCTCATTAGAGGACTAAGTATTAGACTTTGAGCTGCTGACACCAACAGCAGGATGTCAGATATGAAAATATAGTTTAAAGAAAAAATCAAATATCAGAATTAAAAATTAAAATTTAAAGCAGATTTCCCAGATATACTGAAGCTCATGAAAAGTGTTTACTGATGGAAAGCCTTAAACACTGCCTTTCATGTTGTTCAAAACATTGTTCGTTTCTACAGAAAAGGTCACATATCCACACCTTCAAAATGATTGGCATGCCTCGGAGAGATGGTTATTGAAAGTAGAATTAATAATGACAGAAAATAGAAATGCTCTTTTATCTGCAAGAGTAATTTTTCCTCACACATTCTAATTTTGCTGTCTATCACTACTTGAGGAAAGATGAAAAAGACCCAAGAAACATGTCAAACATTCTTTTCTTTGTGGAAAATACATACAAACTTTAGGATTTAGAGTGAGCGCTCTAAGGCTGAATCTACAGATCCTAATTTACTATATTTCAGACATTTAATGGACTGTGAAAAAAATGCACAGAGGACAGACTGAAACAAATAAATTAAAGCTGCAGAGCCTGTGCATTAATATGGGTTCCTTCACCCTTCTTTCAACCATCTGTGCTCTCTGAATATTTTGGTCTTCAAAGGTGCGTCCTTTGATCTTCAGGTACAAGTGTGCAGCTGAATGTATAGTTACTGGCTCTCCTATGCTGTGCCATGCATTTGTGTATTTGTTTGGTTTCATAAAGTCCTGTACTGGATCGCATCACTGGTTTTGGATGTTGATTTCTGTTTATAAATTCCTGTATTTTGGTTGGAAATAGTTGTAAATGTGTAGTGATTTGATCTTAAATCAAACTTTCATCTGTTGTCCTAACACAAAGCCAATTGGTTGTGTGTTCATAGAATAACACATGACAGTCTGAGAGATGTTTGAATAACAATTTAACTTTATTGATCTCACACTGGAGAAATTTACCTCTGCATTTAACCCATCCCAGTGCAGTGAGCTGCCATTGTGTTGCCCCAAGGAAACAGTGTGGGGTTAAGGGCTTTGCTCAGAAAGCCAGAGTGGAGAGTTGGGCATTGAACCAGCTGCTTGCAGCCCTCTCAGAGCACAGCATTTGGTTACATGTTTTTTTAGGGGTATGAAAGTAAAGGGGCTTAAAGACAATGAAATGCCAAACCCTTCACATTTTTGTTTGTGACATTTAGAGAGCTCTGTGCCATTTCTCTGCCAAATTCAATAATGTGCGCCATTCATTTGTTCGTATCTCCTCTGGAAACGGGAGCACTGCAAGAAAAGAATTTCCCACAAGGAATTAAAGAAACTAATTCTGATTGTGACACACCTAGAGTTAGGCAACCTCGGGTAAATTCCTTGCCTAGGGGCACTTTGACATGAGACATTTGACCGAAAGAAGCTGGAATCAAACCCAGAAATATTTATACAATTTTTGTACCACGTCACGATAACATGCTTCTATCAACGTGAGGGTGGAGGTTGGTTGAGGACCAAAGTGCAGAGAGGAAGGAGGCAGAGATGAGTTCTTGTAGGTTTAATGGAATCAAACGGCAACAGAAACAAAAGAATCAAACCCCAAAAAACAGGAGATGTCAGCAGAAAACACACATGGGGAGCCAAGATACAACAAGGAACGAGCACTGAAGAACTGCACAGAGAGAGACAGAACAAAGACAGCTGATATGGAGCAGGTGTGAATGGAAGAGACTAGAAGGGAGCTAGGGGAAAGGAGACAGGCACCAGGGGACAACAGAGAGTAACTTAAGACTGCTTAAATATAACACAAAATGGAAAATAAATCAAAGATCAACAAAACAGAATTACTGATTCTGGTTGTGACATGACCAAATAGGGGAAACTTCAATGTTTTGCAGGGTGCTGTATTTGGACAATATGAGAGGACAGTGACATAGCAGCTTATTATACTCTAAAAGGTACAGCTAATCACATAGGTGATGTTGGCTTTTTTTCTGAGGTGTTTCATTTGCACATTACAATGGATTTTAACTTGGAATAAAATGCTGCATATCTCTGTTCCCATGCATAGAGATGTCTGTGGCATGCACTCACTTAACATAGGCCTATGTAATCCTACAATAACAGTTGATATATAAAAAATGCTTTTCAGTAAAAGTCAATAGCAATAACTCCAATAACAAACGATAATTTTATTCAAAATGTATTTAATAAAAAATGCTTAACAATTCCTGTAATGAATGAAAAGCACAATGAAAGAAATAATGTTTCATCTAAACATCCCTAACTTAACAATAAAAGTTAACAATAACTCTCAACTCCCAAGAACAGATGATACTCAGCCTCAGCAATGAACGAAATAATGTCTGTTCTGTAGGCTATTGGAAAAAATAAACAAATGATTATCAAAAAATACCTCTTGTGTAGCAAAAATAACTCAAGATGTACCAAAAATGAACAAACATATCAATAGACCATCTTTACTTTCGGTGTCCAGGTGACTTTTCAGATCCCTTGCACCTCCATTGGACACCGAGACATATGTGCCTGCTTTGCACACTGTGCACAAGGCCTCCCATGTGTCTCGACCCAGTCTGAAAGTGGGGAAACTCTTTTGTAAATCGTCTGTAAACATACATTTGCGCTTTTGCATGTTGTTGGCGTACTGACAGCCACGCTATCTATCTTCTGATTAAGAACAGGGCTGCCCGCACTGACGTGGCTCAGGGATTACGTCACACGCAGCGTCATGCGCAGTGCCCTAGTGCCTGTAAATTTAATGGTCCAATTAAGGTAATTTAAAAAATCAGGACATTTCCTCACTTTCTAAAAAAAACCTGGGACGCCCTGGACAGGACGTGAAATACGGATATGTGCCGGAAAATACGGACGTTTGGTCACCCTATTCAAATGAAAGGAAGATCTTTGAAAAAGATAACTGAACAGGCATAATCAAAACAACTATTTTGCAATTTAAAAAAAGATATACAGAAATGATTATAAGATAGAGCAGTGATCTTGTGCTCTCAGAAGGTTGCAAGTACCCGATTTGATCCCCACAGCCTGCACTTTGGGTCCCTGAGCAAAAACCTTTAACCCACCACTGCTCCCTGTGCACCGCACTATGGCAGCCCACTGCTCCCCAAGGAGATGGGTTAATGGCAGAGAGTGAATTTCCCCATTGTGGGACAATAAAGGGATTTACATTTTTTACATGAGCAGTAACAATAGCAATATGGAGATAAAGTTCATTTTTAGACATCCAGAATGTTTATTTTAGATATGAATAATGTCACTTTGTTTGAAATGTTTATTTTGACAATGAGAAAATGTATTTCAGATATCAGAGATATTGAGACAAACTAAAAAACGTAAAATGCCATAGCCTGTTGTAACTATGATTACATTACTGCTTGAAGTGATTTATTGCTTGAATGGTAGTCGATCAATGTATTCCATTTAGAATAGTATAGAAACACAGTTCTAACAGGTAGGGCCTATGCATCAGAGAAACATGGCAACAGAGCTACCAACACAATACAAAAGTGAGATTTTAGTGTCATGACAGAGGTCACCTCCATGCCAGCTGCTCTCCCTGCCCCGAGGCCTCATGGTGCTGGTCTTAATAACCCAGAAATAGAAAATTAAAAAAGAATTTGGACCAATATTTGAAAACAGAGGTGGTCCCAAATTTATTTATTTTTTCCACTGAGGTGGGCCAAACAGGAACCCATGTACACTGGGGGTTGGCCTAAAAATAATTTGCACCGGAAACAGGGTCAATCTACACTGATCACAGTGAACCTACATCTTTATTTTTCCTGAAAAAAGACAGATCGATTTTCATGAGGCCCTTGCTAAAAAAGCTATTCACACATTTATACATGTTGTTCTTGTTAAGAATCCAGTTTGTGTGGGTTGTTTTGTGTTGTGTTTTTGTGTGTTTTTCCCTCCACCACCACTAGGTGGTGCCTGGTTCTTGTTGGCCCTCTCACACACCTGCGGATGGTTGCCTCATTACCTCAGGACTCTTAAGCTGCTGACTGCCACTACCTCGATGACAGAGTGTTTGCCAGTTTTGGGTACTCTAGCCAAGTCGAGTTTTGCTGAGTCAAACTGAGTTTTTGTCAACCTGAGTCTTAACATTGTTGTTTTTGTCTTTGCTTCTCAGCAGGAAGTCATCCTTTCAAACTGGATGTTTTGGACCTTCTCCCCCTGGAAGGATCGTCTGAGCTTCAAACTGAGCTGGTGATTCAAACAGGAGGTTTGGATCTACTTTTCCCCAAAGGATTGTTTGAGCTTCACACTGAACTGGGGATTCATCTCCACAAGAAACCGTTCAAGTACCATAGGAAATCTAAGTGGCAGTCAGCTTTTCCGTTCCTCAAGGAACCACCTGAACCTGGGTAAACCCTGTCCGCCCTCCAACGAGCAAGTCAATTACTGGAACAACCCACACCAACTGGATTCAGAGCAAGACACCTTTTCTGGAAACGTTAGTCCTGTTGCCTTTATTACCTTTTGCAAATCGAAGCTCAAATTTCCCACTGAGCCTGAACTAACCACAGGAACAAGCTAGAAATATATAGAGAGAAAGATGTTATGGAGCCTGTGATTGTGTTTATCTAGCAAAATATTTAAGTCTTAATGAATAATAAATCCATCCTCTCCACTTTACTGTTGTACACAGGAATATAGTTAAGTAGAATCAGTGGAAATCCTCTTCAATGGCAGCCTTTGGCCCGTTGCCTCTTCGGGGTCACCCACTACTGTTCGCAGCGGCTGTAAGGCGTTTTTCACGTAAGTAAATCCAAACTGCAGGCACCAGAATAATAACAGCGAACATATTTTGCCGGCAGGTTTCAACATTTTAAGTTAATAAACTGTTCCAGTGGAGTGATAATAGCTCTCTGCATCAGCAGCACTGTGTCTGACTCCCTGTCAACTCCCAGATCAGCTTCTCTGATTGGTTGATGTGGCGCGTCAAGCAGCAAATTTCACTTTTTCAACTCCAGCAGTTGCTGGTTGAGCGGCCCGTCCCGAGCCTCAGATGTGCAGAAGCTCATGAGGTGCTGCTTCGGCTGCTCAGAAGCATCAAGATGCGCTGCTCCAGCGGCTCGAAAGGTGCTGTACGACCTTTTGATCCACTTTGATACACATCAGCCATAGACTTTGCATGTAAACTAGCTGTTTCTACTGCCTCTATCGCGTGCGGTCTGAACATAGGGCTTTTTCCTGCTGCCTGGTCTGGATTGTAAATGTAAATTCTCAGCTCTGTGAGCTTTCTGCTTGGCCTCTCTGTTAGTTACAGTCACAGAATAGGTTCATTACAAATGCTGGGTTAATCCTTGTTTAATTTTTTTCTTGAAAAATAAAAACGAAACAAAACAAAATAAAAAAAAACTTTGCAATAATTTTTTTGTTTAAGTCGGAAAGCAGAAAACAAACTGATCACAAACTCTACAAAATCTTTATACCTCTGCTTTGTTTGGCTGTTTAATGCTGAAAGATCAGGGAGAACACAAGGACAATTTATTTCACTGTAGGATTTCCTTTTCATATTTGAAATATCTAGCGGGACAGATGGTTTCTCCTTCTTTTGGGGCCCCGCTCAGTCAAGGACCCTTGGAATTGGTGATCACAAATGAGACACATGACTGGAAGCACTTACAAAATGCGCAGTGGTCCGGGGAGCAGTTAAAGAAGCCTTCAACATGGCAGCCCAGCAAGTAATGACCAAACCTGTGTTTCTGCTAAAGCAGGTGAAATACAGCTAGCAAGAGGAGAATCGCGCTCTGGAGCGTTATTAGAATTTACATGTAATGCTGCATGGTCTTACTCTAGCTGCTTTCTAGCTATACATTTATGTGCGAGAACATTAAAAAGCAAGTGCAACAAAAATTCTTGGGCACTTACTAACGGAATATGAACTGCATTATTAGATAAACTTTAATTTAAAAGTGCGTAAATACTATGTGAAAATAAAATGATTATAATGTTATAACAGGTATTCATTCTGCTTACTTTCTTCATTCAGCCGGGTAGAGAAGAGGGAAATGGCGCATTCCATTGGAAATAGTGCCAAGGTCTGTTATGTCATGTGACTTTATGGGCATATTTACAGTGAAATACTATAATAATATTGTTGAATGCTGTGAAAACCTTGCAGTTTTTAATACATTGCTGTCATATTACAGACTTTGTTGTGATAAAATGCTGCAAAATCCAAGGATACTGTAGTTCTAACAGGTGTTCATTGGGATTATACAGGGAAAACGCAATTACAACAAGTTGCTGTGAAATAATACAGTTAATTATTGTGAAAACCTGGTAAAACCGTTTAAGCTGTTCAGGAAAAAAATAACTTCCTGATCACTATCATTTGTCATCAGGCATTATGATATTTCATTAAAACCCTCTAAGGAGAAGCTTTTGGATATTAAATAAAAACCCACGCATATAGTTAACCTTTTAGAGAGTAATAATGTCCTTCCTTCTATTTAATATAGTGTTCTTAAAACTCTGAACTGAATGAAAACTTTTCACACATGGCTGTTTAATCTAAAGCAATAATGTGAAGTGATCCTCAGGATGTGCTGAAAGCAGCGTTCCCTGATGAAAAGGTTCTACAAAGGTTCCTCTTTCAGTACCCCATTTAACCTGATTCTTATAAAGACAAGTACATTTGGATTATATGGTTCTGGACTTCACTTCCAATGCAAATGTCTTTTGAGAGAGGAATGAAAATGAAGGAACCAGGCGGTCATTTTAATCTCAGTATAATGCAAATTCAGCTAGGAGCATCTTCCTTCTCAAACAACCACTGAAGCCACAGTCTTCATGGCCAACCAATATTTGTCATCTGTTTCAGGAGTTGGCAAGGACAACAAAGCGCTACTTCAACCTGACGGCTTCCATCACCTGCAGGTCTTCTGCTTAAAACAGACAACAATAACCTTCAGGTCAGAACGCTTGGAATTTAAATCCGAAATGGGTGTCCACAACTTTTTTAGATCATCATTGCCACCTGTTTGGGTAACGCTGCTGGTCTGAAGATGTGAATTTTAAAAGGTTAACCAAAAGTGGTCTGAAACCAAGTAAATATTGGGACATGGTTTTTTGAACATCCTATATCTCACATGCAAGTTTGGTAATAAAAAAGATCATTATGGCCATAGGTTCCAATTTGCATTTAGATGTCCGTTACCTATCATACTATCTAGATCACAGGTGGGCAATTCCAGTTCTTGAGGAACCTGTAGATGTGTTATTGGTCAACGCACCTGAATTAAGTAATTAAAGGATTAAGAGGACTCTGGAGAAAGGAACTGCACACTGAGGAGGTAATTAGGCCACTTGATTCAGTTGTGGTGGAGCAAGGACAGATCTAACAGTTGTAGGAAACCTGTCAGTGACGACTAGAGTTGCCCACCCCTTCACTAGATCATAAAATAATAACAATTGAACATCATTGATCTCACACTGGAGAAATTCACTTCTGCATCTTAAGCCATCCCCTTGGGAAGCAGTGGGCTGCCACTGTGTGGTGCATGGGGAGCAGTGGGCTGCCACTGTATGGTGCATGGGGAGCAGTGGGCTGCCACTGTGTGGTAAATGGGGAGCAGTGGGCTGCCACTGTATGGTGCATGGGGAGCAGTGGGCTGCCACTGTGTGGTACATGGGGAGCAGTGGGCTGCCACTGTATGGTGCATGGGGAGCAGTGGGCTGCCACTGTGTGGTACATGGGGAGCAGTGGGCTGCCACTGTGTGGTACATGGGGAGCAGTGGGCTGCCACTGTGTGGTGCATGGGGAGCAGTGGGCTGCCACTGTGTGGTGCATGGGGAGTAATTGGCTGCCACTGTGTGGTACATGGGGAGCAGTGGGCTGCCACTGTGTGGTACATGGGGAGCAGTGGGCTGCCACTGTGTGGTGCATGGGGAGCAGTGGGCTGCCACTGTATGGTGCATGGGGAGCAGTGGGCTGCCACTGTGTGGTGCATGGGGAGCAGTGGGCTGCCACTGTGTGGTGCATGGGGAGCAGTGGGCTACCACTGTGTGGTGCATGGGGAGCAGTGGGCTGCCACTGTGTGGTACATGGGGAGCAGTGGGCTGCCACTGTGTGGTGCATGGGGAGTAATTGGCTGCCACTGTGTGGTACATGGGGAGCAGTGGGCTGCCACTGTGTGGTACATGGGGAGCAGTGGGCTGCCACTGTGTGGTGCATGGGGAGCAGTGGGCTGCCACTGTGTGGTGCATGGGGAGTAATTGGCTGCCACTGTGTGGTACATGGGGAGCAGTGGGCTGCCACTGTGTGGTGCATGGGGAGCAGTGGGCTGCCACTGTGTGGTACATGGGGAGCAGTGGGCTGCCACTGTGTGGTGCATGGGGAGTAATTGGCTGCCACTGTGTGGTGCATGGGGAGTAATTGGCTGCCACTATGTGGTGCATGGGGAGTAATTGGCTGCCACTGTGTGGTGCATGGGGAGTAATTGGCTGCCACTATGTGGTGCATGGGGAGTAATTGGCTGCCACTGTGTGGTGCATGGGGAGTAATTGGCTGCCACTGTGTGGTGCATGGGGAGCAATTGGCTGCCACTGTGTGGTGCATGGGGAGTAATTGGCTGCCACTGTGTGGTGCATGGGGAGCAATTGGCTGCCACTGTGTGGTGCATGGGGAGTAATTGGCTGCCACTGTGTGGTGCATGGGGAGCAATTGGGGGTTAGGTTCTTGCTCAGGGACCCAGAGTGCAGGATGTGGGGATCGAACTTGGTACTTGAAACTTTCTTAGAGCACAAGTGCGCAGCTCTAACCACTTGGTAAAAAGTAACTGATTGTCACTTTGTATAGTAACTAGTTGCTATACAAGCTGCAAAAGCGACTGAACAGTCTCTGGCTCAGCTCTCACTGACAGTGGGACAGAAGGCCTAACTGATGCCGCTAAACTGGGGAATATGTCTTCTTGGTCCCCATAAAAAAAAAAAAATCCCTCAGAAATGCCTCCTTGATGTGAGGAGCTCTGGCTGGAGGAGATGTGGTCCTCAAAATAGCAGCAGAAGAATGCACAGCATTGCGGTAAAAGCACTCCTCTAGGAACTCAGGGAAGGCTGGCATGAGTTGCTTTGTAGAGGTTTATGCCTTTCATAGTCATTATCCTTTATAACGGGTGCTTGCTATCCAAGTAGGGGAGTCCAGCCATGCAATCCCCAGCTTTGAAGCTGCCCTGCAGCAAGCCTTGTGCAAGTTCTGTTCTGCAGACGGGGATGGTGGACAGCTGCTGCTAGTGACAATAGCACTTGAGAGGGGGAATTGCTGAACATCTGCTTCCTTCTCCTTAGAGGGGAGGCTTAGGCGCCAGTTAGGCCTGTGTCCAGCTTGTCCAGATCATAGAGAGGATCAACAGCATCGAGCTGTTTGACCTAACTGGGTCCAGAGGAGAAGGTTACTCCTTGGGCACTCTACCTACCAAACAGGATTTGGCAGTTTTTGGCCAAAGGGTCTAGCACAGTGGTCTCAGGTTACCGGGTCTGCCATGGCCTCCTGGGCATGTTGTAGCCCAACGCACAAGGCACAAAAAGAGAGAGTGTCAACTATTTTATTCACACATTTCTTGGCATTTGGTGGTAGTGTTTTCTTCTACATGGTGAGGGGAAAATTAACACCACAGCTTCATATTAAAGTTAGAAGGCCGATTCTATTATGGCAACTAGCAAAGAACGTAGAAACTGCTGGGGAAGATTCTCAGTCATCCAGGTCATTCCAAAAAAAGAAAATGAAAAACAATTAACTGGACTTTGTTTCCAGCGTTGGGTTCGAGGAATAGCCTTGAGTTCGAGGTCCTCAATCTCGAACTTAGCGCTATATAGACATTTTGAATTAAAAAAACATTCCTGGATGGGAAGTGGATTGTTTTTTATTTTCTTTTTTTGGAACGCAAATGTTTGCTGACAAGCTTGCTACTTACATCAAACATCGACATGTGGTAATAGGTAGTGTTAACCAGTGAAGTGACTGGCTCTCCTATGAACAGTTAAACTGGGCCGTTAACCACACTTTACCGCCTGAGAGAAAGCTTTTGGGAAAGAGAGGAGGTTTAGACTGATGTGATTACGTGTTGTTGGGCTCGTAGTAGGAGGAAGGGCCTTCTCCTCTGTGGAGCCGACATCACGTCTTACACTAGTCGGGAGACTGGAGTAATGCCATATGGCGTCTGGGGGAACAGCGCGAGAGCGTGTCTCATATGCAGTGATGGGACTAACGGCGTTCAAAGTAACGGCGTTACTAACGCCGTTACCTTGTTTTAGTAACGAGTAATCTAACTAATTACTTTGACTGTAACTATAACGCAGTTACCATTGCAGACACCCCGTTACTGCGCGTTACTCAGGTCGCACAATTAACCTTTTTTCATGATAGGACTCGTGCGCAGCTGCGTGAAGCTGACACCCCACCCACGTCAAAAAACTCTGCAAATAGACTGAATGGTTAGTGCAACGTTAGTGCAGATTTGTGCAGAAAAAAATAGTGTTTGTGCTACTTTTGTTTAAGAGATATTAAAGATTATTTTTTAGGTCATCCAGAGGTGCGCGCCTTGTCATGAGAGAGGGGAGGATGAGAATGGCTGATGTATAGTGAGATTCCGTCTGTCAGTTGGGTAGGTGGGTGTTTCTGCTGGTGGGTGTTAACGTACAGCACACACAGAGAGATGGAGAGTGAGGAGGATCCAGCAGCAAAACAGCGTTTTCCAGATGGAAATACCGGTGTTACGTCGAGCTGCGTTTCCCCATCAGATACGGTTTCCCCTGCATCTCCGCACAGCGCAGGCGGCACGATTCACCGCGCAAGCGACAGGAAACGCGCATGCTCGCTAAAGGCGCGCAACAGTCGCCCTGTGCTCGCGCCACAGGAGAACTATGGAGAGCGTGAACGATCAAATGAAAGGGAGAAATCTGGATGGATGGATGGATGATGGATGGATGGATGGATGGATGGATACTCTGCCTTTTCAACCTACTGTATTTTTTATTTTAAACGTTATTTGATGGCCTTTGTGGCAGGGATGGAGATCCATATTTTATGTCACACACAGAGTATAGATCTAGATACATAGATGTTGCAGTATCTATAACAACCCAAACACACAGGATTTCAGAATTAGACATCCCCAGTTATTAATTTCACCAGATCTGAATGCCCTGTTAAAAAACTTCACATCGCGTTCCCCCCTGATGTCATTTACGTTGAGTTGCAATAAATGCTAAACTCTCTGCAGGTTCTTGTCTTTGTCGTCCGCTCTATTCAGCTGGCTTTGGAAAAACAAGGCGAGAAGGTGGAGGCTGGGTGGGGAGGGTTACGGGGGCGAGAAACGCAAAAGTAACGCAATAGTTACTTTTACTAGTAACTAGTTACTTTTATTGTGGAGTAACTCAGTTAGTAACTCAGTTACTTTTTGGGAGAAGTAACTAGTAACTATAACTAATTACTTTTTCAAAGTAACGTGCCCAACACTGCTCATATGTGAGATACCGAAACGAATATTGAAAGAGAACCACTTCATGCTGTAATACTGACAGTATGCTGCCATTTTCTGAACCTTTAGTCACATTTTCAAAGAAAACACGACTCAAAGATTTGGTGGTATGAGTGTTTTGTTTTCTCCAACACACATTTACAACAACATATATGAACAATAACTTTTCATATCAACAAAATATATTATCAATATAACCAGATTCCAACATTCAGCGCCCATGTAGGACCTTTAGTGAAACTGACATGTGCCATTTTGCAAAAGTGGCATGAAAAGTAGCCTACCACTTTTGGCTTTTGCTGTCACTCCTCTTCTATACAATCCTCAAAAGAAATTATATTGTAACATGACCAAATGGGGGAAACCTTATTGCTTTTGCATGGCACTGTAATTGGACAAGATGGAAAAAACAGTGACATACACCCTTATTTAATTCTGAAAGATACAGAGTAGCCAAATAGGCGACATTGGTAAGTTTCGCTGAGGTGTTTCATTAAGATATTACTTTGGATTTTACTTGGAATAAAATGCTCCATATTAAAGCCTTGCCCCGTGCTGGGGAAGGTCTGGAAGCAGATCATTCAGATCTGCTTCAAGCAGCAGGTAAACACAAAAAATCTCCAAAACAACCTTTCTAAGTGAAAACAAGATCTTTGAAAAGGAATCGTCAAAACAAGTACTTAGTAAGTGACCATAGCTATAAAAACAGATCAAAAGACTGAAGAAAACAAGTTAGCTTTCCTAGAAAATGAGCTTGCACAGTTCAGAAACTGCCTTTTTTTGACAGAAGTTTGTGCATCAAACAGCTGCAGCTGGGATTTCCACAGTAATCTTTTTGTAACAATTTATTCTCCTAGGGCTTAAAACTGTTTGCCATCCAATGTGAACACTCTGGCGGCTATTAAAATCAGTCTTCAATTGGTGTTTAAAAAAAAAAAAACCTGTTTGTCAAAAAGACTGGTAGTAAACACATTAGAAAGCAGTTCTAAAGTTTCAAAGGTTAGAAGACGACTTCATCCTTAAATAGCAATCAGTGATGCTCCGTCAGTCAGCGCCTCCTTGTCTGGGTTTGATGGAGGAGCACCCTGAGCAGCCCTGGAGTCCCTTCTCCTTTGTGCTGTAGTCAAAACGAGGCAGAACAATAACTCCCCCATCAGACTCGCATCGGACAGCATCGCTTAACGATTTCTCCTCCTCTGCAGCCATGATTGCTTTTACCAAACAGGTGATGGCGTTGTCAATGTTGGTGTCGTCCTGCAGACAGAGGTTAAAAGTCAGAGGCCAGGGATAGAGATGGTAGAGAAGGCTGAGGAAAAGTATTTATCTTTTATTATTAAATGTTTTGGTGAATAAATAATAAAATCATAGAGATTTTCTTCTTCAAAATGTCTTTAGGTTTAGGCTCTGGTTTAAAGGATCCAAGTGATAAAAATCTAAATGGATTGTAAAGTTATAAACCTGTTAGCTGCAGTGTGTAAGATCTTAATAGGCTCTTATGACTGTGAATGAAATCAAGACATTGAATGGATTAATAGTGGGTTGAAAGTAATGCTTCAAAATGCAAATCAAAGTGGTCAAAGAAAGATATAAAACAAATATAGTTGGCAAAATATCTGAAAACAGCTTTTAAACTGAAGCAGGTGATTTTCATTCAAACCACATTTTTTCTGTCTTCAGATTTGCCAGAATTGCTGGAATGTTCATTAACGGTTTAATAAAATATGCTAACAGGGGACAAAAAAGGGTCTTCATGGAGACAGGTAAAGATTAGCCTTGCTCTGAGCAGGGTCTGCCTGTGACATTAAAGCTCTTACCTGTGCTATCTGCAGTCCGTTAACCTACAGGTGTAACTTTCTGAAGGACTGGTGTGGACATGTCCCCACCTTTCTCCCGCTGCTCCCAATTCGCGCCTTTCGATGTAACATTATCTGATCTGTCTCTTTGAGACATAATATTATTTGCGGTCGCTATTCACTGCTTACAGAGTAGCTACATGGTTCAAGGAGAGACACACAGCAGCACTTTGTGAGGTTAAAC